>CM028669.1:59392567-60592567 GCA_016760335.1 Gastrodia elata
TAAGGTAACAACCTGGGTTGTTACATAAAAATAGAGAAGCTATAAATGTAACATTTGTAACTTAACGATATGAGAAAAACAATGTACCTAATTCCAAATATTGCAGGGAAGTTAAATGATTAAAATCAATTGTCCTATTTGATAATTTTCATTATCCCAAATCAATCTTGATTAATCTTATCAAGATTTAGAATTACCAAAACTTTGAATTTAAGCTTCTTAGCCTTTAAGATTCTGAACATCTAAAGTCTAAGCTATCCAAGGTTTAAATTGAGGAAAGTCTTATTGAGTATAATCAAACTCAATAACATTAGAATCTTTAACATAATAAATTTAAGAATTAAGGAATAATCAATATTGATTAAATAATCAAGCTTTAAGTCTTTATAGTTGAGATCTAATCTAAATTGCATTCTCCTAAATGTTGATTAGACACATTATATTGAGTCAAATCAATTCTCAATACTAATTTGAAGTACTGAAATTAAATTTAATAGAAAGAATGTGGATTCTTAAACCTCATTTCAAGATACTTAGGAATTAGGTTATCCTATTTAGGTCAAAACTGGGGTTTAGTTTAAGTGAAAGACTTATAGGTTTAAATAGATACAAACTGGTTTTATTGCCTTAGCAATGTTATATTAAAGGCTTATGAATGCAATGTGGATTCTAATTCCACATTTTAATTACTTTGGGCTTAAGCTAATTAGGCTATTAATGATTCAAATTAAATCCAACTAATATTCTAAATATTTTACTTATTGATTTAAAGAGTATGGGACAGATTAGAGGTTCTAAATTTCTCTTTAATCACTTTTGACTTTTAGTCATTAAAATATAATTAATTAAGGGCTTAAAAATGGACATTAATATTTAGTTTCAAATTGAATTTTTTCAATTCCAATTGATTCTTATTGTTTAAGGAGATTTAATATATACTAATTAGGGTTTAAGTTCATTAGGGGGTGATTAACAAATTAAATCTTAGAAAATGAAAATTTTTAAGTTATAATTAAGTTTTTTGCTATATGAGGAGTCATTAGATATCTTAAATCCCAAAATTAGATCAATAATAGTCTTAATTTTCACTAATCAATTTTTAGGATAATTAGTGAGTGATTAAAATAATTAAGGACAAAAAATATTATTAATTACATGATCATATTCTCCTATGTCTAATGAGATAATTAAGATCTTAATTAAGGATTTTGGTTAAGAATTAAGCCTAATATTCACTAAATTATTTTTATGATACTTATGATATAATTAAGAATTCTAATTATAAAAAGCTAATTATTATTGCAGATTAAGATTCCTCATATTTTCCTGATCAAAATGGTATATAAGATCATTTTATTCGAATTTGAATTGTGCAAAATATTTCGTTAACTTAAATGGAATGTTTTCCATTAATTAATCACATGATCTAGTATTTATTATGATTTAATAGAAAGAAAATAAATACAGAAAATCAGATTATTTAAATAACCCGAAATCAAAATGCGCAGGTCGGGGTCTGACTCGGCCCATTAATGTTCATCTCCTCCGCCTTTCTCTCAGCATAGAAGGAATTATGGTTAGGGTTTTTCTCTAAATCCCGCTCATAGAGACCACGGCACAGCCTGATCTCGATCGTTGCATGCTCCTTGGACCAAGATGCGTCGATTGCATGCCAAAGCAATAATTTGGTCAAAGTTAGATTGCAGCTGTTGGATCATAGGCGCGATTTGGAGTGTCACGGCCGATCGCGGGTTAGATCGCAGCTGTTGGATCATAGGCGCGATTTGGTATTTGGAGACGGATCCGGGCGAGCTTGAATATGAACTGCCTGATTTGGATCCGCGGAACCACGGAACGACTGCGGTGGATCGGGACCCTGGCAGTCGACCGTTAGGGTTAGGGAAAATAAATAGTTTAATTAAATCTTAATTTAATTAATTAATCCTAAAAAAAAATAAATCAAATTTTGGCTCAAATGATCTCCAAAAATTTATCATTTGCTAATTTAGGTGTGAGAAATTCGTAAATAAGCTTAGATCTTGAATTAGAGGTCAATTTAATTTAGCTAATTTTCTAGGTCAATAAATTGACTATATTTCCAATTGATCCAATTGAGATTCGAAGGATCTCAAATTTTTAGGGTTAGATCCTAATGACATTTAAAACTTAATGAAACATAAATTAAGACTTAATTTAATCTAGATTAAGCCAAAGTGCTCCCAGTGCTCAAAACAATAATTTGTTCAAAGTTTTGAACTTTAGTATATTACATTTAATTACAAATTAGATTCTTCTATATTTAAGGAGAAAAATAATACCTTAAACATAATTTTTAGTTAAGAATTAAGCTTAATATTCATTATTCTAATTATAAAGTAATTAGGGGCTGCTTAAGAAAACTAATCACAGAATCTAGATTTTATTCCATAGTCAAATTCCTTATGATTGTTTGATTAAAATGACATAAAATCATTATATTTGGACTTATATTAATTTAATATTTCAAAAATACAATTGAAATAATTAACATAATAGTTCTAAACTTAGAAAATAAATAAATGAACTGGTGTAGCTACCCGCTAACCAAAACATGCGGGACGGGGGTAGGCTCGCCTTGATACTGTGCGTATTTTTCTCCATTAGATAATTCCCGATAGTTGCTATAATGCCCAAAGTTAATCGGCAATAGATAACCTGGGACATTAACTTAAAGTAATCCACCCTGACCTCTCATCAAACCCAACACTTTTGAATTGATTGGGGTCAAATGAATTATCTTTGATTATTTCATCTGATGACTAATTCTTAAGATAATTATAATTTTTATCCCAATTATTAGTTATCTTATTCATATGCATTGACAGTATATTTAACTTATAGGAATCGCCAATGAATACGAGATAAGAATAATAATAGAAAAATCACAACACAATGCTGAGTATAAATTAGTATAAAATCAAAGTGCGTTAGCTAAACATTCATCCATAACATCCATCATAGAAACTAAGGCAAACAATCATCTCAGAAAAAAAAAGTGAAAATTGATTTAAAGTTTAATCATTACAAACAAAAATTAAATGCTCAAATAAAATAGTCTTCTCATCTTACTAATAGTAAAGGAATGATCTAAGCACCAACTATCAGCACTCCTGCTCCTCAGTCTCATCCAGAAGCTCCTGAACTTTCTCGAAAGTAGGTTCCTCAAATTTCTTTAAGCCTGACATGTCAGTTTCACATGCTAGAGCCCTAGCTAAAAAAGAGAAAATCTTGTGTTAGATAATAAGTCTAAGTACATTTTAGGTTTACTATAATTTTTTATAATTTAAGGGATATTATTCATTATAATAGTAAAATAGACAGCAAAATAAAAATCAAAATGCATAAACTGAAAATAAAGGTGTAATTATAAATAAAATTATTGAAAATAGAGACTTATACTAGAAATAGAATAAATATGCTGCAAATAAAATAATTGAAGGTAATATTGTAAATTAAATAAAATATAAAATTGACCTGTAATGTATGCCAATTGAACTTGCATCTGAGTATGCTACAAAATATGCCACATGTATGCATAACATTGATGCTAGACTGCATCCCACATATCCTAGGTGTGTTCTGAATCGCAAGTTAACAGATCCTAGGTGTGCTATGCATCGCATCGCTCAAGATATGCTATGCATATTGATAGACGTAAAATACACGTCTGCGCTTGCACGCAAGTGTACGTGATCTGAAGTAATAAGTGGAAGTTTAGTTCTGAGATTATCGTCCTCAGGGAATGGTGGTTTTGATACTAAATTATATCTTTTTTCAATAATATTTAGAAGATCAAATTTTGGTTGAGTTTGTTCCTAAATTAACAATACAAATTACCTCAGGGTAAGATACAATTTATTTCAAAAGGAGAGAGTTGGGATTTCATTGTAGTACTTATAAAGACCTGGTGTTGTCACTTTATTATTTAAATGGTTTAATCGATTTGTCATTGCCTTCTTCAATCAAGTGAACACTGTTAGAATTGCAGTTAATCTCCAATTACAACAAGTTCAGATTTAGTGCAACAATGAGAGCTCCTCTTGGGGTTCCACCTCGGCACCTAAACCTTTATGAGATTGTGATTTAAATTTATCTTTAATTTCCTACGTCTAGATTACCAAATATGTTATTTTAATTGTTAGATCTCACAAATATGATTTCCATGAATATTGCATCATGCGCTAACACACGCGGTTTAGCTAGATGAGAGGATGCGTTGGGTTAATGGACTATGTGGCATCATCCATTGAATTTCCAACATCCTCTCATTCCTTCTACTTTGCTGATTAGCAGAGCAAAATGATGGGAACTTAGCTACTATATAGAATAGAGTCAGTGTCTATACTTCCTTTATGATGTCCTCTTTCTTATATTAATGTTTACAATTATCAAATCTCTTGGTAGAGCTCTTAAGGAAAGGTGCAAGTGAGCTTTTAGAACCCGTCATATAATTCTCTGCTCTACTTGCACTACTTTCCTTGCTCTTGTCCAATTGATGAGCTTGGAACTCAAATTCTTTTATTAATTGATAATTTATTTAAGTTTTATTTTTAGCAAAATAATTTGACAAAGTTTCATCCATGTATTCCTTCACAATAATAATAATAGACAGTTAAATATAAATCAATTTAATTCATTTAGCATCTTTGTTATAACACTAATACAGCCTTACATTTTCCTACAACTATATCCCAACCCTCTCAAAGGGGATTTAGATTTCTATTACTAAATAAATAAAAGCATACATATAAAAGGAAGTAAACATTAACATCGGTTTACAGCAAAAAATAATATAATAGAATTTAGGAAAAGTACTAGGAAACATCCAGAGGTTTTTTAAGGGTTCTCTTGATCTTCCACCTACACTTCCACTTGACTTCCCCTCTTTTCCTTTGCTGTCTTCTTCTCTTTACTCTTCATGGTCTACTGCTTGCCCCTTGGAAAGTTCTCATTTTTGTTCTTTCTGCAGCCTCTCCTTTTTAGTCTTTTAAATATTGAAATTTGGAACCGTTATTCAGCTTGAAATTGGCTTTTAAAAAGAGAAATTTTTTAGCCCCATGCATTAATCACATATGTCCCATCACTTTTTCCATTTCAATGCAAGCCCTTTAATTTTTTCTGCCAAATCTCCTTGGTTTATTCAGATTTAATGCTTATTCTGGTTTTAAGAGGTTGGGGGAAACCAAAGGTCTTATTTTGTGGCATTTCCTATGCTGCATTTAATGAAGATTCTGGAATTTTTTGTATCGGGCGCTGCGGCGCGCTGTAGCAATCTTGATCCAAACACTGTTTCGCCGTGGCGCGCTATAGCAACAGAAGTTCAAATACTATTCTGATGTATATTTTGATGGTTACCTTGAGGATGCTGCCCACCCGCTGTGGCGCACTGCGGCGGTCAAACTTTTGAAAAAGCGGAATATTAATTGTTCCATTAAATCACATATGGTTTTCATGATTAATCAAATATGCCGCCGCGGTGCACTACGGCGGGCTGCAGCGGTTTTGTCCCAGGTCAGTGTAAGTCCTTATGGGGCATTGCGCGTTGTGGCGAGCTTGGAGCGCGTTGCGGCGAATAAATTTTCGGGAAAGCGGATTGACATTGTTCAATTATTCCATATAAGGTTCTGATTTTGCTCCCGGAAAATGACGCTGCGGCCCACTGTGACGCGCTGCAGCGGTTTTTCTTCCAGGTATTCAGGTACATTTCCAGGTGAGGGAATTTGATGGAAAAAATAGGGCGCTATGGCGCGCCACAGCGGGTTTCATCTAGAATTCAGTGATTCAGCTCATGCTTCCCATTTTCTTCATTTTTCTTGAAAAAGTATAATTTCCACTCAAAGTATACTGATATATATGATGTTTTGAATATTTTTAACATTAAATTTTGTTATAAATTTCTGATATATCACATATGCGATTTATGTTATGCCAAGATTCAATGAAGTAAGAACGGAATAATCAAATCTAGAAAATGGAATATATATATATATATATATATATATATATGTATATATAGATATGTTGTCTAACTATTTATCTTGTCACATCCTAATATGCATATTAATACATGTCATTTTATTCATAAATTTTATTCAAAAGAATAGTCCAATTATACACATTTCAGATCTTAATTACATTATATTCAATTGGTCTCATTATCATAACGCACAGTTAACTTAATTTATTATTTGTTAAGAGTACATACATATAATTAGCATGTTCCATGAAATATAGCCGTAGCCTAAGCAAAAAAAAAAAAAAAAAAAAAACACATCTTCCCTAACAAAAGAAAAATCATCCTGTCGGCACACATAACACAACATGTGATGTATCTAGGGTTCTACCTCAAAGTCTCACAGATAAAGCACCCTACCTTAATGATTTAACTTAATTATAGTTCATTCAACATTTGATCTAAGATTATCGCTTAAATATTTCTTCCATAATTCTAACAATTTTTTTTGTTAACATAAGCTTCTAAGATTGAAAGATTAATCATAATGAGTCTTAAATAATTTAAGAGCATTTACAATTAGTGTTTACTACATAGATTTAGATGGCACAAACAAGAATGTAGATTATCTTCTTAAAGGCTACTTTTAAAGATTAACACCTCATTACTTTACATGATCCATTACAATTGGAATTTGGTTGTTGAACAATCATTAGACTACTAAGTGATTTAAGCATTTAAATACTAATTTTGGGAAGAATCATCAAGATTTGAGAATTTACATAAAAATCTTCGATTCCTTATTCAAATCAACCACCTTTAAGGGTTTTAGAACCTATTATGTGAAATTGAGTTCAAGAATAGGATTTATTATTATTAAACAATTCCTTACCATCTAATGAGAGTTTAGATAGTAAGTAGGATAAAATTGGCTTAGTGGATTACCTAAAATTGGCTTATCAGAGTTTTGAGCTAATTAGTGGGATTAATAAATTTATATCTAAAAATGAAATATTAAGCTGTCATTGTATCTTTATTAGTTAATGAATTAATGGACACTTGAATCACTTAAACTATATCACAAATGAGGTCAATATTTACTAATTAAGGTTTGAGGTAATTAATGAATGATTATTAAAATAAGTTACAGAAAAGTATTTCTACTTTCATAATTAACTTCTCTTATATATATGGAAGGCAAGGAGACCCTAATTATGTAATTTAGCTAAGTGATTATCATAATATTCACTTATCAAGTTTTGAAATAATTAAGGAATAATTAAAAAAATTAATCACAGAAAGTAAAATATTATTACAATTTATTGTTCTACATATTTTTCTGATCATAATGATATATAAGATCATAAGATTTGGATGCATATTGACTGAACCAAAGCTAACCATAGTTTTCATTAAAGCTCACTAAGTTAGAACTTTAGGTTTAGAAAATTATATGCACAATTTTACATTCCTGGCACTCGGGCCCTGTCGGGTCAACCAGGACCCGACAAGTCTTCCTTCAGCAGATAGTTCGGGTCGATCGGGGTCTGATAACTCGCTACTGTCGAACATCGAGTTCGTGAGTGACCCGACCCACACTGTTCTTCTTCGATACGTTGAAGAGAACTCACGTTAGGAGTTTAAGGTTTCGGGTAAACCCAAAATTCCTAGCACACAGAACCTATCATTTTTCATAACATGGCCTAAAAACCACATAGGATCAAGCCCTACGCACTGGGGCTTGAAGCCCTATTGGGAGTGCACTTTACTGGTTGATCTTAATTTGCATTCCCTAAATCTAGGGTTTACTGTGGAGGGGAAACTATCCCTCCACAGTCAACCGATCGGCCTGTCCAATATCCCAGTACATTTCCTGGTTCAATGCTAACCTAGAAAATGTTTCCACGGGTTGAAGGGAAGATGGGATCGGTGGATCCTTATTATGACTCGGGCATTATACCACTCTGTACAGGCCCGAGTCGATTGCTACTCGACTAGGTCTGATCAAACCTGATCGAGGGTAGCAATCACTCTATTGTGATTCAGAATTGCAATCAAAACCCTTGATCGCAGAAATAACAAGATTAGTACTCAGAGAAAGGAGTAACTGGATCAAGGGGATGACCGACTAGCTGCGGAGGATTGGGAGCAATTCAGCAGCTTTGGCCTCGGGTAGCAGGTTCTAGGGCGCGCTACAACGCTCTGATCTCGGGTAACTGGCATCATGGCGGGTTACAACGCTTTAGTCTCGAGAAGACCAGTACCAGGGTGTGCTACAATGCGTCGGTCTCGGGTTCTTGGCACCATGATGCACTACGGCACGCTAGTTCTTGGCACCATGACGCGCTGTGGCACGCTACGAATCCCTAGTCTTGGGCAGACTAGCACCGGGGCGCGCTACAATGCCTTACTCTCGAGTGCTGGGAGATGTGGTGCGCTACAGTGTGCCACGATGCATTTTGGCGCCTTGCTACAGCTGAGCTTTCTAACTTTCTTCCGTATTGCCACAGAATCTCCCGGAAGCTCACCGGAGCTCCATTAGCTTCTCCATGATGATATGAATGATCTCCACATCCTAACACTATGGTGGGAGAATTCTCCCTGGATTAGTCATCTCCATGCGCACCATATAGGGAGTTTGTGATTAAATTGAAGAACTCAGTCTCCCGATTTTTTTGAGCTCTTAATTACATCGATTGATACACTAGTTTTTTGAAACCCTAAACCCCTTCTTTATACTACGTTGGGAGCAAAGAGAACATCGCGGGCTGGGTTGACCTGAGGCCCGTGCAGTTCTGCACTGGGCTGACCCATTGAGTCCCGGTTGACCCGCGCGGTTCTGTACTAGGCCAACCAGTCGAATCCTGGTGACTCGATGAAACTCGAGCCTCTAAATGAAATAATGTGATTAAATAAAGGCATTTCATAAAGTCCCAATCATATGAAAATTAATGGAATTTAGGGTTTAATTATTTTTAATCATTTGCTATCCAATTTTAGCAAAATTATATATAATTTTGATTAGAAAAATCAATAGAATGATAAACTACAATAATATTTTACTATCTGTAGAGTAGATTTCTTAATTACACCCTAATTATCTCAAAGTATAATTAGTGAATATTATGATGATTACTTAGCCAAATTGCATATTTAGGGTCTCTATTTCTTCCTTATGCAAAGGATAATTTAATTACGAAATCAGAATTATTTTCTTATAATTAATTGTGTTAATCATTCACTAATTACATTAAACCTTGATTAGTGATTATTAACATTATTTGTGATTTGATTTAAGTGTTTTAAGTGTCCATGGATTCATTCAACAGTAGAGAATCAAATGGTAACATAATATTTCATTTTTAGATGATAAACTTGTTAATCACCCTTAATTTTGCTCAAAATCCAAATTAACAAATATTAAGCAAATTACTCAATCAAATTTAGCCTAATTACTGTCTAAACTCTTATTAGACAGTAAGAAGTTGTTTAATAACATTTGATTTTGTTTTAAAAATCAATTTCATGCTTAGATTTTAGAACTTCTTAAAAATGATTAATAGATTAAGAAGATTTAAGATAACCTTCAATTTTGATGATTGTTTATAAAAATTAGTAAATTAGCATGCCTAAATCATTTAGTAAGCCAACTAAAAGGCATTGATATTTTTCCAAACAACCAAGTCTCAATTATAAGAAATCATTTAGGAAAAATAAGTCTTAACCCTTAGAAGTGGATTATAAAGTAAAATTTGCATTTTTCATTGGTCATCTAAATCCTTTTAGTTTACATCAATTGTAGCTATTCTTATATTATTAAGACCCATTTGATTCATGTTTCAATTTTAGAAACTCATTTATAATACTTAAAAGAATTAGGATTTGTTAGAAATACTTTAAGGATAACCTTGAATTAATTAATTGAATAGCCTATAGTTAAGTTGATTTACTGAGATAGGATGCCTTATACTGAATACTTTGAGGTAAAACTTTATATATAACATATGAACCCAAAGAATTGAGCTTATTCTTGTGGTAATAATAGTCCAATAAAAACTAGATTTGCACTTACATTCTTGTGGTAGTAGGTCCCATTGCAGAATGTTCATGATCTTATCTTGGGGCTTAATGTTAAACCATTAATATCTAAGATATGTCTCTTGTAGTTTCATAACTCCTTAAACCTTAAAATAGCTTAATTATAATTTAATTCCACTAATAATATTAGTATTATCATATGGGGATGAAGTACATATCCATAACTTAACTCTGATTTTCAGTTGATTTAAGGAATTGGCAGATTTGCTTTGTAAGGATTTATAGAGTTATTGTCTTATCTTAAGCATTTATATAAGTACAATTCCTATTAGGATAAACATCTCAATTCTATTGTGTGTTATGAGTTAGGATTTGGACACCTTAGTTTGGGAGAACAAACTGTGAAAGGATATATGTCTCTTATCCCTGTGGGCAGGGATAAGTGCAGTTAAACAATTTAAGTGACTAATTTCACCTTACTTAGAACATACTAATTATATGTATGTAATCCTAACATATGATGAATTAGGTTAACCCCACATTATGATTACAAAACTTGTTGAACCATATGTAATTAAGGCATGAATAGTGTACAATTAGACAATCCTTATGAATTAGATTTTAGAATAAGTTAGTATCTAAATTAATATGCATATAAGGTGATGACAGGATGAATAGTTAGACAACATGAGGGATATGTATTTTGTTGCCTATATTTGATTATTTAACCCTTTCAATTTTTGCATAACATGAATCACATATGCATGACATATCATTAGAGGTGAAATGCATAGCACACTTAGGATTGTTAGCGGTGCAATTCGAAGCACATTTAGGATTTTTGAGATGCAGTCTGGCATCAAGATTATGCATATATGTGGCATATTCTACAGTATACTCAGATGCATGTTCAGTTGGCATACATTACAATTCAGTTTCATATTTTATTTAGTTTACAGTCTTACCTTCAGTTAATTTATTTACAATATATTTTTTCTATTTCCAATATTACTTGGTCTCTATTTTTAGTATTTTAATTAACAATTATAGTTTTATTTTTAGTTTATGCAGTTTGATTTCTATTTTCTATCCATTTTACTATTATGATGCATAATATCCCTTAAATGATAATAAGTTCTATAGTCAGTCTAAATTGCACTTAGGATTATTGTCTAACATAATATTTTCTCTTTTTTGGCTGAGGCCCTAGCATGTGAAATCGACATGTCAGGCTTGGAGCAATTTGAGGAGCCTATTTTTGAGGAAGTTCAAGAGCTTCTGGAGGAGACAAAGTAGCAGCAGCTGATGGAGTGCTGATATTTAGTGCTTTGATCCTTTATTTACTGTTGGTGAGATGAGTGTAATATTTTATTTGAACATCTAATTCTCGTTTGTAATAATTAAATTCTGAATATATTTTTCACTTTTCTTTTCTAAGATGTATGTTTGCCTTACTTTTTATGATGGATGTTATGAATGAATATTTAGCTTCTACACTTTGATTTTATACAAGTTTATACTCAATATTGTGATGTGATCTTTCTATTATTAATCTTTTCTTATATCATTGGAAATTACTATAAGTTAAATATATCACCAATGTATAAAGATAAGATAACAAATACTTGAGATAAAAATCATAATTATATTAAGGATTAGCCCTTATATAAAGTAATCAGAGATAGTTCATTTGACCCAGTCAATTCAGCTTAAGTGTTGGTTGATGAGAGTCTGGGTGGGTTACCTCAAGTTAATGTCTCGAGTTATCCATCGATGATTAACTTGGGGCATTATAGTTGGTATCAGAGGGATCCATAAGGTGTCAAATAAGGAGAGTGTTCTTGTCTACATGATGCTTTGTTCTCTAAAATAATCATGATCACAATTACTAAGTGTAAGAATACATCATAATTCATCAGGTCTTCTCAAAAATGAAAACAAAGATACCTAGAAAATGACACATTAGGTTTTGAATGTATATAAAAGTAAAAAACACCTAAAATGCAAAATAAATTTTGAAACATGAGTTTAACTTAATAGGAATGGAAAATTATAATTACAGATTTGATAACCACCTTAGATTATTTCATTTGGTATTTGGATTGGATTAAATTGGGCTGTTAAGCTTAGTCTAGATAGCGAGGAAAGGCATCACTGATTTTGCCCTCATAAGATAATTTCCCAGTAGGTCACCCATCCTGGGAGTGCTCCCACCTGAGCACGCTTAACTTTGGAGTTCTTATTAGGAACTCCACCGTTATCTGAAAAGACGCCTCGATATTTAAGAGTTTCATATATTACTACTTAAGTGGGTCATCACAATCTCCCCAACTTAAGTAACTGACGACGTCAGTATCCACACACAGATCCAAAAACCATCCATTGGGTAGATAGGACTAGAGGTGACCCCTACAGGCACAAGAGGTACCCACAATCATGTAGCACCTTAACCATCATGGGTTCAAGAGACTGCTCACATGAAGTGGTACTTTGCTCTGTATAACACTTAGCTCCTATCTGACATCCTATGATTTGCTCTGATACTATTTGTAATAGCCCAAACTCTTAACACCAAGATATTGTCCGCTTTGGCCTGAAAGGCCTCACGATTTTGCCCTCAGAAGATAGCTTCCCAGCAAGTCACCCATCCTGGGAGTGCTCCCACCTTAGCACGCTTAACTTTGGACTTCTTATTAGGAACTCCACCGTTATCTGAAAAAGCGCATCGATGTTTAAGAGTTCCACTTATTACTACTTAAGTGGGTCATCACAATCTCCCCAACTTAAGTAACTGACGTCCTCGTCAGTATCCACACACAGATCCAAGAACCATCCATTGGGTAGATAGGACTAGAGGTGACCCCTACAGGCACAAGAGGTACCCACAATCATGTAGCACCTTAACCATCATGGGTTCAAGAGGCTGCTCACATGAAGTGGTACTTTACTCTGTATAGCACTTAGCTCCTATCTAACATCCTATGGTTTGCTCTGAGACCATTTGTAATAGCCCAAACTCTTAACACCAAGGTATTGTCCGCTTTGGCCTGAAAGGCCTCACGATTTTGCCCTTAAAAGATAACTTCCCAGCAAGTCACCCATCCTGGGAGTGCTCCCACCTGAGCACGCTTAATTTTGGAATTCTTATTAGGAACTCCACCGTTATCTGAAAAAGCGCCTCGATGTTTAAGAGTTCCACTTATTACTACTTAAGTGGGTCATCACATATCGTCCAGTGGAAACAAAATTCTTCCACTAAACTTAAGAGCTCCCATACTATCAATTTAGTTCCTAATCGCATGCAATATCATATCGAATCTAAAGCTACACCCCAAAGCCTCGGGCTAAGCCGTGATCAATCGAAATGATCGATTGGGCTACAACACTACATAGTGCTGGAGCTCGAGTAGGGACCCATCGGCCTAGGCACTCACAAGCCTTGCTAACAGAGGACTTCGCCTTGTCTTGACTCCCTGATGGTATCGAGATTGAGATCTATCATATTGGTAGCATCTATGGGGAGAATTAGCTCCCCACCGTAAACTCTAAATAACTCTATAAAGCCGAATTAGGGTATCTTCTGGCCACTACTGTAGCACCCCGTCCCATCACCGTGCGTAAAAGAGTTAACAATTAACGACAGAACGGTGCGCTACTCGGGAAGGACTACTGAACCTCCTCGAATGACCACTGAATAAAGAGGTGCTTGACTAATCTTTAAGATAAATATAATGCCTTATCTTAAGTATTAGACAATATAGTATATACATTGGATTATGAGGGGAATATGAGGAATCTAATATATATAAGTATAATAGCATTTCCAGTATCCTGATCACATCACAATACTAAATTTAAGTAGTAAGAAATACAGAGTGCAGAAGCTAAAAGCATTTCATTGCAACCATTCATCACAGAGCTATATTAGAAACATTCATCTTAGAAAAGAAAATAAATACATCCAGAGTTAAAGATATTAATGATAGTTTGCTTTAAATAAACAGATAGGAAATAGCCTCTCAACTTACAACAGAAAAGTAAACTAAGTGCAATAAAATAAGCTGAGCCGACTAATGCTCTACCAACTCTTCCTGGATCTTTTGGGAAGCCTCCAATGTTTGCTCCTCAAGCTGCTCTGGATCTGGCAAATTGTTGGATCCCAAGAGTACCATGTGTTAGATAATGAGTTTAACACATCGAAAAGCTATTTTAAATAGTTATAGTTATCTTAAGTTTAACCTTTAAGTATAAATTAAAACAGTTGAAAGACATAAAATTGTACAAAATTAAAGATAATGTAAGATAATAAACTAGAGAAAAGTAAAGTACTGAGCTGAAATCTGTAAAACACTGAAATGAGGAAAATATTAAAATCAAATTGTGTAGTATGTCATTGTGTATGCATTTGAATATGCTTCTGATTTATGCTGCAATTATGCATTTGGTGCCACATTCACCCCAAAGAAATCCTAAAATCAATGATGCATGTTGCGTCCCGTAGGTCCTACCAACATTGATGCATGTTGCATCCCATAGTTCACAATGCTCTTGATGCTTGTGCTTATACTTATGCAGTTATGACAATGCTTTCCAATTCAATATGATGCTTAAAAGAATATAAATCAACCAAAGAACAATGTTCCAATTCAATATTTATTGGGTTTTCATATTCATCTTAACATGCTTACATACTATTTTCAAAACATAGCCATAAACTGCTATAATCATATTCACAACTTCCTAAATTATCATATGATGGAAGTACATGTACATACGTAGCAAGTACTTAAGAAGGTAAACTTGAAGTTCTTAGTATGTTTAACTGCACTTATCAATGCACACAAAGATAAGGGGACGAAACCCTTTTACAATTTATTCTCTCAAACTAAGATATTCAATACACTAATTGATACATTACTTTGAGTACGTTCTAAGAAAGGAAACATAAATCACTTAGTTTGTTTAACTGCACTTATCAATGCGTACAAAGATGAGGGTATAAAATTTTATTACAGTTTATTCTCTCAAACTAATAGATTCAATACCTTAATTAAACATACTATGAAAGTGGGATGTTTGTCCTAAATAGAACTGCACTTATTAATGTGCATAAGGATAAGGGGACGAAACTATTTTACAATCTTATTTAGGACAAATCAACCAATTTTATGTCCTACTAAATTAAATCAGTCATATGAACATATACTAAAATCTTCACATGATAATACTAATATTGTCATTTCTAGGCTGACTAATTTAAAATCCAAGGAATATCTGACTAAATGAATCCACACTCCCTTGCATGAGTCCTACGCAAAAGTTCCTTGGATGTGACATGAAAGTCACTCAACTTAGGATACTACCACAAAGAAGAATCTCATTCTAGTGTCCCTAGGTTATTCTGCCACAAGGATCTAAAATCTGAATCTAAGGATCTTAAGGGTTCATATAGTCTTCTATCTCAAAATTAGATAATAAGCTCTTCATACCTCAATAGTTCATCTATTTTAAGATCTAGAAATTGATTGAATTAAACCACTAATAATTCAGTCTTAACTCTCTAAGCACTGAAATGTACAAGTATAATCTAAGTTATAAAATTCATTTTAAGATTTCAAGCCTTAATACAATAAGCTGGCTTATACAAATCAGATGAGTAAACTCATCTAGTACTAGCCTATATTAAAATTATGAAATACAATCATATAAATTATTAGGAATTGATCAATTCATAAATTAATCTTATTTTAAAATTTAGTTTATGCTAATGATCTTTTTTAGGAGAAAATCAAAGATCTAAAGGTTAGATTCAGATGATCAATCATATGAGTTTGTTATAAATCTAAGTTCTTTTAATTCAATAGTTTAAGATTAAATGACAAATCAACCATCATTATTAGAGTTATGCAAGTTTTTTGTGTCCAAATCAAGTGCCTTATTTAAACTAATCAATATTGGAGTCTTAATCTAACCAAGCTAGGGTTTAACTCCCAACTTGACTAAATAAAGATTGATTACATAATTATTAATCAATTAAAAATCAGCAAGCTTATTATCCATTATTGATGTCCATGTCAATTTAATTATTGATTTAATTAAGCACTTTTTTAAGATTCTTTAAGGTTAAATTATTGATTAATGTCAAATCAATTATTCAAGTATCCAAAAGTTAGGGTTTTCTAACATGCATCCTACTATTAATGAGGCATATAAACATTACATTACTCAAAATAAAAAATAATTAAAGCTAAACATTACATTAATTACCATTTGGCACAAAATATTCAAGTGAATCCTATAGGTAATTAGAACATGTAATTTAGGATAAGAGGTAGATTTTATATTCAAAATCACCTCTACATTTACATAATGCATGATTATACTAAATCCAATTTTTATTTGGGTAATTTTTTGCATTATTAGGGTTCTAGAGTTAAAAAAATACAAAAAAATATTAAGTTTGGGCAAAACTGGGCAGTTCTGCACGCTATGGCGCGCTACGGCGAGCTGTTGCGCGTTGGAGCTCCTCCTAGCCGAGAGTCAGGCACTACGACATACTGTGGTGCCTCCTGGCCGAGAGCCAGGAGCTACGGCACGTTGTGGCAGGCTGATGCGCTGCAGCGCACTGTATCACTTTTAGGCACTATAGCGCGCTACGACACGCTACGATGAATTTTGGTGCTGTAGCGCGCAACAGAACTATTAGATGCTGCGGTGGTGCGCTACTGCGCCAAATTTCCCGAGATGTGGGCACTGCAATGCGCAGTAGCGCTCCCTAGCTAAGAGCCAGGCACTGCAGCGCCAGGTTTTCCGAGACGCAGGCGCTGTGGCGCACTGTAGTGCTCTCTGGCCGAGGGCCAGGATGGCGCACTGTAACGCTCGACGGTGATTTCGCCTGAATGAAAAATAGAACGTGCCCCTTTTGCACTCAAATACTCTCGATTTAGAACACTTCAAGTGTAGTGCCATATACCTATGGAAAGTTCTTTTCAAGACCTTTCCATTGATACTAAAATCGACATGAAAAGATTATTCTAACACTGTAAAAAATAATGCTAAAAGTCCAGGTATACAGAAATCATACAACTTTTGATTGCATTTTAATGAGCAAATCAAGGTTCGATCGAACTTATTGAGTTCAATTGAGGCTTGACGATCAAACCTAGACTCCATAAAATAGCTACATGAGATATAATTTCACAAATGTTTGATTAGACTAATGGAAAGAGTAGTAGCACATGGAGGATGCAAGAATGAAGTACAAATAAAGTTATAGCAAATGGGTACTTGAGCTTGAAAATGGAATGAGATAGAGTTCTTTGAGAGCTTCTTCAGCTGCTAATAATAGGAGAAAGAAAGTTGAGGTTTCTTTAGGAGCTAAGGAAGGAGAAGGAGTTTCAGTAGACAGCAACTAGAGAGGGGAACTAATTAATTAATTCCTAATTTTTAATTAATACATTTTCTAATTAAATTTAGATGACTAAATGGGCTCTGAAAATCCCAAAAGTTCACCCTTAGCTAATTTGGGGATGAGGAACTCAACGACGAAATATGATTTCAATTTTGAGATCAATTTAATTATCCTAATTTTTGGGGTATTTAAATACATTAAAATATTCAGGAAAATATATCAATTTTCTAATTAATTAAATATTATTAAATAATTCAAATATATGACTGACCTCCAAATCGCTTCATATCACTTCAAAACTTCAGGATTTGGCCCTAATAACCAGATGAAATTAATAGAATGATAATTTGGATGCGATTAAACTAAAATCAGGCTAAGTAACAACCTAAGGTTGTTACAACTACGCATAGGCCTTTGGTGTTCAGTCAATGCGCCATGACCTAGGGATGATGTAGATATCGAGGTTGAGCCATTTGCGCATCAGAGTAGACAGGAATTAGGGTTTTACCTTAACCCTAATTTTTTATCATCGAGGATCTCGTGGAGGTAGAGAAGAATAGCAGCAGAATGGGTCAAACCTCGACTAACATGATTTGAGATCAGGTTATTTAAATAACCTTATTAATTGGAATTATTTCTCTTCTAGAAATTTAATTAAAATCCAGATTCTTATGATTTGATTTATGAAAACATTTTAAATAAATTAATTGAATAAATCTGTCAATTTAAATCCAAGTCATATGATCCAATATATGATTTTAATCAAAAAAAATGTGAGAATAAATAAATTATGAAAATATTTAAGTTTTTGTAATTAGTTTTCTTAATATAGAAGATGGATTAGTAAATATTAATCTCATTTCTTAGCCAAAATTTATAATTAAGGTCTCTAAATATTCATTAGATAGTGGGGAATAAGTTTGGGAAGATGAAAATATTTTTCTGCCATTAAGTTCACTAATTACTCATTAATAACCCAAAAACTTAATTAGCAAATAATTAAGCTAAATGAACCTTAATTTTGGTGATTATAGTATCCATGAATTCCTTAGGAATAGTAGAACCTATTAGTAGCTTAAGATTGAAATTCCCACACTTAAATGAGCTAATAATTTCTTAATGAGCTCGAACCCTAATTCGAGTTCATTAACCTTAATTCCTAATCAAATTGAGTGGATAGATTAATCCTTATCTTAGGTAGTAAGAAACCCTTTGGCATTAGAAGAGTTCAATTTAGAACCTTAGAACTTAAAGTCTCCATTTAGACCTTTAATGAGGGGCATTTTGATCTTTTGACTAAATATTATTTAAAGTGCAATTAAAGCCTATTATTCATCCCTTACCTTTAATATGAATAAATTAAAAGTTTGAAACCAATTTAATGTCATTAGAATATATAATTTAGCTTAAAAGCCCTAACCCTTGGTTTGCCCAAAGAATAATTAAGTGAATTATAAAGATGCTTAATTGTGCATTTTAATACCCATTTTTTCTTCTTAAAATGACTAACAATACTTACTAAGTCAGTAATAGTCAATCTTAGATTTCAGTTTGACTTCCAAAATATCTCTCAAGTAGAATCTTAAATAAAATTCTTAGAAGATCTCTAAAATGACTAAAACCTTCTAAGCCTTAGTCTTTGTAACAACCAAAGTTAATTTAAGCTAAACTAAGCTTTGATTTTTATTTTATTAGAATCAATGGGTTATTTAAATCTAATCCTAGAAGTTTGGAATCAATCAGAGCTCATTTGAGCAATATAACTATTTTACCTATTTTAGGACCCTGAATATTAGCTATAATAATTTGATCTCCAAATTAAAATATAATTGCATTTTTGAATTCTTCACCCTCAAATTAGCACATTTGGTAATTTTTGGAGATGTATAGGTCTATTTTAAATTTAATTTTTTTGTTTCAATTGCACATTAGGGTTTCTAACAATTCCGAATTGCAATTCTATCCTTTCCCAACGGTCGACTGACCCCAAACTGCGGGCGCCATCCGGGCCGTTGATCCCATGGATCTGATCGAACGACCAACGCCTTAGATTTGATCTGCTCCATCTAGATCGTTCCGCATTTTCTGAAGTGTGATTCAACAACATTCGTCGCTCTCTCCAAGTAACCCCACTCGTCTGTTGGATCTCTAGATCCAATCCGACAGTTGATCTAGCATCCGCACTCGGCCGTTAGCTGTTTGAGGATCAGGATCGTTCCGCTCGAACCAAAGATCAATCAGACAGTTCTGGAGACTTCTGCAACTGTGGATCATCTTCCTCCTTTTTTCGTGCCCGACAGCCAAATCTATTCGTACAGCCATGTCATCAGGTCAGTCTGCCACATCAGGGAAGCCGTTAGGATCCCTTCCCTCACCCTCTAAGCACTCTCGGCTGGAATTGAGGTATGACCCATTCCAATTATGGTAAGTGTAGAATTTCACTTAGGCCGAGCCTAAACCATGTCTCATAGCAATGGAATCTAGCCCTATACCTCCCCATTTCCAATAAATACAACCATGGAATCACAGTGATCCCCTTTGCTCATTGTGTTCTCTTAATTCACCCTGTCCTCTTGCTCGAGATCTCGACATTCCTAGAGGTCTTTGACTGTTGTGAACCATTGATAGATGGTGTAGTCTAGTGTTCAAACCCCCTGCGAGGCCAATGTGATCCCTGGAAGCTCTAGCCCTCCAATTTCTTTTGACCATGCCTGCAACTCCAGTTCCATGTACAGCCTTCTTCCTTGCTGAGTCATGTGGACTCAACCTCTTTATTAATACAACTAGAGTAGTTCCATGATGCTTGAATTCTATCCCTTAGTCTCTCAAATGCTTGTGATTGAACTGGGTTGATCCAGTTGGATCTAGACAATGAGAATTCACTATCTGGACGGAACTCAAACCAAAGGCGATGTCGACATCCCTATGGCGTTTCTTAGCACAATCCTCACCAATTCCATTCCCTGATCAGTTGTGCAGGCTAACCAGACCCAATGTGATTGTCCCTAGGGTCTGGGTTAGCTCTATTTGATTGTTCTAATCGTTCTAATTCTGCCAAGAGTTCACAGTCGAGTTTGAGTAAGGACCCGATGATCTGAAGACTCTCAATCATCGTGGCCATATGGCTTTGATTCGCCTCACCACCAAGATGGTGTAGGGATTGAGCCCTGGCTAAATGGTTGCCTTAGTGAGGAGAATTAGCTCCTCACAATAAACCATAGATATTGTGATAGAGCTAATTAGGATGAGTAGCCATCTGGCTGTTTAGTGCATCCCAAAGAGGGCTTCAGGGTGGAATCGACACGTCTTGACTCTGTGAATGTGTAGGGATCAATCCCAGGTGTTGGCATGGCCTTGGCGTCAAAAATTTTGGCTCTGAAGGTTCCCTAGTCTGCCTGTCTGTGAAGGAGGGGTTGAAATGACGATACTATCGCATTGGGCCGGGCCAGCCCAGGACCGCATGGTGCGACAGTGCCGACCCAGTCGAGCCCTGATCCGACCCATGTGGTTTGATAATTCGGTCAAGCTATTTTAATTATTTAGGAATTATTTCCTTCTACTAATTATTTTGTAAATGCATTTAATTAAATATCATAAGGTTTGATTAATTAAAAACATTCAAACTAATATAATTGAATAACTTAACCAATACTTATCCAAATGGTATGATGTGATATACCATTTTGATTAAAAAATCATAAGGAACAATAATATGAAATAAAAAAATAGATCCAATGGTTAGATTTTTTTAAAATTATCTAATCCTTATCTAATCTTAATTAATGAATAATAAATTCATTTAATAACCAAATTTGATGTTTAAAGTCTCTTATTTCTCATTTGATATTGGAGAACTTAATTATACCCCTAAAAATAATTTAAGGATTATAAATTTTCTAATCACTTCTTAATCACCCTAAATCTTAATTAGTGATTAATGATCTAATTGGTCCTCTAATTTTGGTGATCTAAGTTCCTATTGGTTTTTTAGATCTACTAGAACCTATCTATGAACTCAAATCTCCATAATAAGTTTTAAATCTCTTAGTCACCTTTCTTAGTCTTAAAAATGATTAATGCTAATTAAATTATCCTTAGACCTAAACTTGAATTTAGTAGTCTTATTCTTCATATTAGACAATGTTATGCCTACTAGAACTAATTATAATTAATTTGAATGCTTAAATCTTAGAATCCCAATTTTAGCCTAAAGAGGCGTATTTTATTCTCTCAAACTATGCTGTTTAATTTTAAATTTTAACATACTTTAGACTTGGGATATTTATTTTGAACTAAACTGTACTTACCTAATTACCTAAAATAAGATCAAAAGTCTACAGTTTTATTCAAAGTAAAATAACAAATTCCATATTCTATTGAATAAATCAGTTCTATGGATATGCACTACAATTTTCATATGATAATACTAATATTCTCATTCTAATAATCTTTTTAATGGTCAAGGATTTACAAGCTAATCAATCCATTCTCCATTGTAGTGGGTCCTATAGAAATGGCTCTAAGGAAGTGATATATAAGTTATTCAATTTAGGATAGCTACCACAAAAGATAACTCAGTCCAAGTCATTTTAGGTTATCCTGCCACAAAGCATAAGGTCAATCATCTATAGTTGATAAGGTTAATCTAAGGTTCTACCTCAATGCATCACAAATATGGTTGTTATACCTCAAAGTTAAACCTAACCCAAAGGTATATTATTCTTTTAACATAAACCTATCACTTAGCATTAGACAGATCTTAAACTCCTAACACTTACTTTTAAAATTAATGATTGATTTTATTAATCCAACTAGAGATGTTATGAATTAAGCATATCATCAAAAGGAAGAATTCATGCATACTGCTCCTTAATTTCTGACTCCATCCTAATTACTGAAGTCGTGAAGCAAATCAATAAAAGACTTCTAATTTGGTTGATTATCAAATCAATTAACTGTTTTACTTGTTGGTGAAGCATCACATCATGCTAGTCCTTTTGTTTTAAGAGCAAATTAAGAAGATCTAAGGTTTTGGTTAGGATAGTTAATCACATTACCCACCCTAAGGCTTAATCTCTTAACCTGCTATCTAAAGATCAAATGACAAAATCAGAAAATGTTAGTTAAATTCATGCAAATTAGTGAGTGCAAAATAAATATTTTAATTTAGGTTTAATTTACTTCTAAACCTAATTAAGGCAAATTAAGGTTTTAGGCTAAATTACTTGATTAAGACTTAAGCATACATAATTTGAAATGGAATAACATTGTTAGGTTTGTTACTATTTTAAGGATCACATAGATGATAAAATCATCAAATTAGTTAAGTAAAGTGTCTTATCTTTACTAATTAGGGTTTCGTATAATTAGCAAGTGATTAGTAGATTTAACCATGGAAAATTTGATTTGACATTTCAATTAAGTTTTATATAACATTATGAAGTAAGAGGAACTAAAATCATGCAAATTGGATATGCAATGATTTTAATATGCCATAATCAAATTTTCAAAGTAATTAAGCAATATTAAGAAAATTAATCACAAATATTAATTTATTCTTACAGTTTATTATTTCTTGCATTTTTCTGATCAAAATGGTATATTGGATCATACAATTTGGATTTAAATTGAACAAGTTATGCAATTAATTCATTTGGAATGATTTCAATTAATTAAATCATAGGTTGTACTAAATAAACAAATTTCCATTTAATTTCCTTAAGGAAATTTATTCCAATTAATTGATCGATATTCAGACCCAATATCAAAAGGCGAGGGCCAAAGCTCACCTGGCCCACTAATGTGTGCTTTTTGTCTTCCCCGTATTTCTCCGACAGACCACCAAGGGTTCAATTTCTCTAATGAATTCTCAGCATCTCGATGGTCTCTATCCCCAATTCCAATTGCAAAACGCTCCACACACTGAGACCTGTTGATTAGATGATGAAGCCCTTTGCATAGTGGCCAGAATCATTGGATTTCTAGTCACCCTAATTCGATTCGTTGCAACCCTTAGGGTTTACAATGGGAGTAAATTCTCCCCACAGAGGCTGGGCCACATCCTGAGCTCGATCCTTACACCATTAGGGCATCAAGGCGGATTGAAGCCCTCTCCTGGCTTGGCCTAAGGGTGGTTGAAATATCGGGGGTTTACTCAGGCTCTAGCATTATGTAGTGCTGTAGCCTGATCGATCGATTCGATCGATTGGGGCTCAGCCCGAGCATAGGGAGCCCAACATTCAATTCCATTCATTTAAACATACAATTACACACTTGATTGGATTGGATTGGAGCTTTATAGCACAGTGGAGTAATTTTGCTTCCACTGATAGGAACTCAACTTATAAGGCCGTGCTTTAAGCTTCACTTAATAGCAGGAATTGGAGATCCTGAACTTGTGTAGCTTGGAATAGTTATAATAGTTTAATAAATAACAGTTGATGTCACCACATGTACTTGTGGCGCCCCGCTCCCTAGGTCCGCAATCATTAGGCCAAGGAGTGGAGTGTCACTCAGGCAAATCCCCACTTATCATTAGATTAGGTAAGGTCCACAATCCAATAATAGGGGAAGGATGTGCACAGAATATTTATGAAAATCAGTCACTAAATCTATATATTCATACAGAGTGCGGAAGCAATAAAAAGTAAGAATTACATCCATTCACCATACATCAACCATGAAATAAAATGAAATAGCTCAGAAAATAATAATATGTAAAAAGTAAACACAGTTACGAGTACTTATATTATTACATCATTTAATTAAAGTTTAAAAGACTAAAAATGATAATATCACTTATCCTCACAATGAAGAAAAAGGCAACTAGAGGTCTTCTGCATGAGGCTGCTGCATCTCCTCTAAATAAGGCTCCTCCTTAGGCACTGGCTCCTCAAACTGAACAAGATCTGACATTGTCAATTTCACAATGCCAGGGCCCCAGCCAATAAAAGAAAAATCTTATTAGCCAAATTGTCTAAGTACATTCTAGGCAAATAATTTATTAAGCATTCATTAATATCACTATTTTACTCTAAATAAGGCTCCTCATGAGTACGGTGCTCCACTTCGGCAGCAAACCCCGACTCAAGTAGAGTCAGGTAGGACCCAACTCGACTTAAGCCAAGGATTTGTCACCCTGTAGGAGAATTGTGAACATACATCAATACAAATCAAAGAGGTGGAAGCAAGAAACAATATAATATAACATCCACAGGCATAGCATAGTCTAAGGGAGTAAAAGAAATAATAACTCAGAGCAAATGTAGAAAAGTAAATACATACATAATTTAATTATTACAAACTGAGTTTAATAGAAATAAAGGTCTCTTAATCTCACTACAAAAAAAAAAAAAGAAAAGCTATCTAAGCAGCAGTAGGAAGATCCTCCTACTGAACCGGCTCCTATCATGCAGCACAGCCGATGAACAACTCTGAATCAGATATTTGTCGGTATTACAAATGCCAGGGCTCCAGCCAACAAAAGAAAAATGTTACAATTAGAAAATTATCTAAGTACATTTTAAGCTATTTAAGTGAACTGAGTATTTAAGATATCACAATTAAAAGTTTTAAATGTGCAAGTATTAAAAAGGTGCAACAAGCTATAAGAATGGGATAGCTATAAATAAATCACTTATAGCTAATCAACAAGTATGTAAAATCACATACAAAAATAGCAACTAAATATGGTGAGGCTAAAAGCAAAAGTAACTATAACTACTGAAATAAATCTGATCTTAACATGCTTATGATCACATGGAGACATGTTGAGTATAATAAGAACACAAGTGCTGAAATAAACATACAATTCTAGCATCCTAAATATGCTAATATTTAATACTATTCAATAAGAGCGTATATACAAACATGCAAATTGACATGAAAAAAGGCCACTGAGGTATGTGGCAAAAGTAAACTAGGTACATATATGAGAAAAAGAAAAGACACTGAGATATGTGGCAAAGCAAGTGAAGCACTAAAAGAAACGCTACTGAAGCATGTGGCAAAGCAAAATAAACACTAACAACTGAACTAAAGTAGCAGTAAACCTAAGACATAGTGCTGCCATAACAGAACAGCCCATACAGGGCCTCTGAACTGAAAGTTCAACATGTATCCATCCTAGGCATCTGCAGAGCTAGGTCCGAGTTGAACTTATAAAATAATGCATGTATCCATCCTAGACATCCATCGAGCTAGGTTCGAGTCTATTCTATAACAAAACTAGAATTGAAGTAGCAGACTATGCTAGGACATACTCTAATAACTGAAAGCACTAAAAGAACTGAATGAATGTTATACTTTTTAAATACTAACTTAGGAAATATCATCCATATCCTAAGTTCTCTTATTATGCTCAAGTAATAAGGCTCAATGTTTAAGGTGTGCAAAGTAATCAAAGTTAAGGTAAGTAAGAGACTTAATCTAGACTCATGTGATATTCGTTATTATCTACTTTATCCAAATCTAACTATTTTGAGAAGATACAAGTTTAGGATCTCCAATATCTAGCTATCGAGTATAATCTCAGATTTACGACCTTAATGTTAATATTAGAACTTAACAAGTAATAATTCATAATCATATGATGATTATAAGGATTAAAGTAACTAAATTAATAACTTAATTATTATTATTTTCCCCTCTTAACCCAAATCTTGATTTAGTAAGTCAATACTTAAGGATTTTGGATCCAAACCCCACTTGGAGTTCAAATCCAGAATCTAAGGTAGTATCCTTAGTAAGGACTTAGGGTTCACACTTTAAAACCCAATTTAAAGGTAAGGAATCCTATAAGCTGAAAGATTCAGAAGCTATGATCTTAATGAAAAGCTGTGCTAATGTTGTAAGATAAAATAATCAGTAAGAACTAAGAATCTAAAATCTATATTCAATCTTTAGGATAATTATATCATCCTATAGATTGGATTAATCCTACACCCACATGGAAAGCTCCAAAAGAATTAAATAATAAATCACTTAAGGAATTCCAAATGGAGGTAATCTAATTCAATTAGAAGATCTAAAGTCTAAGATCTAAGATCTGATGTTTGATCACTTTAGACTTAAGCTAAGATATAGACTTAGGATTTTACAAGAGTATTTCTTTTAAGATTCAAGCTCAAGAATCAACTTAATTAAGATATTAGCTAAAGATCTAGTATTTTGATATAGTTAACTTAGCTCTTAAGGCAGAGGGTTTCAAGAATACTTAAGGTCTTAAGATCTTAATAAGACTAACTTGAGATTTCTTCAATTAGCATCAGAATTAATAACATAAAAGTTTAGAAAGGTACTAGCAATCTAACTAAAGATATTTTACTAAATTTATAAGTCTAAGGGGTGTTTAAATACATTTTGGTCAAAATGATCAAAATACCCCTCTTAAGGTTAAAAAATGGGATTTTAAGATTTAACCATCCAAATTGATTCAAATCTATTTTAATGGATTCCAAATTGGCTAATGAAGTAGGACACACACTTATTTAGGTTTTGGAAATCTAATTAGTTTAATTAGCCTTAATCACATTAAGAGGCCAATTAAGGTGATTAATAAAATTAGGGCATTCTAGAGTGATCCAACCTTATTTATAGGCTCTAATATATTTAAGAAGGCATTAGGAACTTATTTCACCAAAATTAGAGGACTAATCATGGTTTAATTAATTAATCCCTAATTAGGGTAATTAAGAGATGATTAATAAAATTAAGATTCCTAAATTACTTTTAATGGTCTATATAGGTTTTATATGGTCTCATGAGTAATCAAAGACCTTAATCAACACTTTTAGATGTTTAATGAATTTAATATAATTTAAATAAAAATAGAAAAGGATTAGGCAATTATTTAAAATCTAACTATTGGATCTTTGATTTTATTTTATATTCAAATTCCTTGCATTTTTCTGATTAAAATGGTATTTTGGATCATACCATTTGGATAAGTATAATTAAAGTTATTTAAATAATTTAATTTGTATTTTTATTTAAATTGAGACTATAGAGAATGTATTTATATTTATTAATCTATCAATTATTAGAAGGAAAATAAATATGAAGTTTTGGAATTAAGCAGCAGCCCAAAATGCAAAAGACGCGGGTCACGGGTCGGCCCGACCCGTGACTTCGTCTCCTTCCTCACGACCGGCCCCGACCTAAGAAAATCTTCAGCGCTGAAATTCTCGATATGTAGGTGATGACGATGGATCAATTCAATCCCTATACATTCCTGAAGTTCAGACGCATCGATCCCACCCTTAAGCCCTCTCTGGGGCGCACTGGATCACCGGATGGCTATTCGATGGGTTCGGCCCTACTCACAGCATCTAGGGTTTACTGTGAGGAGTAAATTTTCCTCACATAAATGACTATTTGGCCAAAGCTCGATCCCTACACCATCCTGGTGGTAAGGCGAATGGAAGCCCTCTGGCCACGAGCTTCGGGGTGCCCTGGATCGGTGGATCCTTACACGAGCTCGGCTACGAGCTTGTGGTGCAGACCAAACAATCGAGCAATCAAAATAGACTAACCCAGACCATATGGACAATCACACTGGGTTTCAAGTGGCTAAGGCAATCTAAGCAACATCTAGAGGCTCATCCAAAAGCTTAAATGGAAAACTGAACTCTCTGAGTTCAATGGGAGAAGCGGTACCTGAAGATGGTTTTACAGGCACAGTCGAGGGGAGTTGAGATGAGCTGGAGCTTCTAGAAGATCTCAGCAACCTAGCAGAGGGCTGTACACTAGACGCACCCTCTATCAGCAGTTTGAAGCTTCGGGAATGCGGAAAATTGCCGAGAGGACGGGGGCTCTAGAGGACTTCAGCTGGGGAATTGAGGGTTCACAGTGAGCAAAGGGACTCACTTTGAGATCCTGAGGGTATTTATAGGCCGAAGGAGGCTCTGGGGGTAGTTTCTAGAGCTCTGGAAAGGAGGAAGGCTAGGGCCACAAGGGAAGGCTCGGGCCAACGGCTAGGGGCAATTCAGGGAGATTGCCACTAGCAGGAGGTCGCGTCGAGGGCAGAAGGGGAAATTCAGGGGCTTTCCTATATTGCCACGGGGGCTGGGAGATGCCAAGCTATTGGGGCGGGGGGACCAGATGCAGATGGGGCAAGATGAGGGAGATGATCCATAGTGCTCGGGATCAGTGTTCGCCGTTTGATGGGTCAACCGTTGGTCTCGAATGGCTCTGATGCATTACTTAAGCAGGATGGATCATAGCCATAGGATACGTTCGAATGAATCTGATGCTTATGATCTAATCTTAACACGGAGGAGAACCCGCCATTAGATAGAGCGCGCTGAGATGCATGCTAACCCGTCGAATGGCTTAATCCTATGCGCCGCTGTTGGGAGCTCGGAGCGGATCTGCCGTGATCCCGACAGCAAATCCCGCCTATTTAATTTTAATTAATAATTAAATTTAATAAATAAAATCATTATAATAATATATAATAAATCTAATTAAATTCTAAATTCAATTTAGGCTTAAATGAGCTCCAAAAATTCACCCATAGCTAATTATGGTATGAGGAATTCAAAAATAAAATTAGATTTTGATTTGGAGATCAATGTAACTTAGGTATTTTTCAGGGCTTAAAAATAGGCATAAATACAAAAATTCTCAATTTGGCTCTAATTGATTCCAAACTTATAGGATTAGGTTTAAATGACTCATTGAGTCTAATGGAATCAAAATCAATGCTTGGTTTAGCGTAATTAATCTAGATTTAGCTTGGGTAATAACTAGGGTTGTTACAGACTCCCCCACTTAAGAACGATGTTGTCCCCGACATCACTTAGTGAAAAAATACTACTGGAACTGAAAATGTAAATAAAACAGATGGAAAAGAAAAGAACAGTACCTTGATTTTCAAAGAGCTGTGGATATTTATTGCACATATCCACCTCTTTCTTCTAAGTAGATTCTTCTAACGATCGATTTTTCCACTAGATTTTGACCATGGGAATTGAGCGATTCCTTAGCTGTTTCTGATCACGAGTCAAGATTTTGTTTGGTTCTTCAGCATAAGAAAGATCAAGTTGGATTTCTACTGACGGAAGTTGAACGAGATGGGAAGGGTCTTTGAGACATCTTCTTAATGATGATACATGAAACATGATATGGACAGCTGCAAAGTCATCAGGAAGATTTAACCAATAGGCAGATGATCCTACTTTTGTGAGAATCTCAAGAGGTCCAACATAGCGGGGACTAAGTTTCCCTGCTGCACCAAATTTGTAAACACCCTTCATTGGACTTATTTCAAATAAGCAGCATCTCCCACATTGATTTCTAGGAGACAATGATGAGTATCATGATACTTGCTCTGACAATCTTGAGCTGTATGAATTCTCTACTGAATTAATTAGATCTTTTTGTTAGTTTCCTCAACTAACTCTGAACCAAAAAGTTGAATGCTTTCTGTCTCTGACCAGGCTAGCAAATTACTGCATTTTCTACCACACAATGTCTCATAAGGAGCCATTTTAATACTAGCTTGGAAACTATTATTGTAGGCAAACTCCACTAATGGAATATGATCTTCCTAGGAGCCAACAAAATCAAGAACACAAAGTCTAGGCAAATCTTCCAGAACTTGATTCACTCTCTTGGTCTATCTATCTATTTGAGGATGAAAAGCTATACTCATGGCTAGAGTAGTGCCCAGATCTTGATGCACAGCTTGCCAAAACTTAGAAGTAAATCTACTATCTCTATCGGATACTATTGATTTTGGAATTCCATACAGTCTGACAATTTCCTTGATATAGAGCTTTGCTATCTTCTCCACTAAGTCAGTCTGATGGATAGGAAGGAAGTGCATTGATTTGGTTAAACGGTCTACTATAACCCAGATTGCATCGACATCAGATTTGGCATGAGGCAATCCCATAACAAAATCCATAGATATATCGAACCATTTCCATTCCGGAATTTCTAATGGGCAGAAGATCACCAGGTCTTTGGTGCTCGGCCTTTACCAAATTACACTTGGCCACAAAATCAGCCACATCCTTTTTCATACCGGGCTACCAAAATGATTGCTTTATATCCTAGTACATCTTAGTACTGCCTGGGTGAATATGATACCCAGAATTATGGCCTTCAATTAACACTTCACGATGTGTGGACTTAGGAATTCACAAATGATTTCCTTGATAAATTATGCCATTCTGCAACTGCAGATCATGATGAAGACCACCTTCAACATCTGCTTTGAACTTTAGATAATCATCATCTTTGGTCTACGAGATTGAAACATCTCTGTGGAAGATAGGTTCCACATTGATATTTACCAGAAATGAACTTAGCATATCCCCACTAACTGGAGAAATTTCAAACTTACAAAATTCTTGCTCTAAGGAACTGGAGGCGATCATAGATGATAAGGTAGCACGATGACTAAGAGCATCAGCCACTACATTTTCTTTTCCTAGGTGGTATTGAATGCTGAGGTCATAATCACTGATGAGTTGTAACCATCTTCTTTGATGATAATTCAATTCTCTTTGAGTGAAGATATACTTCAAGCTTTGATGATCAGTGAAAATCGAACATTGCACTCCATATAAATAGTGACGCCATATTTTGAAGGCAAAGATTACAGGGCAAGTTCGAGATCATGAACTTGATAATATTTCTCATGTGGTTTTAACTGACGAGAGGTGTAAGTGATTACCTTATCCTCTTGCATTAATACACAGCCTAGACCAATTCCAGAGGCATTGGTGTATACCTGATAGTCCAAGCCTTCTTTGGGCGGGATGAGAACTAGAGCGGTAGATAGTGCATCCTTTAGAGTTTGAAATGCATCATCGCATTCAGTACTCCAAATGAACAGAACGGCTTTCTGGGTTAACTTAGTCAAAGGCAAAGCGATTTGGGAAAAGCCCTTAACAAACTTTTTGTAATATCTAGCTAATCCCAAGAAACGTCTAATATCGGTGACTGACTTAGGCTGAACCCAGTCATGAATAGTGCTCACTTTACTCTGATCTACACAAATACCCTGAGCATCGACTATATGTCCCAAGAATGCAATGGACTTAAGCCAAAAGTCACACTTGGAGAACTTGGCATACAACTGATGTCCACGCAGAGTTTCTAATACCAATCTCAAGTGTTCTTCATGATCTTTTAGGGCTTTAGAATAAATGAGGATATTATCGATAAAGACGATCACGAACTTGTCTAAGTGTGGTTTGAAAATTCACTGCATCAAGTCCATGAAGATTGATGGCGCATTAGTGAGTCCGAAAGACATCACTGGGAATTCAAAATGACCATAACGAGTACGGAAAGTGGTCTTTCCTATATCATATTCTCTTACTTGCAATTGATGATATCTAGACCTTAAGTCAATCTTAAAGACTATGATAGCTCCAGATAATTGGTCGAATAAATTATTAATTCTAGGTAATGGGTACTTATTCTTTATGGTGACTTTATTAGTTCACGATAATCTATGCACATTCGCATAGATACATCCTTTTTCCTTACAAACAGAACAGGTGCTGTAACAACCCAAGGTTGTTACCCAGCTTAATTTTAGTTCAATTGTATCGTAATTATCATTCTATTAAATTCATCTAGTCATCAGAACCAAATCCTGAAGGTTTGGAGCAATTCGGAGCTAAATCCAACATTTTGGATTATGTTAATATTTAATTAATTAGAAAATTGAGGTATTTATTTTGACCTCAAAATCAAAATCCGACTTCGCCGTTGTGATCGTCACCCCCAAATTAACTAGGAGTGATGTTTTGGACGAGTTTGGAAGTCGTCAAATTTTCGTGAATATTTTAATGTAATTAAATGCGTCAAAAAATAGAAAAAATAAATAATCATCAGAATCAAATTTCGACTTCGTCGTTGAATTCCTCACCCCAAATTAGCTAGGGGTGAATTTTTGGAATTTTTCGGAGCACGTTTCAAAAATCAGAATTTTTAAATAATTAGGGAAAATAAATAGGTAAATAGGCAATCTTTGAGGCCCTTATTTGCAGTTTTCCCAATCTTTAATATTTTTGGCTGACAGCCCCAAGCAAATTTCGGCTGGCCATCCTCTCACCCTCCCCTTAGCCATGCTCTCCTTAGGTCTCATGATGACCTAGCCATTAGGATCATCATGGCTTCCCCTCCTTTAAGAAGGAGCTCACATCCTTCTTCCTCTCTTTTGCAAGAAGCTGAGCTCCTCCTTTCTTTCTTCCCTTGTTCCCCCTCCATTGCTGTATCTTGAAGGAAGCTCCTCACCAAGCTTTGAAGAAAAGGCAAGGGTTCCTCTTCCTCCAGCGCCCGAAAAATTACAAAATTTCCAGAAATTTCAGAAACTGCCCAGATTTTGTAATAAGTGCCCAGTCTTGGCTGGAATGGCCAGAACTATTCTGTTTTGGTATTTTAAGACCCTTAGGACCCTAGTGGGGCTAAGTTATACTAAAATTAAACATTGCATTAATTTTTATGTATAAATTAAGTTTGAACTTGTCATTTTCCATAGATGCTCAAAATCTACTATGTATCTTTAAATGTATGTCATGTCAAATGCTAAGTAATAGAATCCTTAAAAGTATGTATCAAATAGGTAAACCTTAATAACCTAAATGGTATGAAACTTAGATTTTTTAGAATTGTGATTAAGTGCTAATCCCTTTGCTTGTTTTAGGATTTATTAGCACTAATCACCCTCTTATTTTATGTTATCTTTCCATTTATATGCCTCTATGATTTTTAGGATGTATGTTAGGGAACCTTAACATTCAATTGGACATCTTGATATATTTGAATTGAATAAAGAATCATGATAACTTGATTAAGTATATAATACTTAATCTAAATCTAAAGTGTGACATCAATAATACACTAATAATACATTAATTTGTCATTGACCTTTAAAGTAACATTGATCTTAATGATAGAAGGGTAAGGGGTTAAACCCTAACTTGTCTTGATTAAGATCTAAATCTTAATCACTTAATTGATTAACTTGATTCTAAGATAATTCAATTGACATTATTCTAATAATGCATATGATTTAATATTGATCTTAAACCATTGAATTAGAAGTGCTAAGATTAACATTAAATCTATATGATTGAACCATCTGAACCTAAACTTTAGATCATTGATTTTCTCTTATATAAGACTACTAGCATAAGATGAATAATAAAATGTTAATGATTGAAGAAATAACCTAATATTAATAATATCCTTGATTCCATCCCATGATTATAGAATACAAATGGATTAGATGAATGGTTAGCCATCTAATCTGATCACTTTAGTCCAAAGCTAATAAGTAAGGCTTAAATATTAACTTAAGAAGTGAAAGGGTGAGATCGTAAAGGTCTTACTTTATGATCGTTTTGAAAATATCTAAGGACCTTAATTGTTGATACATTGAGGTAGGAATAACTTTTGTAATCTATTGAGGTAAGAACCTTAGATGATCCTTCAAAACTTTAGAAGTTGAACTTGATACCTAGTGGTAGAAATTACCTAAAGTACTTAGATTATGGCTCATTCCTTGTGGTAGCAACCTATATTGAGTGATCCTTTAATCACATCTTTGGAACCTTGTGTAGGATACACCTACTTAGAGTAAGGATTAATAGATTTGATAAATCCTTATTAGTTAAATAGAATCTTTTGAATCCAGATTATTAGTTGGGTATAGTAGGGTATACCCATATTACTGGATTAATTCAGTAATATTCAGGATTGGTTGATTCACTCCAATGTGGACTTATGATCAGGTGCTATCCTACGGGATTAGCCGAATACAGTCCCATGAGAGTAAATCTTCCAAGAATAAGAGTGTTACAATTAGTGAACAAGATCCTTAGTTTGAGATGTAAACTGCGACCGGGTTCTGCCTCCTATCGTAATGCGCTTCGATAAGTGCAGTTTAAGCAAACTAAGTATCTTAAGTTACTTTGCGTAGACCACTAAGAATGATTGTAATTAGGGCATTTAACAGCTTAGCTTGAGATGTAAACTATGACCAGGTTCTGCCTCCTATCGTAGTGCGCTTCGATAAGTGCAGTTTAAACAAGCTAAGGGTTAAATTTACATTTCTTGCAAATATGCTAAATATGTGTATACAATCAGCCCAGCTAATGATTTTTAAGTAAACTCTCAATTTTAACCAATTATTGAGATTTAAATTTAGGAGTCAGGATCCTTTTAGCAGGATTCTGCACAATGGGGACTTTGGATTCATTATCAGATTTTTAAGCATTTTCCGGATTTATCTCATGTAGTTTAGAAGCATGAGCATGAGCATAAGCATGATGTGTGAATATCAGAAAGATATATGAGAATCAGAATAATGTATAAGTATCAATTATGATCTATGAGTTACGGAATGTTGCATATATTGACAGGAAAATTTCTAGATGCATCAGTGTCATCAATGAACAGTATTCCCAACAGGGTGTATGTAGACATTGGACCGTACTGCTCATGACAGTTCAGTGATATTTTGGTAGCATATCATTAGCATACCGTATTGTGGCATATTCAAATGCACAGTTTCAGTGACATACAACATAGTTGTACATATGATTACTCAGTTTCAGATTCAGTACTGTTTTGATTTATTTTTAGTATTCAGTTACAATTTAGTTTTACTTTACACTGCTTCAGTTTTGTACAGTTTTAGACAGATTTGTTCTTTCAGTTACCTTTACAGTTTTTCAGCAGATTTACTCGTATTATGTAAATGTTAAATGAATAATTAGAACTGTTATATTAGTTTCGATGTGTTAGACTTATTGTCTAACACGAGGTACTTTTGGGATCCGACAATTTGCTAGATCCTGAGCAGTATACTGAGCCAGGTCAAGAGGACATCCAGAAGATCTAGGAGATCCAGGAGGAGCCCGTGAAGCATTAGTGGACTCTTCTTCAGCTACTTAGTTTACTTTCAGTTCAATATTTAGTTTTATGTCTATTGTTTAGTTAATGTTTGTAATAATTCTGGATGTACTTTCTTTTCTTTCCTGAGATAAATATTTTCATACTATTTCTGTGATGAATGTATCTGGATGTATGCTTTAAGCTTCCATACTCTATTTTTATACTACTTATACTTAGTATTGTGATGTAATCAGTATACTGGAAATGCTGATATCTTATACATATATTGGGTTCTTATTATATTCTAAATCCAATGTATATATTTATCTAATACTTAGGATAAGGATACTACTCTTATCTTAAGTATTAGCTCTCAACCCTCCTTGTGGTTGAGTCAGCAGCCCTTCAGATGGGCTTAGTTTTCAGGTATTCGGGGATACGGGTTATTCTTTCCTCCTCGAGTAGTGCATCGTTCCACTGCCAAATTACTCTTTGCACGCGGCGACGGGGCGGGGCGCTACAGGTGCCCCCCAAGGAGACATACTTGGCCTAATAAAGCCTTTATTCAAGAGCTCCTGCAGCTGTTCGTTAAGTTCTTGCAATTATTTAGGTGCCATTCTGTATGGTGCTTTAGATATAGGCTAGGTACCCGGAACTAGTTCGATAGCGAACTCGACTTCTCTAGAAGAAGGTACACCAGGCAGATCTTCTGGGAATATGTCGGCGAATTCCTTAACTACTTTACAATCGGAGAGGGTGATACTTTCTTTTACTTCACCGATCATAGTGACTAGATAAGCATCACAACCCTTACTGATCAATTTCTCGGCTTTGATAGCGTTTATTAACGATAATTGCGTACTAGGCTCTCCTATAAAAGTCTCAGACTTGCCCTGAGAATGAAGAGTGACTTTGTTTTTCAAATAATTTATCACAGCATTATTATCACTGAGCCAGTTCATTCCAAGGATGATATCAAAGTTTGCTAATGGTAGGATGATCAATTCGGAGTTAAACTCCTGACCATTCAATAGAATTTTGATGTTACAAAATTTATTGGCACTTAGTTGGGCTCTAGATGGAAGTTCAATGCTTAGGAATTTTGTTAAATTGTACAATTGTAGTTTAAGGACATTAGCAAACTTTTCAGAAATAAATGAATGACTAGCACCTATATCAAACAACACCTTGCAGGGCTTGCCGTTAAAGTAAAGTGTGCCTAATTTATTCATACAAATCGCATTAAACAATTGCAATAATTAAAATGCAGGAATGCAATTAACAAAGGAGAAGTTCAGAAATGTGTACCTGAAACCACATTTTTGTCCTCCGCAGCTTCGAGAGGTGTTAAAGCATAGACTCATGCAGGACCCGCAGGACAGTTGTTTATCTGCCTCCTAGGGTTATTCTGGGACTTAGGAGCAGATGGCTGTGCTGGAGCAGCTTCAGGTGCAGGGGCTAGCATTATGGCCAAATTTGGCTCTCTCTTATTTAGTGGAGTAGCTCTGAACACCTAGTTCTTCTGATATGGTTTCATTGGAACTCCATCCACTGTTTATGTATGAGCACAATGGTAGAACCTGTGGCCTCCTCATCCACAATTGTAGCACTTATGGCTAAAGTGATAATACTTGCCATATGGATGAGGCCTATTACAGCCTTGAATGGGTTCAGTAGTTGGTGTAGCATCCAGTTGATTTGCAGAATCAGGCATGTGCCTCTTGAAGGTTTCATGCTGTTTAGTCATTGATTATGCCTTCTGCTTGAGATCCTTTTCAGATTGATGATGCTCGATTACCTTAGCTATCTCCACTAGCTCAAAGAAGCTAGTTAGGTGGAGTGGAATGATCTGATCCTTCAGTGAATCTCAGAGTCCACAGAGAAAGCGGTGGTACTTAGTCGGTTCAGAATGAGTCACTTATGGAGCAAAGCGAATCAACCTACAAAATTCCCTTTTGTAGTATGCAACAGAATGACTCGAGTCAACCTTATAATCGTGTCTGCGATAATGTTTTGTGCAGACAGGGGAATGAATTCGGTCTTGAATGCTTCAACGAACTCATCCCAAGGGATGTCCTCCAATTCATAGTCAACGAACTTGATATTCCTGACCTTCTCCCACCAATTTTTGCCTCCGCATGAAGTAGATGTGTAGTGAGATGGACGGCTTCAGAGTTTGGGATCTTTAGACTAATTAGATCTTTTTCCACTGCTTTTAGCCAATCGACTATGTCCGTTGGCGATAGGTTTCCACCGAAGGTGAAAGGCCTCAGTCTTAAGAATTTGTGGAGAAGACTATCCATCGAGTGATGGGAAGGGAATGTATGTTGCGGAATAGGGACATCAGGAACAGCAGCAGCGGCTGGAATGAAGCAATCACTCGGCATCTTCTGCATGACGATCGCTTGTTGGGCTTGGTTTTCCAGCAAGGTTGCTACCATTGCCCGCAAATGAGCCACTTCATCGGTAGAACTACTGGATGTGATAGTATTCTTGATAGGAGTGATAGTAGGTGGTGATCCAGGATTCATTCTAACAATACAAATCGTATTTTAGAAATTTCTTAAATGAAGACAATTGATAAATATCAAAAATTTTCATTACTTGCTGAAATAAGGGATTACATAAGATTTAGAAAATACCAAAAATCATAACTCTACTAGAATCATGTAAGTCAAAAGATGATAATTGCTCTAACTAATACTTAGGCATCCTTAATATACTCAGCCCTAAAGGCTACACAAAAGTCCTCAAATGTCACTTCCGGATGCTTCCTCTTACACTTCCTTTTGAGCTTTCCGATGGTGTCGTACCACCAGACTCCTGCGTAATCCAGCATCAGATCCATCACAATGTCCACATAGAGTGACTCGAGACACTCTATATGTATCAAGATTGTCTCCACTCGGCTCAACCACTCCTTTGCGTATATAAGAAAGTCAAGCTCTCGGTACACTGCTTGATATAAAAGTTTGTCCAAGACTAAGGTCCCTCTTATTGAAACTCCTTCAATCTGCTAGTTACTCTCTATCACCATTTGAAACTATAGCTCCAAGCCAACTTGAAGGTATGTAGATAGTAGTCCACGTCAAGATTCTCCAGAATCCATTTTTGACTATAAGAGGAGAAGTTACTAAGTTTTGTTAAACTAGAGATAATGAGATTTTCAAGATATGAGTATTTTCATTCTATAATTATTCAAAGAGTTATCGATAATACTATGTTATGGATGTTACATATTGACATTTGCACCTTAAAAGAACATTCCAATAGGTAGAAAGGAATCATAGATCCCATTCTGACACCTTATGGTGTTCTCTGATACCAACTATGGGGTCCCGTACTTTCCCGCGGCTATGCTAATATTGATATTAGCATATTTGCGGAGAGTATGGTGCTCCACTCTGGTGGCAAAACCCTGACTCAAGTAGAGTCAGGTAGGACCCAACTTGACTTAAGCCAAGGACTTGTCACCCTGTAGGAGAGCTGTAAACATACATTAATATAAATCAAAGTGGTAGAAGCAAGAAATAGTATAATATAACATCCACAGGCATAACATAGTCTAAGAGAGTAAGAGAAACAGTAACTCAGAGCAAATGCAGAAAAGTAAATACGTATAAAATTTAGTTATCACAAATTGAGTTTAATAAAAATAAAAGTCTCTCAAACTCACTGAAAAAAAAAAAGAGAAAAGCTATCTAAGCAGCAGTAGGAAGATCCTCCTCCTGAATCGACTCCGATCTTGTAGCACTGTCGATGAACAACTCTGAATCTGACATTTGTCGGTATCACAAATGCTAGGGCCCCATCCAACAAAAGAAAAATGTTACAGATAGACAATTGTCTAATTATATTTTAGGCTATTTAAGTGAACTGAGTATTTAAGATATCACACTTAAAGGTTTTAAATATACAAGCATTAAAAAGGTGCAATAAGCTATAAGAACATGGTAACTATAACCAAATCATTTATAGCTAATCAACAGGTATGTAAGATTACATACAAAAATAGCAACTAAATATGGTGAGGCTAAAAGCAAAAGTAACTGCAACTACTGATATAAATCTGATCCTAATATGCTTATGATCACATGGAGACATGTTGAGTATAATAAGAACACAAGTGCTAAAATAGACATACAATTCTAGCATCCTAAACATGCCAATATTTAATACTATTCAATAAGAGCGTATATACAAACATGCAAATTGACATGAAAAAAGGCCACTGAGATATATGGCAAAAGTAAACTTAGTACATATATGAGAAAAATTAAAGCCACTAAGACATGTGGCAAAGTAAGTCAAGCACTAAAAGAAAGACCACTGAAGCATGTGACAAAGCAAAAAAAACACTGACAACTAAACTAAACTAGCAGTATACCTAAGACATAGTCCTGCCATAACAGAACAGGCCATACAGGGCCTTTGAACTGAAAGTTCAACATGTATCCATCCTAGGCATTCGCGGAGCTAGGTCCAAGTTAAACTTATAGAATAAGACATGTATCCATCCTAGACATCCATCGACCTAGGTTCGAGTCTATTCTATAATAAAATTGGAACTAAAGCGACAGACTATGCTAGGACGTACTCTACTAACTAAAAGCACTGTAAGAATTGAATGAATGTTATGCTTTTAAAATACTAACTTAGGATGTATCATCCATATCCCAAGTTCTCCTATTATGCTCAAGGAATAAGGCTCAATATTCAAGGTGTGCAAAGCAATCAAAGTTAAGGTAAGCAAGAGACTCAATCTAGACTCATGTGATATCCATTGTTGTCCACTTTATCCAAATCTAACTATTCTGAGAAGATACAAGTTTAGGATCTCCAGTATCTAGCTATCGAGTATAATCTCAGATTTACGACCTTAATGTTAATATTAGAACTTAATAAGTTCTAATTCATAATCATATGACAACTATAAGGATTAAAGTAACTAAATCAATGACTTAATTATTATTAATTTCCCCTCTTAACCCAAATCTTGATTTAGTAAGTCAAGACTTAAGGATTCTGGATCCAAACCCCACTTGGTGTTCAAATCCTGAATCCAAGGTAGTATCCTTTATAAATACCTAGGGTTCACACTTTAAAACCCAATTTAAAGGTAAGGAATCCTATAAGTTGAAGGATTCAGAAGCTATGATCTTAATAAAAAGCTGTGCTAATACTGTAAGATAAAATAATTAGTAAGAAGTAAGAATCTAAGATATATATTCTATCTTTAGGATAATTATATCATCCTATAGATTGAATCAATCCTACACCCACATGGAAGGCTTCAAAATAATTAAATAATAAATCACTAAGGAATTCCAAATGGAGGTAGTCTAATTCAATTAGAAGATCTAAAGTCTAAGATCTAAGATCTGATATTTAATCACTTTAGACTTAAGCTTAGATTTAGACTTAGAATTTGACAAGAGTATTTCGTTTAAGATTCAAGCTCAAGAATCAACTTAATTAAGCTATTAGCTAAGGATCTAGTACTTTGATAGAGTTAACTTAGCTCTTAAGACAGAGGATTTTAAGGATACTTAAGATCTTAAGATCTTAATATGACTAACTTGAGATTTCTTCAATTAGCATCAGAATTAATAACATAAGAGTTCAGAAAGGTACTAGCAATCTAACTAAAGATATTGTACTAAATCTATAAGTATAAGGGGTGTTTAAATATATTTTGGTCAAAATGACCAAAATACCCCTCTTAAAGTTAAAAAAATGGGAGTTTAAGATTTAACTATCCAAATTGATTCAATTATGTTTTAATAGATTCCAAATTAGTTAATGAAGTAGGATACACACTTATTTTAGGTTTTGGAAATATAATTAGTTTAATTAGCCTTAATCACATTAAGAGGCCAATTAAGGTGATTAATAAAATTAGGGCATTCTAAAGTGAATCAACCTTATTCATATGCTCTAATATACTTAAAAAGGAATTTGGAACTTATTCTACAAAAATTAGAGGACTAATCATGGTTTCATTCACTAATCCCTAATTAAGGTAATTAAGAGATGATTAATAAAGTTAAGATTCCTAAATTACTTTTAATGGCCTACATTGGTTCCATATGGTCTCATAAGTAATCAGAGACCTTAATCAACACTTTTGGATGTTTAATTAATTTAATATGATTTAAATAAAAATAGAAAAAAATTAGGCAATTATTTAAAATCTAACCATTAGATCTTTGATTTTATTTTATATTCAGATTCCTTGCATTTTTCTGATTAAAATGGTATATTGGATCGTACCATTTGAATAAGTATAATTAAAGCTATTTAAATAATTTAATCTATATTTTTATTTATATTGAGACTATAGAGAATGCATTTATATTTATTATCTATCAATTCTTAGAAGGAAAATAAATATGAAATTTCATAATTAAGTGGCGGCCCGAAATGCCAAAGATGCGGGTCATGGGTCGACCCGACTCGTGATTTCGTCTCCTTCCTCACAATAGGCCCCAACCTAAGGAAATCTTCAGCACCGAAATTCTTGATATGTAGGTGATGATGGTGGCTCAATTCAATCACTACACTTTCCTGAAGTTCAGACGCATCGGTCCCACCCTTAAGCCCTCTCTAGGACGCACTAGATCGCCGGATGGTTATTCAATGGGTTTGGCCCTATTCACAGCATCTAGGGTTTACTATGAGGAGTAAATTCTCCTCACAGAGATGACCATTTGGCTAGAGCTCGATCCATACACCATCCTGGTGGTGAGGTGGATCAAAGCCCTCTAGCCACGAGCTTCGGGGTGCCCTGGATCGGTGGATCCTTACTCGAGCTCGGCTACGAACTCACGGCACAGACCAGACAATTGAGCAATCAAAATAGACTAACCTAGACCATATGGACAATCACATTGGGTTTTATAAGTGGCTAAGGCAATCTAGGCGACATCTAGAGGCTCATCCAAAAGCTTGAATAGAAAATTGAATTCTCTGAGTTCAGTGGGAGAAGCTGTACCTAAAGATTGTTTTGCAGGCACGGCCGAGGGGAGTTGAGATGAGCTGGAGCTTCCAAAAGATCTCGGCAACCTAGCAGGGGGTCTAAACACCAGACATGCACCCTCTATCAGCAGTTCAAAGCTTCAGGAATGCCGGAAAATTGTGAGAGGACGGGGGCTCTAGAGGACTTCAGCTGGGGAATTGAGGGTTCACAGTGAGTGAAGGGACTCACTGTGAGATCCTGGGGGTATTTATAGGCCGAAAGAGGCTCTAAGGGTGGTTTCTAGAGCTCGGGAATGGAGGAAGGCTCGGGCCACAACAGAAGGCTCGGGCCAATGGCTAGGGGCAATTCAGGGAGATTGCCACCGGTAGGAAGTCGCACAGAGGGGGGAAGGGGAAATTTGGGGCTTTCTCGTACTGCCACGGGGGCTGGGAGATGCTGAGATGTCAAGGGGGATCAGACGCAAATGGGGTGAGACAAGGGAGACGATCCACAGTGCTTGAAATCGTGTCCGCCGTCTGATGGATCGACCGTTGGTCTTGGATGGCTCTAATGCATTACTTAAGCGGGATGGATCATAGCCGTATGATACATTTGAATGAATATGATGCTTATGATCTAATCTTAACATGGAGGAGATCCCGCCATTAGATGGAGCGCGCTGAGATGCGTTCTAACCCGTCGAATGGCTTAATCCTATGAGCTGCTGTCGAGATCCCGTAGCGGATCTACTGCGGTCCCGACAGCAAATCCCACCTATTTAATTTTAATTAATAATTAAATTTAATAAATAAAATTAATATAATAATATATAATTAATCTAATTGAATTCTAAATACAATTTAGGCTTAAATGAGCTCCAAAAATTCTCAAAAATTCACTCTTAACTAATTAGGGTATAAGGAATTCAAAAACAAAATTAGATTTTGATTTGGAGATCAATTTAATTTAGGTATTTTTCAGGGCTTAAAACTAAGCATAAATACAAAAATTCTCAATTTGGCTCCGATTGATTCCAAACTTATATGGTTAGGTTTAAATGACCCATTGAGTCTAATGGAATTAAAATTAAAGCTTGGTTTAGCTTAATTAACCTGGATTTTGCTTGGGTAACAACTAGGGTTGTTATAGGCATACATATGTAATTCTGTAAGTAAAAATACTGAAAAGAAAAGTCTAACCTAAATATGTTGATTATCATATGACATATGCTAGTTTAAAATATAAATCTAAAAATGGTGCATATAATAAGCAATAAAGTCTAGCATCCTATATATGCATCTACTCAAGTAAGCGGGTAACATAGGAAAAATACAGCTAATCGAAATAAATGCATCCACAACATAATAAACAGTAAGCTAAAAAACTGTGAAGAATGTACAAACTGCCATATTAGAAAGAATTGGCCAATCCGGCCCAAGATATTCCTGTAGCCTTTATGAGCAAGGGCGGACATAATATCACAATATAGTACAATATAACTAAAGAGGTAGATAATACTATGCAAATATCTTTTAGTTATTTTACTTTTATTTTTGTGAACAATTTCAAAAATAGCTGAGGAGTCAAGCATGTCTGCAAGACTTAATGGGTCCCAAGCTTAACACACTTTCCTCAATAAGTGATGTTAAGCATCCTGATCTCTCCTCACCCCTGTCTATTGTAGTAATATGCACCATAATCCACCATGTATTGGACCCAAATGCAAATATTTTCCTAATATTTTAAATTTTTATTTTTTCATACAACAATATTTTTCTTATATGACATGTTCAAGAAAAAATAAGCACAAAGTTTAAGGAATGCGTAGCACAAAATCAAGTAGTAAGCAAGGGACTCTACAAAACATGGTGATATCTTTTATTGTATAATTTAAATGTTCTAACTATTCCAAGTTACACAAGTCCAGGATCTCCAATTCTTACTATCAAATGTAACTTAGAAGTATGTCCTTATGGGTTACAAAATATTAGGACTAGCTAGGTCCTAATAAGATTAAATCAATGTCGACTATAGGAAATCATCATGCCTAATATGATTAAATCAATGTCGACTATAAGAAATCATTATGCTAAACTAAAAGCTTTTCCAAAATCTACCAAGCTAGAGATTATGAATTAAACACCATGAGATTGGGCTTAATCACATTATCCCAAGGATAAGACTTAAGATCTTGGTTAAATCTAAATGTGAACTAATGATTGAGGTAAATCCTATTAAGCAAATCAGACTTAATACGATGAATCTCCTATCTTAAATCTAATGTTGAAAGACAAAATAATCCAAATAAGTCGTAAAATCTAGAAACCAATAAAACTAAGGATTCATTCATTGAATAATCCCATTATTTAATGAATAAAATCTAACCTAATATTTAATCATATTCTTAAGGAATGGATCCTGAGGCGAAGTGAGGATTCCTAATGATAAGACTTAGAAAATTTCTAAGAATTGATTGAATATCTTTACACTTGCTGATTTTATTTAATTATGGAGGTTAAAGATGAATTTTAGCTAAGGCATATTAACCTTACTTAGGGATTTTTAAACCTAAAATTGAGATGTTTTACAAATTATCCCAATTGAGGGATTTATAACTTAAATTGATCTTAAATCAGTTTTATTACTGATTTTAATAATTTCAAAGGGTATTTTAAGGGTTAAGGATATTTAACCTAAATTTTGGGCAAAATGACCATTTTGCCCCTACTTAAGGGTCCAAAAAGCTACTTTTTGATTCAGGGCTCCAAATTTGGATTTCTTATTGTCAAATGATTCCTTAATATCTAACATAAAGATAAATAGTAAGTGCACCAAATTTGGATAAGAAATGAGTCATATGGGTCCAAACTAAGGTTTTTGACCTAAGGGGCATTTTAGTAAATTACACCAAATGAAATCTAAATTTTTATGCAGTTTACAATTGGTTGCCATTCAAGGATTCTATAGAGTCCAAGAACACTAAATTCTGAGGTCTAATAAATTAGTTATAACCATTTTAATTTCTGAGGGCAATTTGATAATTTTTTGAGTTAAGGGGGTCAAAAGTTAACTTTTTAATTTGATGTTCAAATTCAGCAAACTCAGTGGCTATAGCTTCCCTATATCACACTGAGTACTTTAACTAGGAGTAGACCCAAACTGGACTTTAATTGGTCAAGTTATGACCTAATTAAGGTTAAGGGTATTTTGGTTATTTTTAATTTTTCTTGGGTTCAAAACCTAATTATTATTTTAGATTATTGTTGGCACTGAAATTATAAGCTATCGAGCTCTTTAAATTTTTGGATTTATAATCTAAATGACTAAGATATGATTAAATGAATTTTCTGGACACTGCGGCGCGCTGTAGCGCCCGACGGTGATTTCGCCTGTGCGAAAACCATGAAGGGTCACATTTTAAGCTCAAATACTCTTAATCCAGTGCATTCTATGAGCGGTGTCATTCATCAATGGAAAGGTTTTTCTGACACCTTTCCATTGACACAGAAATCGGCATGAACGGATCATCTTAGCTATATGAACAATGGTGATAAAGGCAGGGGTGTGCAGAATGGACGAAAAATAGAGCATGAGGTATATTACTTTGAAGAAGTATAATGGCTTCCATGATTAATCATGGATGTATAAATATACGAATAAGCATAATAGAGGAATGAAATGACCAAGGAAGAAGAACAAATAGGTACCTTAGCCTTTAGAAGAGGAAGAAGGAATATTGGAAAGCTTGGAGGAGGAACTTCTTCTTCATCTTCTTCTTTAGCACAAAGCTCAACTATGAGGGAAAGGGTGGAAGCTTGAGAGCTTTATCTTGACAGCCAAAAATGGAGAGGAAGAGCTGAGCTTCCATTTATAGGAGGAGAATGAAGAGGGAAAGCCATCATGAGCTAGGAGGGAGGGAAGAGGGATGGCCATAGCCATCAAAGCTTTCAATTAATGAGGGAGAAGGATATGGGTCAAATGAAAGTGGAGGTAAGGGCCAGCCAAATGGAATAGCCAACTAGGAGAGAGAAAAAAGGAAAATAAAAAATACAATTATGAATAAATAACTATTTATTCCTTTAATTAATTAAAAATTATGATTTCAGAAACGCGCTCCGAAAATTCCCAAAAATTCACAACAAGCTAATTTGAGGGCGATGATCGCAACGGCAAAGTTGGATTTAGATTCTGACGATTATTTAATTATTCTATTTTCCGGGGTATTTAATTATATTAAAATATTCGTGAAAATCCGGCGACTTCCAAATGCGTCAAAAACATCACTCCTAGCTAATTTGGGGGTGATGATCGCAACGGTAAAGTTGAATTTTGATTTCGAGGTTAAAATAAATACCTCAATTTTCTAATTAATTTAAATATATTAAATTATTCAAGAAAATTCAACGACTTCTGAAAAATCTCAAAATTTCACCCTTGGCTAATCCAAGAGTGGGGATTGTAATGACAAAGTTGAATTTTAATTTCGACGAGTATTTAATTTTCCAATTTTTGGGGTATTAAATATTATTAAAATATTCGTCGAAATTTCGACGACTTCCGATTAACTCGAAAACATCACCCCTAGCTAATTTGGTGGCAATGAGCGCAATGGCGAAGTCTAATTTTTGATCTGTGGTCAATTTATATAGGCCATTTTCAGAGTTTCTGGATTTTCCAAAAATCAGGACTTGATCTATTTGACTCCTAATTTGGACTAGGTCTTAATGGATGACTTCTAATGACTTGATTAACACTTTAAGATCAAGATAGGATGGAGATTAGTCTGAATTGATAAGGGTAACAACTTGGGTTGTTATAATTTCCTTGGACATGTCATTCAAAATTACATTGTTGCATGAAATGAAAACTTAGAATAATTAGGATAATATTTGTGTTGGGTTTAGTTATATTCTGGTAGGTTCTGGTGCACATTACCCCAATGGACAGGGGTAAGGAGTAATAAAGATTACTTAACATTTCTCATTGAGGAGTGTATTGTTAAGTTTGGAACCTGTATAGTCTTGCAGATATACTTGACTCCTCAGCTACTTCTAGACATATCCACATAAGCAAAAGTAAAGTAACAAAAATTTATTGCATTTGTATCTACAGCCTCTTCAGTCCTGCGGTACTGTTTTATTCTGCCTTAGCCCAAAAAGGCCTTAGAAATTTTGTATTGCCTTAGCCCAAAAAGGCTTTGGGAATGTTGCTATAGCTCGATTAGCCAATTTCTGATATGGCAGTTTGTACATACCTATTTTTATTTTTGTTTTACAACTTACTATTTTAATGATGCATGTTATTTTAATTAGCTTTTCTTTACTTGTTTACTTTATATTATAGGATGCAAGATTTTTTTGCTGCTTATTATGTTTGTATCACAATAAGATTTTTTACTTTAATCAGCATATATCACTTGATCATCAGTATGTTTAAGTCTAGTCTCTATCTTTCAGTACTTTTACTTACTATATTTATACATGTACGCCTGACCTTGTATTAGATTATTTGAGGTATACTTTTGCCTTATTCTTGCTTAGTTATAAATGCAGTATTTATAATTTACCATTCCATTTGTATGCTTGCTGCTCCTATGCTAGATAGTTTATTTTGCGTTGTTAAGTAAAATGGTGACACTAATAATATATTAAAAATATTCAGCCTAAAATGTACTTAGATAATTATCTAATAAAAAATTTCTTTTGTTAGATGGGGCCTTGGCATTGTGAAATCGACAAAATTAAAATGGGATAGATTTGAGGAGCTCGGTGCTGAAGAGGAGCCATATCATAAGGAGGAGCATCAAAAAGGAGCTGAAGCTGCTTAGGCTTTTTTTCTTTCTATGAGGATGTGTGATTTCATTTCGGTTCATTTAAACTTAATTAATGTTGTAATAATACTGGTACCTTTATCCTGTGTGTATTTTTCTTTGTTGTATTGTTTATTATGAGCTGCATGTTTTCTTTTTCTTACTTATATTGTGGTGAAATGGATGTACTAGTTACTTCTTTGCTTTCGCACTCTGATTCTATATTTGCTTAGTGACTGATTATATAGCATGTATGCATTGGCATATGTCTCCCTTTTTAGTGGGCATGGATTACACCTAATTCAATGATAAGTGAGGGATTTGCCAGAATGGCACCACTACTTAGCTTAATCTTGTGGATTATAAGGTGGGGTGCCACAAGTGACTTTTTCTCTTCATAATGTGATTGAATTTCCTTGTTCGTTCCCACATTCACTTATAACTCCTATCAGCATGGGTTTTCTTAGTTGAGCGAGGATAGCATCAAGCTGTCTTTCTATTCTTCTAATAGTGTTTTCTTGTTCTCTCAATGTTGCCTTGTGTCTATTTAGTATTGTATCAGTTTTATTCATAAAATAAGTTGTATAGTTTCTAAATTCTTCCAATGATGTTCCTAGGTAATCCTTATTGATTGTGAGTTTTGTATTTCCTTGGCTTGCATGAAGTAAATATGAAGGGGTGTTAAAATTATTCCAAATAAAGTTGATATTCCTTACATCCCATTATGATGGATGGCTACTATTTTTGCATAATAGAGCATTAGGATGGTCCCCCCCATAGAACTCACATATAACTTTTTGTATCGCATTAACACTTATCTGACCCAATTTTTAGTTTAATATAGTTATATCTCTTTGAAGTGTAGCTATTTTATTAGACTCAGCTACATTAATTGCCTCTTTTGTATTTGAATTTAGCTACCCAGTCAGCTATTGATAATCATTATTTATCATTTCCTCTAGCAATTCATATGCTTCCTCCTGAGTTTTACTACTTAGGGAGCCCCCACCCGCTGCATCAATCAGGGTTCTTGTGGGTGTGTTCAATTGATTATATAACATTTGAATCTACATCTATTATGGAAAATCATGATGGGGCAGTGCCTTAAGAACTCCTTAAATTATTCATAGTTTTCATACAAGGTCTCTTTGTCTAGTTGTGAGTAATTTGTTATTTTGATTCTTAACTTAGCTATTTTAGTGAGAGAAAAATACTTAGCTAGGAATTTCCCCCAAGTTCTAATTGAGTCACCAAGTAGGGAGCTTAGCCAACTCTTGGCTCTATCTTTTAACAAAAAAGGAAACTGTCTTAATTGAATTGCGTCATCAGTGACACTATTGTATTGTAAGGTATCACATATTTCTAGGAAGTTAGAGATGTGAGAATTGGGGCCCTAATTGGCTTGTCCACTAAATTGGTTATTATGGACCATTTGAAGAGCATATGGTTTAATCTCAAAATTATTTGCCTCAACATTTAGTCTCACAATAGCATTTGGTATCCCCTTAATTATAAACAAAGCATAATCTTTCAAAGCTCTTCCTCTATTGATTTGGTGTACCTCTCCTAAATTGTCTCCTATGTTTTCTGTTTGTACTGTGCTGGAAGTTGAGATAATCTGTTGTCTTCTAAGTTGTAATACAATATATTTTATTTCTGGATCAAACAAGAAATTTTCTATGTTCTTTCTACGCATGCTCACTTAGGTTTAAAATTGTAAGAAAAAGCCAATACAATATAAATTGCAAACTAATAATTAAATTAATCAAAAGAGTAAATTCAATTACATAAATAAAAAGATATACACAAAGCATAAATCATTATTTAATAGTAGATGTGTTTACTATAATTCAACTATTCCCTAGCAATGATGCCAAAAACTTAACAGACTAAAATTACATAGTTTACACTCTCATGCAAGTGTACGTGGTATGAAGTAACATGGGATGGTGAGATCTGGGATTTATTGTCCCCTGGGAATAGTTTGTGAATTATTAATAGAGTATATCTACTATCAAAAATCATTGTAATTAATAATTTGAGGTTTTGTTCCTAATAATTAAACGATTCTAATTTAAAATAGTTTTGTAATCAAGTTAGAAAAATTGGGAAGAGTTAGGATTCAAACATGCAGTTTATCATATTTGTGTGTATAAATACCCTCTTCCTTATGTCTTACATTTCAAATGGGATATTTTAAGTTACTAAGATCCTATCTAGTGCTTTAGATGAACACAATTGGGTTCAATCTCAGCACATAGATATCTTCAAAATCCTTTTATGAGTGAAAGTTACCCTTACATCTAAGCGATAAAATTCATATTTTATTTAATGATCACTTAGTTATGATTCCATCTTGGGCTCATACGCTTCAACTCTTGGTTCAGCTAAGGTAATGAGTTGTAAAGCTAAATAAGTTGTAAAGTTAAATGATATTATGTCACTTCACTCATTGCTTAACACCCTCTATTATCTTGCATAAATTAAGAGTGAAAAATGGAGCTCTATAGATTGGTCCCGGCTCACATGCGTCAGATCCATACCTTAACTTGGATTTGGTAATGGCCAATGTGAATTGTCACATTGTCAACTACCTAGTATGCCTTTCCAAGTGTTATTAAGGTGCCCCACCCCTTAATCCATAATCATTAGACTAAGGAGTGGAGTGTCACTTTTCAAATCCCTTACTTAAGATTGGATTAGGTATAAACCCTAATCCACTAGTAAGGAAGAGATAAGCCATTAGATTCATACCATAAAATTAGTCACTAAGCGAATACAGATCAGAGTGCGGAAGCAAAGTAAAATAAATATACATCCTGTTTATCGCAATAAATAGGAAAAGTGCAACATACATCTCAGAGTATAAAGTACAGTAAAGAAAAACACAATCATAGGTACCTGAATTATTACATCATAAATAAATAGTTTAAAGAACTGAAATAAAATCTCTCATCCTCACAGAAAACTAAAAAAGGAACTAAGCAACATCTAGCTCTCTCAGCAGATGCTCCTCTTCCATATAAGGCTCCTCCTCTTCAGCACCCAACTCCTCAAACCTATCTGGATTTGACATTATCGATTTCACAATGCCAAGACCCCAACCAATAAAAGAAAAATTTCATTAGATAATTATCTAAGTACATTTTAGGCTGAATATTTTACATGAATTATTAATGTCACCATTTACATGTACAAAACCAAAACAACTATCTAGCATAGGAGTAGAAAGCATACAAGGAACATGGTGAGTTATAAATATGGCAATTATAACTAAGCAGAAATTGAGGCAAAAAGCACACCACAAGCAAACTAAATAAGGGATAGGGATACATATATAATACAGTAAGTAAAAGTACTAAAAGAAAAGTCTAATCCTAAACTTATTGATGATCATATGATATATGCTGATTAAAAATAGTAAGTCTGAAAGTGGTACATATAGTAAGCAACAAAAGTTAGCATCCTATAAATTTGTACAAGTGAGCAGGTAAGTAAGGAAATACAGCTGACTGAAATAATATGCATCAATAATGTAGTAAATAGCAAACTGAATTGAAATAGGTATGTAAAATTGCCATATCAGAAATTGGCCAATCAGGCCCAAACAAAAATTCCCAAAGCTTTTCTAGGCTATGGCAGACAGAAGGTCCAAAAGCCTTTCTGGACTAGGGAAGATAGAACAGAACAGCAGAACTGAAGAGTTAGTAAATACAAATGCATAATCTTTTAGTTATTTAATTTTGTTTCTGTGGACACATCCCAAAATTGCTGAGGAGTCAAGCACATCTGCAAGATTATACATGTTCCAAGTTTAACAAATACTCCTCAATGAGTAATGTTAAGCATCCTTATTACTCCTTACCCCCTGTCTATTATGGAAAATGTGCACCGGAACCTACCAGAATATAATTGAATCAAAGGCAACTATTATCCTAATTATTCTAAGTTTTTATTTCATGCATAAAGTGTTCTTACATGACATGTCCAAGGGATTAAGCATAAAATATAAGGAATGCATAGCACAATAATCAAGTAGTAAGTAAGGGACTCTTCTTGTGGGGCCCCATACCCTTCGCGACCATGCTAATACTAATTTTAGCATAAATATGAGGAGTACGGTGCTCCAACTATGGAAAATCTCCAACTTACGTAAGGTTAGGTAAGACCCAACCTGCCTTAAGCCAAGGACTTGTCATCTAGGACTGTGAACATACATCAATACGAATCAAAGTGACGGAAGCAGGAAACAGTATAATATAATATCCATATCTCAGCATAGTATAGAAGAGTAAAAGAAATAGTAATTCAGTTCAAAGTGTACAAAGTAAATACATCTAAAATTTAATTATTACAGGTTGAATTAAAAGAAAGAAAAGATCTCTCAATCTCACTACAAAAAAAGGAAAGTCTAACTAAATAATAGTAGGAAGATCCTCCTCCTGCACCGGCTCCTCTCCTGCAAAACTTCCAACGAACAGCTCCAAATCTGACATTTGTCAGTATCACAAATGTCAGGGCCCCGGCCAATAAAAGAAAAAGGTTATAGTTAGATAAATTGTCTAAGTACATTTTAGGCTATTTTAGTAAACTAAATATTCAAAGATATCGCATTAACTATTTTTAAATAGGTAAGCAATATAAGGTGCATCAGGCTACAAAGAAAAGGATAGATATAAACAACTCATTTCTAATTGAATAATAGGTTTGTAAAGTAACATACAAAATCTAAAGCTAAGCAGACTGAGGCTGAAGAGTGAAAATAACTGCAAGTGCCAAAATAACTAATCCTAACATGCTTATGATCACATGAAGACATGTTGAGTTTGTAAAAGTAAAATTGTACTGAAAAGTGCTAAAATGAACATATGAAGCTAACATCCTAAATATGCCAATATCTAATACTACTCAATAGAAACATATATACAAGCATGCATATCAATATATAAAGGCCACTGAAGCATGTGGCAAAAGCAAGCTAAGAGCATAAATGAGCTAAGAAGTAAAGCCACTAAGACATGTGGCAAAGCAAAAAGTAAGGCCACTGAAGTATGTGGCAAAGCAAAATAAGCACTGAAACTAAACTGAAGTAAGAGTAAGCCTAAGATATAGTACTGCCATAACAGAAATAGGCCATACAAGGCCTCTAAACAGAAAGTTCAACATGTGTCCATCCTAGGAATCATCAGAGCTAGGTCCAAGTTGAACTTATAGAATAAGACATGTATCCATCCTAGCTAAGCACTGGCTAGGTCCGAGTCTATTCTACAACAAAACTAGAATAGAGGAGACAGACTAAGCTAGGACATACTTCTAGTTTTGGTATGAGTCTATTCTACAATAAAACTAGAATAGAGGAGTTAATATCTGTTGTTGTCTAATTTATCCAAATCTAACTATTCTGAGAAGGTACAAGTTTAGGATCTCCAATATCCAGCTATCGAGTATAATCTCAGATTTACAACCTTAATGTTAATATTAAAACTTAACAAGCTATAATTCAAAATCAAATGATGACTATGAAGGTTGAAGTTAATAAATCAACGTCCTAATTATTATTATTATACTCACTTAACCCAAACCTTGATTAAGAAAATCAAGCTTTAAGGATTCTGGATCCAAACCTCACATTGGGGTTCAATTCCTGAATCCAAGGTTTAAATCTACCAATGGTCCTATGGTTCACACTCAACCATAATTTAAAGATAAGGAATCTTATAAGTTCAAAGATTAGAAGCTAAGATCTTAATGAAAGGTTATCCTAATATTATACGATAAAATAATCAATTAAGAACTAAGAATCTAATATCTATATTTAATATGTAGGTTAATTATATTATTCTATAAATTGAATCAATCCTACACCCACAAGGAGGTTTCAAAAGGATTAAACAATAAATCAATTAAGAAAGTCCAAAGAAGATGATTCAATTTAATCAGATGATCTAAAGTCTAAGATCTAAGGTTTGAACCCTTTAGATCTAGGCTAAAAATTAGACATAAGATTTTATAAGGATATTTCTTTTAGGATTTCTAGCTTATGGATCATTTTTAATTGAGCACTCCAGCTAGAGATTTAGTATTAATGCTATTTAGGTTTACTCTCTTAAGGAAAGTGGTTTTGAGTACTCTTAAGATCTTAAGATCTTAATTAGATCTTTTTAGGATTTCCTTACTTAAATTCACCCTTATCAACATGAGATTTCAAAAAAAAGTGTTAGTGATTTAATTAGAGATACTTTACTAGAATTCCAAGGCTTAAGGGGTGCTTAAACCTATTTTGGCTAAAATGACTAAAATACTCCTCTTAGGGCTAAAAATGGGATTTTAAGTTTTAATCATCTAAATTGATTCAAGTCTATTTTAATGAACTTCATATTTCTTAGTGAAGTGGATAAGATAATTTACTTAGGATTTGATAGCATTAATAGCTTAATTCTCACTAATCACACCTTAAGGCCAACTAAAGTGATTAAGGGAATTAAGGCATACTAGGAAGATCCAAACACATTTATAGGCTCTACTATACTTAATAAAGTATTAAGAATTAGATTCATCAAAATTAGAGATTAATCTAAGGCTTAATTCATTAATCTTATTTTAAGGTAATTATGGAGTGATTAGCAAAATTAAAGATTTGAAGTTACATTTAATGGTCTACCTAGGTCCTCTGTGGTCTCATGAGTAATTAGAGACCTTAACCAACATTTTTGGATATTAAATAAATTTATTATGATTTAAATACAAATAGAGAAAGATTAGGAAATAATTTAAAATCTAACCATCAGATCTTTGATTTTATTTTATATTATTATTCCTTGCATTTTTTTTATTAAAATAGTATATTGGATCATACTATTTGGATAAGTATAACTAAAATTATTTCATTAATTTAATCTGCATTTTTATTTAAATTGAATCATAGGCCAATTAATGAAATATATTTATCTTTGAATAAATAGAAGAAAAATAATTCAATAATTGGATTTTATTAGCCTGGCTCAATAATTGAACCGCGCGGGTCAATCGGGCCACGAGCCCAATAGCTGCTGGACAGCGCGGGTCGCGGGCCGGCCCGACCCGCGCTGTCATCTCCTTCCTCGCGATTGGCCCCGATAGAAGGTGATTAAGGTAAACCCTAATCACCCAAATTCAACTTCCACTGACCAAGCCATCGACCAAGGAGGACCGACTTATGTTACCCAGCTAGAGACCGGTCGATTAAACCCCAAATCCCCATCGGGGCTTGATCGAAACACCTAATCCCCTATTAGAAGGAAGGCGGCCATTGGAGCTCTCTATGGCGGGAAATTCTCCTTCCACAAACCACCAAACTAAATCAGATCAAAACCTACACCATCCCTGAGCCATCACAAAGCTGAATCACAACTTGATTAGCTCGGGGAGGGATAAATCCATGGATCCTTATTCAGGCTATTTCATTGAAATCGTCTGAGTGAGGATATCTCAAATCAAGTTGGCTTGGGCTGCACAGACCATATCGATTCACTGCAGGATCGATATGAAATACATAAACACAGAAATTGACCCTTCCCTAAGGCCAATTATGCAAGCTACAATTTCTGAAATCGTCTCAGAACGATGAACCCTACTCTACTATGCTCAGCATTGTTGAGCCTTCATCGTTCTCAGATGATTTCCAATGCGATCACTGACAACCCTATATTTGCAAACATCTGTGGGATTACAACATACAAGACAAGCAAGATAGTGAGCTCACACAGCTCACTAGGGAAAAGCTAGTGCCTAAAATAAAGTCAAGCAGTCGAATAGAGGCTGGAGCAAAAATAGATGATCTTTATGGATCCAGGCGTAGCTCCAAGGTACTTGAACACCAAGTCTACCCTCAGATTCGACTGACTGGAGGAGCTGGTTCACCGATTGGATGCAGTGAATGAAGAACTTAACAAGAGGCAATTGGAGCTCCAAGGAAGATATGGGATAGGCAAAGGAAGTTCCAGGCGAGCTCTCTGGCTATTTATAATTAATGGAGAGTAGCAGGGAGCTCGAGCTTCCCAGGAGTTTGGCCAGAGACTTTGAGAGTTTGGGGTGGGCTAGAAAAGGGCAAACTTGGAAGTTCTAGGTGTAACTGCCCAAACTCTTAACACCAAGATATTGTCCGCTTTGGCCTGAAAGGCCTCACAATTTTGCCCTCATAAGATAACTTCTCAGCAGGTCACCTATCCTGGGAGTGCTCCCACCTGAGCACGCTTAACTTTGGAGTTCTTATTAAGAACTCCACCGTTATCTGAAAAAATGTCTCGATGTTTAAGAGTTTCACTTATTACTACTTAAGTGGGTCATCACAATCTCCCCAACTTAAGTAGCTAACGTCCTCGTCAGTATCCACACACAGATCCAAGAACCATTCATTGGGTAGATAGAACTAGAGGTGACCCCTACAGGCGCAAGAGGTACCCACAACTATGTAGCACCTTAACCATCACGGGTTCAAGAGGCTGCTCATATGAAGTGGTACTTTGCCCTGTATGACACTTAGCTCCTATCTGACACCCTATGATTTGCTCTGATATCATTTGTAACAGCCTAAACTCTTAACACCAAGGTATTGTCCGCTTTGGCCTAAAAGGCCTCACAGTTTTGCCCTCATAAGATAACTTCCCAGCAGGTCACCCATCCTGGGAGTGCTCCCACCTGAGCACGCTTAACTTTGGAGTTCTTATCAGGAACTCCACCGTTATCTGAAAAGGCGCCTCGATGTTTAAGAGTTTCACTTATTACTACTTAAGTGGGTCATCACACTAGGCGACTAACCTTTGGGAGTGGGTTAGGCGAAGGAGATAGGTAGGATTTCAACTCAGCTATGAGCGTTCCTGGCAGGATCCTGTCGGGCGCTGAGGAGATCTTGTCGGGACAAATGTGAACAGGGTGGGAGCATCAGGGATCGTCTGATGCGATGGCCATTGAAGATATACGGCTGCTGATGCATTCTGATTAACAGATGAGTGGAGGGAGAAGGCCGGTCGTTGGATCATAAGTATGATCCTACGGTTGTTAGATGATCACGACACGGAGCTCAGGAGCCGTCTGATGGAGGGCGCTGAGATTAGTGCTTAGGATTATAGAAGGCGCTGAAGCTGAAATGATGTCAGGGTCTCGCAGCTGATTCACTGCGATCCGGATAGCGGATCCAGATCGTGGGAGGGTATGTTTGCAATTTAAAAAGTTTGGAACCCTTAAGTGTAATTAATCTATTTTAATTAAATTTGAATTATGGCCTAAATGAACTCCAAAAATTACCAAACTTTCACCCCTAGCTAATTTGGAGGTAAGGAGTTCAAAAATGAACTCAGATTTCAATTTGGATATCAAACTAGTTTAGGTACTTTTTTTGGATCCAAAAATAGCCAAAAATACCAAAATTCTCAAATAAGCTCCTATTGATCCCAAACTTCTAGGGTTAGGTTTAAATGACTCAATGAGTCTAATGGAATCAAAATTAGAACTTGGTTTAACTTAATTAATCTAAATTTAGCTAGGGTAACAACTAAGGTTGTTACACTTCTATACATGGTGATACTGTTGTTATCTAATTAAACTATTCTAACTATTATAAGTTACACAAGTTCAGGATCTTAAATTCCCACTATCGAGTGTAACTTCAAAGTGCGGCCTTATATTATAAAATATTAGGACTAGCTAGGTCCTAATATGGTTAAATCAATATCAACTATGAGTTAAATAATAAATTATTACGACCTAATTAATGAATTTAGATGTTCTATACTAAGATCTGTTCAAGATCTACTAAACTAGGGATTATGATTTTAACACCACGAGATTAGAGTTAAGTACATAATCCAAAGGTAAGATTTAATGGTATAAGGTTTCAATTCTAAGTGAACTAATGATTGAGGTAAATCCTATTAAGTAAAGTTAAACTTAATAGGATGATTCTCTTATTCTTAATCTAGGATTGAAAAATAAAGTAATCAAAAATGAAATTATGAAAATCTAGAAACTAATAAAAATCAAGGATTCATTCATTGAATCGCTCTGTTATTTAATTAATGAAATCTAATATAATATCTAACCTTATTCTTAAGGAACAGATCCTAAGGTGAAGTGAAGATTCCTAATGATAAGACTTAGAGAATTTCTAAGAATTTATTGAATTTCTTTACACTTGCTGATTTTATTTAATTAAGGAGGTTAAGGATAGATTTTAGCTAAGGATCCCCTTTTCCTTAGAGATTTTCAAGTCTAAGCTCGGAAATTTTAGACAGTTAACCAATTAAGAGATTTTATGGCTTAAATTGATCCTAATTCAGTTCTATTACTGATTTTATTGATGAAAAAGGGTATTTTAAGAGTTAAGGGTGCTTAAGCTAAATTTTGGGCAAAATGACCATTTTGCCCCTACTTAAGGGTCCAAAATGCTACTTTTTGATATAGAGCTTGAAATTGAAATTTCTTAATGCCAAATGATTCCTTACTGTCTAACATGAAGATCGACAGTAAGTACACCAAATTTGGATTTTTGGCATAAGGGGCATTTTTGTAAATTGCACCTAATAAAATCTAAATTTTTTATGAAGTTTATTGTTGGTTGCTATTCAAAGATTCCATAGAGTTTAAGAACATTAAATTCTGAGGTCTAATAATTTAGCTAAAGCCATTTCAATTTTAAGTGCAGTTTTGGTAATTTTCTAAGTTAAGAGGGCTCAAAAACTAATTTTTCCATTAGGTGTCCAAATTTACCAAACTCAGTGGCTATAGCTTCCCTATATCACACTGAGTACTTTAACTAGGAGTAGACCCAAATTGGACTTCAATTGGTCAAGTTATGACCTAATTAAGGTTAGGGGTATTTTGGTAATTTCTAATTTTTCTTTAGGGTTTAGAACCTAAATATAATTTCAGATTATTGTTTGCACTGAAATTTTAAGCTATCTAGCACTTTGAATTTTCTGATTTGGAGTCTTAATGATTAAGATATGGTCAAATCAATATTTCTGGACGCTATGGCGGGCGGTAGCGCCTTCTGGCCAAAAGTCAGTCACGATGGCGCGCTGTGGCGCGCTACAGCGGATTTCGGCGCTGTGGCGCATTGCAGAGGTTTTCTGCGCTGTGGCGCGCTGCAGCGAATCTCGGCGCTGTGGCATACTGCAGCGGATCATGGCGGACTATAACTCGAAGCTCGGGCACTATGACGTGTTGGAGCGCGCTACAGCGGACCTGATTTCGAAACTCGGGCATTGCGACGCACGGCAGTGCCCGACAGTGATTTCGCCAGGATGAAAACTGCAATGAGCCAACTTTCGAGCTCAAATATTCTTAACCTAGAGCACTTCACGTGCGATGACATATACTGATGAAAAGGTCTTTCCGAGACCTTTCCATTGATACCCAAATCGATACCAAACGATTAAGTTATCAATGTAAACAATGGAGTTAAAATACTAGGTGTACAGAAATTCATATTAGCAGATTTACATATCCTTTCCTATTATTTATTAATTTCATATTAGCAGATTTACATATCCTTCGACGACCTCTGAAAATCACAAAATTTCACCCTTGGCTTATTCGAGCGTGAGGATTGCAATGGCGAAGTCAGATTTTAATTCTGACGAGTATTTAATTCCCAAATTTTGGGGTATTTAAATATTATTAAAATATTCGACAAAATTTTGACGACCTCCGATTGCCACCAAAACATCGCCCATAGCTAATTTGAGGCAATGAGCGCAATGGCAAAGTCCAATTTTTGATCTGAGATCAATTTAGATAGGACAATTTCTAGGGTTTCTGGGTTTCCTAAAAATCAGGATTTAGTCAATTTGAGTCCTGATTTGGACTAGGTCATGATGGTGAACTTCTAATGATCTAATTAGAGTATTAAGACTGAGATTAGAACCTAGATTAGTCCTAAATGACTTGGGTAATAACTTGGGTTGTTATAGGCTCCTCCACTTAAGAATGATGTCATCCTTGACATTACTCGAGTGGATAGAAAATAGGTAGGATAAAAGAAAATAAATTGAATTGAAAGATTAAGGGATTAAGAAAGGTACCTAGGTTTTCCAATAGAACAGGATACTTGGCTCTCATATCAGATTCCTTCTCCCAAGTGACTTCAGCAGGTAGACGATTCTTCCACTGCATTTTGAACATTGGGATGGAATGGCTCCTTAACTTCTTTTGGTCTCTCTCCATAATTTTTATAGGTTCTTCTAGGAATGATAGATCTGGTTGGATCTCTATTGGAGGAATAGAGATTAGGTGGTGCGGTTCTCTTAAGCATTTTCTGAGGGATCAAACATGGAAGACATTATGCACAACTAGCGAAGTCTTCAAGCAGTTCTAACTTGTACGCTGCTGACCCTATTCTCTTTATGATCTTAAATGATCCAACATACCTTGGGCTAAGCTTTCCAATAACTCTAAAACAATAAATTCCCTTCATAGGACTAACTTTTAGGTATACAACATCTCCTTCTTGAAACTCGAGGGGATGACGATGAGCATCATGGTATTTGCTCTGCCTATCTTGAGCTATCTTAATTCTTTGCTGGATTATCCTTACCTTTTTATTTGTTTCTTCCACCAACTCAAAGCCATATAGTTAAACATCTACTTTTTCAGACTATGCTGTAGGAGTAGAACACTTTCTACCATGTAGAGATTCATATGGAGCCATTTTGATGCTCGCCTAGAAGCTGTTGTTATAGGCAATTCAACTAAAGGGATATGGTCTTCCCAAGAACCTGAGAAATCGAACATGCAAAGACGGAGCAAATCTTCTAGAACTTGATTAAGTCTTTTTGTTTAGCCATCTGTCTACAGGTGAAAAGTTGTGCTCATTGCTAATGTGGTGCCTAAATCCTGATGCACAACTTGCCAAAATTTAGAAGTGAGATGACTGTCTCTATCAGACATGATAGTTTTGGGAATTCCATGCAACCTGACTATCTCCTTGATGTACAGCTTTGCTAGCTTCTCAACGGAGTCAGTTTGATGGATTGGAATGAAATGTGTCGATTTAGTGAGACGATTGATGATGACCCAAACTGCATCGGCACCAGATCTTGCACGAGGCAATCCCATGTCAAAGTCCATGGATATATCTGACCACTTCCATTCTGAATTTCTAATGGGTGTAGCAAACCACCTAGTTTTTTATGTTCTACCTTAACTAGACAACATACGTGGCATTTGGCAACAAAATCTGCTACACTTTTCATCATTCCTGGCCACCAGAATGACAGCTTTAGACCGTGATACATTTTAGAACTTCCTGGGTGCACTTGATATCTTGAATTGTGGCCTTTGATTACCACTTCATGATGCATAGATTTAAGAATCCACAAACGATCCCCTTGGTAGATAGCACCCTTATGAAAATAAATATCACTATGGTGACCAATCTCGATAGCTTGTTTAAGGTTTAGATACTCTTCATCTTTAGTTTATGAAATGGATACATCTCTATGGAAAATGGGCTCCACATTACTCTTTGAGGTCATTTCACTCAATAAGTCACCATGCACTGATTTAATGTCCATTTTATGAAACTCCTCTTCTAATGGGCTTTCAGAGATAAGGGCATTAAGGGTAGCATGATGGCTCAGAGCATCAGCCATAATATTTACCTTTCTAAGATGATACTGAATGTCAAGGTCATAATCACTAATTAGTTCTAACTACCTTCTCTATTTGTAATTCAACTCTATCTGAGTGAATATATACTTAAGGCTCTGGTGATCAGTGAATATTGAGCACTGAATTCCATAGAGGTAGTGACGCCAAATTTTTAGGGCGAACACCACAGCAGCTAATTCGAGGGCATGGACGGCATAGTTCCTTTCATGGGTCTTTAGTTGACGAGAAGCATAGGTGATAACCTTTCCTTCATGCATTAACACAGCTCCCAAGCCTATGCCTGAGGCATCAGTGTAGACTTGGTAGTTCACTCCTTCTTTAGGAAGAACTAAAATGGGGGCAGGCGTAAGCGCATCTTTTAGTGCTTGGAACGATTCCTTACAAGCTGGCGACCATTCAAATGATACAGCCTTCTAGGTGAGCTTGGTGAGTGGAGAGGCTATATGAGAAAAGCTTTTTATAAATCTTCTATAATAACCAGCCAAACCCAGGAAGCTTCTGATTTCTATCACTAATTTAGGTTGCACCCATTCTTAGATGGCGCTGACCTTGCTCTGATCTACTATGATCCCTTGAGTGGCCTAAGAAGGTGACAGATCTAAGCCAATACTCGCACTTTGAGTACTTGGCATACAACTGGTGGTTTCTCAGTTCTTCCAATACTACCCTGAGATGACATTCGTGTTCCTTCTTTGTGTTAGAGTATATAAGGATGTCATCTATGAATATGATGACAAATTTGTCAAGGTAGGGTTTTAAGATACACTGCATTAAGTCTATGAAGATTGAATGTGCATTTGTTAATCCAAATGACATCACTAAAAACTCATAGTGACCATATCTGGTTCTAAAGGCAGTCTTTGCTATATCAGAATCTTTCACCTGCAGCTACTAGTATCCTAATCGTAGATCAATTTTTGAGAATACTTTTGCTCTGGCTAATTAATCAAACATATTTTCAATGCGGGACAGCAGATATTTGTTCTTTATGGTTACTTTATTTAACTCTCTATAATCAATGCACATTCGCATTGACCCATCCTTCTTCTTGACAAATAAAACTGGGGCTCCCTATGGGGAAGAACTAGGCCTAATAAGACCTTTCTCCAATAACTCATATAGTTGTTTATTCAATTCTTGCAATTCTTTAGGTTCCATTCAATAAGGAGCTTTAGAGATTGGCTGGGTTCCTAGGATAATGTCGATTGCAAATTCTACTTCTCGTGTAGGTGGAAGACCAGGTAGGTCTTCAGGAAAGACATCGATGAATTCGCAAACAACTGTATTCTTAGATAAAGGAATGTCCTCCTTCTTTTCTACTAGCACATTCCATCAGGTTTTTGACATGACTTGTGGAAGGGAACACACTAGTGAAATAGAAGTCATAGATACTAGTGGAGGGTTTTGGTGACTTGATACAATGGATGGCCTTCTAATTTAGTGTTTTTACTTCAAATTACTATCTATTAAGGCTCTTAATAGCTATCCAGAGTGTTAAGCTCTCTAGAGAAACTATGGAAAGCAAGGGGAGTGGAAGATAAATGCCCAGAATACACTCCCACCAAATTTAGAAGCACGACATATTTAAGTTTTCTAAGGAAAATATTACTAGCCTTAATGATTCTAAAAAGTAGGTTGCACTATTACTATGCCCTAGGAAGGCATAACTCAAAAAGTGGGAGGAAACTGCTTAAGAATGGTCTAAAACCTATTTGATGGTTGAACTCTTATAGGGATTCAAATGTCTTAGTATGGAAGTTAAGCCCCAACATCTCGAGTTCTTTGATCATAAGAAAAATTTAATTTGAATTGATTATTTATATATTAAACTTAAGTTTATTCTTACTTAACTTCTATCATTTATGAATGCCTCTTCCATTCTGTCCTTTTTATTCTAAGCTTGATATTATGGTAACTTGGATGTAAGCTCTATTTTTGTTTAGTGACTGTCTGGTTAGAAGAATCATCCATTTGGTAGAGAGGAAATGCAAATTCCAATCTGACATATTATAAAATTCTCTGATACCAACTATGGTGTCCCGCTCCTTAATCCACAATCATTAGACTAAGGAGTGGAGTGTCACTTGGCAAATCCCTTACTTAAGATTGGATTAGGTACAGACCCTAATCCATTAATAAGGAGGAGATAAGACATTACATTCATACCATAAAATCAGTCACTAAGCGAATACAGATCAGAGTGCGGAAGCAAAGTAAAATAAATATACATCTAGTTTCTCGCAATAAATAGGAAAAGTGCAACATACATCTCAGAGTATAAATTACAGTAAGAAAAACATAGTCAAAGGTACCTAAATTATTACAGCATAAATAAATAGTTTAAGGAACTGAAATAAAATCTCTCATTCTCATAGAAAACTAAAAAGGGAACTAAGCAATGTCTAGCTCTCCAGGCTGATGCTCCTCTTTAATATAAGGCTCCTCCTCTTCAGCACCTAACTCTTCAAACATATCTAAATTTGATATTGTTGATTTCACAATGCCATGGCCCTAGCTAATAAAAGAAAAATCTTATTAAATAATTATCTAAGTACATTTTAAACTGAATATTTTATATAAATTATTTATATCACCATTTATATGTACAAAACCAAAACAACTATCTAGCATAGGAGCAGTAAGCATACAAGAAATAGGGTGAGTTATAAATACAGTAATTATAACTAAGCAGAAATTGAGGCAAAAAACACATCTCAAGTAAACTAAGTAAGGGATAGGCATATATATATATATAATACATTAAGTAAAAGTACTGAAAGAAAAATCTAATCATAAATATACTGATGATTATATGATATATGCTGATTAAAAATAATAAGTCTGAAAGTGGTACATATATTAAGCAGCAAAATCTAGTATCCTATAAATATGTATAAGTGAGCAAGTAATTAAGGAAATATAGTTGACTGAAATAACAGGCATCAATAACGAGGTAAACAGTAAACTGAATTGAAATAGGTATGTAAAACTACCATATCAGAAAATTGGCTAATCGGGCCAGAAAAAAACTCCTAAAGCCTTTCTGGGCTATGGTAGACAGAAATTCCCAAAGCCTTTCTGGGCTAGGGCAGACAGAAATTCTCAAAGCCTTTCTGGACTAGGGCAGATAGAACAGAACAGCAGAACTAAAGAGGCAATAAATACAAATGCAAAATTTTTTAATTATTTTACTTTTGTTACTGTGGACACGCCCAAAAATAGTTGAGGAGTCATGCACATCTGCAAGACTATACGTATTCCAAGCTTAACACACACTCCTCAATGAGTAATGTTAAGCATCCTTATTACTCCTTACCCCTATCCATTAGGGTAAATGTGCACCAGAACCTACAAGAATATAACTGAATCTAAGGCAATTATTATCCTATTATTCTAAATTTTTATTTCATACACAAAGTTTTCTTACATGACATGTCCAAGGGATTAAGCACAAAATATAAGGAATATGTAGTACAATAATCAAGTAGTAAGCAAGGAACTCTTCTATATATGATGATACTGTTATTATCTAATTAAACCATTATAACTATTCTAAGTTACATAAGTTCAGGATCTCAAATTCTCACTATCGAGTATAACTTAGAAGTACGATCTTATATTACAAAATATTAGGACTAGCTAGGTCCTAATATGATTAAATCAATATCGATTATGAGTTAAATAATAAATCATTATGACCTAATTAATGAATTTAAATGTTCTATACTAAGATCTGATCAAGATCTACTAAACTAGGGATTATGATTTTAGCACAACGAGATTGGAGTTAAGTATATAATCCAAAGGTAAGGTCTAAGGGTATAAGGTTACACTTCTAAGTGATATAATGATTGAGGTAAATCCTATTAAGTAAAGTTAAAATTAATAGGATGATTCTCCTATTCTTAATCTAGGATTGAAAGATAAAATAATCAAGAATAAAATTATGAAAATCTAGAAACTAATAAAAATCAAGAATTGATTCATTGAATAACCTTGTTATTTAATGAATAAAATCTTACCTAATATCTAACCTTATTCTAAAAGAATAAATCCTAAGGTGAAGTGAAGATTCCTAATGATAAGACTTAGAGAATTTCTAAGAATTGATTAAATTTCCTTACACTTGTTGATTTTATTTAATTATGGAGGTTAGGGATAGATTTTAGCTAAGTAAGAAACCCTTTTTCCTTGGAGATTTTCAAGCCTAAGTTGGGAGATTTAAGACAGTTAACCAATTAAGAAATTTTATGACTTAAATTGATCCTAATTCAGTTCTATTACTAATTTTATGGCTGAAAAAGGGTAATTTAAGGGTTAAGGGTACTTAACCTTAATTTTGGGCAAAATGACCATTTTTTGATTTAGAGCTCCAAATTATAATTTTTTACTGCCAAATGATTCTTTACTGTCTAATATGAAGATAAATAGTAAGCATACCAAATTTAGATAAGAAATGGGTCCTATAAGTCCAAACTAGGGTTTTTGGCCTAAGGGGAATTTTAGTAAATTGCACTTAATAAAATCTAAATTTTTATGCAATTTATTATTGGTTGCTGTTCAAGGATCTATAGAGCTTAAGAACACTAAATTCTGAGGTCTAATAATTTAGTTAATAGCCATTTCAATTTTAAGGGCAATTTTGGTAATTTTCTAAGTTAAGAGGGGTCAAAAAGCTAACTTTTCAATTTGGTGTCTAAATTTAGCAAACTCAATGGCTATAGCTTCCTTATATCACACTGAGTACTTTAACTGGGAGTAGACCCGAATTGGACTTCAATAGGTCAAGTTATGACTTAACTAGGGTTAGTGGTATTTTAGTCATTTCTAATTTTTTCTAGGGTTCAAAACCTAAATAATCAGATTAGCATTGGCATTGAAATTCTAAGCTATCTAGCACTTTGAATTTTCTGATTTGGAGTCTTATTGACTAAGATATGGTCAAATCAATATTTCTGGATGCTACGGCGCTACGGCGCGCTGCTGCGGATTTCGGCGCTGTGGCACGTTGCAGCGGTTTTTGGCGCTGTGGCGCGCTGCAGTGGATCATAGCGAACTTAAACTCAAAGATCGGGTGCTACGGTGCGCTGTAGCATGCTATAGCATACTGCACTGGACCCAATTTTGAAACTCGGACGCTGCGGCGCGCTGCAGCGCCCGACTGTGATTTCGCAGGGATAAAAACCGCAACGAGTCAACTTTCGGGATCAAATATTCTCAACCTAGAGCACTCACGTGCGCTGCCATATACCGATGGAAAGGTCTTTCCGAGAAAATTCCATGGATACCCAAATCGACACCAAATGATTAAGTTATCAATGCAAACAATGGAGTTAAAAGACTCGGTGTACAGAAATTCGTATTAGCAGATTTACATATCCTTTCCTATTATTTACAAATTTTAATGAGCTTCTACATCTTAACTACAGTTTCACAGATGTACAACTAAGGTAACACAGATTCTTAGACATACAAATGAGCACAAATACAAAATGGAATAACCATTGGATTAACCAATGGAGAGGGAAAGGGGGTACCTTAGCTTTGCAATGGTAGATTTTCTAAGGGAGGCTTGAGAGCTTGAGAGGGCTTTCCTTAAGCAAACACAGAGGCAGAGAGGAGAGGAGCTCAGCTTGGCAAGAGAGATAGGGTGACATGGGGCTGAGAGCTAAGGCTCTTTTAATGGAGGGAAAACCTGCCATTGGATGGGATGGGCAGAGTTGACCCATCCCACTTGGTGAGATAGGAAGGGGCTGGCAGGAGGTAGAGGGGACAAGCTAGGCTGAGCACAACATGGGGATTTAAGGGAATGGGGGCTCAGTTGGGATTGGATGGCTGTGGGTCCTAGCCAGCCAATGAAGAAGGAGGAGGGAAAGAAGACAAAAAAGGAGTTAAAAAATTAATTTATTTAATCTCAAGAATTATATTTTATAAACGATCTTCAAAAAATTCCAAAAATTCACCCCAAGCTAATTTGGGAGTGAGGAATGAAATGGCAAAATCAAATTTTGATTTCGACGATAATTTATTTTTCTTATTTTCTAATTAATTAAATATATTAAAATATTCAAGAAAATTTGACGACCTCTGAAAAATTCTAAATTTTTACCCTTGGCTAATTTGAGAGTGAGGATCGCAACAGCAAAGTTGTATTTTAATTCTAACGAGTATTTAATTTTCCCAAATTTCTGGGTATTTAGATATTATTAAAATATTCGACGAAATTTCGACGACCTCCGATTGCCACCAAAACATCACCTCTAGCTATTTTGGGGGAAATAAGCATAATGGCAAAGTCCGATTTTTAATTAGAGGTCAATTTAGATAGGTCATTTTCTAGGATTTCTGGATTTCCCAAAAATCAGGATTTGGTCAATTTGACTCCTGATTTGGACTAGGTCTTGGTGGTGAACTCCTAATAAACTAATTAGAGTATTTAGACTGAGATTTGAACTTGGATTAGTCCTAAATGACTTGTGTAACAACTTGGGTTCTTATAGTTATAGACCGAGCTATAGAGCTTAGAGATTTTTCATAAATTTTCTCATAGCTCAGATGATCAAGCCTTTTGTCTAAAAGTTGTGCATGAGCTATTTCGCTCAGCAAAAAGAGAGCACATATTTTAGATAAGGTGATCATCAAGATCAAAAGATTTTTTATAAAGATAATATTATTTAATAAATATTCAAAATAGCTCATCATTCAACAACTCATTTCGTTTATTAAAATATGAAAATGTTTTTAGCTCGACACAAATTTTCATTATAGCTAAAGAAATATTATATACACAACATTCTTAAACTCACTACATGTTCTTCATCTTACACTCCCTAAAGGGGGTATAGGCTGCTATTACAACGAAAACAAGAAAGCTACAAGTGATAATGAGCACATACATTGCTCTCACCAAGGAATGAATAAAAGACTAAGTAAGGAATCTGATATGTAGGAACAATTGTAAGTGTTCTCTATGTCTTTTTTTATCTTCAACATTCATCATCTCCCTTGTTCACTGTACTTTTCTCTTCGTTACTATGCAGCCTCCTTATGAACCTTATCTTATCAAATTAGGATTCCCCCTCTTTAGTGGAGTTTTCCAATTAAATTTCATAACCTTTTTTAAGTATTTCCTCTTCCCTTTTATAATACTTTCTCCATTCCTTTCTCTTTCAAGCAGTTATCAATTCCCCCTTAAGACTTGAAGTTAATTAATTATATTCCCTTATTTAATTAGAACTTAAGATCTTTGGCATTTACATTTAATTTTGACATAGAAATAGGAAGAATTAATAATTTTTGGTCTTCCCAATACTGACTTGAAGCAAGATTTCAAGACAGATTTTTGGTGCATGCTACGGGGCACTGTGGCGCAAGAGTTTTGGCCCATTCGGCGCTATGGCGCCTTAGTCTTTGGAGACCTAGCGCTACGGCGCATTGTGGTGCCATATATTTTTTATAGTCTGGCATTGTGGCGGCTAGCATTGATAAATCTGGTGCTAATGCGGCTAGCCTTGAGAAATCTGGTGTTGTGGCACGTTGCGGTGGCTAGCCTTGAATAATCTAGCATTGTCGCACACTGCGGAAACTAGCCTTGAACAACTGGTGTTGTGGCATGTTGTGGTCACTATCCTCTATAAATCTGTCACTATGGAGTGCTGCAATGGCTAGCCTCGAGAAATCTGGTACAATGGTGCACTGCGATGGCTAGCCTCGAATAGTCTGGCACTGTGGCGAGCCGCAGTGCTCTATAGCGCCCTATGGTGCTCTTATTCACAATTTCTCTTCTTTTTGATGTTTAATCACTCAGGAGTTGAAATGACATAAAAACACAATAAAATAATAAATAATCTTAACAAAAACATGCTTCTAAATAAGAAACATACTATAATTATTGGGTTCATTACAACCCAATGTAATTAGATATTTTTGTGTTTCATTCGTAATACTTAATGTGTTTGTTAGTTTAAATATAGGTAATATTGAGTGAGAAAGAGGAGAAATGTGCTAAAGTTTAGAGTTAAGAACAGGTCTTGGATGTGCCTTGGGAAAACTAATTTCCAAATGCTTAGGCATGATCAGGATCACAACGCCCAAGTGTGCTCTAGTGTGAAACACCCAAGCACGCTCCAATGCCAGTCTTACTATATTCAAGAAAGTTGAAGCGCCCAGGCGCGCTCTAGTGCCAGCTAGCTTGACCTATCAAAATTCTGTGGTTAGTCTTCTTTGGGGAGTGTGAGATGGTTGGGATTCTCTTGGGAACAAAAGCAATGCATGTGATTTTGACCCATTCTTTATTGCATCAAAAGCAATCCATTAAATACCATCTTTGACCATCCAATGAGCTCTTGACATGTGGTGTCACATCAATTACATAGATGAAACTCTTTAGTGGTGATCCCTTTAGATTTTGCCTCTATAATAAATTGAAATTTTGCATCCTTCACTTCACGCATGCTCCTCATTGCTTTTTTCCAAAACCTCTTTTGAACCTCTCCTCCGCACATACTCTAGTAAGCAATGGCCTCCAAGCATAAAGTTTTTGGAAAGGTTCATCCAATTGAATCTTATAACGCAAGCCGATTTTCGTCAAATGAGACTGCATAACGCTTTTAAATGAGCACATCTCAAAGCAAAGTAATTCAAGAACGAAGATTCATCTCTCCCTATCTTCATGCTATGATGCATGTCACTCAACAGAATTGGAAAAATATGTGTGAACATTCAACAATGATTATCATTCCAGTCGTCTAAGGGGTGCATGTGAATGCAGTGAGCAATAGAACCAAGGGATTAGGGTGCGTGGGAAGGTCATGAATTTTTCTAAAGAAGCTATCCTCGCACAATATAACTTGGAAAAAGTTGAGCATTGTGCATTTAGAGATTTTATGACTAATAATTTCAATGCCAACGTGGTTATCAGTTCCTCAACTATTTTCCCAACCTTTTTGAAGGGTTAAGCATCCAACTTCCCAAGCTCTACCTTAAAAGTGATATCTAAAGAGTGACACGTAGTTATTTATAGCAAATGCATGCCAACTAGTCTTGAGCGATGTTACTAGAGTTTGTGCTAGACTTAAATTCACTATTTAGAGATAATAACCCATATAAGTGGAGAAAATAATCTTTGACCAGCTATGGAATGCACTACCAGGGAGTTGCTCGGCAATGCTGTTCGGGTCATTGATTTCAAAATTTGTATGACACTAGGTGTCATAGTCAATGACAACGAACCACGGCTTTTGCTACGAGCACCCATGACAAAGAGCAGCACCCCAAAGGCCATGCTAGCAAAGCGATATGAGAGCCACCAAGACGTGGATAAGGGAGCTAACTCATCCACCGCAACAGAGAGGAAATGAGAGATAGAGGAACTACACCAATTGCTTGACCAACTTGTATATCAATAAGATTGGAAAATGGGTTGAGTTAAACATTTCCTTCATTAAAGACTCCATGAAGCACCAACAGCGCTACACTCCCGAGTGCTTTAGTGCTTTATTTAATTCTTTTAATCATTGATAGACTCATGGAGCCTCGCATGAATCCATTCACCCATCATTCCCACCTGTGCAAGATGAACCTACTGATCCATGGCCATACTATGCTAATGTTGACGAAGAACCCACGGATGAGGAGAAAGAGGAGGATTGATCTAGAAATTTCTCTATCTTACTCACATGTTATTATTAAGTTGTGCTTGTTTCTTTTATTTTTCATTTTTATTTTTGTAGTTTTATTTTGGTTTCATTTTGAAGTGTAAAATCTCTTGCTTGATTGTTCTTCTTTAGTTAATGAATTGAATGATTAAATTTTGAGAATGTGGTTCTGTTAATTTTGAATATCTTTTCTTACATTTTTGAACTTAATAGCAAATGAAGAGCTAAAAATTGATTGAATATGTGGTTGAATACCAATTGAAAACTATATCTAAGTCTCACTTAGTTTGGTCAACTGGAATTTAGATGAAATGACCAAAATCAAGTCCCTTGTTAATGAGAATGATAAAATAGACTAAGTGTGGGGGAGTATAAGGTTGACATGAATCCCCAAACCACTATTTTTTGGCATGTCAAACTTATATACAAATTTATTAGGTATGGCATGAAATGATGTGCCCAAATCCACCACCTAAGACTTAGTGCTTTCCAATGACAAGATCAACACATCCAAATGACCCATTATCATATTAGCTGCTCCACATTGCCCCGTAGTTGCACCTTCTCTTGGGGTTGTACAATCTTTCTTCCAATGCAATTTCTTGCTACAATTTTAGCATTTGGCGTGGCTCTTACATTTTGATCTTTCCCTTGTGAAATTTAACTAATTTATGTTTGCGTTCCAATCTATGTTCCTTACTCTACTCTCAGCACTTAGAATCAACAAGATAAAAATGATTGTTTGGTAAAGGATAAGATAGTTAGAGATTTGCCAATAAAATAATGAGTAAGAAAAAGTCTTAAGAGTTGTACAGTTTGTAGCCAACTAAAGAAGGGGTCTTCTGAGTATACTTTAGAAAATAAAGATCAAGCCAATTAAAATAAGAATGTTCATTGATTAAATTATCAACAATGAGTTCATGAAGCTCCTGTCAATGTACAACCATATGGTTGAGTTATTAAAGGGTGATATGTCAGTGACAAGCTGTGAAGAGGTCAAGGAGCACGAGGAAGAATCAAAATTGCTAACCCAAAAGACCCTTGAGGGAGCTTAGCAAAATAACTCAAATTAAGGTGCAACTAGTCGATATTGCAGATGATAATAACAACAACGAAAAAATGCCAATTATAAAGCCCCAAGACACGAAATACATATCGAGAAGGTGATGATCATCCTTTTTTTCATAAAGGTAATTAGATAAGGGAAAAGCAAGGTGTCAATTACAAAAGGCACTATAAAAATTTCCTTGATAGAGAAGATCGTCTAGAAATGAATGAAGCCACAACAAGAGAAAGTGCTCGGAAGCATCTTGTCAAGTGTGAAGACTTGAGCCAAGCCTTTGCTATGATATACTATGATGTGAAACTACAAATGACCCATAAAATGGACTGGGTTATGCTCTATAAACCAACCAAAGTATCAAGGCATTCAAGGTTTGACAAGGAAGGAAGTGCTCGGAAGAACTAATTGTAGGCATTCATTCTAAAGAGTTCAAGACATGTAAATTTGATGGTTGATAAGATTCTACAAAAATATTCAAGGTTTAGAGACTTAATGAGGTTATGTAAACATTGTGTGCTTCAAATCACAGTATAAGCTCGTTTTGCAGTATATTCGCATTACAATTTTTTTATAATTGGCATATAATTACAAGTAAATGCAAATTTAATTAAAAATATTTATACGAATAAAATGTAATGACTTTAATTATACGAATGCAATAAAATAAGCTTAAATGGACCCAGAGTCAGCCGCTGTCAGTCCACTGGCCACAGAGCACTACGCGGCTTTCTAATCATCTCCCTCACGCCTTCATCAAAAATATTTAGAATTTAAAATTTAAAAAATTAAAATTAAATTTAATAATATTTTCTTATTCCACAAAATTTTATAAATTCTAATCATTCATTTTTTTTTTTTAGAGATATTTATAAACAATTAATAATTTATTTACATTTACATATCATCTATTTATATTCATATTCATTAATAAAAATAATTTTTTTCTTTTATACATATATCCTAAGAAAAAATATAATGTATACAAATATTATTTTAAATATATTTTTGTGCAGATGTCAAAATTTTTTTTTTGCAAATTTTTCACGTGGCCGGCGATGATCTCTATTCTCTTAATAAAATTAAATTATAATTATAAATAGAAAAATATTAGTTAGCTCTCAAATATTTCCCAAAAAAATATGAATAATTAAGATTTAAAATTTAAAAAATATATTTTTATGAGTCCTATAATCAAAAATAAATTTAATAAAATTTTTTTATTTCACTTAACTATATAAATTCTAATAATCAATATTTATTAAAAATATTTGAGAACTATATACCAATACTATTATGAATATATAAATATCGCTCGCCAACATCGCAAAGACAATGGGGTCCTATGCCTTGGCAGCGCAACTGGCTACCGGCCTCGGCGTTGTGGCCGGAGGGATGCTCGTGAAGGCGACGGAGAAGAACGGGCTGTTTCGTCCGCCGGCAGGGCCGTGGTGCTCAAAGTGCGGCGGGACGGGAAGCGAGGAATGCCTCTGCTCGCGGCGCTCCGACGGGAACCGCCGCTGCGGCACGTGCGGAGGCTCCGGTCGGACGGCATGCAGCAGGTGCCGTGGCTTCGTCTCCGGCAGGCTCGCCCTGGTGCGGGTGTCCGCTCGATCGAACCGGCTCTCCTTGTAGTTCTGGAGTGCGTGCGCGAGCTTTCATCGAAGATGAAGGGAGTTGCGTGCGGGGGTGATTGAGGGTGACCGTCTGGTGCGACCAGCTCCCTTTATTTACTATCTTTTCGCTTTGCCTGCTTTCGGTATACTGCAAGTGTGAGTGTGACTATTTGCCCATCCGAGCGAACGATTGTGCCCTCCTCCTCTGGGATGAAATTGAGGGGTTCGATCCTTGAACAAAATTTGTGTTTCTTTGCTTTCTTGGACGATAAGCATCGCTTACAATGCTTTGAATAGAAAGCAGCTGATTGTTCTTCCTGAATAAATGATCTAAACGCAAAGTTTCTTTTTTTTTTTATGGTTTTTATTTTATTTTGAAACACCTACGTGCTTCCAAAAGAAGTGCCTTAGAACTCCCAAAAGTCATGTGTTGAGAACTAACGAAAGGCCTTCATGATTAATTGTGGAGGGTGATACATACGAAAGGCCTTTAAATAGTCATGATGCTTAGTATAGGGTTACGATAAGAGAGTGTGGTATATGCAAAGAGAGAGTTTGCTTGTATTCTCCTTTCATTTCATTTTTGAAATCTTCAAGGCGTGGCTCTTCCTTTGTGTGCTGGTGATTGTTTTTGAGTGTTTGTCGCCATCATCCAATTTTACTCGTGTTTGCCTCTATGTGCGACAAAGTCTTCATTTCGTTTTAACTTGCATGGCTTATTGAAACGAACACGCTCGCACGAAAAATATATTTCGAACAATTTGTGGCTTTAAATCTAACACAATTTAAATATATAGCATATTCAATTGATGCCATTCCAATGACACAAAACCTTCATTGTTTGAGGCCTCCAGCCATGGATTAGAAAATTTGTTGGCAATGCTCTTTATCTATTATGCTCTACACTTTCTCTAAAGAGACCTAGAGCTGAAACTACATCCTCCTTCCTCTGGAGCCTCAAACCCGACAGCACTGAAAAGAAACTTTGCATTCTGATATGAGCTAGCCTAGCTACCGTTGAAGCCACAGTAGCCCCCAAGAGGTTCTCAACTCTCTAGTGCATCCATTTGATCATCTTTCCTTAAGGTATGTACACTTGAACTCATGTAAGATACCCCTAGTATTCCTTGTAGACTTGGGTAAGGTACACTCATTTGGTTACCCCAATTAAATCTAGAGCACGGAAATTCTTTTATGATGATTCTAATAATGGATCTAAGACATTCATAACCTAACTTGAACTAGATTTAGAAGATTGGGAGGATACACCATAAGACTCATCTTGAACCCATCTTGAGTAGTTTTGAGCTTGGGTGAGCCCTTTAAAATGCATATTTTAATAACCCTAAATTGTTATTAGGATAGTTAAACACTAAAATATCCTCGACATTAAGATTTATGCATGAAAGAATGAGAAAAGCTTCATAATTTTTTTCAAATATGAAATAAATTAATGAATCTTAAAAGGGAATAAAATTAATAAAATAATTTAAAATTCAAAGTTAGGAAATATTTAATGATTTATTTATATTTACATTCCTCACTCTTTAATGTACATGTTGGAAAAAATTTATAATTTTTTATGTTAAAATGAGCTAATAATAAAAAAGTATAATTCAAATTAATTTAATTAAAAATTTTATGATTTAAGTTTAATTAAATCCGCCATCCAAAAAATTTAAGTTTTAGTTAGAAATTACATCGTTACCTAAAAATATGTCCCGATGTTTATCTTAATTATATTAAGGGATTTTCAAAGAATTAATATTAAATATAACATAACTTAAGGATCCTATTGCACAGATTAGAGAGTGATTAGGATAATGGTTACTTTTAAATTAATTTCTAAAATTTTAACTTTAAACTTTAATATAAATTAAGAAAATGAATCTAAATTCAAATATTTTTGTGTCATTAGGTTGAGCATTAAATGAATTATATTTCAAGTTTCGTCATATTTAGAGCTTCAAATTAGATGGATTGAATTTTAGAAGTTTTAATATTTAAAATTAATTTAAACTAAGAAAATAATTTCAAATCAAGGATCACTCTTTTCCAAATAAAATATTAACTATAACTAATTAGATTTAGAAGAATCGTTCTCTTGCTCCTGCTTCGCACATGGCACAGACTCTTCAAAAAAATAACATGTTAATTTTTTTAGGGTCCCAGCCAAAAAATAAAATAATGCATTAAACAATTGTCTAACTATATTTTAGGCTGATTTAATAAATTCTTGAGTTTTATGATATCACATTTAACTTAAACAATAATGATAAAAAATATAGGTGCAACAAGCCACAACTAAACATGAAATTATAAATAAAATATTTGTAATTTATCAAAATGAGGCAATTAAAGAAACACCCCCTTAGACCAGTAGCTACAATAAGATTAGACAATAATATATATAATACTAAAGTATCTATATGATGACTAAAATAAGCATCGTAACAAGAATATAACAATTAAAACTTTTGCTGAGTAAACAATAAACATAAATGAGCAGTAGAACAATATATAATTGTTACTTGAATTTTTAATCACCAAATTAGATTAAAAATCTCTCAATTAGTCTTAAAATAGTCTTAAAACTTAACCCTGAACTTTTGGTGAAGTTTGGGAGTCATTTGAGTGAGATGAATATTTTGATCAATTTAATTAAATTAAAAAAATGAGATATTTATTTAGACCTCCAATCAAAAATTTGACTTTATTTTTGAGTGCCTCTAACACAAATTAGCTAAGGGTAAAATTTTGAGAATTTTTGAAGTTCATTTGATCTAAAAATGGAGCTTAATTTAAATTATATTAATTTATAATAATTAATAATAATTATTCATATTATTTAATCACTTTTAACAGTATTAACAGTTGGAAGCGGAGATCTGTTGCATTAGCACTGTCCAGCGAAATCAAATCCATTGATCAAACATATGGGAAAATTTCACATGGCATCGCGCTCTAACTAACACCCCAGTCCACCTACATCTCATTGGGACCATAAGCGGTTGCCCGATACATCCCTTCACTACACAAAACAGATTGAGCCTTAGCTCCCTTTGATCTTTTGGAAACCTAAGCTTTCGATTGAAGGAATCGGAGATGTCTCCAGGTAGCGCAAGCAACTAGCGAACCCACTAGCAGATGGACCTAATGTACGTCTCTATTCCTCTTTGTAATTCATCTCATAATATGCTATAAATTTGTTTCTCAGTTTCAATCCATATATTATAGAATATTTGAACCCATTTGATCATGGTGAGCCTTTTCGAGGCTAAACACGTCGAGCACATACAATAATGTACAGTGCCCGGAGTTTGAAGCTCCCCGACTTCTCCGTTTGACCTATGCTACGTCCTTGGGTTCTCTGGCTTGGTTAGGACCCAAGTAACCTAATGTAAACATGCTTGGCTTAGGTAGGTCACTGTTGTGGCAACCAATCACTGGGTGAGCATAGCTAATCCTATATTAGGTGTTCACTCTCCATGATCACATCAGGGTTTAGTATAATAATGCATTTAGAGATATATAAAATGAATACTTTCACATTCATTGCAATATTCAGAAATACCAAAATAATAAATATAATATATTCATTATAAAGATAATAATTGTTTCTTAAAATATATTGCACACTAAGTAAATATTTTAAAACTTTAAGAAAATCTGCATTTAAGTTGCTTCATCATATATTAGCTCCTCCTAAAAGACTTGATCCAGAGATTGTTTCCAAATTTCCAGATATATATATATATATATATATATATATATATATATATATATATATATATATATATATATATATGTATGTATGTATGTATGTATATGCCATGATTAACCAAGAAAAAAGAAATAAAAGAAAAGAAAATATTTAATTACACACAAAGACTTAAGTAAAGTTTGTAGGATATCAAAATTTGCATATAATATTAAGCAGTATGATTTTGCATGAGAAGCATATACAAATAAAATGTGATATTTAAGTATGATATGCTTACAAAATTGTTATGATTATAAATGCAATATATATATCTAAGATATGTGCTCATTCTAAAATAAAATACAACAAGATATATTATTTATTATGTTGGACAAAATTACAGAATAATCGAAGAGTTGATATATCTATCAAACTATCTGAGTTGTGGGTTCCTAATTAATTACACATTCTCCCTCAAAGGCTATGTGTAGTCTCTTTATTTCATCATATATCAGCCTATCCTGGCCTAATATATTATTTGTACAGACTTGAGATCAACCTGAATGAACCTATGATACTGATTTCTAATAATTTATTTTATATTCTGAGCACAAAATCTTATATGAATATATCAAAGTGGGTCAAAACATAATAGCGATGCAAAAATTACAAATGAAATAATTAAATGAAAAGAAAACTATCATTTATTTTATTTTAGTAAAAATATTAATATTAATATTATATTGGTTATTTATCTTTATATAATTAAAAAATAATTATTTTTATTATTATAAGTAATATATATATATATATATTAAAAAAAAAGAAAAATGATAGAACTGAAAGTTACAGAAATTAAAAAAATATATACATATATAGAAAAAAAGAAAATTATAGAAATGAAAGTTGCAAAAATTAGGAAATATATACATATATAGAAAAAAAAATGACAAAAATGAAAGTTACGAAAATTAGGAAATTTATACATATATAGAAAAAAAAGAAAATAAAAATTACAGAAATAAGGATATATATATATATATATATATATATATATATATATAGAAAAAAAGTAAATGACAGAAATAAAATTTACAAAAATTAGGAAATATATGCATATATAGAAAAAAAATGACAAAAAAGAAAGTTATAAAAATTATGAAATATATACATATATAGAAAATAAAATTGCATAAATAAAAAGATAATAATAATTATACTTATAATAACATTAATAATAATAATAATAATATTATTATTATTATTATTAAAATAAAAGAAGAAGAAATAAAAAGAATAGTAAATTTTTATTCTCTTTCTTATTTCTTACTATATTTTAGTGTTGACGAGACTTTATTGGAGGTCGGCGGGAGGAATCAGTGGTGGCTGAGGAGTGGAGGGGGAAAGAAGAGGTGAGATGAGAGTTGGGGAGAGGAGAAGTGAGAATATGGGAGTAGTATTTATAGAATTTTTTTAATTAATTTATTATTTTCTCTCTCATTCATTATTTTGATGAGAACAAATTTGTCATATTCTTCATAATTACTTTGAGTATTCAATTTGGCTTTCTCTTCCTCTTTCTTATCTCTTCTTTCTCTTTCTTTCAATTTTTTTCCAGAAAATAATGAAACTGGACACGAAGATGTATCTTGATGAGAAAATTACTTTTTTTTTAATTTGGAGCAATATTTTATTTTTTATTAATTTTTGAAGATAAAAATTATAAAAATTAATTATGGTAAATCTGAAGCTCAAAATTCGATATAACTTTTTATGTAGCATTTTTATAATATTCTTAATCCAATGGCACTAAAATTGCTAAATATGGACTTATATTTATTTTCCTAATTTACTGAATTTAAATAATTTAAGAGTATCTGTTATCCAGATTGCTCCCAAACTTGGGTATTATGATCACAAAAATATACTCTATACAATAATATTTTTAATTTGCCATAATTTTAAAGTAACTCGGAATCCTAATTTTTTAGATTTAGTCATAATTATTAGTAATGACATGGGTTATTACGATTGTGGAGGGCAAAATTCACCTCAATAGTAAACCCTAGCCTCCTAAAGCTTCCCAAGCAGCAATGGAATGGTAGAGTTAATTTTAGGTTATGATTTTAGGGGCATTAAGTAAGTCTCCACTTAGGCTTTATTTTGATATACGGCATGCGAATAGAGGATTGTTGTGTACGAGGAATTTGGATGCCTTAACTCTAGGTTTTGGGGAAAATTGCAGGTAGGGAGAAGTATAGTGCTAGGAGGGTCTACCACCGACCCGTACGACACTACCCCGGGCCTACGCACTCTGGCGATCTGTGTGCATGCAGAAACTGCCCTTGGCTGAGAGCTTGGCGTGTGTGCGCTTGTGATTAGGGAATAATTAAATTAAAAATTTTTGATTATTAAATGCTTAATATATTGTCATCTATAAGTTCAAATATAGCAATGTTATATCTTAAAGTAATCAGAAAAATATGAGGAATTTTCTTGTGATATTAATTTTTCAGTTTGATTAATATTTTCATTAATGACATTTTGAAACCCTAATTAACTTAGGTTAAACCTGTGGAGCCTCGTACCCTCCCTGGTCATGCCAATTGTGAGATTAACATAACTATGATGAATACGGTCACCATGTGACTGATGAATCTATAAATTATATCTAAAATAAAGGAAAATTTCATTCATTTCTAACCTTTAAACTGCTCCTTAATAAAATTTTGTCCATCTTTTCTAGATTTTGCTATAAATTTTGTATACATCACACCCCCACACTTAAATTCTTGCTCATCCTCGAATAAGCCTTAAAAATTAATTTTCTGAAATTCTTAGTTAAGGGATTTAATGTGGCATGTCAATGTGTAATGAATTCAGCTACCAAGTAATGCTCTAAGTTAAGAGAACTTCAAACTTTTCAATATCCACTTCCCCATTTCATCATGTTCCAATTTCTACTTTCAATTTAGTTCAACATCAAACTAACCAGTCCTGGCCCGACACGTATAGCCGTAGGTCTCATCGCCATTAATGCCTGCTGAAGAATAATTAATTAAAATTATATAATTATATTATATGTATAATTATTAGTTATGTTAAATTAAATTAAGTATATATATATATATATATATAAGTGTATAGTTATAACTATATATATATATATAGATATATATTCTGTATAATATAAGGATTAATAGTAGATTAATTAAATTAGTTAATTAGTTAACTAGTATTAACTATAATGCAGTAGCTAATTAGTTAGTATTAGTTAATTTAAGTTAAGAGTAAAGGTAGTAGTTAATTTAGTTAATTAATGAATTTAGTTAATCATTAAATATTAGATTAATTTAATTAAATTAAATAGAATATATTACTTATATAAAACAAAGAGTTTAGGATTTTAATAAATTAATATTAAGTAGAGCAGTTAGTATTAATTAATTAATTTAATTATAAGATTTAATGTTTAATAAAATATTTAATAAAACATTAAGTTAATTAAAACAATATATTATTTAATGAAATGATTAATTAACAATAAATAGTAATTAGTTTAATTTAATTACTTAATACTATTTAATTAATTAAATTAAAAATAGTGAGACTAATTATATATTTTTGAACACTAAATTCATTTAAATTGTATAAATAAATAGTAAATTAAATAAAATCAATTTAAAACTAGATAAAACTTAAAAGCCTCATAACTTTAGAAATATTGATTTAAACATATCAAATATAGGTCTCATTTTATTCAGAAAATAAAAAGAATCAAATTATGTTAATCAAAAATTCGATTCAAGATATATTTAACCTATTGATATTTTAGGTCATATTCAAACCCTCATAACTTTTAATATAATTATCCAAATATAGGCAACATGAGTCTTAAAATACTTAGGAGAATAACCCCATCACTGTAGTAGTAATAGTTTTCCTATTTAGAACTTAGTTTGGAAAGTGACATTTAGGACCCTCACCCAAAAAAATGACCAAAATGCCCATAGTCTTCAATTGACCATAACTTGGTCAATTCAGCTACAAATTAAGAGATTCAAAGTGCTAACTAGCTTAGAATTTTAGTGCCATCAATAATTTAAAATAATATTTAGGTTCTGAACCTTAGAAAATAAAAAATAACCAAACTACCCCTAATCCTAGTTAGGTCATAACTTGACCAATAAAAGTCCAAATTAGGTCTACTCCTTGTTAAAGCACTCAATATATTATATGGAAGCTATAAAAGTTGAGTTTGTTGAATTTGGACCTCAAATGGAAAAGTTCAGTTTTTGCCCCCTTTGACTCTTAAAAAATTACCGAATTGCCCATAAATATTAAAACCTCCATAACTTAGCCATTTGACCTCAGAATTTAGTGTTCTTAGATTCTATGGAATCTTTGAATAGAAACCAACAGTAAACTGTATAAAAAATTAGACTCTATTAAGTACAGATTACTAAATTGCCCCTTAGGTCAAAATCCTTAGTTTGGACCTAAAGGACCCGTTTCTCATTCCAATTGAGTGTACTTACTGTCTATCTTCATGTTAGTCAGTAAAGAATCATTTGGTAGTAAGAAATTCTAATTTAGAGCTCTAATTCAAAAAGTAGCTTTTTGGACCCTAAAGTAGGGGTAAAATGGTCATTTTGTTCAAATTTTAGGTTAAGTATCCTTAACCCTAAATTATCTTTTAAATCACTAAAATCAATATAAGAACTGAACTAAAAGCCTTTAAGTAAATAAAATTAACTCTTAACTCAAATTAGTTAAATTCTTTATAATTTCTCTAAGTCTTTCTTTAGGAGTTCAACACTTCACATTAGGATCATTCTTAAGATTAGGACTAGATCATAGGTTAGATTTCATTCATTAGATAAATGAGTTACTCAATGAATGAATCTTTGATTTTATTAGTTTTTAGATTTTACAACTTAATTTTGATTATTTTATCTTTTAATTTTAGATTAAGAATAGGAGAATTACCCTATTAAGTTTAACTTTGCTTAATAGGATTTACCTCAATCATTAGTTCACTTAGAACTGAAACTTTAGACCCTTAGACATTACCTTTAGGATTATGTGATTAAGCCCAAGCTCATAGTGTTTAATTCATAATCTCTAGCTTAGTAGATTTCGACTAGCTTTTAGCCTGAAACATCTAATTCATTGATTTAATTATATTGGGACCTAGCTAGTCCTAATATTTTGTAATCTATAATGCTGTATTTCTAAATTACACTCGATCATAAGAATTAGAGATTCTAAACTTGTGTCATTTAGAATAGTTAGAGTGGTTTAATTAACCAATAATTGTATCGCCATATATAAAAGAGTCTCTTGCTTACTAGATTTATTTGTGCTACGCATTTCTTGTATTTTGTGCTTAATTCCTTGAACATGTCATGTAAGAGAATTTTGTGCATGAAATGAAAACTTAAAATAATTAGAATAATAGTTACCTTCGGTTCAGTATATTCTGGTAGGTTTTGGTGCACATTTACCATAATGGACAAGGGTAAAGAGTAATAAGGATGCTTAACATTACTCATTAAGGAGTGTGTGTTAAGCTTGGAACCCATATACTCTTACAGACATGCTTGAATCCTCAGCTATTTCTAGATGTGTCAATAGGAACAAAAGTAAAATAACTAAAAGATCCTGCATTTGTATTTACTACCTCCTCAGTTCTGCTGTTCTATTCTGTTCAATTTGCCCTAGCCCAAAAAGGCTTTGGGAATTTCTGTCTGGGCCCGATTGATAAATTTTTTGATATGATAGTTTTACATACTTATTTTAGTTTTAGTTTACTATTTACTGTATTATTGATACATGTTATTTCAGTCACATGTATTTCCTTACCTATCTGCTCACTCGTATGTATTTATAGGATGCTAAACTTTACTGCTTAGTATATGTACTACTTTCAGATTTACTATTTTTAATCAACATATGTTATATGATCATCACCATGTTTAGGATCAGATTTTTCTTTCAGTACTTTTACTTACTGTATTATATATGTACGTCTATTCCTTGCTTAGTTTGCTTGAGGTGTGCTTTTGACTCATTTTCTGTTTAGTTATAAATGTTGTATTTATAACTCATCTTATTCCTTGTATTATTTATTGGTGTTTAAGTATAAAATGGTGACATTAATAGTTCATGTAAAATATTCATCCTAAAATATACTTAGATAATTATCTAATAAGATTTTTCTTTTATTGGCTGGGGACATAACATTGTGAAATTGATAATGTCAGATTCAGTATGGTTTAAGGAACTAGGTGCTGAAGAGGAGGAGCCATTCATAGAAGAGGTGCATCTGCCGAATGATCCAGAAGTTGCTTAGTTTTTCTTCTGCTTATTGTGAGGATGAGAGACTTTTTCTTTAGTCTTTTAAAACTATTCATTTAATGTTATAATAATATATGTATTGTAACTGTGTTTATTTTTTTGTACTATATTATTTTCTGAGCTACTCTTTATTATTATTTCATGTATGATGTATGGTGAAATTGATGTACTGTTTATTTCATATGCTTATGTACTCTATATTTATGCTGATTTAGTGACTGATCTCTTGTATTTATTTTGAGAACCTCCTTCCCTTATTAGTAGATTATGGATCTTACCTAATCCAATGATAAGTGAGGGATTTATAAGAGTGATACTCCACTCCTTAGTCTAATGATTGTGGACTTAGGAGCAGGGTGCCATAGGCTTTCATCCCAGTATCTGCCCATACCATATAGAAGATGAACTACTCAACCTCTCCTACCTCACTCCGAACATAGTCAGATCTGAAGCATCGAGATGCAGGAAGTTCTTGAAGGGAATACGAGACTCAATTAGAGCCCATCTAGCCTCCCACCACTTCAAGCACTTCTCTAATCTAGTTGAAGCAGCTCAACTCCAAGAGCACTTTCAAGGTCAGATGGATCAAAAGAAAAAAGCTCACTTCACACCATCTAGAAGAGAGACCTTCGGACATCAAAAAGTAGCAAAAATATTCCACACCGAGGCTGACCAACCACAAGCTAAAGCTCCAAAATGAAAAAGTCACCATCCTTATGGAAAGTGTTACCATAAAGGGAACGTCTGTTACACTTGCAACCAACCTGGCCATCGTTTCTACTATTGCAATACTGAGAACATTATCGATGGAGTGCCCATTGTTCATTCTAAGCATGATTATGTAGTCCGTCCACAACCGCTAATCAGTCATGCCCCCAGCTTTGGCTATGATGCCACCTCCTGTTCCTTTTGCAACTCCCAGAACTGCATCTACCTCTACCCAAGCTTACAACCATCAAGGTTGAGGACTACTGAATCATCAACCAACTACTCCTACTTGAGTCTATATGTTGACTCCTGCTTCTGCCCCCGAGGACAACGATGTCGTATCAGGTACATTTAAATTTTGTTTTAATTCTTGTTCCTATTTGTTACCTTATCTCTGGAATGATATAAGTAGAATTTTATTATTCCCTAAACATAGGCACCCTAGTGATTAATGGCAAACCATGCAACATTCTTTTTGATACCGGCATGATTCACTCCTTCATATCAAAAAATTGGGCTATATCTCTCAAGTTGCCCTCCTATCAACTAGTAAATTCTCTAAGCATAAGGTTACTTTCTGGAGCCCGTATACAAGATCAGCAATTTTGTAGCATAGAAATCCTTATTGGTGAACAAAAATTTAAAGCCAAGTTGATCGTGTTGCCAATTGTAAACTTTGACATAATACTAGGAAGGAATTAGCTAAGCAAGAATGGTGCTATATAATCAAATGTCAAAAGACGAAGATCACTTTAGGTAGTGGAAGTCAAGCAAAAACCTTCATGGGCAAGTTCAGTGCTCAAGCCTCGCTAATCAATGCCATGAAGGCTGATAAGTTATTTATAAAGGGATGTAATGCCTACCTAATAACAATGATAGGTGAAAAGAAGGAGGATGTCCCTATCAGTGAGAATATCATCATATGTGAGTTTCTTGATATCTTTCCTGAAGACCTACCCGGTCTTCCACCTATCAGGGAAGTAGAATTTTTGATTTAACTAATCCCTGGAACACAACCCTTATCCAAAGTTCCCTATCGTATAATGCCTAAGGATTTGCAAGAGTTGAATAAGCAGCTTTAAGAATTGCTCGTGAAATGTCTCATTAGACCAAGTTCATCTCCTTGGGGAGCACCAGCGCTTTTCATTAAGGAGTAAGATGGTTTGATGCGCATGTGTATTGACTATCGTGAGCTGAACAAGGTGACAATTAAGAATAAGTATCCGTTACTGCGTATCGATGATTTCTTGAATTAGCTATATGGAGCTTAGGTTTTCTTGAAGATAAACTTGCGATCAAGCTATCATCATCTGTGAGTCAAGGACACTACAAATTTCAAGTAATGTTCTTTGGTTTAATGAATGCACCATCCATTTTTATGGACATAATACAGCACATTCTTATACCTTTCCTCGATATATTCATCATCATTTTCATTGACAATATCTTGATTTATTCAAAAAGTGAAGTGGAACATGAGAACCACTTGTGAACCATACTAGAAGAACTGTGTAATCATGAACTCTATGCCTAGTTGTGGGGCCCCGTACCCTCAGTGGCCAAGCTAATACTAGTATTAGCAAAATCACGAGGAGTGCGGTGCTCTAACTGTGGCAAATACCCAACCTAAGTAGGGTCAGGTATAACCCAACCTGCCTTAAGTAGAAGACTTGTTACTTGAAACTATGAACATACATTAACATATCTAAGTAGCGGAAGCATAAAATTTTATAACATAACATCCACATCACACCATAGTATAGAAGAGTAAATGCAACAGTAACTCAGCTCAAAGTACCGAAAGTAAATACATCCAGAATAAGAATTATTACAGACAGAATATTTAAATGAAATAAAAGAACCCTCGATCTCATAGCAAAAAATGAAACCTAACTAAGTAGCAATATGAAGATCCTCCTCCTGTCCAAGCTTCTCCCAGTAGAACCACAAACGAACAGCTCCAAATCTGATATTTGTTAGTATCATAAATGCCAGGGCCCCATCCAATAAAAGAAAAAGGTTACAATTTGACAAATTATCTAGGTACATTTTAAGCTAATTTAAGTAAATTGTACATTTAAGGATATCACATTATCACTTTAAATATGCAAGCAATTTAAGGTGCAACAAGCTATAATGAACATGATAGCTATAAACAATAAATTTATAACTAAACAACAAAGTATATAAGTAACATACTATACACAAAATTGACCAAGGTAAGACTAAAATACATGACAACTGCAAAGTACTATTATGCTTTTCAAATACCAAGGCAGACTAAGTTAGAGCACACCCTACTGAACTAAATGTGCTGAATGAACTAAATGAATGTTATGCTTTCCAAACACTAACTTAGGATATATTATAAATATCCTAAGTTTACCTATTATGTCTAAGGAAAAAGGCTCAATATATAAGGTGTGCATAGTAACAATAATCAAAGCAAGCAAGAGGCTCAACTAGACTGATGTGATATATGTTATTGTCTAATTTAATTTGTTCTAATTATTCTGAAAGAATACAAGTTTAGGATCTCCAATATCCAACTATCGAGTATAATCTCAGATTCTTGACCTTAAAGTTAACATTAGAACTTATCAAGTTCTAATCCAAAATCAATGATGACTATAAAGGATTAAAGTAGTTAAATCAACGACTTAATTAACGAGTTTAATCACTCAACCCAAATCTTGACTATACTAATCAAGATTAAGGATTCTAGACTTAAACTCCATAATTGGAATTCAGTTCTTGAATCTAAGGTGCTATTCTATCAAGAATCTAAGGTTCTCACACAACCTTAATTTTAAAAGCAGAGATCTTATGAGCTGAAAGAATTAGAAGCTAAGATCTTAGGGAAAGGTTATTCTAATATTATAAGATATAATAATCAATTAAGAAAATATAAATCTAAGATCTATATTCAATCCATAGAATAATCACATTATTTATAGATTGAATGAATCCTACACCCATAAGGAGGTTTGAAAAGAGTTAGACAAATAATCAAGTAGGGAATTTCAAATGAGATGATCAAATCAGATGATTAAAGGATCTAAGATCTAAGATCTGAGGTTTGATCACTTAAGATCCAAACTGAAATCTAGACATATGATTTTACATGAATATTTCATTTAGATTTATAGCTTATGAATGATCTTAATAAGGTAATTAAACTAGAGTTTGAGTGCTAAGCAGTTAGATTGATCCTTAAAGGAGGTGATTTAGATTACTCTTAAGATCTTAAGATATTAATAAGGAATTTCAAGATTCTTGCACTTAGATTAATTTCATTAAGCCTAAGATTACAGAAAAGTACTAATGTATTAATTAGAAGCATTATACTGAGAGTTTAGGGTTTAAGGATGATTAAATGATATTTTGGTCAAAATGACCAAAATACCCTTCTTAAGGCAAAAATGGGAAACTTAAGATTTATTCACTTAATTTGATTCAAATTAGTTTTAATGGGCTTCATATTGATTTATGAAGTGGATAAAATGCTTAACTTAAGATTGGATATCATAATTAGCCTAATTAGCACTAATTGTATTTTAAGACCAAACAAGGTGATTAAGAAAATTAGGGCACACTAGGGTAACCAAACACATTTATAGGCTCTACTACCTTTAAGAAGGTGATTGAAACCTAAATTATCAAAACTAGAGGTTTAACCAAAGCTTAATTCACTAATCTAATATTAGGGTGACTAAGAGATGATTAGCAAATTTAATATTTTTGAATTATTTTTGATGACTTATATAGGTTCTCCTTAGTCCATGAGCAATTTGAGACCTTAATCAAGATTTTTGGATATTTAATGAATTAAATATGAATTAAATAAGAACAAAAAAAGATTATGTAATTAATTTAAATCAAACCATTGGATTTTGAATTTTATTTTATATTATTATTCCTTACATTTTTTTGATCAAAATGGTATATTGGATCATACCATTTGGATAAGAATAGCAAAAGTTATTTAAATAATTTAATCTGAATGTTTATTTAAATTGAAATCATAGCATTTGATTTTTTGAATTATTTTTCTTAGGAAAATTAATTCCATAAAATCCTTAATTAATTGCGGCCCGAAATCAAAAACACGCAGGTCGAGGATTGACATGGCCTAGCACTGTGTGTTGTCCCTGCGCTTAATACCAGATACCAGGGCTCCTAGAGTTAGCTTCAGACGCAAAATTCTTCACGCACAAGCCAAGTCGTGCCCTGATCTCGATGGCTACACCATCAGAGACCTAAGATGCATCGATTTAACAAAGAACTCCCATCTGGGATGCGCCGGACCGCCGAGTGCTACTCGACCGAGATGGCTCCTGGAGCGGACCTATAAGAAGTGAATTCTCCTCACAAAGTCAAAGCCACGAGCTAAGATCCATTCCTACATGTTCAGGGATTGAAGGAGAAGTGATTGGATGACTTGACAAGTCCAAGGAGTGGATGGGTCACTAGAGTGCTACTTGTGGCATTTTATAGGCACGAGCTCAAATTGAGTCGATCGATCCCAGTCGAATCGATCGATCAGATTAAACCCAGTGTTTGCTATGAGTCTAGAATCACTCTGAGAGGGATTTGGAGTTCGAATGGAGACTCTATGGTTCTAGAAATCACTACAATCTAATGACTTAAGGATCAACTACCAGTGCACACTCGGACGGAATCACACCTTATGTTCCACTACCAGCCCCGACCAAATGCCTTAGATGTCCAATGGGGAACTAAGGTAAGGTCCTATCACAGCATTTAGGGTAGAGAAGCTATGAGTCAAGCTGAAAACTAGCTCGACAAAGAGAAGGACAGAGGCTGTACCTGGTCTTAGAGAACGGCTGCAGCTGAGGCGAAGGGATGAGCTCAGAAGCTTGTGGGTGATTGCCGGAGCTTAGCAAGGGGGTCTGAACACCAAACCACACCCTCAATCAGCTGTACGCATCTGCTAAAAATATCAAAATTTGTCAGGATGACGGAGAGCTCCAAAGGACTTCAGCCGGATAATTGAGGATTCACAGTGAGCAAAAGAACTCACTGTGATGTCCCAAGAGTATTTATATGCATTAGGAGGCTCTAGGGGTGGACTCCAGACCTTAGGAATCAGGGCATAGCTCGGGCCAAAGGGGAGGCTCGATTCAACGATCGAGGGAAAATCCGGGAGGCTACTACTAGCAAGAGGTCACGCCAAGGGTTGAAGAGGAAGAACAACACTTTTCTCGTACTACCATAGGGGGTGGAAAGATCTGGCTGTCGGAGGGGACCAGTCGCTCGAATGGGCGAGGCGAGGGAGATGATCCACAGTGCTGGGACTTACACCCGCCATCTGATGGATCGACCATTGATTCCGGACGGTTCAGATGGGTTACTTAAGCTGATCGAGCGATAGCCATCGGATGTGCGCGATGGATTTGACGCTTAGGATTTGATCTTGACACAGAGTAGATCCAGTCGTTGGATGGCATGCACTAGGATGCTTACTAATGCATCCATTGGCTAACACCTATACGCCATTGTCGGGACCCCACAGCAGATTTGCCGCGGTCCCGATAGCGAATCCTACAGTTAATTAATATTAATTATTAAATTTAACTAATAAATTAAATCCTTTAATTAATTAATTGATTCTAATAATTTCTAAATCTAATTTAGGATCAAATGAGCTTCAAAAATTCTAAAATATTCACCCTTAGCTAATTGAGGCATGAGGAATTCAAAAATGAACTCAGATTTTAATTTGGAGATCAAATTAATTTAGATAATTTTTAGGATCAAAAAATAGGCAAAAATACCAAAATGCTCAAATGAGCTCTGATTGATTTCAAACTTCTGGGGTTAGGTTTAAATGAATCATTGAGTCTAATGGAATCAAAATTGGAACTTGGTTTAGCTTAAATAATCTGGATTTAGCTAGGGTAACAACTAGGGTTGTTACACAAGTACTCTAAGTGTGAGTTCTATCTCAATGGAGTTTGCTTATAATAATAGTAAACAAGCTGAAACTAAAGACCACATTCCTCTAAATGTTTAATCTTAGTAATAATCTTGAGTTACAATAAACTCCCCCACTTAAAAATAATATTGTCCTTGACATCATGCTAAGAAGGGAAAAGAAAATGTGAAAATTTAAGAATTGAAACTAGAAGATAAGAGTACCTAGATTTTCAAAGAGACTTAGATACTTTCGTTGCATATTAACCTCTTTCTCCCAAGTAGATTTATCAAGAGAGTGATTCCTCCACTGAACTATCACCATGGGGATGGAGCAATTTCTCAGCTGCTTTTGATCATGAGCTAATATTTTGATGGGCTCTTCCTCATAAGAAAGGTCTAGCTGAATGGATACTGCTGAAACTTGTGCTAGATGCAATGGATCACGAAGACATCCCCGCAATGTCGAAATATGAAAGACATTGTGCATTGCAGAAAAATCCTCATGAAGATTTAACTTGTAGGCTGCAGAGCCTATCCTTGCTGCTACTTCAAGAGGTCTGACATAACGGGGACTAAATTTCTCAACCACACCATAATAAAAGACATCCTTCATTGGGCTAATTTTTAAATAAACAAAATCTTTAATATTTAAATCCAAAAGGTAATGATGGGCATAATGATATTTACTTTGGCGATCTTGCATGGCTCTAATTCTTTGTTGAATCAATTGCACTTTTCTGTTGGTTTCATCAACAAGATCAGATCCATAAATTTGAACGCTGCCAATTTTAGACCTGGCAAATAGAGTGCTGCACTTTCTGCCATATAATAATTCATATGGTGCCATGCCGATGCTTGCTTGATAGCTGCTATTATAAGCAAACTCCGCGAGAGGAATGTGGTCTTCAGTTTCAGCTTCTTTATTGTTTCTGTTTTTAGTACTTAGTCTTTTAGTTACTATTTTACCTTACTTTTAGTTTTGTATAATTTTATAATTTTCAGCTATTTTAGTATTTTCCTATTGTATTGTTTTTTTAACTTAAATGTTAAACTTTAGATTACTATATATATATATATATATATATATATATATATATATAGTAGCTTTATATATGTTTGACTTATTGTATAATATGTGGTACTTTTGGGATCCATCAATTTGCTAGATTTAGAGTAGTTTATGGAGCAGGCTCAAGAGGCTTCCTAGGAGATCTAGGAGGAGTTGGTGGAGTGTTAGCCGACTCATCCTTATTTTTCGTATTAGCTTACTTTCTGCAGTGAGTTAGAGAAAAATTTTTATTGTCTTTTTATTAAAAGTAATCTGTAATGACCCAAGGTTATTATTAAGATAAACATTAAATTCCCGATTCGCTAAATATCCCGTAATTTTCAGTTTTCCGTTAAAACTCCCGCCAAAACTTAAATTTTTTTTTCAGTTTCAATCTTTAACATAGAAAGTTTTCAAATTCATTCCAGCTAAAATAGGAAGTCTTAAATTCCATTAAGCGCAAAAGATCAAAATAGGGAATGAAAACCTCATAAAATTTGTCGGCAATTAAGGTTGGCATTTCGATTAGGAAGGAAATTTGGAAACTTAAGTGCGCTCATCCACCGCTCGGCTCCTATAATCACGCCATTTTCGAAATAGTTGGAAGCCTCCCGGGCGTTTCAACGCAACACGACAGGCGTGCGTTACGTACGCACGCCTTATAAAAACATTAGAAGACCGGGTGATTACCTCACACCCTCCCTCTCTTCCATAGAAGCGTACCTAAGCCGACGGACTGCATCTCGAGCCGATCGTCTCACCTCGCTTGCGCTCGATTCTCCTTCCGCTGCAGCACCGAGAGATGGACAATCGACCTCTGCTCGCGTGCGGTAGTGTAACAACCCATGTTATTACTAGGGTTATTTAATGTCTAATATAAGTCTTAATTGTAATTCTAGTATGATAATTATGTCAATTAGAACTTATAACTAAGATCTAGATCAAATCAAGGATCAAATGGATTAAAACCTAATTTTTGGAAAAATCCCAAACCCTAGAAATTGACTTTTTATCTAGCCTCAGATTAAAAATCTGACTTCGCCATTGCGTTCACCACCGCCAAATTAGCTAGGGGTGAGTTTTAGATGCGTATGGAAGTCATTAAATTTTTGGCGAATATTTTAATATTATTTAAATACCTGAAAATTTGAATAAATAAATACTCGTCAAAACAAAAATCTGAGTGCGCCGTTATGTTTCTCACCCCTCAATTAGCTAGGGTTGATTTATTGAAAACTTTTGGGATGAGTTTAATTAATTAATTTAAATAATAAAATCACTAAATAATAAATAAATATTAATATATTTTAAATTGACTTAACGGTGCCCGTTAAGTCCTTTAATGCCATCCTCTTTTTACCATTGGATCAAACGGTATCCATTGATTGTTCGATCGGAAGATCGAACGGTCTAGGTCTATCTTCCCCGATCTCGCACGCAGGCTCTGCGTGTGTCGAATGGAGGACGCGTGTCCTCCTTCCTGATCGCCAGATGGCGTCCGCCGCTTCCAAGGATAAGGTTAGACTTCTTCTAAGCCTAGGATGCCAGGGTTCTTTTTGGGGGATCCATTTGGAGCAGCATCGCAAGGTTCTCGCCGCTACTCGAAATTTCTCGATCCAACTAAGTTTTCCACACCGTTCAAATTGAGGTACCGCGACTTCCTTCGACTCTTAAACCTATCTTCAATATATCATTGCAATATATTCATATTCATTCTATGTCAATTTTGTGTTCAAATTCAAGGCAAGGTTATTATCTTCCTCTGTTGATTTCCTTCACCATTGGCTTAACCCTAGGCGCTAGGGCTTCTTGTTACATGGTGTTTGTAAAATACCAAAATTTCATTCTCAATTGTTTATTAATATTTAAATAAATTTTACTTCAGATTGAAAATCTGACTTCACCATTGCGTTCACCACCCCCAAATTAGCTAGGGGTGAAGTTTTGAACGCATTTGGAAGTTATTAAATTTTTGGCAAATATTTTAATATTATTTTAAATACTCGAAAATTCGAGTAGTTAAATACACGTCGGATCAAAAATCCGAGTGCACCATTGTGTTCAGAAGCTCTCAATTAGATAGGATTGATATTTTTAAAATTTTTGGAAAATAATTATTAAATTAAGTTTAATTAATTAAATTCATTTAAATTAAATTAAATAAGTTAATTATTAAATTAAACTAAACGACGCCGTCTCTTTTAAATTAACGCCGTCTCCTATTCTAATTAATCCACCGTTTCTTCTAACGGGTCTTTCGAACCGTCCGATCTAAAGATCGGACGGTTCTTGTTCATCTTCCCCACGTTAGACGAGAAGACTCCGCGTGTCGCAGAGAAATCGCACGCGTCGAACCGCGGCCGCTCCAGCTGGGACTGCGCCGACTCCCGATCTCATCCACTACCTTAAAACCCAGTTTAAGACCCCTTTAAGAACCCCAAACCTTTCCTTCGCTCAGGATCATCATTTTCGAACAAAGTGAATCCTAAAATTTTCGGCAAACATCTCGAAACCCTCAGGTACTTCCATTTATTTGCTTAACGTTCTTAGCATCCTAACTAATGTTTTCTTAAACGTTTGGGCTCGATCGATCGAATCGAGCTTCGATCGATCGGCACCGTCTGTCTTCAGTTTGCGATTAGGGTTAGTCGGGTATGACGAAGGAGAAGGCGAATCGTTAGATTGAATCCAGCCGTTGGATTCAAATTAGATCCAACCGTCAGATCTGGTTTGGATCTGATCATACCCGATTAAATCCAGACCGGTTCGCCTCGCTTTCGGACCGGTCTAATTCTATTCCGTGGCAGACCAGCCGGGTACGCTGAACCGGATCATGACACGCGTTCTCCGTAATAATTACGGTGGGTCCCGCTGGGACGCGTGTCAATCGCTGAGAACAAAGGCGGGGCCCACCTCCTATTTTCTTTATTTAAAACCACTGACATTCGTATGTCGTGGGCCCCACGAAGCTGTCTCTCGACCAATAGATGCCTGCCACGTATGATATGAAGGGACCCGCCGTCTGAAAATTCTGTAGAAAAATTAGTATTAAATATAAATAAATCTTATATAATTATTACTTATAAATATATAATACACAATTTAAATCAATAAAGCATACATATAGATACAAATACTTATAATATAACTATATTTGTATCCTAAATATACATATAAATATAAAAATAGAAAATAAATAAAAAAATAAAATAAAACAGATTAATTAAAATAATATACTTAATTTCTTATAATATTTAAAATAATAATGATAAAAATAGTAAAATAAACAAATCAAAATACAGTAAATAATAATAAAACAAAAATATTATATATATATATATATATATACATATATATATATATATATATATCAAATCAATACAATAATAATAATAACAGAAAACATAAATTTAAATATAGAAATATATATATATATATAATCTATATTTTAATAATAACAAAATTTTTAAATATACAATATATATACATATACATAAATCAGAAAATATAAAACTATCTAAAAATTAAATAAAAATAGAAAATAAAAAATTTTATCAATTAAATAAAAGTAAATAGATTAATTAAAATAATATATTATAATATTTAAAACAATAATATATAAATATATATATATATATATATATATATATATATATATATATATATATATATATATCAAATAAATCAAAATCTATAACAGAAATTTTTATAAATAAATAAAACAATAAATATTAATAAATTTGTAAACAAAATATATAATAAATATTAGATTAATAATAATAACATTTTATTTAATATATTTAAAAGATAAATAAAATATCGATCAAACTTAAATATATATACTTAAGTAACCCACAAAATATATGAGCAAAAAATTAAAATAAACATTAATATTAATATAAGTATTATTATAAAACAGTAAAATTAATATATGAGTAATTAATTAATAAATAACCAAATTTATAACTTAGAAAATACTTAACCAAATTATACAAATAAATATATCAAATTCATCAGAAAATTATAAAGAATAATTTAGGAATATTAGTTTTACTGTTTGAATTAAAATTTGACTAATCACAATTAGGACATAATCCTAATTAACCTAATTTAACTTAGAACTTCAAATAGCCATAAGTTAGTCAATTTAGCTCTAAATTAAGTGATCCAAATATATATTTAGATCAGAAGAACCTAAATTTTAATAAACTACAAAAAAATTTAGGATCCAACGATTAGATCTTTTAATTAACCCTAATTATTCTAAAACTTGATTAGTGAATATTAGTAAATATAATAATCCAAATAAAGTGATTTCAGCTTTAAAAAACTTATAAAGTGAATTAGAATCTAAATATATAATTAGTTTAATAATTTTGTGACTAAAATCACTAATCATTCTCTAATTATAATAAACCCTAATTATTAAACCCTCCAAATTAGAATAGCTATAACTTAACCAATTCATATCAGAATTTGATAATTTTGGACTCTATAGAAATCTTAGGACATAATCTTTAATAAACCAATATAATTTTGTATTATATTAAGGGTAAAATTGCTAAAAAATGCCCTTATAAGGTCAAATTCCCAATTTGACCTTATAAGGCATAAAAAAAAATAACTTAAAATATATATATATATATATATATATATATATATATAATTCTAATAAAACAAAATAGTCATTTTATAATCATAATAATACAAATCATGATAAAAACATTGAATTGATAAATTTCATTATTTTGGCAGATCAAAGAAATTAAATTTGGTTTATTTTATCAAAATAAGTCAGGTACGCAAATTCACTTATAAGTCTTATTTTAGTATTCTTATTTGAGCCATTTTCCATTTGAGTATTATTTACACTGCTTACTGCATTTTAATCTGCAAAAGAATTATATCAAAAAGTATGTAACAAAAAGAATTTATATATATATTGTGGTGTTTGTCTTTGGAGGATGGAATACAAAACTGGAATCTGTACAGATTGGGCTAGCTAACAAGCCCCTGGGAGTTATATGGAGGGATTTAGCCTATTGTAGGAAGTAGGCAAATCCAGAGGAAAGACACACCATCAGTTCCTAATTTGAATAAGCTACCGACGGGTGGCGAGAAAGCTTCCTACAGATTTATGCCTATGGGTTTACCCATTTGGGCTCAGGGGTCTCCGGACTCGGCTTATTATTGCATATGATTTTGATAAAATTTATTTCATATATGTTGATTTTCACAGCTATTTTGCATGACAGAAATTGAATTTAGCAATTGCTTTATTTACATGCAGATTTTCAGTCATTTTCATATGTGATTCATACCTATTATAGGATGCTAGATTTATTCTTATAAGAATAATTTGCGTACTCCTACCTGACTGGTAAACTGAATTTTTCAGGTTTTGATAATTAAAAAAACTTAGAAGATCTGCCAAATTTAAAAAGAAGAAGAAGCAGAAGAATGTAGATATTTTATCTTATTTTGTAAAATTCAAACTGTTGTAACTTTTCATATATGTTTTGGCTCTATGTATAAAAGGACTGTTAATCATATTATTTTATTTTATTATGTCCTTTTTGAATTATAAAAATGTTTATATTTTCAAATTAAGATGAATTATTCTTTAAAGACTCTTGAACTTCGATCCCCGGTCACCATAGTGTTAGAATGAAGTTATGGCTAAGATTTTAGGTTCAGTAGATTGGTGAGAGTATGTGCTTCCATTTTGCATGCAAATCGTGCGGTGTGAAGCTCTATCTAACCATATGGAGCATGCCATAATCCTTTTGTCTGCGACTCGAAGGGGAGAAGAAGATGCCGACATGTTTTCGGGTCTTTCGGGCCGGGCGCACTGCTTGGCCCGGTTGAGCTTCACCCTCCACGTGTCGATCGATTGTTTGGTGGAGTGGGGCCCGCTATGTAGCGCTGTTTCCTCTCCATCGCACGAAGAGCCGCCTGCTATCATATGTGGGGCCCATCGCATGATGACCTGTAGAGAAAACAAAATAAAACAAATTTATATATATAATACTTATAGTATAACTAAATATACTTTAAGGAATATGAATAAAATAAATAAAAATCTTATTTATAGAAATCAACTGTACATAACAGAACATTGAATCATTAATTTATAACCTGCTTAATTTAAACATAAGTATTAAATATTAATTAATAACATTGAGGTATTTACTTCAATTAATTTCAATATTTAGACATCCATAACTCATAGAATACTTAACCAAATTTAGCAATTAAATATACTAAATTCATCAAAACAATACAAGGAATTTAATGATATTTTTTATTTGGCTATAGGACAATTATATTACATAGTGACATTTAGGATCCTCACATTAAACCATAATTATCACAAATATTCTAATAGTCATAACTTTGTACCCTTGAATCCAAACATACCTAATATGGGTTTTTAAATACTCACAAAACTTTAAGAACATTTTAGTATGGTTAATCTTGTTGTTTGGATTAGCATTTGACTAATCACATTTAGGACTTAACCCTAATTAGCCTAATTTGACCTAGAACTTCAAATGACCATAAGTTGGTCATCTTAGCTCCAAATTAGGTGATCCAAATATTAATTCAGATCAACAAAACCTAATTAACAGTAATCTACAAAATTATTTAGGATCCAACAGTTAGATTTGCTAATCACCTCTAATTACCCTAAAACTTGATTAGTGAATATTAGCAAATATAATAATCAAAATTTGACAAATTAAGTTTCAAAGAACTCCTATAACCTATTAAAACCTAATTATAGGGATGGATTAGTGATTGGGTTATTAATTTCACTAATTCACTCACTAATCACCCTAAACCCTAATTAGGTCATAACTTAGCTAATTTAGGTCCAAATTGAGTCAATCACATGTCATTATGTTCAGTGAACCATTTGTAAACCATAGCCACTAATTTTGCTTAATTTAAATCATAATTAACAAAGTTAGTATTTTTGATACTTAATTAAGAACCCTTAATTACACTTTAACCCTAGAATTTGTTTTGGATATAACTTAGCCAATACACATCAGAATTTAATAATTTTAGGTTCTATAGAAACCTTAGAATATAACCTACATTAAACTAATATAAACATTAGGTGTCCTTAAAGTAAAATTGCCAATATGCCCTTATAAGTCAAATTCCTTAAATTGACCTTATAAGGCTTAATACTTTATCAAAATTAATGAATTTACTATCTAAACTCATATTAGATAGTAAGTAATCATTCTACATCATAAAAAAATCCAGAATTAAGCCCTAATTCATAAAAGTGAAATTTAGACCCTTAAGTAGGGGCAAAATAGTTATTTTGCCCAAATTTAGGGTTTAATGTTTCTAAGTCCTAAATTCATTCCTAAATCATAAATCATAGTAATTAAAGTAATTTAGTCTATAATTTAGATAATTCCAAGTCTCAAATTAGAAAATTGAAGAAAATCCTAAGTTAAGCCTTAAATAAAACCTAAGTAAAATATGGGAGAAATTTCAATTCCTTTGAACTTCTTAGATCATCTTTTAGGTCTTATAACTTTAGTTAGGATGTGTATCTGAGTGATACTCTTAGTATCTAAGAGCCATACTTCCTAAGATTAGGATTAGATCTTATGTTAGAATTCATCTAATGGGTAAAGAGGGTTACTCATTAAGGTAAAATCTTGATCTTACTAGTTTATTAGATTTTTCATAGTTTATTTAATGATTATTTGATCTTTTAACTTTAGAATTAGGATTAGAAATCTATCATATTGAACTTGATTTAATTCAATAGGATTTGCCTTAATCTTTAATCAGTAAGATGGGATTAAGCCCTAGTCCTTAGGATAACCTTGTGATTAAGAATTAAACTTCATTCTTTGAGTTTGATTCTTAGTCCTTTAAATCTTAATTTGGCTAATCAAGGTTTATTTGGGATTTATAAAATCATAACTTAGGATGATTAATTTGCTTATTTAACCTTGTAGGCGACTTGGATTTATTTATAATTAGGATGTGGCCAATCCTAATTATGTTTAACTTATAGGTTCGTGATTCTAAGTTACAGACAGTGTAGGAATTGCCGATTCTGAATCTTATGTAACTTAGAGTAGATAGAATGATTAAATTAGAAAACAGGTGATATCACAAAGTTTGTGTAGTGCTAAATTATTTCCTTGATTTGAAATTTACCATGCTTTTATTGTCATTTGAGCCTTTTTATACCTTTGGACATAATTAAATACTTGATACATACTTTATAATATACTTTGAATTTCATTCACATATCATATGCATAATCTTAAAAGAAACATAAATAAATAATATTATACATGAGGTTTATGTTTTACTTAGCCTGCCACTTAGTATGACTTTATTTTAGGATAGCTTTTGCCTAGAGAATTTCCCCTATGGTACTTTACTTTAGCATTGGGATGTTTCTCCTATATGCCCTTTAGATACTTTGTGGATTTCTTTAGGATCTGGGATGTTTCTCCTGGATGCCTCTTTTGGTGGAACTTACTTTAATCTGGGATGTTTCTCCTAGATTACCAGATGGACTTTACTTTTTGGCAGACTTAGTAAGAATATCTCACACGTATAATACTTTAATTTACATTACTTACATTTACTTTTTAGACTCTTTACAGTTACTTTACATATTTCTTTACACTTCAGACTTACTTTACTTTACTATTTCAGTACACTTTTCTTTCTTTCATTTTTTTTTTATTTTCTGCAGTTCCTTTACATTTCAGAACTTTTTGTATGTTAGCCATTTTACTTATTTGAGAGCATGTTAGGATGCTAGCTTTTTGAGGAGATTGAGCCTATAATACAGAACTATTTGAACTTTATGTTCCTGCATTATATCTATATTGAGCTGGATGACTTTATTTTATAGTATGGATGTTTACTTCAATTGATACTTTTCTTCCGCACTCTGATACTCATTAAGTGATTGTTAATCTTTACCTTATTTATGAAAGCACCTCTTTTCCTTAAGATTAGATTGGAGTCTTAAATTTCAACCTAATGTTAAGTATGAGATGTGCTTAGTGATGACCACTCCTTAAGCCTTATGATTAGAAGGGGCGGCTGCCACAATTGGTATCAGAGAACTCCATAAGGTGTCAGATTGGAATTTGTATTCCTATCTACATAATGGATAGTTCTTCTGCTTTACAATCACTAAACGAATACTAGAATAACATCCATATTTCCATCATCCAATATTCAGAATAGCAGGAATAAAACACTTGGAGTAAGGACACAAGGATACTTAAACTCATTAGGAACTCTAAGAACAAATGAACATAAAACTATTTCCTAATATTACATAATTGAAATAACTGAATAAAATATCCTTTCATTCTTCTAAATAGAATGTTTATTATTTAAATACAGGTATAAAATATCCTTTCAGTGCATTATTGGAGACTGTTAAAACATTAGTGGAAACTAATGCCAAGCAGGCAGAGAAAATAGAAAGACTATTGGCTATACAGAACAACCCCTCTCTTGCATCAGTTAACCCAACATCTAATCTCCCTTCTCAATAATATCAACAGACTACTGATGGATTGCTACATAGTTTTATTAGATTAAGAACCCTAGTGTTCAATGGGACTATGTCTGCAATGGATACAGTTAATTGGATAAAAATAGTTGAAAAGAACCTTACAAGTTTGAACTGTCCTGAGTCAGAATCTGTTCGTTTAACTACACATATGTTTCAAGAAGAAGCAGAATTTTGGTGGGATCATATCCGCCAGATAATATTCACCGGGTACCGGATTGATACACTCCCTTGGAGTAAGTTTGTAGAAGCATTCATGGCTGAGTATGTGCCTCCCTCCGTACAAAATAATTTGGGGGATATGTTCCTAAATCTCAAGCAAGGCAATCGGACTTTATCAGAATATGAGACATAATTCAGAAAATTATCCATATTTGCACCAATCATGGTACAAATAGAAGGATCTCGATGTCACCGATTCCTCAGCGGTCTTAAAGAATCGATAAGAGATCAAATTATTCCATTAAGACTATCCAACTTTATGGAACTTATAGAAACAGCTCGTGTAATTGATCGGAATCTAACTCAAAAAGAAAGTAAGAGAACTTTTAATATGTCTTCTCAAAGGAACAGTGATCCCAGAAGAATTAGGCTTTCTTCTGAAAAAGTATATCAGATGAAAGCTGAGAGCCCACCAACAGATCCTTACAATGGGTGTACAAGACCACATCCATATGGAAGATGCTATCACAATAAACAATGTTGTTATACATATGGTCGCAAAGGACACTTCTACCAGCATTGTAATTATGAGGTAACTATAGATGGAGTTCGTATTGATCGTTCCAGACTGCAATCAAATGTTAAATCCAACTCTAATTAATCAACGGGATCAACCACTGACCATTATGCCTACTCCACAAACTGAAAGAACTATTCAGAGGAATGATAAAGGAAGATCAAATCAACCCAGCACATCCCAAAATCCTCAAAAGCAGATGGTTATTAAGAAGTCTACAGGACCAGCTAAAGTATATACTCTTACTCCTATGGAAGCTACAGAGGATAATAATGTGATATCAGGTATACATAATTCATATTGTGTTTATTTTTAAGCTTTTCATAAAGTTCTAAGTAATTATTATTTTATTTAGGCACTATAAGTATTAATGATCATCTGTGCAAACTGCTATTTGATACGGGAGCAAGCCATTAATTTATATCTGAAAATTTTGCTAAAAGTTTAAATTTACCATGTTACAAAATGGCAAGATCTTTAGCAGTTGGGCTACCATCCAGAACTCAACTCAACACCACCTACTTCTGTAACCTTCAAGTACCCTTAAATGAGCAAGTGTTTCAAGCCAAGTTAATAATTTCACCAATAGTAAACTTTGATATAATCTTGGGTATGAACTGGCTCAATACTCACAACGCTACTATTAACTGTCAACAAAAGAAGATATCACTTCGATCACCAGACACTACCTCAACATTCATAGGGAGGTTTAGTACTTTAAGTTCACTAATTAATGCAATAACAGCAATTAAGTTATTGAACAAGGGTTGTGCAGCACACCTAATTACTATGCTCGGAGAAAGTATAAAGGATATACCACTTTCTGAGAATAAGGTGGTTAATGAATTTGCTGATGTTTTTCCTGAAGAGCTACTCAGGTTACCTCCACCAAGAGAAGTTGAAATGGCAATTAATTTAGTCCCGGGTACCCAACCAATTTCAAAAGCTCCTTACAGAATGGCTCCTAAGGAACTTCACGAACTTAGTGAGCAATTAAAAGAACTATTGGATAAAGGGTTTATTAAGCCAAGTATGTCACCATGGGGTGCTCCGGTATTATTTGTAAAGAAGAAAGATGGGTCTATGCGAATGTGTATAGACTATAGAGAATTAAATAAAGTCACTATTCAGAATAAATACCCACTTCCCAGAATCGATGATTTATTCGATCAGTTATCCGGAGCAATAATATTCTCGAAGATTGATTTAAGATCGGGATATCATCAACTTCAAGTAAAAGATTCTGACATGGAGAAGACAGCATTTATAACCCGGTACGGACACTACGAATTTCTTGTGATGTCCTTTGGACTCACAAATGCACCTTCTATCTTCATGGATTTAATGCAGCGAGTCCTAAAACCATTCTTAGATAAATTTGTAATCGTATTCATTGATGATATACTCATCTATTCAAAGACTATAGAAAATCATGAAGATCATTTAAGAACAGTATTAGAAACTTTGTGGGAACATAAATTATATGCCTAATATTCAAAATGTGAATTCTGGTTGAAGTCAGTGGCATTCTTGGGTCATATTGTAGATGCTCAGGGAATCCGAGTTGATCAACAGAAGATCTGTGCTATTCAAGTGTGGAACCAGCCAAAGACAGTAACTGATATATGAAGTTTCTTAGGTCTCGCTGGCTACTATAGAGAATATGTCAAAGGATTTTCTCAGATAGCTGTTCCATTAACCAAGCTAACTCAGAAAGCTATTCAATTTATCTAGACTCCTGAATGTGAAAGGGCATTTCAAACCTTAAAAGATGCTCTTTCTACTGCTCCAGTATTAGTTCTACGAATATAAGGTATGAACTCTCAAGTATATACAGACACCTCAGGAACTGGATTAGGTTGTGTACTAATGCAAGAAGGAAAGGTGATTGCATATGCTTCAAGACAGTTGAGGCCTCATGAGAAAAATTATCCAGTACACGATGTAGAACTTGCTGCGGTAATTTTTGCATTGAAAATATGGCGTCATTATTTATATGGTGTTCAATGTTCCATTTTCACTGATCACTAAAGCCTGAAATACATGTTCACTCAACGTGAATTGAATTGTTGCCAAAGAAGGTGGATTGAGTTGTTAAGTGATTATGATGTAGAAATCCAATACCACCCAGGTAAAGCAAATGTGGTGGCAGATGCCCTTAGCCATAGTGCAACTTTATTAGCATTGATCACTACAAGTTCACTGATAAAATAATTTCAAAATATGGAAATTATTCCTATTCAGAGTGATGTTATGAGCTCTATATAAACCAACATAAATGTAGAACCCACATTTCATATGGATATTTCCGTCTCTCAAACCAAAGATGAAGAATACTAAAAGTTTAAGATGGATATTGAAGGAGGACGCCGTCATGATTCACAATTACACGGGTCAGTGATTTATCAAGATAATTGTATATGGGTTCCTAAATCCATGCAACAGGAGGTATTAAATGAATAACATAATTCTGGCTATCAAATTCATCCCGAAAGCTCAAAAATATATCAAGATCTAAAACAGTCCTTCTGGTGGCCTGAGATGAAAAGAAGTGTGGCAGAGTTCATTGAGAAATGCCATGCATGTAGCTTGGTTAAGGCAGAACACCAAAGGCCTGGTGGCTTACTTCAACCACTTAAGGTACCTGAATGGAAGTGGTTAGATATATCAATGGACTTTGAAATGGGTTTGCCTCGATCAAAATTTGGGTATGATGCAGTTTGGGTGATTATTGATAGATTGACTAAATCTGCTCACTTTATTCCCATTCATGAGATTGATTCTGTGGAGAAACTTGACAAACTTTACATCAAAGAAGTGATCAGATTAATTAGGATTCCTAGATCAATAGTATCTGATAGAGATAGTCGATTTACCTCAAGATTATGGCAGGCTGTACATCAGGATCTAGGCACAACTCTAGCATTAAGTACATCTTTTCATCCACAAACAGATGGACAAACAGAACGAGTAAATTAGATTCTAGAAGATCTACTTAGATTATGTATTCTTGATTTTGCTAGATCTTGGGAAGATCATCTGCCGTTAGTAGAATTTGCCTATAACAATAGCTTCCAAGCTAGTATAAAGATGGCCCCATACGAAGCATTATATGGCAGAAAGTGTAATACACCATTGGCATGGTCAGGAATTGGCAGTGTGCAGTTGTACGGGTCTGAATTAGTAGAAGAAACGAATAAGAATATTCAGTTGATTCAACAACGTATTCGTGCAGCTAAGGATCGCCAGAAGAAATATCATGATGGGCATCATCGTTTCTTAGAATTCAAAGTTGGAGATTTCGCTTATTTGAAAGTCAGTCCTATGAAAGGAATCTACAAATTGGTATAACAGAAAAGCTAAGTCCTCATTATGTTGGCCCATTTGAAATATCGGCAAAAATAGGTTCCTCCGCCTATCAATTAAATCTTCCAGATGATTTTTCAGCAGTTCTTATCATATTCCATGTGTCATCCTTAAGGAAGTGCCTCAGAGATCCCTCACATCTTGTTCAATTCCTAGAAATTCAAATTCAACCAGATCTTTCATTCATTGAATAACCAATTAAAATTTTAGATCGTGATCAAAGGAAATTAAGGAACTGTTCCATTTCAATGATAAAAGTTTAGTGGAAGAACCGGTCATGCAATGAAGCCACTTGGGAGAAAGAAGTGGATATGCGACAGAAATACCCAAGCCTTTTTAACTAAGGTAATTCCTTAACTCTAACCTATTACAATTTATTAATTTATATATGCTTTATTCTTCTCACTTAAGTGACGTCGAGGACGACATCATTCTTAAGTGGGGGAGTCTGTAACAACACAGGTTATTATTAGAGTTATTTAATGTTTAATATAAGTCTTAATTGTAATTCTAGTATGATAATTATGTCAATTAGAACTTATCACTAAGATCTAGATCACATTAGGATCAAATGGATCAATTCCTGATTTCTGGAAAAATCCCAAACCCTAGAAATTGACTTTTTATTTAAACCTCAGATTAAAAATCTGACTTCGCCATTGCATTCACCACCCCCAAATTAGCTAGGGGTGAAGTTTTGGATGCGTATGGAAGTCATTAAATTTTCGGTGAATATTTTAATATTATTTAAATACCTGAAAATTAGAATAAATAAATACTTGTCAAAACAAAAATCTGAGTGCCCCATTGCATTCCTCACCCCTCAATTAGCTAGCAGTGATTTATTGAAAACTTTTGGGATGAGTTTAATTAATTAATTTAAATAATAAAATCAGTAAATAATAATTAAATATTAATATATTTTAAATTGACTTAACGGTGCCCGTTAAATCCTTTAATGCCATCCTCTTTTTACCGTTGGATCAAATGGTATCCACTGATCGTTCGATCGGAAGATCGAACGGTCTGGGTCTATCTTCCCCGATCTCTCACGCAGGCTCTGCGCGTGTCGAATGGAGGACGCGCGTCCTCCTTCCTGATCGCCAGATGGCGTCCGCCGCTTCCAACGATAAGGTTAGACTTCTTCTAAGCCTAGGATGCCGGGGTTCTTTTGGGGGGATCCATCTGGAGCAGCATTGCAAGGTTCTCCCGCTACTCGAAATTTCTGGATCCATCTAAGTTTTCCACACCGTTCAAATTGAGGTACCGTAACTTCCTTCGACTCTTAAACCTATCTTCAATATATCATTACAATATATTCATATTCATTCTATGTCAATTTTGTGTTCAAATTCAAGGCAATATTATTATCTTCCTATGTTAATTTCCTTCACTGTTGGCTTAACCCTAGGCGCTAGGGCTTCTTGTTACTTGGTATTAGAATGAAGTTATGGCTGAGATTTTAGGTTCAGTAGATTGGTGAGAGTATGTGCTTCCATCTGGCATGCAAATTGTGCAGTGTGAAGCTCTATCCGACCATATGGAGCATGCCCTAATCCTTGTGTCTGCAACTCGAGGGGAGAAGAAGATGCCGACAGGCTTTCGGGTCTTTCGGGCCGGGCGCACTGCTTGGCCCGGTTGAGCTTTCGCCCTCCATGTGTTGATCGATTGTTTGCTGGAGTGGGGCCCGCTATGCAGCGCTGTTTCCTCTCCATCGCACGAAGAGCCGCCTGCTATCATATGTGGGGCCCGTCGCATGATGACCTGCAGAGAAAACAAAATAAAACAAATTTATATATATAATACTTATAGTATAACTAAATATACTTTAAGGAATATGAATAAAATAAATAAAAATCTTATTTATAGAAATCAACTGTACATAACAGAACATTGAATCATTAATTTATAACCTGCTTAATTTAAACATAAGTATTAAATATTAATTAATAACATTGAGGTATTTACTTCAATTAATTTCAATATTTAGACATCCATAACTCATAGAATACTTAACCAAATTTAGCAATTAAATATACTAAATTCATCAAAACAATACAAGGAATTTAATGATATTATTTATTTGGCTATAGGACAATTATATTACATAGTGACATTTAGGATCCTCACATTAAACCCTAATTATCACAAATATTCAAATAGTCATAACTTTGTATCCTTTAATCCAAACATACCTAATATGGGTCTTAAAATATTCACAAAACTTTAAGGAACATTTTAGTAGGGTTAATCTTGCTATTTGGATTAGCATTTGACTAATCATATTTAGGACCTAACCCTAATTAGCCTAAATTGACCTAAAACTTCAAATGACCATAAGTTGGTCATCTTAGCTCCAAATTAGGTGATCCAAATATCAATTTAGATCAACAAAACCTAATTAACAGTAATCTACAAAAATATTTAGGAACCAACGGTTAGATTTGCTAATCACCTCTAATTACCCTAAAACTTGATTAGTGAGTATTAACAAATCTAATATCCAAATTGGACAAACTAAGTTTTAGAGAACTTCTATAACTTATTAGAGCCTAATTGTAGGGTTGGATTAGTGATTGGGTTATTAATTTCACTAATCACTCACTAATCACCCTAAACCCTAATTAGGTCATAACTTAGCCAATTTAGGTCCAAATTAAGTTTATCACATGTCATTGTGATCAGTGGACCATTTGTAAGCCATTGCCACTAATTTTGCTCAATTTGAATCATAATTGACAAAGTTATTATTTTTGATCCTTAATTAAGAACCCTTAATTACACTTTAACCTTAAAATTTGTTTTGGCTATAACTTAGCCAATACACATCAGAATTCAATAATTTTAGGTTTTATAGAAATCTTAGAATATAACCAACATTAAACTAACAGAAACATTAGGTGTCCTTAAAGTAAAATTACCAATATGAACTTATAGGTCAAATTCCTTAAATTGACCTTATAAGGCTTAATACTTAATCAAAATTAATGAATTTATTGTCTAACCTCATATTAGACAGTAAGTAATCATTCCACATCATAAAAAAATCTAGAATTAAGCCCTAATTCATAAAGGTGAAATTTAGACCCTTAAGTAGGGGTAAAATAGTCATTTTGCCCAAATTTAGGGTTTAATATTTCTAAGTCCTAAATTCATTCCTAAATCATAAATCATAGTAATTAAAGTAATTTAGTCTATAATTTAGATAATTCCAAGTCTCAAATTAGAAAATTGAAGAAAATCCTAAGTTAAGTCTTAAATTAAACCTAAGTAAATTATGAAAGAAATTTCAATTCCTTTGAACTTCTTAGATCATCTTTTAGGTCTTATAACTTTAGTTAGGTTGTGTGTCTGAGTGATACTCTTAGTATATAAAAGCTTTAATTCCTAAGATTAGGATTAGATCTTAGGTTAGAATTCATCTTATGGGTAAAGAGGGTTACTCATTAAGGTGAAACCTTGATCTTACTAGTTTATTAGATTTTTCATAGTTTATTTAATGATTATTTAATCTTTTAACTTTAGAATTAGGATTAGAATTCTATCCTATTGAACTTGATTTAATTCAATAGGATTTGCCTTAATCTTTAATCAGTAAGATGGGATTAAGCCCTAGTCCTTATGATAACCTTGTGATTAAGAATTAAACTTCATTCTTTGAGTTTGATTCTTAATCCTTTAAATCTTGGTTTGGCTAATGAAGGTTTATTTGAGATTTATAAAATGATAACTTAAGATGATTAATTTGCTTATTTAACCTTGTAGGCGACTTGGATTTATTTATAATTAGGATGTGGCCAATCCTAATTATGTTTAACTTATAGGTTCGTGATTCTAAGTTACAGATAGTGTAGGAATTGTTGATTCTGAATCTTATGTAACTTAGAGTAGATAGAATGATTAAATTAGAAAACAGGTGATATTACAAAGTTTGTGTAGTGCTAAATTATTTCCTTGATTTGAAATTTGCCATGCTTTCCTTGTCATTTGAGCCTTTTTATACATTTGGACATACTTAAATACTTGATACATACTTTATAATATACTTTGAATTTCATTCACATATCATATGCATAATCTTAAAAGAAATATAAATAAACAATATTATACATGTGGTTTATATTTTACTAAGCCTGCCACTTAGTATGACTTTATTTTAGGACAGCTTTTGCCTAGGGAATTTCCGCTATGGTACTTTACTTTGGCATTGGGATGTTTCTCCTATATGCCCTTTAGATACTTTGTTGATTTACTTTAGGATCTGGGATATTTCTCCTAGATGCCTCTTTTGGTGGAACTTACTTTAATCTAGGATATTTCTCCTAGATTACCAGATGGATTTTACTTTTTGGCAGACTAAGTAAGAATATCTCACACGTATAATACTTTAATTTACATTACTTACATTTACTTTTCAGACTCTTTACAATTACTTTACATATTTTCTTACACTTCAGACTTACTTTACTTTACTGTTTCAGTACACTTTTTTTTCTTTCATATTTTTTTCATTTTTTGCAGTTCCTTTACATTTCAGAACTTTTTGTATGTCAGCCGTTTTACTTACTTGAGAGCATGTTAGGATGCTAGTCTTATATTTTCAGTACAGTACTTTTACTTATACTATAACTAACATGTTAGCTTGATCATATTCCTTAGGACTTTTCTTGTACTTAGTAGATTAGCCCTTGTACTTTACTTTTCTTGTTTTGCAGCCTAAGTTGAGGTATGTTTCTACCTCAATACTTGTTCTTCCTTTCTTTGTTGCTTTATCGCTATGCTTGTTTAAATTTTAATTGTGATATCATTAAAATACATTAAAATTCATTACCTTAAAATGTACTTAGACATTTTGTCTAACAAGATTTTTATTTTGTTGGCTGGGGCCCTACCATTATGAAACCGATAATGGTAGATTCTGAGATTTTTGAGGAGATTGAGCCTACTGAGGAGCAGATCCAGACTACTGAGGGACCTTAGTCTACTTATTAGATTGCTTTACTTTACTTTTACATTGTCAGGATGAGTGGCTCTTTTCATTTTAGTTCTTAACTTTAAATGTTTGTAATAATACAGAACTATTTGTACTTTACTTTCCTGCGTTGTATATACTCTGAGCTGGATATCTTTATTTTATAGTATGGATATTTACTTCAGTTGATACTTTTCTTCCGCACTCTGATACTCATTAAGTGATTGTTAATCTTTATCTTATTTAGAAAAGCACCTCTTTTCCTTAAGATTGGATTGGGTCTTAAATTCCAACCTAATGTTAAGTATGAGATGTGCTTAGTGACGACCACTCCTTAAGCCTTATGATTAGAAGGGGCGGCCGCCACAGGTAGCCCTCACCCAGTCGACGTAGTGCCGACCCGCTCAGCTCTACCTCTTCCAGCTCTGACTCCTTCTACGTATCGCGTCAATTCTGTGCCAAATCCCGCGTCGACCCCTTCGCTTGATTCCTCGGCTAAGGTAAGAGCTCTTGTCGAATCTCTTAAAAGATATATATATATATATATATATAAATATATTTGTATTAATAATAATAATAATAATAAATAAATTTTATAGATAGATAAAAAAATTATGTTGATACTCTTAACATTATAGTGATGTGAACCTAATAATTATCAATAATTAGATGTACTTAAGCATTTAACCTAAGACTAGGTTGTTTAATGATTAAAGTAATTTAATTACCTTTGGATAGGAATTTGAGTGCAATCAATCATGATGTAATCATAGTTAAGTGGTAGATGAAAATTGATATCTAAATTTTTACAGTACTATGATTAGATCATACTAGCCAACATTAGGAAGACATCTAAATAGTCCAAATCAATTATTTGATAAATTCTGAAGTAAGTTATAATTTTTATTTGTTTTTAATATTGTCAACCTTCTATCCTAACTTATACCTTAATGAACATTAAGCCTTTGAGTTCATACCAAATTAGATCATAAATAATAACTCAAGAGGTTTTGAAATCTTGCTTGAATGAAGCATGTTGTACTACCCTAACATAATAGATGGGTTCGATGTTGATAAAAGAGGGGTTAGTAAAAATATTAACAATTCAATTAGACTCTTCTTTTCTCCAACTCTGTAATGTGATTCTTTCAAATAAGGTTGCCTAAGTCCTTTAAGTCTAATAGAGTATGATTTTAGTTTAAATATAATAAATTAGAGTTATGAACCTTCTCATCGTATAATCTACTCTTATGAGATGCACGTTTGAGTAACTAACTAAAGACAAATTGGGGAATACAAATATTAGTTCTAAATCTTGTAAATAGATTGTTTCATAATTTAATAAATAAATCTCAATTATAATTTTTGCAGACACATCAAAATTGTGAGTGAATCCTCTTGAATAAGTCAAACACAAAGGTACACTAGATATTACTTATATGCTTTTATTTTCATTTGCTGCTTATGCATCACTTTGAGCATATTGCTACTTGATATATTATTCTTACTACTACTGATGTAAGAGAAATTGAATGATATTTATGTGTCTTTTGAATATTGCAAGAAGGGTTCCAAAATGGAGCGTGAATAGGTTAGGGACGGGGCTAGTCCTCGGGAGCTATAAGGGGCTATTTGGAGCCTTTGAGGGAGGCACAGGTGAAGGTTTCTTAAATGGATGTTGCCATCTGAGGCCCTTAAGGGGGTCTAGGTGAAGGTTTATGCTTAAATGTATATGAACCCAACTTCATGGTTCTGGCTTTACCCAACAAAACTGCTATTATTGCTTCATAATATCATAGACATAAACATAAACATGAATTTACGCTATTATTGCTTTTCCTTTTTGATACTTAGCATGTGAACAGAACATTTATTTTGTAGGTGACATGATCATCTTTTATTTGAAACACATTGTATTTCCCTGCAATTGTTATATCATTTTTCTTTGCCTTCCTCTATACTTTAAATATATTTTTAATATTCTTTGTATTTAGAATGTGCACTAAGGCATTATTTTTATAATGCCAGATCAGTTACAATTGGAGGAAGCTGAGATAGTTTAAAGACAAAGGCGTGATAAATTAACAGAGAATAACTGCCCCCTTCAAGGGATATTTATTTTTGTAAAGTGAAAACCATGTAATAAATTCTGGATATTGTTTATCTTAAATTGAATGAATGTTGTTTCTTATATTTGAATGGCTTGAATAATTGTTTAACTACTATTTTACCTAACTGCCAATATGATCATGCGGAAAGATGCATCCAATGTTAGTTTGGTTATTACCAACATAATATGGGTCATCACAGTTGGTATCAGAGCAGGATTGGAAGTGTTAGAGTAAAATAGTATTTGACATAGAAGCCATAATTGGAAAATCATTCAATTTAAAATATAAATACACTAGAATGAAATACTTGATAGAAAATTAGTGACATAATGAGATTGTGGTAGGAACAAAACATCGTATAGAAAACTAGTGACATGTTGAGGCATTATTAGGGAAACATCTAGTAAAAAAACTAGTTAAGGTCATTATTCAACGAATTATAAGTTTGTGTCCTTAATAGATGAATTCCCCTAATCATTCGGTGGAGCACTCAAAAATTGACTTAAGCCAAGAAGGACCTTGGCAAATGGACTTCAACGAACCTAATTTCAGCCCCGCTACTCTTGAAAATCAGATTCGAGAATTGTAGGATAAGGAAGAGGCACGTGGTGAAAGCCTGATAAGGTTCTTATGTGTCTCTTATGAGAAGATCACTAGCCTCCAAAATGAGGTACAGGAATTGAAGGAGACACTAAGATGGGTGCTCCCTAAATTGGCTGAATTCACCTTGGAAAAAGAAGAAGATCATGAGGAACGTATTTTAGAGGTTGAAAGGACGGTGCATCAAGCAAAGACTGCAGCCTCAATCTCTAAAAAGAAGAAATCAACCAATAAGTATAGGAAGCTTTGGGCTAAAAGCCTTAAGAAGCTCATTTAGAATATTATCTTAAGAGCAAAATTTTGTGTAACATGAAAAAAATTGATTGTATCTTTATTTCTGTTAACTTTTTTTGGCATGAAATATTAATTCTTTCTAAATGAAACATTCAATTCTTTATTTTTATTCGCAATAACCCTCCTTATAGATGAATCTGGAAGAGTACTCTCCTGAGTTGCGAATGGAGACTCCGGTGAAGGCCCCTTTGCCTTCAGGTCCATCGGAGAGTAAGACTGACAAAATCCTGGAGTTGATGGCTCAAATATTAGCCAATCAACATAAGACTTAGGAATCTCCCCTTAACCAAGGGCACAAAATTAGAGGAGCTTTGCAAGCATTCTTGAAGCTAAACCCCCCACACTACGATAGATCAGCTCGACCGATGGAGGCTGAAGATTGGATTCAGGAAATAGAAAATAAACTGGAGTATATAAGATGTCCAGCCATAGATGCAGTGTAATTGGCTAAGAGCCTATTCAAGGCTGAAGCTGAGTGATGGTGGGGAGTCACCCACAAAACTCAGTTCATGGGCTTGGAACTAGAAGACATATCTTAGGAAGAATTTGTAGAGGCATTTTGAGGCCTCTACATCACTCTGTCTGCCCAGAAAATATTGGAGAACCAGTTTATTAAGCTGACTCAAGGAAATAGGTCCATCGCGGCTTATGAGTCTGAGTTCACAAGACTCTCCAAATATGCACCCAAGCTGGTGGACACAGAGGCTGCTAGGTGTAGCAGATTCTTGGATAGTTTGAAGGACTCCATACGAACCAGCTTACTCCCGCTCAAGCACATCAAGTTTGTTGAGTTACTGGACTGCGCGACCATTATGGAGCATAATGAGTAGATAATTGCTGAATGCCAGGAGAAGTGTCACTCCCAATCCCAAGACAATCGTGAAACCTTTAAAAGGTCTCGACCTAGTCGGTAGGCCAATGTTTATCAGATCACCTCAGGGCCTGCTAGGGAACGGGAAAATTCAGAATGTCACCGACCTCACCCAACGGGCAGGTGCTATCACACTGGCAACAGATGTTATCATTGTGGCAGGACGGGACATAGTTACCGACATTGTAGATCTTTCAAAATTATAGATGGGGACATTATTTAGAGGCCCAAAATGAACCTGGTATCTACACCTCCTCGTACCCTGGCTCTAGCAAGTACACCAGCCTCGACAGCATCTCCTGCAACCATGCCAACTTAAAGGAGAAATCATACCCCGGGACGACTAGCTGCCACTAGAGTTTACTCACTTACTCCAGTTATGGCTCCTGAGGATCATGACGTAGTGACAGGTACTTTTAAATTATTTTGATCGGTATTTCTTAATTTTTAATAAATAAATCGTTAGCATGCATTTAATATTAGGTACCTTGTATTTTTCTGAGAACGCATGTATAACCTTATTTGACACGGGTGCGAGTCACTCCTTTATATCTGAAACCTTCGTAGAGAAGCTACAACAGCCATTTATAGAACTAACAGAAAGATTACATGTGAGGTTACCATCTGGCACCCTCATGAGCACTAGAGAATATTGCGAGTGCAAAATCCCAATTAATGGTGGGACATTTAAAGCCAGCTTGATAGTTCTTCCAATTGCAAATTTTTATATCATTTTGGGTATGGATTGACTATCTTGTCATCAAGCAGTCATCAATTGCCAGCATAAAAAGGTTACCCTCAGAAGTGCAGGAGGACCAGTGACATTTATGGGAAGACTAGGCACTACAGCGTCTCTCATCAATATCATTCAAGCAGCTAAGTTAATTCAAAAGGGGTGCGAAGCCTACTTAGCAACAATGTTGGAAAACAAAGAAGAGGTGACTACCTTAGATAATACAAGGGTCATCAATGAATTTCCGAATGTATTTCCCAATGATTTGCCGGGAATACCTCTGGTACGGGAAATAGATTTTACAATTGATTTAATTCCCGGTACGCAACCGTTATCAATGGCACCATATAGAATGGTGCCAAAAGAGCTTCATGAATTGAATGAGCAATTAAAGGAATTACTAGATAAAGGCCTTATCCATCCCAGTATATCACCTTGGGGAGCTCCTGTGCTTTTTGTCAAAATGAAGGATGGAACGATGAGGATGTGTATTGACTAACGAGAACTAAACAAGGTGACTATTAAGAATAAATATCCTCTTCCCCAAATAGATGATTTATTTGATCAACTAGTTGGAGCGGTTGTTTTCTCCAAGATCGACCTTCGATCTGGATATTATCAAGTAAGAATAAGAGAAGAAGATATCCCAAAAACTGCATTTAGGACAAGGTATGGCCATTTTGAATTTCTTGTGATGTCCTTCGGACTAACCAATGCCTCGTCACTATTCATGGATTTAATGCAGAGGGTTCCAAACCATATTTAGATAAATTCATGATCATCTTCATTGACTATATTTTAATTTACTCCAAGAATGAAATTGATCACGAGGTTCACTTGCGGACAGTGTTCGAAGCTTTAAGATGCAGCAAGCTATATGCAAAATTTTCTAAGTGTGAGTTTTGGTTGAGCTCAGTAGCCTTCCTAGGCCATATCGTAAGCCTTGAAGGAATTCAAGTAGATCCAAGAAAAATTAGTTCCATTCAAGAATGGACTCAGCCTTCAACGATAACGGAAATCAGAAGTTTTTTGGGATTGGCAAGATATTATAGAAAGTTCATACAGGGAATTTCCCAGATTCAGCTCCACTCACCAAGCTCACCCAAAAAGCCATGCCATTTATCTGGAGTTCTAGATGTGAAATTTCTTTTCAAAAATTAAAGGATGCTCTCACGACCGCCCCTGTTTTAACACTACCTCAAGAAGGCATGGACTACCAAGTCTACACTGATGCATCCAAGGTAGGACTGGGGTGTGTTCTAATGCAAAATACAAAGGTAATTGCTTATGCTTCTCACCAGCAGAAAGTTCATGAAAGAAACTATCCGGTTCACGATCTAGAGTTAACAGCCGTTATCTTTGCTCTTAAAATATGGAGGCATTATTTATATGGGATAAAATGTGAAATATTCATAGATCACCAAAGCCTCAAGTATATCTTTACTCAAAGGGAGTTAAATTGTCAGCAAAGGTGATGGCTGGAATTCATTAGTGATTATGATCAAGATATCCAATACCACCCAGGAAAAGCCAATGTTGTGGTAGACGCCTTAAGCAGGAAGTCAGTTAGCATACTCAACACGATAACTGTTAATAAAGATCTCGTTAAGGAGCTGAATAAGCTAGAGATAGATCTGGTAGCAACGAATCAACTGAATACCATTTCAACTTCAAGGGTTGCAGATTTAACATTAGAGGAACGCATAAAACTATCTCAAGAAAAAGACTCAGAATATCCAAAACTGAACCAGATTATCCAGGAAGGAAGGAATAGTTATCTTCAAGAAAAGAATGGCTACATTTACCATAAAAACTTGATTGTGGGTTCCCAATGACAAAGAATTACGAATGATGATTTTACAAGAAGCACATCATTCAAGATATAATATCCACCCTGGGACTTCAAAAATGTACCACGACTTGAAGAAAATTTATTGGTGGTCTGGATTAAAGAGAAGTGTAGGAGAGTTTGTGGCACATTGCAATGCATGCAACTTAGTGAAAGCAGAACATCAAAAGCCAGGAGGACTCTTACAGTCTCTACCAGTACCAGAGTGGAAGTGGACTGATATTGCCATGGATTTCATCGTTGGCTTGCCTCGAAGCAAATTAGGAGCTGATACTATATGGGTCATCGTTGATAGACTCACAAAGTCAGCTCATTTTCTTCCGATAGGACAGATAGATCCCGTGGAGAAGCTCACCAGAACTTATATCAAAGAAATCATTCGGCTACATGGAATTTCGAGATCAATTATATCAGACAAGGACCAAAGATTAAATTCTCGATTTTGGAAAGCTGTACATCTTGATTTGGGCACTAACCTTGCAATGAGCACTATTTTTCACCCTCAAACTGATGGACAAATTGAAAGAGTTAATCAAGTGCTAGAAGATCTCTTAAGATTTTATATACTAGACTTTAGTGGGAATTGGCAAGAACACTTGCCATTAGTTGAATTTGCTTATAATAACAGTCATCATACTAGCATTGGAATGGCGTCCTACGAAGCTCTGTACGGAAGAAAGTGTCTTACACCTCTATCCTGGTCAGAAATTGGAGATGTCCAAATTTATGGATCCGATCTTATCGAAGAAATTAATAAAAAGATTCAGTTAATAAAGTTAAGAATAACTACAGCCCAGGACCGCCAAAAGAAATACCACAATTTAAGGCACAGGATGCTGGAATTCTAGGTAGGAGATTTTGCCTATTTAAAGGTAAGCCAAATGAAAGGATTATACCATTTTGGCATATCAGGAAAGTTGAGCCCGCGTTATGTGGGACCATTTGAGATCTTCATCTGAATAGGAAACTCTGCTTACCGTTTGAAACTACTGGAGGATTTTTCTAGAGTACATGATGTGTTCCATGTATCATCTTTACGTAAGTGTCTACAAGAACCTTCTCATCAACTAGTAGCTCTCGGAATGGTAATTCAGTCAGATCTGACGTACGTAGAAGAACCAGACCAATCTATAGAACGGGATAACCGCCAGTTAAGAAAGAGAACCATTCCTATGGTCAAGGTGCAATGGAAAGGTCACAGCGCCAAGGAAGCAACATGGGAAAGAGAGAAGAGGATATGAGAAAGGAATATCCCGGACTCTTTCAAAACTCAGGTAACCTTAATTAAACCTTTTTGCATTCAACTAAATATTTTCTATTACGGTGACATGTCGAGGACGACATTATTTTTAAGTTGGGGAGTTTGTAATGACCCTAGGTCATTATTAAGGCAAACATTAAATTCCCGATTCGCTAAATATCCCGCAATTTTCAGTTTTCCGTTAAAACTCCCGCAAAAACTTAATTTTTTTTTTCAGTTTCAATCTTTAACATAGAAAGTTTTCAAATTTATTCCAGCTAATAATAGGAATTCTTAAATTCCATTAAGCGCAAAAGATCAAAATAGGGAATGAAAACCTCAGAAAATTTGTTGGCAATTAAGGTTGGCATTTCAATTAGGAAGGAAATTTGGAAACTTAAGTGCGCTCATCCACTGCTCGGCTCCTATAATCATGCCGTTTTCGAAATAGTCGGAAGCCTTCCGTGTGTTTCAACGCAACGTGAGAGGCGTGCATTACGTACGCACGCCTTATAAAAACACTAGAAGACCGGACGATTACCTCACACCCTCCCTCTCTTCCATAGAAGCGTACCTAAGCAGACAGACTGCATCCCGAGCCGATCGTCTCACCTCGCCTGCGCTAGATTCTCCTTCCGCTGCAGCACCGAGAGACGGACAGCCGACCTTTGCTCACGTGCGGTAGCCCTCACCCAGTCGACACAGTACCGACCCGCTCAGCTCGACCTCTTCCAGCACTATCTCCTTCTGCGTATCGCGTCGATTCTGCGCCAAATCCCGCGTCGACCCCTTCGCTTGATTCCTCGACTAAGGTAAGAGCTCCTGTCGATTCTCTTAAAAGATATATATATATATTTATTTATTTCTATATATGTATATATATATATGTATTAATAATAATAATAATAATAAATAACTTTTATAGATAGACAAAGAAATTATGTTGATACTCTTAACATTATAGTGATGTGAACCTAATAATTATCAATAATTAGTTATACTTAAGGATTTTACCTAAGACTAGGTTGTTTAATGATTAAAGTAATTTAATTACCTTTGGATAGGAATTTGAGTGCAATCAATCATGATGTAATCATAGTTAAGTGGTAGATGGAAATTGATATCTAAATTTTTGCAGTACTATGATTAGATCATACTAGCCAAACATTAGGAAGACCTCTAATTAGTCCAAATCAATTATTTGATAAATTCTGAAGTAAATTATAATTTTTATTTGTTTTTACCATTGTCAACCTTCTATCCAAACTTTAATACCTTAATGAACAATAAGCCTTTGAGTTCATACCAAATTAGATCATAAATAATAACTCAAGAGGTTTTAAAATTTTGCTTGAATGAAGCATGTTGTACTACCCTAATATAATAGATGGGTTCGATGTTGATAAAAGAGGGGTTAATATAAATATTAACAATTCAATTAGACTCTTCTTTTCTCCAACTCTGTAATGTGATTCTTTCAAATAAGGTCGCCTAAGTCCTTTAAGTCTAATAGAGTATGATTTTAGTTTAAATATAATAAATTAGAGTTATGAACCTTCTCATCGTATAATATACTCTTATGAGATGTAGGTTTAAGTAACCAACTAAAGATAAACTAGGAAATACAAATACTAGGTCTAAATCTTGTAAATAGATAGTTTCATAATTTAATAAATAAATCTCAATTATAATTTTTACAGACACATCAAAATTATGAGTGAATCATCTTGAATAAGTCAAACACAAAGGTACACTGGATATTACTTCATATGCTTTTATTTTCATTTGCTGCTTATGTATTGCTTTGAGCATATTGCTACTTGATATACTATTCTTACTACTAATTATGTAAGATAAATTGAATGATGTTTATGTGTCTTGTGAATGTTGCAAGAAGGGTTCCAAAATGGAGCATGAATAGGTTAGGGACGGGGCTAGTCCTCGAGAGCTATAAGGGTGCCATCTGGAGCCTTTGAGGGAGGCATAGGTGAAGGTTGCTTAAATGCACGTTGCCATCTGAGGCCCTTAAGGGGGTCCAGGTGAAAGTTTATGCTTAAATGCATATGAATCCAGCCTCATGGTTCTGGCTTTGCCCAACAGAACTGCTATTATTGCTTCATGATATTATAGACATAAACATAAACATGAATTTATATTATTATTACTTTTCCTTTTTGACACTTGGCATGTGAACAGAGTATTTATTTTGTAGGTGATATGATCATCTTTTATTTGAAATACACTGTATTTCCCTGCAATTGTTATATCATTTTTCTTTACCTTTCATTATACTTTAAGTATATTTTTAATATCATTTATATTTAGAATGTGCACTAAGACATTATTTTTATAATGCTAGATCAGTTACAATTGGAGGAAGTTGAGATAGTTTAAAGACATGGCACGAAAAATTAACAGAAAATAACTGCCCCTTTAAGGGATATTTATTTTTGTAAAGTGAAAGCCATGTAATAAATTCTGGATATTATTTATTTTAAATTGAATGAATGTTGTTTCTTATATTTGAATGGCTTGAATAATTGTTTAACTACTATTTTACTTAACTGACAATATGATCTTGCAGAAAGATGCATTCGATGTTAGTTTGGTTGTTACCAACCTAACATGGGTCATCATATAATCAGTCTGCAATAATTTAACTATGGATATATTTTCTTTTCTTTTCTAAGATGAATGCATTTTAATTAGCTTCTATAATGAATGATCTGGATGAATGACTTAGCTTCTGCACTCTGTATTTATTTATACTTTTACTTAGTTTTGTGATGTGATCAGCATAAGTAATACTAATACTCATATATATTGGATCCTCATTAATTCTACCACTCATAATCCAATATATGTGAGTAGTATATCTACTACTTAAGATAAGTATTTTACTCTTATCTTAAGGATTATTCCTCAACTCTCCTTCGGAGTTGAGTCTTAGTAACAGCAGCATTTGAGGAGGTTCAGCAGTCCTTTCCAAGTAACGCACCGTTCCGCTGCCAATTGTTAATACTCTTAAAAATACCTCGGTTGCGCGCGATGATGGGATGGGGCATTACACATAAGGTCCAGATACGATTCGAATTGGAAGTCATAGCATTTGCAAAATTTACTAATTTGCTTAAAGTAATAATGGAATCAGCTTTTATCTTAGGTTTGAAGATGGCCGCCAAATGGATCTTATTTGCTTTAATTATATGTTTAAATCTATTCTTGGATGAGACATTACCAATGCCTCTGATATTCCAACAAAGAATATTCATTATTAAATAGCAGATGGACCCCTTGGGACCATCTAATGTTTAGAATTGGATTAATTAAAATCATGTTCTAAGGACATTAATGGGTCAAATTTGTTTTGAGGGAGAACATCATTGTTATTTACTTATTGGCAGGATAGCTTTTTTTTTTTTTTTTGTAACGGCTGCTAGGTTTCCTAGTAGCCTTATTTTTAAGTTTTTCAAACTTTTTATTGTTTGATCTAAGATTTTAAACAACAGTTTTAGTAGAGTTCAAAGTCCTCTTTTAAATGATGTTTATATCAGGAGCAGTAGACATTTTAATAGAGGAACTATCACTGGCTATAGAAACTATATTAGCATTTTCAACTTCAACATAAATCTCCTCAATACTGACAATATTTTCAGTAGTTATGGAAGAGTTAATAGACGTACCAACTTCAACAGAATTAGCAGCAAAAGCAATATAATCAACAATATCCTTAGAGGCATCTATTTCCATAGAGTTAGTACATTCAACATAATTTTGAACAACAATACTGAAAAAAGTTATGAAGCTTCAATAGAAATAGAGATAGCATCTTTATCACATAAAGTAGAAACCTCATTAATCACAGCATAATTTTCAATAAGATAACCTTGATCAGTAATCATAGAACCTTCTAAATTAGTATTATCTTTGGCACTTATAATAACATTATCCTTAATAACGTTGTCCTCAATAGCAGTACCATTATCAATAATGTTATTAACAACATATAAGTTAATAGCATTATTATCAATTGCATTTATAATAATAGTATTCTTAACAGCAGTGTCCTCAACATCAATGTTATTAACAGTAATATTATTAACTTCAAAAGAGTCAATAGCAGTGTCCTTAGCAACAAAAGATGTTAATTTGGAAACTTCATCAATAGTAGTGTCATTAACTGTATAATTAATAATAGTTTTAGAAACAAAATCAACCAGATTGGGATTATTATCTATGTTCATATTATCAACCAGATTTTGCAAATCTTTCCCAATACTATGCAGCTCATAAAAAACATTGTTATCTAGAGTGGCATTTTGCAAACGAGTATCAAGCTTTTCCAGCTCTTTCTCAGCATTTTGGTGTTCAATGATATCAGTGAAGTCTTGAGTAGTATTTTGTAAGGTGACATTAGAAATATATGTTTCAAAATACTGCAAAGGAACAATATGAGTTTGATATTCAATAACCACATTTTATAGCTCATTAATACAGCATATAAATATTACACTTTTATTATTATTTTTCAAAACATTATTTTGCAATGTCTCAATAGTAAGAGATATACTTGAATCTTCTTGATTTTGAAAGATACATAAGCTTAGAGTAGAATCAACAAAATTATAGACATGTTCAGCTTCCATAGGGACACCAGCAATGACAGTGTTTTGAATAATGGTAGGTTAGATAACTCCTAGATCAACTCATAGTTAGTGATAGGTAAAATAGCATTATCAAATTTCCAAAAGCAATCTCAAATATAAATTGATCAGGAACCTGATCATTAGAAATTTGCATAACATTAATTCTATTATCCAAAGCTTTATTTAAGTTAACATCATGAGTTGAGTTACTTGGGAGAGGAATACTTTCTCTACCTCTAGGTCTAACTTGGCTATATTTGTGTGTGTGAAGATAGTGGGAAGGGCCATGACCTAAAGTTTAACACTAAGCACAATAAAGAGGTAAGTTTACTTATTTATTTATTCAATTGACCTAGAGATTAGTTAATATTTAAGTTAATTATGAGCTTGATTAGCCCCAATCATTAAGATAAATAATTAAAAGGTAGATAACAATGGATATCACATAATTTACAATTAATTTTATTAAATCTTTGAATGCTACATTGCATTGAGATTGAATCCTTGAACATTCAATCAGACATTGAGTATAAATAAAATATTAAAGCATTATACATAGGAGTTTCATATGGTAGATTCATCTGTACAGACATATTTGAGACACAACAAGCTATGGAGATACAGGAGACTACACATGTCCTAGAGAGGGAGTGTGTGTATTTTGGGAGACTCCGCTACATATGGTTGAGGAAACACGCCTAACTCCTCGCTTGTTCTATAACGTGCCAGCAGAACAAGCATTTAAATAAGATAAATAACATAATAATGTGTAACATAATCTTATTGATTGTGTACAACCTTATACAATCTTATGACTATACCGTTCAGCTTATTCAATCTTTAGGACTGAAATTACTTTACCTATTTTCAGTACTTTACTTTTCAATTTACAACTTTCTTGCAATGTATTTCCTTGTATAATATTCCAATTTAATACCTTATACTATTTTTACTTTTACTTGCATTTTTACTTTTACTTAGCATATATTCATATTGGACATACTCATGTTACCTTCATTTCTATGTGCACACTAATATATATATATATATGTATATTTATTTATTTATTTATTTATCAACCTGTACTTGTTTCATTTTTACCTTACATGTTTTATGCAAGCTGGAACAGCCCATTGTGAGTATATATACTTCTTTATTATTTATTTTTCAGTCTTCCAATTACTTTTAGTACCTATTTCCTTTCTTTGCATGGTGCACCACTTCTCGTATAATTGTAAACGGCTAATGTGATATCCACTAAATTAAGTAAAATTATTAATTCTAAAATATAATTAGACTTTATAAGTCTAACAACTTATTTTTCTTTTATTGGTTGTGTCATACCGTATTAAATATCAAATACGGTAGATTAGGAGTTTAGCCGTGATCCAGACTGCATGTTGGAGGTTGGAGCTAAAGGGCAACATTGAAGACTTTTACTTGTGCTTTTACTTTCTGTTTCTCTTGTTTCTCTTGAGAACGAGAGCTATTACGCCATTTAAAATAGTTTGTAATATTTATAACTCTGGTTATTTCTATTTCTTTTCTGTGATGGATGATTTTTCTTTTTTTTATTAAGGATGGTTTGGATGATAGATATAGTTTTATTCTTAACATTTTGACTTTTACTTATTTTCCTTATATTATAAGATTCTTGATCACATAGTGCTTAATAGTGAGTTAGTTTCTACTGATTAAGTATTAAGTATTACGATAACTCTTAGTATTTGGTTGGAATACACCTAACTTAGCACTTGCCATATGAACACGGATCCCTATCGGCTCTCGTTGTTGGGTTCTATAAACTTTTTTAAGAGTTGAACATATTTTTTATGGGTTGATATTAATACATTGGGCTGTATTTGGAATTACAAAATAAAAGCAATTTAAAATGTCCGTTCCGCAGGACAAAGTAAAGTAAAAGCATTTTTCTTTATTAAAAAGAGTCGTATGTGTACGAACTGGGAATAAATATAAAAAAATGAATCCGTTAGGGAGTAAGACAAAGCAAAAATTGCTTGATGAATCCGTGTGTGATCCAGAAATAAAACAGAAATTTAAGAACAACCATGTACACGAACGCTGTCTGCATCTTTATTTATGAAAGAAGTTGACTAATTATAAAGCAATAATGTAGTCGATGACATAGCATCAACGGATGGGTTTGTTCGTCTGAATACATCTCTCATCATACCCCTTTCTGAAGAGATACATTTCTTCATCACATCACTTCATAAAAATATCGCATCCCTTCATAAAAAGGTACATCTCTTCGTTACGTTCTTTCATTGTATCTCAACCAAATTCTACTGTGTGATCATATAAGTCTTAGATTGGATGATTATAACCAAACAAGATGCATGCATGTTTAACTAATGAGTGGCCAAAAGTATGTAAAGGTTCACATACAATCTTCAGTTATCTCCTTAGACATGAAAGGAATACTTTAGTCTCTATGTACGCTAGTTAGGGTTGACTAGCCATCAACTCATAAGATTGAATGGTTTATGTTTTGAGCACGGTTGTAACGGCTGGGTACCGGCTGAGTTGGTAGAACTAATTCAATATCTATTGTTAACAATCTAAGAGCCCTATCAAGGCATAGTATAAAATAGCATATGTAAAAATAAAGAGACTAAAAATAAAACATCATCACATATCTTACAATTGATTTAATGGTGATGCAAAAATGCTAAGAATATTGAACTGACAGTAAACATTGACGGTAAACTAATAAAAAATTAGAAATAAATGGTGTGTACATGTAACAACTCTAAGTTGTTACTATACTTAATATGAACTAAATCAAGTTCTAGTTCTCATTTCAAATTAAAATCTGAGTGGTTTTTAAACTTTTTACACCCAAATTAGTAATGTGTGAAATTTTGAGAATTTTTGGAGGTTATTTAAGCCTAAATTGGATTTAATTTAAATTGAGAAATTGCATAAAAATGTTTGCCAAAATTAATATTTACATTTTAAACCTCGTCACGGTTGGATGGTCGCTCAAATCTGTTGTGCGGACCATAGGCGATCCGTCATGAGGCTCAACCTACGCAACAGCCAGATTCCGAGCACGATCCGACCGACAACCTCCAACGACAAGTATCTTCCTTTACTTGCCTCATTTTGATAAGTTATAAATGTTTCATTTATGATTTTCTTGTTTATTTGTGCTTGTTGCACCTATAGTTTTGTCATTAATGTTCAAGTTAAATGAGATATACTAAAATTGTAGAAATTAATAAACAGTCTAAAATATACTTAAACAATTGTAAAATATATGATCTTTTTCTTTTTTTGGCTAGGGCCTTGACCTGTGAAACTGACACGTCATACTTGGAGCTTTTTGAAGAGATTGTATAAGGTGGGGAGCTTAGCCAAGAGAGTGATCATGCTGCTGCAGTTTAGACTTTTCATTTGGCTTTTTTGAGAGAAAGACCATTTTAATTTCAGTTAAACATTTATCTTTAAGTTGTAATAATTCTAGACTTGTATGTATTTTCTTTTCTGCACTTTCATTATGTGTTGACTTATATTATTTTCATTTGAAATGTGGGTATGGATGTTATTTTTTTGCTTTTGCACTATGTTTATATACATATGTTCATTTAGTGATTGATTTATAAGCAGATGACAAATTATATAATATTGTCAGATTTGTAAAAGACCTAATATGGAAATAATCGATGGTCTATCACGATGACCACACAATAATAATTATGTTAATATACGTGTTAATATGGTCATAATCGACGTGGGGCTCCTAGTATCGTAATGACCATGTTGAGCAAACACTCCATAAAGTGTTAAGCATGCATATACAAAATTGAATTTAAGACTATAGAAATAAGCTCAAGAAAATATGTGTTGTATATTGTATTGTAAACTAAAAATACTGAAACTAAAGTAAAATATACAATCAGTGAAAATTACAAAAAAATTTGAACTGAAAAGTAATTGAGTGAAAGTAAACTACTAAAAGTAAATAGTGCTGAAAATAAACTAATTGAAATAAGAGATGTAATTATTGAAATTGTAACTAAAGCTGGAGTAAGAAACTAAAGTAAAAATTGTCGATGTATAATGTACTAACCAAGCTAAATAGCCACTGAAAGCTATATATGAACTGAAAGGCAAATAAAATTAGTTATTTTATCTTATTTTACCATGTTCTCATTCTGCGGGTACTATAAAAAATAAGTGATGAACACGTAACCTTTGAGATATTTGGGTTCTTAAAACAACTACATAATTCCCCTCAAAAATATATGATGACTCCTTATCTCTCTAGAAAACATGCCCTGCTATTGTGAGAACCTAATATCGAGTTAGTAGAAACTAAACCAATATTAAGAGTAATCCCCTTGCTGCATGATCACATTGAGTGACTTAAGAGAAATGACATATATACACTAAATATAACTCATTTATTTATGGATTAAAATATTGCAAAGTCTTGATCACATGAAATTACAAACTTTGATAAATTAGAGTTAAAATCCATAAATTAGCAGGTAGCAGCAGCAACATGCTCTAGTACTTACAACTTTCTTCTAGGATGAGTTCTTGATCTGGGTACATTTCAAAAGTGCGTACATTTGAATATCAAATAATAATGAACCTAAGTACTCACGGATATTAATTTTATAATTGTTAAATAATAAACAAAATAATAATTTTGATAAGAAATAAAGAGCATTACAATTTATCAATGCAAAACTTGTTTCAACTAAAACTTTAGCATACAAAGATTAATTGTCACAAAAATAAATACAAAATTTTAATATTTAAAAGTTAGAGTGATCTGGTGATTTTGTAGGGCAAGTACAAAATTGAGAAAAATAGAATGTCTTACATAAAAATGCTTGCTAGTATAGGCTCCTTATGGCTCCTGATATCAGACATCCATGTCCTAATACTAATAATAATAATAATAATATTGACAGAAATAAAATGTCAAAATTAAAATGACAAAAAAATAGAAGTTGTATGAAATAATAATAATAATAATAATAATAATAGTAGTAGTAATAATAATAATAATAATAATAATAATAATAATAATAATAATAATAAAATAAAAATAAAAATATTGACAGAAATAAAATGATAAAATTAAAATGATAAAAAAATAAAACTTAAAATAATAATAATAATAATAATAACAATAATTAAAATAATAATAATATCATTAAAATTATTATGATAATTGTCATAATAATATTTTGATATAATTATTTTAATTTATTTCTTTTCCCTCTCTCTTACTATTACACAGTGGGGGGTTGCCGACGCTAGAGCCAGAGAGAGGTTGGAGATGCAGCGGCTAGAGGAGGCTACAGATGGTTGACCAGAGGAGGAGGGAGCAGAGAGGGGGTTAGTGTGAGGAGAAATGGGTATTTATATGCAAGGGAGGGGGTGGGGGAGAGGGGGGGGGAAGAGAAGGCTTGACCCGGCTTGGTCGGTTGGTCGGTCACCTTGGGGCCCACCGGCAACCCACCGTCAACAAGGGCAATGTACGTCGCACAGTGCACAGCTTGTTGTCAGGCACCTTAGGGCATGTGGGCTGTGTCGGGGAGAGGGGACAGCGGGGGAGGAGAGAGAATGGAAAATTTTTGTTTAATAAATTAAATTCAAATTTTTTTGTTGCTTAGTTTCCAAAATTAGTGAAACTTGACTTGGATGTGTATCTCTATGAACACACCCATATCAAAATTTCTTGATTTGAAGCTATATTTTATGTTAATTTATAAAAATTAAAGCTTCAAATTTTCCAACCTATGGACTCTTGCATATAACTACTACAAGTCCTCTCAACAAAATGATTTCGGGTCACTCAAGTTGCAAATATGCGCTATTAGTGAGCTACACCTAGAACTTTGCATCAACTCATCTTCCAAGTCAACTACGACTAAGGATTATATTGAAATATGTTATTGAGAGAAGCATTAAGCTTGGAATTTATGAAAATCATGATTCAAACTTGAGCGGTAACAATCTAATATTTGTTATTCTTACTGCATCACATCGTTCAACTAGTCATTCATGGTAGTCATTCACAATACATCATTTGAAAAGTGCATAATCATTGAAAGAGTCATGACATGATTACTCTTTTTCCTTCGATGGGTCTTGATTCTTATGATCTAGGCCATGTTAAATTTGGTATGAGGTCACTTGACCATGATTAATTCCAACTCATCCTTACCCAAAAACAATCAAACCACATTGCTATGTACACAAATCTCAACAATCATCGTTGTTGCTCTGATATTCTGATATTCATTTCATTACTTATTTTAAATCTAACCCTCCATACAGTTCAAATTTTAAAACTATGAGGCGTTAAAAGACCCTTGCTCCTTTTCAGCCAATGTTTTATCTTCCTCATAAAAGCAGTAATATTATTTGTATGTTAATGTAAATCATAGCAAATTCAAGATAATAGGAAACCACTTTATCAACTTTGTTATGCTAAATTGGAAAGTTCCCACTACCATATACAATTCAAATTTTAAAACTATGAGGCGTTAAAAGACCCTTGCTCCTTTTCAGCCAATGTTTTATCTTCCTCATAAAGCAGTAATATTATTTGTATGTTAATGTAAATCATAGCAAATTCAAGATAATAGGAAACCACTTTATCAACTTTGTTATGCTAAATTGGAAAGTTCCCACTACCATATACAAACTTGGAAATTATCTACTATAAACAGCATATGAGGGAGACACATAACAAATTATTATAGTACATGAAGATTATTCTAATGACTTTTAGATTTAATTAGGACATGCCACATGTGTAGACTTCTTAAACAGATTATGGATAAGCACCCACTACGAAATAAGGCTAATTTTATTTTGTGAATATTTCAATCATATTAAGTTCAAAAATTATGAAATTTGTACTCCTAGCATATTTTAATATGGGGAATCCAAACATATAATCATATTTGAGATTTGAGGTCAAAATATGTTTCCTAATTTTCTAGGCATTTGATTTCATTAAAATCATCAAGAAATTAATTATTGATCATTTTGCCATGAAATTTTAAGGTATGATCCTAATAAGATTTAGAACATAATGATGGTAAGTTTAGGCTCTAACTAAGCATGATTAACCTTCGTAATGATCACGGGTTGTTACAATGATGATGTTTAACTTGTATCTATTATTGAATTAAGGTAAGCATAGAGCATCTTAATTCTTAATTGGGATCAAACCAACAAATAATTTTAATAAGTAATTAATTAAGCATAATAAAACTTAAAAATTAATTTATTCTTTGTGTAATGGTCCTTGATTAAGCAACAATATGAACGTTAATAATTGTCACATTATTAATACCATCAATAATACTAACAATAATATAATTAATTTTGACACAGTTATATTCTCAACTTAGTGAGTGTATCAAGATTATTAGGCATATTTAATATAAAAAACAAAATCCATATATGATTAATGAAGGATAAAGAAGTAAGCAAATTCTTTAATTTCTAAGTTAAAGTTTAATCAAACTAACTTAAACCTATGTATTTAAAAAGTGATGTCGAGAACTTTAATACTCATGAATCCTCAAACACTCTTCTATATAAGCTTCAATGCCCAAAATTCCCTCTATGTTTGATTTATAAAAGATACAATCAAATTCATCATAATGGCTTTATTTTAACCAAAGCATGGTTATGAGAATCATATCTTATAATAATATACTCTTATAATGCTTATTTAGGCAAAAATATGTAAGGAGATGTAGAATAAAACATTAAGTCTAAGAATCATATAGTTTTATATTTTCTGAAAGTACTTTTTAATATTTGCAACAAGCCTTTGGTGTTTCTTATAGGCACAAGCACATCCGACTTAATAAATGGCAAATTTTGATGATAACAAAACTTTAGAAATATCTTTTGATACTAATTTTAGATGCTGAGTTTTTCATGTTTAGTTAAAACATGGATTGGCTCTAGGATATCAGCTACTCAATTGCTTTAGGATTCAGAAGATCAAGGCTTCCATTAACATTTGAAGCCATGGCAAAGTTCAATGCATTCATCAAGACTTGATGTTGTTAGAAGAATGGCGCAATATATTAAAAACAACAACTAGCAAATTAAATCATAAGAAATGAGGATCACAACATCAACATCCTAATTAATCTACCTTGTCCATTCTACATTTATTCATTAATTTTCTATAATATTGTATTTTTCAACTTATACTTAGGTTATTCTTAGGTTTGTAATGTTGTTAAGATTTGAAATTAGGTTAAGCCTCTTTATTAAGCTAAAATACAAGAAGTATATTTAATTATCACACCCATATGCATTGTTAAGTACACCAATAGGAATGTGAGGTGTTGTAACAACCCTTAGTTGTTAACAAACTCACTTAAGCATAATGAGAGTCATTTAAAACTCAAAACATCTGTTATATTATCCTCAATGGCATTTGGAATGAAAATATTCAAGAAAAATATTTTTTAATTTTTTAATTAAATAGTCCAACAAAATTAAAAATTTGTTTTAACAATAAACTCAAAAAATAATTGCATATTCAGATTACTCACATCAAAATATGAAATTGATAAAATTTTCATATTTTTTGAATTAAAAAAAAAAAGAAAACAATACACAAAATTCTTTTGAAATTTTATTTAAATGAAAATCATATGCTTTAATTAATTGATCATTATGCACAATAAAAAAAGCCTTATCGTATAATTCAAATGAAAATCATATGATAAGGAGGTGCAGAGTGAATCATAGCTGTAGCATCTATTTAAAATTAATTAGATGACAGTTGATCACTCGAGCACTAGTTATCTTCCTCGATAGCTCGCCTAATAGGGGAAATAAAAATTACAACCAACAATCCTTTTCCCTGGCAATTCCCTTCTCTCCCTCGACTTTTTATAGCTAAGGAATTTCTATTTTTAGAACTATCTTTCATGCACCTCTTTCCATTGGTGTAGCCATCTGTGATCTCAAGTAAATTCAAAGAAGCAAAATGGAGTTTGTATCACTTAGCACACCTGTAATTCACACTAAACCTATAGAAACCTTTCTCTAAGCCTATCTCTCCTCTATTCATCAACTCTTTAGCTCTTAGAAACCTAAAGAAAAAACCAAATTCCCCTTTTTGATACCATCTTTAAACCTATGTGCTTAGATTGGTAGGCCCTATAGAATCCCTTACTGTGTAATTAACTCCATGTTTGATCTTGTTAGTCCTTAGAATGCTTTTGATTTGATATTCAAGTTTTGTTCTTATAAAATTTATGTTTCTGGAATTGTATTGTTGATTAATTTACATGCTGGAAGTGAGTATATCTCTTAGTTCATACTACAATGAAACCTCTTTTAATTGAATTAGCATCTTTGGAATAATTGCATTGTAATCATCACGAGCTCACAAGGAACCTCACCATGTAAGTGGAAAGCTAGGTCAAAATTTTTTAGAACTCTAAAATCTCTATTAGAGGAGTTCAATCATTAGCATGAATCCAATTAACTTGAATTTCAATCCTAAAATATAGATTAGAGAATAAGGAAACTATCAATACTATCACAGAGGTCTAGAGCCCACACTAATGCTTTAATTTAGAGAAGATATAAAACACAAGATTAGGTGCTTGTAGGAAATTGGAAGAACTCTCAATCCAAATTCATCTAACTCACAATAAGCTAAGGGAGAAGGTCGATGGGGTAGGAAAAAACCATCTAGGTTCACTGAATGTGTGCAGATTCAATTGAAGACTTGAGGTTCACTGTGGTGCCTCAATTTGCTAAACTCAGAAGACTCTAGATGTCGGGTATTCACAGATATTGGGAATTCTCTGAACAAGCATACATCTTGCATTACAGGACACCGCTGAAGATGCTTTCAAGTCTTAGCTGAAGATATATAGTGTAATGACCCCAATATCAGATAAAAGAATAATCCAACATTTGAGCATTATCTTATCATCTAATATCAAATTAAAAGAAAACTAACCCAATACTAGATATTAAGTTGTTAAGTTAAAAATAATTTGTAATAAAATCAAATAGGGAGATAGGAAACAATGCAAGTATAAGTAATATATGTAATAATTATCCACTCATTCAATCCAAACAGTTTCAAAATAGTAAACTCAGCACATAATATAGGTAAAAACATCATAAGTCGTTTAAGTTAAGTTATTATAAGCTAATTAAAATGAAAGAGTAAAAAGTAAATGAATCACTCTCTCACTTGAAGTAAAAGTGCAAGAAATTTAATAACGAGCGGAAGCAATTCTTTATTATAGCTCTTTAGGTGCTAGATCCTGCTCCACCTGAGTTAAAATACTCCTGATCTATCATATTTTTATATTTAAATATGATAGGGTAAAGCTAAGAAAAAAAAACTGTAGTTAGATTAAATAGTCTAAGTACAATTTAAGATTTGACTACATTTTAAGTTAATAGGATATAACAAGCATAATTTACAATTTAAACTAAGCAACGGAGCTATAAAAGCTATCAAATGAAGGAAAAGAAGTAGACATATTTGTAACGAAGACAGTAAGAATAAGTTGAGTAAGAATACTCATTTGTATATAAGTCCTAGCCTACGTTCAAAAATGGTAAGGGAAAAGCATCCAAAAATACTAAAAATAACTATGTTCATTTAAAGTAAATGAAATGAAAGTAACACATGTTCAATATAATTTATGCTGGGCGGCAGAAGTGTGAGACGAGTGGCATCGTCCTGTTGGATGCTGGGCAGCGGGCGGGACCCGTTGTCGGAGCCGACAGCGACTGTTGATGCGACACGAGCCCCACGTGCATGCTGTGAGCCTATGGGTGTTCGACATGCGAGCACTAGCAAATTTGCAAGTTGGCACTTGACCGACCACGTGGGTCGGGTCTGACTCAACCCAACCCTACTCCTCCTTTGGCGCATACCCGAGGTGGAAGGGCTTAGGGTTTGAAATTATCGTCGCCACCGGCTACGGAGGGCACCGAACCACACAGCCGAGGGTATGTCTCTCGGCGAGACCTACCCAATGGCACTTAACCCGAGACTGACGGGGTCGGGGCTGCCCTCAATAGCTAACCCTAGCAGCTAGAGTTCGGCGGGACGAAAGCCTAACGGTTTGTGTTGTTTAGCGGCGGAAATTTGGGCAACCGAACCGTTTATCATTCGATCGACCCCGCTCAATTACTAATCTATCGCATGGAATAAGTTTGCGAATAAAAATGCATCAATAATATTGAACAAGGAGAGGGATCATCAGGTACCTCAGTGGACGATTTGAGTGCTAGGGTTTGGATGATCGCGTTGCTTCCGGATCCAATTCTTGTAAACAACATGTTCTACGCGTTGCTGAAGGTCTTAAAGCTTACCTTGGCAGAGCAAACAAGGTTTGGAGAACATCGGATGGGCTAACTCGGCGGCATGACGCTGCGTGGCATGGGCGACGCCTGCGAGGAAGATGAGGTGGATCGGACCGTTCGATCGAACTGTCCGATCAAACGGTGTGAGCAGATCTGCGGATCCGATCCGGGTTGAACTTGATAAGGCAATAGGGATCTGACCTGATAAGCAAAAATAGGTGCGTCCAATTAAGTATTAATTAATAAATTACTCTAATAATTAAATCCTTGGTTTTATTAATTATATTTAATTAATTTCATGTTTCCCAAAAAATTTCAAATATTCACCCCTAGCTAATTGAGGGGAGAGGAACGCAATGACAAGATCGATTAATTTCATTTTGACGAGTATTTTAATTTCCTAATTTTCGAGGTATTTAAATTTTTATTAAAATATTCGATGAAATTTTGACGACTTCCGATTTGTACCAAAACATCACTCTGAGCTAATTTGGGGGCACTGAGCGTAATGGCGAAGTCTGATTTTTGATCTAAGATCAAAATAAATAGGTCAAATTCCAAGATTCCTGAAATTCCCAGAATCAATGTTTGATCCATTTGACTCCTAATTTAGACTAGATCTTGGTGGTGAACTCCTAATGACTTAATTAGAGCACTAAGACTGAGATTATAATATAGATTAGTCCTAATTAGCTTGGGTAATAACTTGGGTTGTTACCACTATTTTGTTGAAGTACTCTTAGAATTGTGAATTCCCTCTTAATACCTTTTAAGGCACAAAGCTCCTTGAACTCCCTATCACAATACTGGCCACCATTGTCAGATTTCAAGCACTTAATCTTCAATCATGTTTCAATCTCCACCAAAGCTAACCACTTTGCAAACACATTAACCACGTCAGATTTATTTTATTAAAAGTAAACCCATACCTTTCTTGTTTGGTCATCAATGAAGGAGATGAAATATATGGCTACACTTATAGAAGAAGTAGAAGCTGGTTCCCATACATCTGTATGCACAACCTTGTATTTTCAGCCTTTCAGCTCTCTTCTAACTTTGGAGAATGAAACCTTCTTTTGCCTTCCCATCACATAATCTTCATAGAAATCCAAGTATGCTGACTTTAGTCCTTAGAGTTTCCCCTTTGATTGTAGGGATTTTAAACCCCTCCCACACATACGACCAAGCCTCCAGTGCCATATACCTATGTCTATCTGTTCTACAACAGTAATGGAATCAGACATTTTATTGATAAGGTAAAGTGTACCTTCCATATTGCCTTGTGCAACAGCAAGTGCACCCTTAGTGACCTTCCACAAGTATCCTATAAAGTATGTGTTGTAGCCCTCCTTAGCTAATTGGCTCACTGAAATAAGATTCCTCTTTAGACATGGCTGTGACGCCCCCCACCCCTTAATCCACAAGAATTAAGTTAAGGGGTGGCGTGTCACTCTAGCTAACCCTTCACTTATAATTGGATTAGGATGAAATCCACAATCCACCTAATAAGGGAAGGCGTAAGCATAGAATCAACATTCAGTCACTATCTAGTAGACATACAGAGTGCGGAAGCGATTTTTTTCAATATAAATCATCCAAGCATAACAACATGAATATAAAGAAAAATATCTCAGAACATAAGTATAAAGTATAAATACGCAGTCACCAGTACCTGTATTATTACATCATTTTAAAGTTTCAGATAATAAAAGAAAGTGCAAATACACTCATCCTCACTTATAAACTAAAAGAAAGCTAAATGGCAGCTTCTTCCACGGGCTCCTCCTCTGGGTATGGCTCAACTCCTAACTCCTGCTCATCTAACTGAAGAGGGTCTGCCATTGTCAGTTTCACAATGTAGGGCCCCAGCCAAAAAAAGAGAAAAATCTGGTTAGACAATTGTTTAAGTATATTTTAAGCTGATGAATTATTATATGTGATAAGTAACATCACCATTCTACAACATCTAAGCAACATATATATATATAAATATATAAATATATATATATATATATATATATATATATATATACATAAAGGAGCAGCAAGCAATACAAGGGAAAGGAAAAGTTATAAATCATCATTTATAACTTAAACAAAAAGGAGAGGCTAAGACATGCCTCACATGCAAGCTAAACAAGGTAAGTCATATAAATATACATAACCAAGTAAAAACTATAAGAAAAATGCTACATCCTAAACATGCTGGTGATCAAAAGAAACATGCCAATTAAAATAAGAAAAACTCAGCAATGGTACATATAAATAGCAGCAAGATTCTAACATCCTAAATATATATAAAGCAGTGCAAAGAAATAGCTGACTGAATAAGAATACTAAAAAGTAAACAAAACAACATGACTATGTATACATATACAAGCATCGATTGCCATACAGAAAAGAGCTAATCTAGCCCATCGAATATCAAAGGAGCTTAGCACCATCATGGCTAAGTCATAAAATTGTGTACCCCTAGCGACATAAGGAGACTGGTAACTAGGCACACAATAAGAAGCGAAGGGTCTTAGCACCAGTACGGCTAAGGCACCAACTGTATACCCCCAGCATCATAAGGAGGCTAGTAAACTAAGCATACAGAGTAACCTTAACACCAGTACGGCTAAGACACCAACGGTGTACCCCTAGCGACATAAGGAGGCTAGGCAATAAGGACATAATTGAGAGGTAGCTCATAAAACCATTATCTTTTCATAAATCACTTTAATATTTTCACAAGGAATCTAAGGAGTCTCCATATTTTCCTAACATTTTATTTATGCATCAAAAATCTTGTATGATATGCTCAAGAAAATATGGCACAAAAATCAAGGAATGCGTAAGCAATAATCATCAAAGTAAGCAAGGGACTCTACTAAATATAGTGATATCATTTGTTTTCTACTTAACCATTATAACTATTCTAAGTTATACAAGTTCAGAATCATCGTTTTCCTACTATCGAGTGTAACTCAGAAACTCATCCTTATAAGTTAAAAAGGATTAGAACTGATCAGGTTCTAATCTAGTTCAATCAGATAGATGACTACGAGTTAAATCAATAAATCATACGTCCTAATTTTGTGGATTTAGACATTTTATCTACGATCTGATCAAGATCTTCTAACCCTATAGATTATGGATTAAATACTACGAGATTTAGGTTTAATCACATAATCCAAAGAGGATAAGACCTAGGTTCTAGGTTTTATTCTATAAGTGATCTACTAGTAAGGCAAATCCTAATAAGTAATTAAACTTAATCGGATGAATCTCCTTTCTTAAATCTAAAGTTAAAAGACAAAATAATCAGAATGAGTTGTAAAATAAAAGAAAGTCTAAAAACTAATAAAACCAAGGTTTCACCTATTGGGTAACCTAATTTACCCAATGAATGAACTCTAACTTATAATTTAGTCCTAATCTCAGGAAAGGTCCTTAAGGTGTAGTATTAAAGACTTAGAAGAATCCTGGGATCTGATCTAAGGATTGACTTCACTCACTTAAGTGTCGCTAAGATGATTATAATATTAGTTTTAGTGTTTTGGAATGTTAACTAAAGGGTAGATGTACTTAATCCATTCTCAAGGCAAAATGACAATTTTACCCCTACTCTAAGGGTCAAAAAGTCAACTTTTGACTTATGGGTTAGAATTGAATTCTCTTAGTTCCCACTGATTCTTTACTGTCTAACTTGAAGATAAACAGTAAGTACGCCTAAATTGGGCAAGAAACGGTCAAGTTATGATCAAAATAAGGCCAGGAGTAATTTGGTCATTTACCTAAATTTCTAGGGTTCAAATTCTAAATATTATTTTAGTTTATCGATGACATTAAAATTCTAAGCTAGTTGGCATCTTGAATTTTCCAATTTGGAGTTGATTTGACTAAGTTATGGCTGTTTGAAGTCTAGGGGCATTTTGGTCATTTTTCACTAACAATTCTAGGGTTGACTTTTTCCCCTGATGTCCAAATGGGAAAACTAATACTGTTACAGTGATGAGGCCGCTCTTCTAAGCATTTTAAGACCCATATTGACTATGTTCTGATAACGGGGTAAAAGTTATAGGATCCTAAAGAGGTCCTAAAATGCTACCTCGTTATACGTACACCGAAATAAATTTTTACATTATGTTATTTGATTCCTTATATTTTTATGAGTATTTTGAGACCTATATTAGCTATGTTTGGATCATCCAATTAAAAGTTATTAAACTTTTGAGATTACTATTTAAAAATATAATTTGAATTAATTTACTATTCATTTATTCAATTTAAATGATTTCACTATTCATTCATAAAGTTTATTTATATGATTTCTGAATTCATTAATTTTCAATTAATCTATAATTAATTAGGCTTAATTATTAATTAACATTAATTAATTAATTAATTAAATTATATTTAATATTATTTTACTATTGCAAAATAATTAGCACTAATTACTGTTTAATTAACTTTAATTACCTGTTAATACCTATTTAAGAATAATTAATTATATTTTACTATTTAATAATAATTAATTATCCTAATTACTGTTCAAGGTTAAATTAATATTAATTAACCTTAATTAATCTCTTATTTAGCTAATTAATTATGGAATTTACTGTTTAAAAGTAATTAACATTAACCCTAATTTAATTAACTACTAATTACATTTAATTAAGTTAACAGTAATTAACTAATTTTTAATTAATAGCTAGTGGGCCCCACTGGACACGTGGCATCGCCAGAGGCTGCCACGTGGCACTGCGGGCCCCACAGGGAGGTTGAGTCAGCTCGGGTGACTGCTCAGTGGGCCCACCTGACATGTGGCACTGCTAGAGGCTGCCACGTGGCACTGTGGGCCCCACTGGGAGGTGAAACGGCTCTGGTGACCGGGCAGTGGGTCCCACTAGACACGTGGCAGACCCAGAAGCTGCCACGTGGCACTGTGGGCCCCACAGGGATATCGAAGAGCCGCGCGAGCTCGGGCTGTAGGCCCCCACGTGACACGTGGCGTGCCGGCTAGCTGCCACGTGGCATCGTGGGCCCCACAGGGGAGCCGAAGAGCCGCGCGGGCTCGGGCTGTGGGCCCCACATGCCACTTGGCGTGCCCAGTGGCTGCCACGTGGCCTGGTGGGCCCCACGGCCGAAGTCGAGGGGTCGCGGGCTCGGCGTGTGGGTCCCACGTGACACGTGGTGGGTCCGGAGGCGACCACGTGGCGTAGTGGGCCCCACCCGCGGCTTACGCGGACCCGGCGCGGTCGGGTCGGGCTCGGGTCGACCCGGCCCGACCTGCACTTCGTCTCCCTCGCGGAGACACCCGAGGGCACCGGGCTAGGGCACGGCTTTTGCCGGCCTTCCCGGCGCCGGACCACCTCGGCCCGCACGGCCGACGGTAGCCCTCGACGAGGGCTACACGTCGTTGGGCGGACCTTCGCCGGAGGTGGCCGGGATCGTCGGCAAAGTGGAACCCTAGGCCCTAGGGTTACGGGGTTCGGAAACCTAACGGTTTCTACTATTTGTCGATTGTTGATTCTGATCGACTGGGTTCGATCCAACCCGATCGATCCGTTGGATTGACAATCAATGGCTCGGGATAGGTATACGAAACTACAATACATGAATCAGAGTAAGATCAAGAGAGGATGGAGTACCTGGAACGAGCGGCTATGAGGGAGTTGAATGACCCAGACCTCCGTTTGAATCTGGCTTGCGCTAACCCCGATCCTTTGTGCTTATGGGGATCTTAAGGAGAGCGGGGCGGGGTCAGCGAGGCGAGCTCGAGCGCCGGCCGGCCGAGGGAGGCGGCGGCCCTCTTCGTGTCGAGCGGGCGGAGAAGGCGAGGACGACGGGTCGGGAGCCGTTTGATCGATCAGATCGAACGGCTCTGATCCTTCGGCTGGATCAGACAGCGGTCTAGACAGCGTCGGCGCACAGTTGACGGCACGTCTAATTAGTTGACGGCGCCGTTAATTAATTAAATAATAAATTTTTTATTTTTTTTTGAAAATTCTAAAAATTTTGAACATATTTTTCCTAGCTAATTGAGGGTCAAGGAATGCAATGGCGAGGTTGGATTTTCGATCCGACGAGTATTTCGATATCTCGATTTTCGGGGTATTTTTATTATTAAAATATTCGTCGAAATTTCGACGACTTCCGATTGACACGAAAACTTCACCCCAAGCTAATTTGGGATCAAGGAACACAATGGCTGTGTCCGTTTTTTGATCCGAGGTCAATTTAGATAGGTCAAATTTTAGGGTTTCTGGATTTCCTAGAAATCAAGACTTGATCCATTTGACTCCTGATTTGGACTAGGTCTCAGAGGTTGACTCTAAGTGACCTAATTAGAACTTATAATTATATTTAAGACTTAGAATTAGCCTTAATTAACTATGGTAACAACCTGGGTTGTTACAATGGCACATGTCTAACATTTTTGAGCTTCCAAACTGCACCACTTGGTAGCTGAACATCGACATCACCTCTGCCAATGATATCGCATACCTTAACATCACCAAGATATACCTTACCCAAGTCACCCTTAGTGTAATTCTTGAATACACCTCTAATATGAAAGGATGCACCTGAGTTCATAACCTAAGACTTTGTGTTACTAAGTGAGAAGATCAATGCATACTAATCCTCTTCATCTAAAATATTTATAGTGGGGTACATAACCTTACCTCCATCACTTGGCCTCTTTAGGGTAGGGCAATCCTTCTTAAAGTGACCTATCTTATCACAATTCTAGTAACCTTTCTTTGCTTTTTTGGGTCCTAATTTTCCTTGTCTAGACATGGATCTATTTCTATTTTGTTTACGGTCTACTTGTGAAATAACTTTAGGTTGTTACTCTGCTAAATCCAAGCTGAATCAAGTTCTAATTCTCATTCCACTAGACTCAAATAGCCATTTAAGCCTAACCCTGAAAATTTGGGATCAATTGAAGCTCATCTGAGCAAAATGGATATTTTGTCAATTTTAGGATCTTAAAAATTAGCTAAATTATTTTGATCTTCAAATTAAAATCTGGTTTCATATTTGAGTTCCTCACCCCCAAATTAGCTAAGGCTAAACTTTAGGGAATTTTTGGAAATCATCTGGTCCTAAATTGGATTTAATCTCATTAGTATTAATTATATTAATTTAAGAATAATATAATTTATATAAATAATTTTCTGTTTAACTGCAGAGACTCGCTATTGGGACCACGGTAGATCTGCTGCTGGGTTCCCACAGCAGCGTAGCTTTCTCTACGTATTGCTATCCTTGCACAAATCTTAGCGCATCGCATCCAATGGCATCCAATCACTTGTGCTAAGAAATATTATCAGCCATATGATCGTTCCCTTGATAAAATGACTGATAGTTCCCTCAGGAATTTCTAACGATATGAAGAAAAGTGTAGCCAAATTCATGGCAAAGTGTCATACCTATAATCTGGTGAAAGCCGAGCAATAAAGGCCTGAAGGTCTTTTGCATCCGTTAGAAATACCTGAGTGGAAGTGGCTTGACATTTCAATAGATTTCATTATGGAATTGCCTTGCACAAGATCCGGTGTCGATGTAATTTGGGTCACCGTTGACCATTTGACAAAATATGTGCATTTCATTCCAATCCATTGACTGACTCGATGAAAAATCTTGCAAATCTCTGCATTAAGGAAATCGTCAGATGGCATGGTATTCCTAAGTGAATCATATCAGATAGAGATAGCAGGTTCACTTTTAAGTTTTAGTAGGTAGTGCACTAAGATATAGGAACTAATCTAGCAATGAGAACAACTTTTTATCCCCAAACTGATAGTCAGACTGAAAGAGTGAACCAAGTTCTTGAAGATTTGCTTAAACTCTGCATTATAGAATTTGCTAGTTCCTAGAAAGTATATATTTTGTTGGTGGAGTTTGCATATAATAACAGCTTCCAAGCCAGTATTAAAATGGCTTTATATGAAGCCCTATATGGCAGAAAGTGCAGTACTCTTCTTGAATGGTTAGAAATAGAAAGCGTCCAACTTTATGTTTCTGAATTAGTAGAGGAAACCAATAAAAAATCTCAGCTTATTCAGCAAAGAATTCATTCAGCTCAGGATCAGCAGAGTAAATATCATAATACTCATCATCATCTCTTAGATTTCAGTGTTGAAGATTATGGATATTTGAAGGTTAGCCCAATGAAAGGCATCTTTAGATTTGGTGTAGCAGGGAAAATTAGTCCCCGTTACATTGGACCTGTTGAGATATTAGCAAAGGTAGGGTCATTAATCGATAGGCTAAACCTCCATGATGATTTCGTAGCAGCTCACAATGTGTTTCATGTGTCGTAGTTGAGAAGATGTCTCTGAGACCCTTCTCATTTAGTTCAGCTTCTATCAATATAAATTCAACCTGATCTTTCATATGCAGAAGACCTTATTAAAATATTTGCACGACCAGAAGTAGTTAAGAAATCACAAAATTCCAATGGTAAAGGTTCAGTGAAAGAATCGCTCTCTGGAGAAATATACTTGGGAAAGGGAGGTGGATATGCATCATAAATATCCAAAGCTCTTTGTGAACCCTGAACTTTTCCTATTCCCTACTTTTTAGTTATTAGTCTATATTTCGTGTTTGTTATATTTTCTTCGATTAAGTGATGTCGGGGATGACATTGTTCTTAAATGGGAGAGTCAGTAACAACTTAAGGTTGTTACTCTACTAAACTAAGTGTTAATTCTCATTCCACTAGACTCAAATACCATCTAAGCATAATCCAGAAAATCTAAGATCAATCAAAGCTCATTTGAGCAAAATAAATATTTTGCAATTTAAGAATCCTAAAAATTAGCTAAATAAATTTGATCTCAAAATTAAAATCTGATTTCATATTTGAATTCCTCACCCTCAAATTAGCGAAGTGTAAAACATTAGGAATTTTTGGAAATCATCTGGTCATAAATTGGATTTAATCTCATTAGTATTAATTATATTAATTAAGGAATAATATAATTTAAATAATTTTTTTTTTAACTGCTCGGATTCACTGTCGGGATCGCGACAGATCCGCTGCAAGGTCCTACAGCAGCGCCTCCTTTGCCGCGTATCGCTATCCTCACATGAATCTTGGCGTGTCAATCCAACGACATCCAATCCTCCGGGCTAAGATTTATCGTCAACCGTAGGATCATTCTCTCAATCCAATGGCTGATCATTAATTGACTTAATTAATTAAACCAAGGCACATTCGAGCCGTCTATAACAAATAGTCGATCCATCAGACGGTTCGGAGCACCCCAGCACTGTGGAGATTTATTTCCAATTTGACCGCTCATGCCTCTAGTTCCCCCAAACAGCTCGACCTATTACTGTTGCCATGGTAGTACGGGATCAATTACATTCTTCCTCTTCTACTCTCAATAGCAACAACTATACGGCAGCAATCTCCTGGAATTGCCCCTAGTTGGTTAAGCCGACGGTCCCTCCCTCGGGACGAGCCATAGCTATGGACCCAAGCCATGGCAGCCACCCTCTCCTTCTAGCAAGCTATAAATAGCTCAAGACCTTCATAGTGAGCTCCTTTGCTCACTGTAGCTCCCTCGAATTTCCCTCTCCTTCCCTCTCGAGCTCTCTGCAACTCCCGAAGATTCCAGCTTCGTCCACATCTATTTGAGGGTGCGGTCTAGTGTTCAAACCCCCTGCACAGCTTTTGTGATCGTCCAACAGCTCCAGCATCCCAGCAATTCTTCCCAGTCGTGCCTGCCTTCAGCCCTCCTAGGTACTGCCTCTTCCCCATCAAGTCGAGTGAACTCGATGTCAATCAAAATCTCTAAATTAGCTTTTTGTTATGCCATAAGGTTAGTCTCCATCCAGGAAATCTCCTACACCCTTTGAGCAATCCGTTACAGTATAGACAACCATCATTGCTGTCTAGAAGAATTTGGGCTCATTTAGTGAGGTCGAAGAAGCTCCATTGGGCTAGAGCACTTGAGCTCCTCATGTTAATTCCATGATTGCTTATGAGAGCTAACTAGACCCATTGCGATCATCCCAGGGGTCTGGGTTAGCTTCGGTCAATCACTTTGATCGATCATGATTTTTAGAGTAGCTCATGGCTAGGACTAAGGTCCCAGGCATTGGGAGCCTTCTGTGCCAAGTGACCATGGGGATTTGATCCGCCTCACCGTTCTGATGGTATAGTGATCGAGCCCCATGCATGTGGATGTCTCTATAAGGAGAATTAGCTCCCCACAGTAAACCCTAGATGTATGATTTAGTGCAGATTGGAGTGAGTAGGATCCCAGGGTCTTCGTCCCTCCTGCAGATGGCTTCTTAGCTCAATCGATGCGTCAAAGGATAGGGATTGTGTAGCCATCCAAAGTGGATTGCAGTGTATCCTATCAATGGAGAATTCATTGATCTCAGCTTTTAACCCTTATACCACAAGGATTCCAATGATTGGTGATATGCAAAATTTGGAGTTCTCTAAGCTCCAAAAATATGTTAATCACCCTAATTGGAAATTAAGATGGTCACTATTAAAAATTATTACCCAAACAAAAATAAAATATAATATTATTATTCTACCCATTTTTGTGATTATTTTGGTCTATAATTTCAAGATATTTGGATTAGTATTTTAAAAGTTATTTGATTAATTTTATTGTATTAAATCAATCCTATGATTCCTGATTCCATTAAATATGAAATATTCTATTGAATATTTCCCTATTTACTCAAAGTGGTGCGATCGGTTCAAGTGAGTCTGTCGAGGCACGAGTTTGAGAGACCGGACCACATAATGTCATGCGAACAAGCACTGTTCGTCCCTGTCATGATGGAAGGATTTATGGTTTGAGATTTAAACCATAAATCCTTCCCGCTCAGACCAATCAAGATAATGTGCCATATATCAACACAAAGTTGAGGAAGAGACCTTCTTAATGCATACAAAATCCCTAACCTTAATGGCTCAGGTCAGCACGATTCATGTGAGTCAGGTTTTAGTGTTATGGTTTACTATGGAGGTGGATTGCGTCTTTGATAGTGACCCTAACTGCCCGTGCCTAATAACAATGACTTCCTTGGGTCAAGGCCAACCCAAGAAACTCATTGTCGACGATTGAACCTATCGGGGCACTAAAACCATAAATTGGGGGCTCAGGCACTGTACATCACTGTACAGACCTGAGTCTCTACAGCTAGGTTATGCTCGCTCAAGATTAATTGAGCTCGGGGAACGATAGGGTAGGGTATGATGTAGAATTTTGAAACAATAATTGCAAGATTTGAAAATATATGGGGATAATAGGAGTGTACCTAGGATTTTTCTGACTACGACTTCACCGGTTCGTTACGATGAACTAATGAGCTAGAAGTGTCGGGGTGGATTCTTATGGATCCAGCTTGCAAAATTTGAACAATTGAGATTTACTTGGTAGGCAAATAGTGAGGCGAAAGGGCACGGAGGTGGTTGTTTTGAGCGGTCGTCAGCAGCCCCGAATGGGCACGACTCAGCTAGAGCGGGCAATGCGTCATAGTGCTTGTCGCTCCTCAGTCGTTCATTCAGTCATGAAATTAGATTTGACTTAATGGTTTGAGTAACCGAGGATGAGGTTTTGGTCGTTGGATCAAAGCTTCAATCCAATGGCTGGATTGCTCCCGGGCTGCAGGACTGATCTTGTCGGTTGATCTAATATTGAGGCGGATCAGACGGCGCAAATACGATGATAATTTTTGTTTTAATATTTAATAGATATAAACAATGAATTATAACTAATATTAATTAATACTAATTGTATTAATCAAATTATCATAAACTAATGAGCTCCAAAAATTCTAAGAAATTCACCCATAGTTAATTTAAATATGATGAACTCAAAAATAAAGTCAAATTTTTGATTGGAAGTTAAAATAATTATCTCATTTTTCTATTTAATCAAATTGATTAAAATATTCATTTTAATCAAATGACTTCCAAATTATTTGAAAATTTCAGAGTTTGATCTTAGGCTGTTTTAAGACAATTGAAATGATTTTTAGTTTAATTAAACTGTTAATAAGTAACAATCATGAACTGTTATAAAAGAGCCGGGTGTACACTAAGAAATAATATAACCCTATATTGAGCATAATCTAGTCTTATCGTATTCAATCCATAGGGCTTTTATTACTCGAAGATGCATCTTAGCACATGAAATGTTTAGGGATTTGATTGAGATGCTATCGTGACATATAGTGTCTTTGTTGGCTGCAGAAAGAAAACCCTAAGTAGAGAACTGTAGGGAAGGTGTTTGAGTTAGGTCGTTCTTGACCCAATCCCAATAACTAAACCCAATGTCTGATTGGATAATGGTAGCCCAATAAGTTGCTTCTCTATGTGTGAGAGTATTCATTAATATTATTAAAAATTAAATCAGAATTATATAAATTTAATAGAGAGTGAATTAATAAAATATTTAAAAGAATTTAAGTTCAAATTTAATGAAATTTGAACCATATACTAAGAATATAAGAAATCTAATTACGAAGAAATTTCTGAAATTTGATCGATAAAATTGTTAATTTTTACTAATCAAGATTCAAAGGTATTTAGAACATTTAAGTTTTATTTTGCACTTGAGATTTAGGATAATAATATAAATTCACCCAGTGTGATGACTAATTATTAGATTAGTAAAATTAATCAAACATTAAATGTTAACTTCTCTTGAATCATATTAGGGTCTATCATAATTGTGCATATAATATGGGAAAATAAAAAAGGCACATCCACATTCAGTTGTATCCAATAATGATAGTAAAAATTAAAAAACTTTATATTCATCCCAAAAAAAAAAACAAAAAATATCCATAGTTTAATACATGCCTAAATGATTCACACTGCTCCTTTTTTCGGCGCAAGAACATATTGCAATCCCCAAGCCGATCTCCTCTCAGTGTCCCTCTCCATCATCGGCGGTGCATTCAGGTTAGCGAGGAGATGGCTATTGAGAATACTCGATCCTTACTTTCTTGATTCACGAACCACTTCTTTCGGCGAAGAAGCTAGTCTACTCTTCTTCTCTTATGATCCTTCAATCGAGACGTCGCTTCAATATTCACCATTAAGGTACTATAATATAGATCCTTGCTGATCCATCTACACCTACATCTTTTATTAAAATGTTGTCTATTAATTTCTTTTGCTTTATATTAACTGCGTGCATCACTTGCATAGATCAGTCACAGCCTTCAGCAATTGGTTAGTTACAACTTTCAGCAATTGTTCAGTTCATGTTCGATTACTGTTTTTAGCGACAATTTAGTTATTGCTACTATAGTCTTTAGCAACTGTTCAGTTATTGTCATTTTTAGTTCTCAGCAATTGATTAGTAAAGTCTTCGATAATTATTCAATTTACTTATATTGTAGTCTTCAGTGATTATTTAGTTTTACTTTTAGTACATATAGTTTGCATTTTTGTTTATTTTGCATAAATTTTTGTCAGTATTTTCTTTCAACGTTTGTACATATATATACAGATACATGATCTGCACAACTTGATAGTTTCAACAAGAATGTACTTTAGCTCGGTTCAATAATACAATACATTTCAATTTTACTTTTTAGTTTCAATTTTCTTAGCATTTCTGTAAAGCTTATAAATTATATGCTATCATGTGATATCTTAAAACTTATTAAAAATTCACCCGTACTTAAACCTTTGTGTCTAACCAAATTTTTTTTCTTGGTTGTGCCTTGTCATAATGTACATACGACAAATCAACAAAATAGGTCAGAACCAGCATTTGAGGAGCAGGATCCTTTAGGAGAATCCATTTATAGCATTTTACTTTGGAGAGTGAGAGATTTTTGTTATTTTTCATTTTTATATAGCCCTATATTAATTATTAGAATAATTTAAAATTAATATATTTTTCTTATTTTCTTGAGTTTTTTTACTGTATTTGAATAGATGAAGGTGAAAATATTTGGATGTATTTCCTTTATTGCACTGCTATACTAAACTTGATAAGATCCTGGGCATTTAATGCCTAATATCGGGTCGTTATAATTAATATCAGAGCAATATTGGGGGAATATTAGTATAGTAGTGCATCACACAATCCATACAATGCAAATGGAACTATCAGAATGATGGGAAAATCATTAAGAGAAAAATATTGAAACCATAGAGAATTTAGAAGGAAAAGTTGACTTGAAGAGATTAGTAATGTTACATAAACAACAAGGGGGCCAATGCATGTGAAAGTAAAATGATATGTGTGAACAATATTGCAATAAGTACACCAACTTGTTTAGATTTAAGAAATAGTAGTAAAATTTGGAATAACAAAAGAAATTTGAGATATTAGGTTTCGGTGACTGAGACACCATTAACAAATCTCTAAGGTGCGGATCTACTCCTTAATTCAGTTAATACAGTTGAATCAATCTACCCTTTTATAATTGGATGTTTATAACATAAGATGAGTGTTTTAACTTTACAAAATTTCATAGGTGAATCCATTTCTTGGATTTCTGAATATATATTTCCATGCTGCTTTAATCTTTAAATCCTGATAAAACCTCTACTGGAAGGTAGCTGATTAATGAACAGCCATATATATACTAATAAGAGATTGATGATTGTGAATTATTACTTTGGAGCTCAATAACTTTCAAAAACTAATAAAATGTAAGAATTGCACTTGGAAAACTCTGTTAGTCATTTAAAGACACCATCAATGCAAATCTCTGATAGATGCTTGAATATCAATAAATTTCTAATGACTTAGAACCCATCCATAGTAGTTAAACTTATTATGTAATTGCATTGAATGTGTATAGAATATAACTGGGGTTTGATAGTTGAAAGTCACTGAAGCAATATATGAAATAACAACACAAATAAGAAATTTAATCACATCTCAAGCCACACAATCACAAGCATACAAACACAAATATTTTTACATGGAAAATATGATAATGGAAAAAATCATAGAGCCACACCGTAACACGAAAAAATGCACTATGAAAAAGTTAGTACAGAGTTACAAAGAACTTTTCAATCTCAAAAGAAAGGAAAAAGTACAGCCATTCAAGTCTCTGATCTTCTCCTGTCTAATTTTCTCTCAAACTCTTACTCTAGGGTTTCTTAATTTCAAGCAAGCCGTAAAAAGGGCCTCATATAGTGTTTAAAACTCTCACAATATGGAGTTTAAATACAAAAATAGGACCCAAAAGATTGCTTAAAATATGATCCAAAAGATTGCCTAAAATATGACTCAAAATATTGCGCAAAATAGGATCCAAAAGTTTGCCTAAAATAGGATCCAACGGATTGCCTAAAATAGGATCCAGAATATTACTTAAAATAGGACTTAAGAGATTACCCAAAATAGCTCTTAGAAAATTTGTCTCAACACCATAACAATCTCCCACTTGGATACTGATTTCGATCACTTCAATGCTGAATTTTATTCATCTTGATTACACTTGTTGCAAAGGACATGGTGTAGCTCACCTCGGCCTCTTGTTACATATTAAGACCAACTAAAACTGCACACAGCTACAGTTTCTCCACTATCATAGTCTTCGTGAACATGTTAGTTGAATTTTTCGATGCATGAATCATCTCAAATGTTTCTAACAGTGTTCGGATGAAATGGTAACATAACTGAATATGCTTTGTTCTGGCATGAAAGATTGCATTCTTGGCTAGATGAGTGGCCTTCATACTGTTACAGTATAGTCTTACATCCTCTTGCTCCTTGCCCAACTTGGCCAAAAAATTCTTCAACCAAATAATTTTCTTGCTCGCCTCAATGATGGCGACATACTCAGCCTCGGTGGTGAGATCCAGTTCACCGCAACACTGCCCAATGTAAATATGTATCTGGCTGTACTTCTCCTGCTATCAATGTCTCCGGCTAAATCTGAGTATAGTTATCTATGCACCTTAATTTTGAACTTCCCAAAGAACAGTACTTTGTCCATAGTGCCTCTCAAATATCTGAGTATCCACTTGATTGCCTCCTAGGGATGGTTTCTGTAATTGCTCATGAATTACTGACCACTCCTACTAAATGTGCTATGTCCAGTTCCGTGCAAATCATGGCGTACATCAAGTTTCAAACCGCTGAAGCATATGAAACCCTTTCCAAATGTTCCTGTTTCTCTCAGTCTTTGGCATTTTTTTTTTGATAAACTAAAGTGACATGCTAGGGGGATGCAAACTGGCTTTGCCACATTCATGTTGAATATTTTCAACACTTTTTCAATGCACTTTGTTTGAGATAATTTTAGTATACATACACACCTCTCCTTACTGATCCTCATCATGAGTATCTATTATGTTGGTCCCAAGTTATTCATATTAAACTTCTTTAACAATTGTTTCTTCATTCATTTTATCTCCTCCATGTCTAATCCCATTATCAGCATAACTTCTACGTACAGTAGTAGGATGATATATAATGACTTAAATTGTTTTATAAAGCAACAATGATTCACATGACACCTCTTGTACTCTATGTCTAACATGAACTTGTCAAATCTTTTGTACCACTATTTTGGCCCCCACTTCAAATCGCATAGACTTTTCTTGAGCTAGCAAACAAGCTCTTCTTTTCCTGAGGTTATAAATCCTTGTGGTTGCATCATATATAGCTCCTCCTCTAGATCATCATTTATAAAATTAGCATTTATATCCATCTGCTCCAGATGTAGATTCTCCACTACTCTGATAGTGGTCATCTTAACTACTGGAGCAAAGATCTCATTGTAGTCACACCATGTTTTCACTGAAATCCCTTTACCTCAAGCCTTTCCTTATAGCGCTTGCTTTCATTTGACTCCTCCTTCAATTTGTAAACCCATTTGTTGTGAAGAACCTTCTTCCCATCTAGTAGTCTAGTCAACTCTCATGCCTTATTTGGCATGAGTGATTCTAACTCATCATCCATGACTGACTCCCACTTGATTGAGTTATTAACATGAAGCGCCTCTTCATAGCATTTGGTTCATCCTACCTGTTAGTAATAGATAATACAATGAAGAAGGGTATCTTTGTGTAGGTTGTAAAATTATGGTGGATCTTTTCAGCTTAGTAGTAGTTGTTTGAGGGACTGTCTGCACTCCACCATCATGAACACCTTATTGTACCTATTCATTCTGCTTATTATTATCATCTATCTCAATATACTTGGTTGCATCATCTGAAGCTATTTTTGGATTGCTCTGAACTCCATTCTTGTCCTTGTATATCTCATACTCCATGAATATGATGTCCCTGTTTCTGACGATTTTTTGATTCTGATGGTTGCAAAATCTGTAGCCAAACAGTCTTGTTCCATATCATATAAAAATGCACTTGATTTCCTTTGAATCAAGTTTTCTTCTAGAACCTTCATCAACATGCTCATAAGACAAACAACCAAATACCTTTAGGTGAGATAATTTTACCTCTTGACTGCTCTAGGCCTCCTCAAGTTATCCCTTCTTTCAATGGATTGAAAGATCTCTATTGTTTCAATACACTGCTATATTTACTACATCTGCCCAAAATTGCTTGGTAAACCTCATGCTCTTGGAAGACACTGTGATAGTCTTGTTCATGTGCTCTGCAACACCATTCTACTAAGGTATTTCTTGAATAGTGAACTCCTGTATGATCCCATTTAAAGCATAAAGTTCCTTGAACTCATTATCACAATATTCCTTATTATTGTCAGATCTAAGACACTTGAGTTTTCAACCAGTTTCATTTTCAACCAAAGCTAACCTCTTTTTAAACACACAAAACATGTCAGATTTGTGCTTCGTAAACAATACATGTACCTTTATGGTATGATAATCTATAAAGACAAAATAAGTGGCTCCACCAAGTGAGGAGATAGAGCTGGACCACATATATCTATGTGTACCAACTATAGTCTTTGAGACTTCAAGTCTCTCTACTCTTTGAGAAGCTCACTTTCTTCTGCTAGCTGTAAAACCAGTCTTCACAAAATTCTAGGTTCTTGATTTTATCTCTGGAATCTTTTTTTTTGGATAACAGTGACTTCAACCATTTCTCGTTCATGTGACCTTGTCTCTAGTCTTAAAGATGTGAATTAGTCTCACAGTATGATGTTGTAATAGAGTTTGCCACTATTGATCAATTAATGTGTCACATCTATACTGTCTCGAGCTACTACTAATGCACCTTTCGTCGCTTTCTAAGAGTGTCTTGTGAAGCTTATGTTGTAGCCTTCACGATTAAATACTAACAAAAATTAAGATTCTTTCTAGACAAGAAACTTGTCTAGCATCCTTCAACTTCCATACCGATCCATTCGGTAATCGGATATCTACATCGTCTTTACCAACAATGCTGGAGGCTTTGTCATCTTCAAAGTAAACTTTTCCCATATTATGTTTGGTATAACTTTTGAAAGCTTCATTGCCAGGAGTTGCATGAAAAGAAGCAACGAAATCTGCAACCTGGGATTCAGCGCTAACTTAAGACAAGATCAACTCATCCTGCTCTTCTTCTGCTAAAACATTTAGAAAGAGGTTCTTATCCTTATTTCCACCTCTTGACTTTTTCAAGGCAAAATAATCCTTTTTGAAATATCCAGATATTTCATAGTTCCAATATTCTATTTTTTATTTCCCATTCTTGATTTTTCATGCCTTGACTTAGACCTATTCTGGTTGGTCTTTCAGTCTATATGCTTTTTCTTCTGCTATCAGCATTTAGGGCTGAACTTGATGCTTCACTGCTAGACCTTTTTGAACTTCTTTGTTCAATACAAGCCCAACAATGTCATCAAATTTCAAGTTTGCATTTTCTGATAATGTCCTTACAATAGTAGCCAAACCATCCTAGCTACCCATTAATGAAGATAGAAGCAACAAATCTTGCACCTCATCATCAAACTTGATGTTCACAGAGCTAAGCTGGCTTGTCACAGTATTTAACTCATTCAAATATTCTGTCAATGAACCGTCATCTATCATCTTCATGTTGAATAACCTCTTCATCAAGAAAACCTTATTGGAAGCCAAGGGCTTCTCATACATTATAGTTAGGACTGTCATGAGATTTGTTGTTGTTTTCTCATTCATAATGTTGAACATCATGGATGAGTATAAAGAAAGGCGAATCTATCTCAAGTGATGTTCTATCAAGGACTTCCCAATTTTCATTAGACATAGTAGTATATTTATCACTAGCTCCTTCTAATGGCAGGTACAGTTTCTGGTAGAGCAAATCCTCCATCTACATCTTCCTGAAAGTGAAGTTTGTGTCGTTGTACTTTTTGATCTTGTGTCTCATCTTGTCACCGTTGTTCCCACTTAAACTTAACAAACCCTATAATCTCTCTCTGATATCACTTGTAGAGAATCTTATCGGGGTTTGACTATTGAAAGTTACCAAAACAATATATGAAATAACTACACAAACAAGAAATAAAATCACATCACAAGACACAGAATCACTAGCATACGGATACACAAAGATTTTTATGTGAAAAACTCGATAACTGGAAAAGCCACAGTGCCACACCACCACAAGAAAAAATTCAGTATGAAAGAAATTAGTAGAGTTATAGAGAATTTATCAATCTCAAGAGGAATGAAAATGTACCATTTTGAAGCTTTCGATCTTTTCCTCTCTAATTTTCTCTCAAGCTCTTATTCTAGGGTGTCTTGGTTTCAAGCAGGCTGCAAAAAGGATCTTATACAGTGTTTAAGACCATCACAATGCGAGATTTAAATACAACTCCCAATGGATCCAAAGCTGCTTAAATTAGGACCCAAAAGATTACCTAAAATATGATCCAGAAGATTGCTTAAAATAAGATTCAAAAGAGTGCCTAAAATAGAATCTAAATATTGCCTAAAATAGGATCCAAGAGATTGCCTAAAATAGGATCCAAATGATTACCTAAAATAGGATCTAAATATTGCCTATAATAGGACCTAAGAGATTACCCAAAATAGTCCTTAGAAATTGATCTCCACACCATAACAAAATGGAGATCGCCTAATTTGTTGGTGGATTAAACTTGTGAATATACACAGTTGATTGGAATTGATTTTAATCTGTTATCCTCAATTGTAACTGTAGCACAGATTACCTATAATATGTAGTACTTAGTGCAGATTTAGGTTTGTAGGATCATTAATCTAAATCAGATTACATTAAGTTCTCTAACTGATATTTATATATAAGGATGAGAGTCTATATCCTAGCTCTTTATTTCCTCCCAAACTTAGTCAATGGATGGAGTTTTGTATCTTAATAATGCGGTTGTGTCAGTCTAATTGCAGCTCAATACAGACTCTAAGTTAAGTTAAATGGCTCCAATTTGTTGCAAAATAATTGATCATAAGATGAGATGAACTGATGCAGTAGAATGTAAAATTTTAAATGTGGAGGTTGACAGACTATTTTTTTTGTTGTACGTCTGCGCTCACACGCAAGTGCACATGGTCTGAAGTAATATTAGGATGGTGAGATATCGAGATTTATCGTCCCCTGGGAACAGTATTGGTTTTGTTACTAAAGTATACTAGAATATATTAATGTTTGAATTATGATTTGAGTTTGTTAATTATTTGGTTCTAAATTTAACAATCAGGGTTTCTTTAATTTGAAACTACTATTTAAAAAGTAGGGAGAGTTGGGTTTAACATGTAATTCATTAAGGGTTTCGTGTAAGTACTATTTTTTATCAATTTTAAGTGTCAAATTACTTAGATGTTTTAATTATAATTAAGAAACATAATCTTTTCTAGGGCATCCCCCAGAATGGATTAAGTTATGCTTAATGCTCAAAGATGAACATAAGAGGCTCAATCCCGGCACCCTCACGTGAACAATGTTAATTAAATCTGATAGTTGCGTCTAAGTTATTAAATCCACTTTCTTAGTTGCTCAATCACATGAGCTTGATTCCACTAATGGCTCACATGCATCAGTTCTATGTTTAGCTAAGGAAGAGAGTCATTGGGCTAAGTGGTTATGTCACATCACCCACAAGCACTCGATGCGTCATCATCCTTGCATAAACTAGAACAAGCTATGGAGCTTAGTTGGTGGCTCTTGGCTCACACGCATCAACTTCTCAACTTAGCTAAAGGAACAATACTACGATGTTTAAAGATCTTGTCACTAGGCTCTTGGCAATCGTGCACATGTTCCTAGCATGAACTAATAGTGAGCAATGAAGCTCAAAGATCATTCATTGTCCCATCGCTTGGTTTCCCTTTTCAAACCTAAGGATTTACTTTGATAATCCTCGCACAGTGAATGTTGACACAGATATTTGCGGCAGGGACGTTCTATATGCATACCCTTCGTTCTAATAAGCTAAACTAGCTTGATAGTTTTTCTTGTTTAAAAACTTTTACATAAATAAATACATTTATGACACAGCATTCACCCAATCATTCTTCACATCAATAATCAAAGAAATGACAAAAGAAATTTATTCATTAATAATTCTGAGTACAAACACATTTTAATCCCTTAAATCATTACATGCATATGCCCAACTCTTCCCAAGTAGGGTTTAGGCTTTCATTAGAAAAGAAATATAAAAACAACACCATAGAACTAAGAGCCCTTGCATGGGTCTTATAGAAAAAAAATTGAGAGAAAGATCGAGATACAATACTAGGAACAGCTGTTGCATTCGCCTGATCTTATCTCCATCTCTGATCTCCTTATCCATTCTGCTTTTGTGCTGGATCTTCTTCCTTCAATGCAAGCCTTCCTTCTCCTTGGGCAGGGAGGAACTCTCCTTATTGCTCAGCAGCCTTCATTCTTCTAAATCCTTGAATATCCAAATCTGTAACCCTCACTTAATCTTCAATTCTTCATTTTATAGACTCTTTCCCAGCTGCTCCGGAATGAATTTAGCCATTAACTCTCAATTTAGAAAGCTGTGTTTACCTTAAATGATTATTCTTTTATTCCCTTGGTAATGAAGAGTTTCAGCTGTATAGCATTTAAGTTCTGCTATGGGAAGAGAATACAATCAGACTTTTGGCCTTCCTTATGTTACTTTAAATGCTGTTGATGGGCAAAAATTCCGTCGGGCTCTACGGCGTGCGATAGAGCCAGGGTTTCTGTCTTGAGGGCGCTACGATGCACGGTAGCACCGGGCTTTCTGTTAGGAAGGCGCTGCAGCACGTGTTAGCGCTAGGGTCTTGGTTTTGATTCCGCCATGGTGCGTGGTAGCGCTAGGATCTCGGTCTTTGGCCCGCTGCAGTGCTCGGTAGCGCCATACTTTTGAACATTAAATTTATTTGAGGCGCTGGGCAATATTTTAATTCCGTTGCAGTGCACGGTAGCGCTTGCGTCTCGGTCTATGGCCCACTGCAGTGCTCGGTAGCGTCAGTGTTTCGGTCTTTTGTTTGCTGCAATGCGCGGTAGCGCCATACTTTGAATAATTAAATCATGGAAAACATTATACATCCTCTATAGCATGCGGTCGCGCCAGGGTCTCTGTTGAAGGTTTGCTACAGCACGCGATAGGGTGACAGTCTCAGGTTTTTATCCTCCACAGCGCGCTGTGGCGCGCCGTAACGCATTTCTCCCATTTTTTTTGATTTCTTCCATAATTCAATTTAGCTCCTCTTTTGTTCTGAGAAGCAGCAAAAGCTTATCAAAGCACACAAGTTCTGATACAAAGTGTTTGTTTTTTATTACTTAAATCACTATAAATCTTAGATTTATCAGAGAGGTAAATTTCAATTCATATACAAGTGGTATAAAATAATTGATCATGAGATGAGATGAACTGACTTCAATTATAGATTCTTGTAACCTTTTTATTTGTAGATTTAAGTTGAAAGGTAGATGTCTCTAGTTACATTGATTTGATTAAGGCTAGAATTTTTGTTCTCCATCACATTTTCTTAGTCATTAGGCTTGAAAGTTCAAATGAATACATTTTATGTCTTTCAAGTGTTGTCTGAATGGAGCCTCTGAAAAAAAATATATATGTAGAATGAATTCTAGTTCTTAAAGCCTGGATTGTTGGCTCTATATTTGTAAGCCTAAGTATAATTGATTATACCTAAATCAAGTCCAATGCTAGGAATGTTTTAGCTCATGATACTCTAACCACTTAAGTTCTTTGTTTATGCATACATAAGTTATGCAATCTTATGATATTATTAAATGGGGCTGATCAAGAATTCTTATATGATAAGGATAATGATTAGATTATGATCAATGCAATAATACTAAAAATCTAAATTAATGATGACTGACCTTTCTTTCTTATATCTCCACAATGATGATGTTGATGCAAGAAATATATACATATTCCTTCCTTGGATTTTGTTCAGTAGAGGTTCTGCCATTTCTGATTCTGTGAAACTATCTTAATGGTTATTCTGTTGATCAACAATCGTTTAATGCATTTACTTATCCTATGATTATGAAATTTAATTTATTGAGATAATGATAAGAATCTTCTGTTTCCATATAACACATTGAGGTTTCTGCACTTACCTGTAACTGAAGGTTTCTATAAGAATATATAGTTCTCAGTGTTGGAAATTGAAAGCAATAATGCTTCTAAAAATATTACAAAGATCTACTAATCCTCAAGAAATTTCAATTCATAATTTGTCAAGGTTTAATTGTTGTAGACTAATCCATTCGGGTGGCTTGATATTTATAATATAAGGTTAGTGTGAATAACAGAATGTAAGATGCACAAATAGGAGCTGCTGTGCATTTTGAAATTGATAATGGCTGTTAGTTTAAATTAAGTTTAGTTATTCCTTATAACTTGATGTCTATAATTATAGAATTTGCAAAATTCTTAGAACCTTTCACCCTGAAACTTTAAGTATTTAAATGTAATGTAGATTCTGCATTTGATTGAAACTGCAAGTTATACACAAGTATCAAGTTTTCTGGATCATCTTCGATTGCAATGCAGATGGTTTTGGAAACTTTAAAAGAAGCGGGTAATGATGCGCCTATTTGAGAATTATCTCATGAATAGATATAAGAATCTGTTAGGATATTCTGTCTAAGTTCCCACCAGAATGAACTTTCCAAGCTTTAAATAAACTTTGAATTTAGTTTAATAATTTTAAAATTTGGTTATATTGATCACAAACAGTTCAAATCCTATTTTGAAAGAAAATAGGACTGTTTGAGTATCAAATAACCCACTTTTTCTTAAGAATGTAAGGAGCTTGCACGGTTGTCCAAACAGAAAAATTTATATGAATTTGAAGCATTTTCATTTGTGCCATCTTCGAAAAGATCATCTAGTATGGAATTGGGGCTAGGTGATCCTGGTTCTCATCGAGTTTCTCAAGCAAACTTTGTAATGCTCAAGGTTTCTTGGTAAACGAATATGAAGAAGGGATTAAAGTGATGGCATTCTTAATCAATGGCTGTGATTTCAGTGGACAGATGGGTGAGGTTCATTATTTTAAGACTATAGCTGTTCTTATTGTTGATCCTTATTAAATATGGCTAGGACAATGAATTAAATCTATAGCTTAAACAACTTTAGTTTATGTTTGAACAGGTTACAGTTGTTTTAAAAATTTGCCAAAAAATTGTTATGCAAAACTGCTGTAAATGAAGCAGTTAATGTAATTTAGAGATTCAACTTTCTGATTATGGGACCAAGCAATGCTAGTGCCGGAAGATTGAAGTGCAGGACTGCTGACACATTATTGCGGGGACGGCTGCTACACAAACCTGCAGAGCTGTCTTGCAATCATCTAATCCTTAAAGTTAGCCTCCTATTAAAGAATAATTATAAGTGCACCAAATAATTTTGATGATGGCAGTAAATTGAAAGAAAATATGTTAATAGATGGTGCTTATATAGCTTAGCAAGAGATAAGAATGCAGCTACCCAGCTGTTTAGTCCCTAATGCAAAGAAGAAACTATTTTGAATAAAATAAAAAAGAATGCAGCAGTGGTCCGAGTTAAAATCAACTTTAACATTCTGAATCTCTTTCTAATGTTAATTGTGGTATCTGTAAGCTGGTTTGTGCCGAAGAGTTGAAGTTGTAGATGAACTGAGAACAATAAGGAGTGAATTTGACATGTGAGTTGGCAGTAGTTTTGGACTCTGAACTGGTATGATTAGCAATATTTCTAGACTTAGAGAAGTTAACTTTACAGTTTGCCAAATTTCTAAAAGTATTTCATGATCATCTTTACAAGAAAAGTAACATTATTATGCTATGTTAAGCGATGTGGCATGTGTTTAATTATAAGCAGAGTTGTCCTGTGCCTTATCCTAGTTTTCTCCTGTGGGATCATACTATTATACCATTTATGAAATTTGATGTGCTTAAAGGAAGGATTGAATTTAGCTAAGTGGAGCTGAGGATTGAAATTAGTTGTCATGACAGCCAGGAGAATTCATTGTAACTAAATGGAGAATTCATTGTGGGTGTGCACTTGAAAGGTTTTATTACAAATTGAATGGTCTAAATTGTATCAATCAGTTTAAATTTGTAAGTAAGAACATTTAAGCCCAATTTAATGGTTATATATTAAGAAGATTATTTTTATACCATAGATGTAGGAGTAACTGCATTTTTGGATTGGAAGATGCCTAGTTTCTAAAAAATCAGAGAGAAGGCAAATGATAGATTTGATGGAACTTGCATGATCAAACTCCATATTATTATTTTAAACTCCATACAAATATTTAGTCTATATAAATTAAAATTTAAAGAAATGGAAATCGAATTAAATTCAAATATTACCTTGACTTGTCGTTTAAGTTAGTTGACGAGATCACTTTCTTACTGGGAGAGTTAGAGAAGATTAGTTAACGATCATATATGTTTAGTTGAATTTAATTCGATCATGAACTAATCATTAATTAGATATCAAAAATAAAGATTCTTCCGCATACAATCATGAACTTTACTCAAAATGACAAAGCCTTCCATCTGCGTTAACTAATCTTCTCTAACTCTTCCAGTAAGAAAGTGATCTCATCAACTAACTTAAGTGAGCAAATTAATTAAATGTTTAGTTGGATTCAGATTTAAAAGTATTGCAACAAAAAAGTGAGCAAATTAATTAAATGTAAATATGATATCGCATATTATTTATTTATTTATTTATTGTTTAACCTGATTTACTAAATTGAACTGATTCTGAGTTTTTGATTTTTTATTCAATTACCTTGAAAATTTCCATACTCTTGATTTTCTTGATCCCTTATCTCCAAATTCAATGCTTTTTAAGTTGAGTTATCTAATTTAGAAGTTGCTAAGATATAAACAAAGTGTTTTAAACCTAACTGACTGAATTTATAGCATTTATTAAAATTAGTACTTAAGTTCATGCATACTCGAATATTCTTAGCCTGATTTTTGGCAAACTTAAATTTCTGTCCACTACATCGCATCGAGGTAGACCGATTGTGTTGATCTGCACGTGGTCCTGAAAACTATTATATCACATCGAGGTAGACCGATTGTGTTGCTTTCTAATGAGGAATTAACGATAAACATGATTGATCTTCTTCATTAAAAATTGTAAGGAATCAACCGATTTTATTAAAAAATTTATAAACATGATTCCAAATGATTAAGATTTTCTTCATGCCATTTACAAAGGCTACAAATAGAAGCAAATTGAAAATTTTTTCTATTTAAATTGCTATCATTAGATAAAATATTATTACAAAGCCTCCAACAAGCCACAGTTTCATTGGGCAAAACCATTTTCAATTTAGTTTCATCCCATTATTAGAAATCTTGAAGAAGAAAAAGTTAATTTATGATGCCTAATGGAAGAAGATTTACCACCAAACCAAATATCATACCAAAAGGAAACATTACCATTACCAATACCCCAAACAATATGATCTTCCACAAAATTTCTAGACTTGACCAATCTTTTCCAAAGATTAGAATCAGTAATTTTTATTTCAACATTTATAGGGTGAACATTATTGCAATATTTTCTTTTCATGAACTTAGCCCAAAGGCTTTTTTCTATCTATACATCCACCATAATTTTGCATTAAAAACCTATATAATATCTTGAAGACTCTTAAAACAAATATCTTTTCATTTGAGCCAATGAATTTTATATTTCTTTTTCATTGTTTCCCATAAAAATTTATTAAGAAGTAATTATATTCTTTTTAATACAATTTTTGGGGGATTCAACATTTGTAAAATGTAACTTGGGATAGAAGAAAGAACATTTTTAAAAAGAGTAATTCTACTTCCAGGAGAAAAAAATTTATTCATCCAACCATTCAGTAAACGGGACAAGATAGAATCATAATAATAAATTTTGTTATTATTTTTAAAGATAGGTACCCCCAATTAATTAAGGGGCATATCATTTTTTGAGAAACCAGTAGTATTAGAAATATAATTATATTTTCCCACCGAAATATTCTTAGAACTGAAATATTTTCAGGTTTCGGGTTTGGAGTTTAGGCTTTAGGGCTTGGGGTTTAGGGTTTAGGGTTTTTTTTTTTTTTTTTTTTTTTTTTTTTGGGAAATAACATTTTTATTGATTCAGAAATAGACACAAAAGTGGATGACCGGTTTATATAAATACTTAAAGTCATTCAAATATTATAGGATCCCGGGGTATATCCTAAAAGAATCCATTAACAAAAAGATAAGAAACAAAATGTTCCCAGGGTATATCCTAAAAGGAACCAACAACAAAATTAAAAAGCAAAAAGATAATTAACAAGCAAAAGGAAACAAAACAAAATAGCCAAAGCATCAACCAAAAAATCACCTGCAAAAGAAGACAAAGCAAAACTGCATAGTAAGCTAATCAAAAGGAGAAGGGATATCTAACCAAGGGCCAGCTTCTCCATGAACTTTTAAATTGTATTCCTTGCGTAACAATTGAGCATGATAGCAATAGCTAATTACAATATTCATCTTTATTTTAGCTCTACGCAACCTCCGAAAAAACCTTCTTCTCGCATAAAGCATCAGCCTACCACGACGCAGAATTCTTTGAAACCTTTTCCATCTTTTGAAGGCTCTAAACCTTGATACCAAAATCATTCTAAAACCAAACCGCATTATTGAAATTCTGAAAGATCAGCAAATCTGGAATTAAATAATTAGTCATTCAGAAAAACCAATTACATAAATAAGATCAATTGCTGCAATAGCAAACCTCCAGAAAAAGTTACCAGCCGAAATGAAACACAAAAAGTTTCAGCCAAAGAACAGAAATCTGAAATCGAGGCACATGAATCCCCAATAAAGCAATATAAAAAACTCACCAGGCAATAGCTAAACCATTCCCACAGAAACAAATAGGTACAATAACATCAAACAATTGAATATCAGAAAACTTCCACATAAAAGAGGGTTTAGATTTTAGGATTCAGGATTTCAAAAAGCCACAGCAAAAATAGAATATATCTAAAATAAGGAAGATTGAGATTATCATCATAACGAATGGTCTTAAAATCTTTCAAATTCCTAAAATCATTGAAAATATGCATACCTTCAATAATTCTACCTTTGTTTGCTAGCCAATCAGTAGGTTTATTACCTTTTCTCCAAATGTGAGATATAAAGCAAAAATTAAAAATTCTAATAAGCTGCCTTATATCTTTTAGCATATAGAATAAACTCTAGTCACCCTTAGCATTTGTTTTGATTAAGTTTATAAGATTAAGACAATCTAATTTAACCCAAATGTTAGCAATTCCTAAATTACTACAAAGTTGTAAACTAAACAGTAAAGCTTTTGTTTCAAAAATAATAGAATTAACAGCAGTGAAGTTAAGATGAAAAGCATATTTCATAATACCATTATAATCTCTTAAAATACCTCCACTGCCAGCTTTATTATTTTCACCATCATAGTTTCCATCTACATTAAGCTTTAAAACATTTTCTGGAGGCTTACTCCAGAATACAAGTTTATTAAAAGGATCTTTAAATGATTTAGGGATTGAGAAGAAATATCTTCCATAATTGTCACCTTTAACATCCTTGTCATTTTTAATATTTGATTTAGCAGCCATTGAAATATAATTTGAAAGCACCCCTAAATAATTGAGTGGCATATCTTGCTTTGAGAAACTACTCATATTTGAAATGAGATAGTATCTACCAGTCGAGATGTTCTTAGAGCCAATCATGCTACATTTTGTTTTATTAATACAAAGCCCCGAGACTTCCTTAAAATGGTTAAGTAAATTAAGGAATTTTCTCAAACCAAATTTGTTAGCATTCATAAAAATAAGGAAGTCATCAATAAAAGCAAGGTGAGTAATCTGCATCTCAGTTTTATTGCTATAATACATAGAAGGATATTTGCTAAAAAGAGCATTTAGGCTTCTAGAAAAGTACTCAGCAACAATAACAAAAAGAATAGGAGATAAATGGTCACCTTATCTAATACCTTTATGGGATTTAAAATAACTTTCATTTTCCCCATTAACAAAAACAGAAAACCAACAATAGCATATACTTCTATATATTAGGTCTACAAAATTAATAGGAAAACCTAAACACTTTAGGACCTTAAGAATAAAATCCCATTGGATAGAATCATAGGCTTTTGAAATATCCAATTTAGCAATTAAGTTTCCTCCTTTAAATTTCTTATTAATATCTTGCATAAGTTCTTGAGCCAGCAAAACATTATCAGTTATGAACCTTCCTTTAATAAAGCCACTTTGGTTAGGACTGAGAATTCTATGAAGAATTCCAGCTAACCTGTTAACAATGATCATTGAAATTCTTTATTGAAAATATTACATAAGCTAATAGACCTAAAATCACTCCAAGTGCTAAGCATATTAATTTTAGGAATAAGAACAATAGCAGTAGTAGTAAAATATATAGGAAGATAAAATCCTTTGAAGAAATTGACTATGGCATTACACAAATCTTTATAATAGGCCAACAATTTTTATAAAAACAAGCAGTGAAACCATCCACCCCAGGAGCTTTATCATCATTTATTTCAAAAACAACTTTTTCGATTTCTATAATAGTCAGAATAGAGGTAAGGCGATTATTCTCTTCATCAGAGATAACTTTGGTGAATAAACTTTCATTAAATTCATTAATGTTAAAGCAACAATAATCAAAAGTATTTTTAAAAAATTTAGTGGCCGACTGCTTAATCTCTTCTTGATCATGAATATAGGCATCCACTTTCTTTATTTTACTAATCCATGTATTTCTTCTTTTTTGATTAATGATTTTATGAAAAAATTTTGAATTTCTTTCTCCATAAATTAATCTATTTAAGCCCATTTTTTGCTGCCAATATTTATTTTCATTTTCATAAGAATGGCAAAGATCAGTATTTGATTTTTTCTAATGAACTCTATCAGTTTCAGCATCTGAACTTTGGTAAAGTTCTTCAGCTTTATTAACTTCAATTTCAAGCAAATTAATTTTTTTATGGATATTACCAAAGACATCCTTGTTCTATTGTATTAACATGCTTTTAATAGTTTTCAGTTTTTTCCAAAACTTAATTAAGTTATTACCCTCATTAATTGAATTCCAACAATTAGCCACAATTGAATTAAAATTCTTACTCATACACCCCATATTTTGAAATTTAAAATGATTTGATTTAATTTGATTTATTTTGTTGATTTCAATAAGAAGAGGGGCATGATCAGAGGTACCCCTAGACAAAGGGTAAGTTTTAGAACAAGAAAAAAAGTCTAACCAATTGTTAGAGATTAAAACTTTATATAACCTTTCGCAAACCCTACCATTTGTCCAAGTGAACTTGGGACCACTATAACCAGCATAAATTAAGCTTCTATCAAAGATAAAGTTATTAAACTCATCCATAGCCCCTCGGTTAGGAGGATTAGGTCCTTTTTTTCTAAGTTATTACATACAATATTAAAAGTACCACCAACTATCCATGGAGCATTATTGTTTTGGGAGAAAGAATGCAGATTATTCCAAAGATTCCTTCTATCAATTTTTGAGCAACTAGCATAAACAAAAGAATAAGAAGCATTGAAATAATGATACCTAATATGTAAAGTAAGGAATTTGGTTATCATCACTAATGACATCATAATGAATGCCCTCTTTAGTAAAACATCAAATTTTCCCTAAACAATTATAAAAGAAATTTTTGAAACCAAGCCTTCTCACATAAAAACAACTTTTGTTAGCATCAATAGAAAGTTCCATAATAATTAAAATGTCAATTCTTTTATTAATAACCAATCTATGGAGCTTATTGTAAGTAATGGGATTTGCAATCTATCTAATATTCCAAATAAGTATCTTAATCATTGGGAGGATGACCTTAGGTGCTGAGCTTTTGATCTTATTATTCTTCCTTGATTTTTCTTTAATTGTTTTTCTTTCTTTTTATAACTGACCAAAGTGAAACCTTCCTCTTCACCATTTTGCAGGTTGTCTAAAGATTTTCTTCTTGTAAAATTAGAGTTGTTGTTCTAAAAGACATCATCATCTACTCCATTAGGAAGCATTTGATCAATCTCGTCATCAGAATGAGCCAACAATATTTTATCTAATCCAATAGAATTAGATAAATCATCACAATTCCTATTTTCTAAATATAATAAACCATTTTGAAATATACAAGCATCAGTTTTATCCCTTAAAGTGTTCAAAGAATTTACTAATGATTGATTCAAATCCACATTATTTGTAATGGTGTTTTCATTAATAGCATTAGTATTGGAAGTACTATCCTCCACAATCACATTTTCATTTTCATTTTCTTGTGGAGATAAATTCCCAATGTTTCCTTGATTAGTTGTTGTATTGTTCTAATTTTCATTTCTAATAATTTTATTATTTGAAGCTATTGGCCTTTGATTCTATCTTGATCTCCTTTGTTCTCTTTCAGCATCAAAAGCCAACTTCAAATCAGGGTGAGCTTTGAAACAATTATCAATATGGTGTCTAATGAATTGGCAATGTGTGCAGAATTTTGGTATATTTTCAAAAACTACTTCTTGCAAATAACCCATCTCATCATTACCAATCCATATGTTTTTATCATATGTTATAATTAAATCTAGTTCAATTAAAACACTAGCTGTAGATGGCCTAGATAAGTTAGCAATAGCAATATCTATTTTAAGGGGTTTCCCATAATAAGATGCCAAAGAATAGAGAATATAATGATTTATAAATTGAGATCTTATGTTTGGAAAATTGATCCAAACTGGCACAGTATAGGGTTCAGTTTTTGGGTCAAAGAAAGGAGTCCATTTAAGCATTTAAATTCCTCTTGAAAAAAGCCTTTAACAAAATAAATTCCTCTTGAAAAAACCCTAGCATAATCATCTTCATGAGAAATTTAATTAAAATATGTCTATAATCCATTAAGCCCACAGTAAAACTTCCAAGAAGGCCAAGATCAGAAATTTTTTTCTAATATTTGCCATTACAGGATTACCCAAAAGAAATTTGCCAATTAAAGCATAATCAAAAGGCTTAGATAGTATTGTTATTTCTTCTTTTGTTAACCATAATGTTGGCCTACCTTAGTGTGTTGTAACTAGCTTCAGAATTACATTCGTGTCAGAAGAGTTTCCATTCAATGCTTCCACGAAGGATCTCAGTCGACTGGGCGACACATTCGAGTTCCTGCTATGCAGGTTTGGAAGATTGGAGACAGTCGGAGGAATGACAGGAGCACCCTTAGATTGGGATCTTTGATTAATAAAGCTCTTCATATCACCAAACCATCAAAAGAATAAGGAAAGAAAAGGGAAAGAAATTGTCTAACAAAACTCTAAATTCCGTCTAGCCAGAGAAAATAAAGAAAAGAAGGAGAACACCCTAAAGACCAAGAATAGGGATTCATAAGATTATGGCTTAAGAGGGGAACAAGGTCATTCGACCAACAAAAACCTTAAAAAATTTTACGGAGAGAATTTTTTTTTTTTTTTATCAAGAACAGCCTCTTAAGGTTTTAGAAATTTTATTTCTTTTTTTTTTAGGAAATAGAAACTTTATTGATTAAAGAAAACAGGTACAAAAGTGAATGATTGGTTTACAAAAAATATCAAAAAAGTCATCCAAAAATAAAAGGATCCTAGGGTATATCCTAAAAAGATCTTTTAAAAAAAGAAAGAAACAAACCAAAAAAATTCCCAGGGCATATCTTAAAAGGAATTCATATAAGCACAAACTATAAAATAATAAGCAAAAAGAATCAAAAAATCTAGCAACCTAAGCACCTGCAAAACAGATAAACAAGAAGACAAGCAAGAAGCATAGATAATTAATCAAAAGGAGAGCGGATATCTAACCAAGGTTCGGCATCTCCATGAACTTTTAAGTTATATTCCCTACGAAAGAGTTGAGCACGATAGGCAAATATAATTGCAAGATTAATCAACCTTTTAGCTCTACGCAATCTCCTAAAAAACCTTCGTCTCGCATAAAGCATCAAATTGCCACGGCGCAAGGTTCTTTGAAACCTTTTCCAATTCTTGAAGGCCTGAAACCTTGACATCAAAATCAATCTAAAACCAAACCGCATTTTTGAGATTCTGGAAACAACAAAAGTGCTGAAAATAAACCAATAATTTACGATAAAAGAAGCAGTTGCAAAAATGATCAGAAGCAACAAGTGCAAACTACCAGGTGATAGAACCAACCTGAAAAAATGCATAAGGTTTCCAGATCTAAAACAAAACCCAGCAGCAATATATGATTTATAAAGGATAAAAAAATAACCAAGAGATAAAGGGCTTAGAATTTAGGATTTAGGAAATCATAAAAGCATTATAATGGTATAAAATAAATTGTCTAAAGTACGAGAGATTGAGATTGTCATCAAAACAAAGGGCTTTTAATTCTTTCAAATTTCCAAAATTAGTGAAAATATACACACCTTCATTCATTCTACCTTTGTTAGCCAACCAATCAGCAGGTTTGTTCCCCTCTCTCCAAATGTGAGATATAAAGCAAAAATTAAAAGAATTCATCAACTGCACAATCTATTTAAGTAAATAGAATAAGTTCTAGTTCCCCTTAGCCTTTGTTTTGATTAGGTTGATAAGAATGAGACAATCAAGCTCAACCAAAATGTTAACAATACCTAAATTAATGCAATAATGAAGACCAAACACTAAAGCTTTTGTTTCAGAAATGATAGAATTTTCAGCATTGAAATAAAAATGGAAAGAAGATTTCATAATACCCTTAAAATCTCTTACAATACATCTACCACCAGCTTTAGTATTACTAGCAACAAAGCTTCCATCAACATTAAGCTTTAGAACATTTTTTGGAGGCTTTCTCCAAAACACAAATTTATTGAAAGGGTCTTTAAAAGATTTAGGAACAACAAATAAATGTCTTCCATAGATGACACCTTTAAAGTCTTTATCATTTATAAATAGCCATTGAGATATAATTTGAAGGCATCCAAATAATTTTTTTGGCATTGAAAGTAACATTTCTATACTTAGCATTATTCCTTTTGATCCGAATGAACCAAACACAAAGAAGAGGAATAAAAATTCTGTTGTGACCTTTCTTTAAATTAGGGCCTGACATTCTCTATTGAAAAAGAAAATTCCTTATGGAAATAATTTTTTTTTAATGGTGTTGTAGCCCAGTAGTTGAGGCTCAGGATTTGTTATCCCAGGTTATGGGTTCAAATCCCACTAGCCACACAAGCAAAAAAAAAAAAAAAAAAAAAAAAAAAATATATATATATATATATATATATATATATATATATATATCGAGAACCCTAAACCATTCCACTCGTGATCTTCTCTTTCTTCCGTCTCTCGATTGTCGTGCGACTCTCAGGCGATTTTGGAGGCGAAAGCCCTAGGTGAGCATTTTTTTGCGATTTCTCTCTCGTTTCTCTATCAATCTCTTCGATTTTTTCTTACTTTTTTTCATCTAGCTTCAATCTACACTTCTAATGTGTTTGTACTAGTTGTTCTTAGAAAAAAAAAATTTCCTGTAAAAATTTTTTTTCTTGTAAAATTTTTTAAGGTTTTTTGCTGGTGGTTTGATCTTGCTCTCCTCTTTTGCCTTTATCTTCTAAACCCTATCGTTAGGGTGTTCTCCTTGTTTTCTTTATTCTTTTGGGCTTGACGAAATCTAGGGTTTCACCAGATAGAAATTTTTCTCTTTTCATTCTTTTCCCGCTTGATGGTTTGGTGATATGGAAAGCTTTATTAATCAAAGAACCCAATCTGAGGGTGCTCCTGTCATCCCTCTGACTGTATCCAACCTTCCAAATCAGTATAGTAGGAATACAACTATGCCACCCAATCGACCAAGATCCTTCGTGGAAGCTCTGAATGGAAATTCTTCTGACCCGAATGTAATTCTGAAGCCGGTTACAACACACAGAGGTAGGCCAACACTATGGTTATCGGAGGAAGAAATAATAGTACTATCTAAACCCTTTGATTATGCTTTAATTGGCAAATTTCCTTTGGGTAAATCTGTAATGGCAGATATTAGAAAATTTTTTACTGAGCTTGGCCTTCTAGGAAGTTTTACTGTGGGTTTAATGGATTATAGACATATTTTAATTAAGTTTTCTCATGAAGATGATTATGCTAGGGTTTTTTCTAGAGGAATTTATTTTGTTAAAGGGCTTACTTTAAAAATGCTTAAATGGACTCCTTTCTTTGACCCTAGAACTGAACCATCTATTGTGCCAGTTTGGATCAATTTCCCAAACATAAGATCTCAATTTATAAATCATTCTATTTTTTATTCTTTGGCTTCCTATTATGGGAAACCCTTTAAAATAGATATTGCCATTGTTAAGTTATCCAGGCCATCTATAGCTAGTGTTTTAATTGAACTAGATTTAATTAAAACTTATGATAAAAATATATGGATTGGTAATGATGAGAGGGGTTACTTGCAAGAAGTAGTTTTTGAAAATATGCCAAAATTTTGCACACATTGCCAATTCATTGGACACCATATTGATAGTTGTTTCAAAGCTCACCCTGATTTGAAGTTGGCTTTTGATGCTGAAAGAGAACAAAGGAGATCAAGACAGAATCAAAGGCCAATAGCTTCAAATAATAAAATTATTAGAAATGAAAATGACAACAATACAACAACTAAACAAGGAAACATTGAGAATTTATCTCCACAAGAAAATGAAAATGAAAATGTGATTGTGGAGGATAATACTTCCAATACTAATGCTATTAATGAAAACACCATTGCAAATAATGAGGATTTGAATGACTCGTTGGTAAATTATTTCCACTTTGAGGGATAAAACTGATGCTTCTTTATTTCAAAATAGTTTATTATGTTTAGAAAATAGGAATTATGATGATTTATCTTATTCTATTCGACTAGATAAAATATTGTTGGCTCATTCTGATGATGAGATTGATCAAATGCTTCCTAATGGAGTAGATGATGATGTCTTTTTGAACAACAACTCTAATTTTACACGAAAAAAATCTTTAGACAACTTGCAAAATTGTGAAGAGGAAGGTTTCGCTTTGGTCAGTTATAAAAAGAAAGGAAACCAATCAAAGAAAAATCAAGGAAGAATAACACGATCAAAAGCTCAGCACCTAAGATCATCCTCCCAATGATTAAGATCCTTATTTGGAATATTAGAGGGTATTGCAAACCCCATAGCTTGCAATAGGCTCCATAGACTGGTTATTAACAAAAGAATTGACTTTTTAATTATTATGAAACTTTTTATTGATGCTAACAAAGTTCTTTTTATGTGAGAAGGCTTTGTTTCCAAAATTTATTTTATAATTGTTTAAGGAAAATTTGGTGTTTTACTAAAGTGGGCATTCATTGTGATGTCATTAATGATGATAATCAATTTCTTACTTTACATATTAGGTATCATTATTTCAATGCTTTTTGTTCTTTTGTTTATGTTAGTTGCTCGAAAATTGATAGAATGATTCTTTGGAATAATCTGCATTCTTTCTCCCAAAACAATAATTTTCTTTGGATAGTTGGTGGTGATTTTAATATGGTCTGTAATAACTTAGAAAAAAAAAGTCCTAATCCTCCTAACTGAGGGGCTATGGATGAGTTTAATAATTTTATCTTTCATAGTGGCTTAATTGATGCTAGTTATAGTGGTTCCAAGTTCACTTGGACAAATGGTAGTGTTTGGGAAATGATAGATAGAGTCTTAATCTCTGACAATTAGTTAGACTTTTTTTATTGTTCTAAAACTTCCCATTTACCTAGGGGTACCTCTGATCATGCCCCTCTTCTTGTTGAAATCAACAAAATAAATCAAATTAAATCGAATCATTTTAAATTTCAAAATATGTGGTGTATGCATATGAGTTTTAATTCAATTGTGGTTAACTGTTGGAACTCGATTAATGAGGGTAATAACTTAATTAAATTTTGGAAAAAATTGAAAACTATTAAAAGAATGTTAATCCAATGGAACAAGGATGTCTTTGGTAATATCCATGGAAAAATTAATTTGCTTGAAACTGAAGTTAATAAAGCTGAAGAACTTTACCAAAGTTCAGATGCTGAAACTGATAGAGTTCATTAGAAAAAATTAAATATTGATCTAAGCCATTCTTATGAAATGGAAAATAAATATCGGCAGCAAAAAATGGGCTTAAATAGATTAATTTATGGAGAAAGAAATACTAAATAAAGAAAGATGATGCTTGGATTAATGGTCAAGAAGAGATTAAGCAGCTGGTCACTGAATTTCTTAAAAATTTTTTTGAGTATAGTTGGTTTAATATTAATGAATTTAATGAAAGTTTATTCACCAAAGTTATCTCAGATGAAGAGAATAATCTCCTTACCTCTATTCCGACTATTATACAAATCAAAAAAGTTGTTTTTGAAATAGATGATGATAAAGCTCCTAGGGTGGATGGTTTCACTACTTGTTTTTATAAAAATTATTGGCCTATTATAAATAAAGATTTGCGTAATGCCATAGTCAATTTCTTCAAAGGCTTTTATCTTCCTAGATATTTTACTACTTGTGCTATTGTTCTTATTCCTAAAATTAATATGCCTAGCACTTAGAGTGATTTTAGGCCTATTAGCTTATGTAATATTTTCAATAAAATAATTTTAAGGATCATTGTTAACAGGTTAGCTAGAAAATTCTTCCTATATTTTTTAGTCCTAACCAAAGTGGCTTTATTAAAGGAAGATTCATATCTGATAATGTTTTGCTGGCTCAAGAACTTATGCAAGATATTAATAAGAAATTAAAAGGAGGAAATTTAATTGCTACATTGGATATTTCAAAAGCCTATGATTCTATCCAATGGGTATTTATTCTTAAGGTCCTAAAGTGTTTAGGTTTTTCCAATAATTTTATGAACCTAATATATAGAAGTATATGCAATTGTTGGTTTTCTGTTATTGTTAATAGGGAAAATGCAGGTTATTTTAAATCCCATAAAGGTATTAGATAAGGTGACCTTTTTATCTCCCACACTTTTTGTTATTTCTGCTGAGTACTTTTCTAGAAGCCTAAATGCTCTTTTCAGCAAATATCCTTCTATGTATTATAGCCATAAAATTGATATGCAGATTACTCACCTTGTTTTTGCTGGTGACTTCTTTATTTTTATGAATGCTAACAAATTTAGTTTGAGAAAATTCCTTAATTTACTTAATCATTTTAAGGATGTCTCGGGCCTTTATATTAATAAAATAGAATGTAGCACGAATGACTCTAAGAACATCTCGGATGGAAGATAAAGTCTCATTTCAAATACGAGTGGTTTCTCAAAGCAAGATATGCCCCTCAATTATTTAGGGGTGCCTATCTTTAGAGGCATTAATAAAATTGCTTACTTTGACCCCATTTTAACCCGTTTAAGAAATAAGCTCGCTTGTCGGATGAATAAAATCTTAACCACTGGAAGTAGAACAACACTTACTAAAAGTGTTATTTCTTCCACCCCTATATATGTTTTACAAATGCTTAACCTCCCAAAGATTGTTTTAAAAAGAATAGAATCTCTTTTTAATAAGTTTTTATGGGGAACAGTGGAAAAGAAAAATAAAATTTATTGGATTAAATGGAAAGAGGTTTGCTATCCTTATGAGGAAGGTGGTCTTAGTTTTAAGAGTCTTCAAGATATTATTTTGATTTCTAATGCTAAACTTTGGTGGATGTTTAGGGGGCAAAAGAGTCTGTGGTATATTTTTATGAAAAGGAATATTGTTTTAATGTTCATCCTCTAAATATTACTTTGAAAAACATTGATTTTAATCTTTGGAAAAATATGCTTAAATCTAGAAACTTTATGGAAGGTCATATTGCTTGGGGTATTGGGAAAGGAAATGTTTCCTTTTTGTATGATGCTTGGTTTGGTGATAAACCTCTTTCCATTCAGCATCCTGAATCAAATTTTTCTTCAGCTACAATCATGTCCTTTTTGAACTCAAGCCAATGGGATGAAATTAAATTGAAAATGGTTTTGCCAAATGAAACTGTAGGTGAAATTGTTGCTTTAAACTTTGATAATAATGATATGGATACTATGCTTTGGAAACGTTCCTCTAATCCTTATTTTACCTTCAAAGATGTGTGGCATCTTATTAGAAAAAAAAAATCATTTATTATCTGGTAAAGCTCTTTGGCATAAATGCTTAAAACTTACTATATCCTTTATTGGTTGGAGACTTTGTAAAAATATCTTATCTAATGATAGTAATCTAAGGAAAAAAGGTTTCCAATTTGCTTCAATTTGTAGTTTGTGCAAACAACATGAGGAATGCCTTAACCATTTATTTTTATTTTAGGGTTTTAGGGTTTATGGTTTAAGGTTTAGAGTTTTAGGGTTTATGGTTTAGAGTTTAGGTTTTAGGTTCAAGGTTTTAGGATATAGAGTTTATGGTTTATGGTTTTAAGGTTAAGAATTTTAAGGTTTAATGTTTAGGATATAAGGTTTAGGTTTTAAGGTTTATTTAGGGTTCTAGGGTTATGGGTTTTGGGTTTTAGGGTTTTGGGTTTTAAGGTTTTTTTTTATTAAGGAAATAACAATTTTATTGATTCAGAAAAAAGATACAAAGGTGAATGACTGGCTTATAAAAATACCAAAAGAGTCATCCAAAAATAAAGGATCCTAGGGTATATCTTAAAAGGATCCTTTAACAAAAAGAAAGAATAAACCAAAAAGTTCCCAGGGCATACCCTAAAAGGAACCCATACAAGCATATACTCCAAAACAAAATGCAAGAAGCACAAAAAAACTAACTACCTAACTGTAATAATCTAAGTTGTTACTTAGGTCAATTAGGACTATTTCTATCCCTAATTATAGTTCTAGTATCTTAATTAAGTCATTTAGAGTTCATCTCTAAAATCTAAGTCAAATCAGGAATCAAATAGAGCAAATCTGGATTTCTGAAAAATTCCAAGACCTTAGAAATTTACTTTTTATTTAGACCTCAGATCGAAAATCTGACTTCGCCATTACGTTCACAACCCCCAAAATAGCTAGTAGTAATTTATTGGGAATTTTTGGGATGCATTTAGATATTTAAGATTTATTAATAAAATTGCTACAACTTACTTAAAATAATAATTTAATAATTATTATTATAACCAGCGCCGTCCACCTCCTCCGTACGTCGTTCCTCCCATCACTAATGAGCCGTTAAATCAAATGGCTAATTCTCGACCGACCGATTGAAGATCGAACGACCGAGCTCTTTTCCCCTCCGATGAGCCCTAGGGTTGCTACGCGTGGCGTACGCTCGTGATGCGTGGCAGACCGACCTAATCTACAACCACCAAATGGCCTGCTACTGTGATGCCACTGCTCTAAGAACTAACTTAAGACTCCTGATCGCCCTTTCTGCTCGGGGACACTCAGTGGAAATCCAAAGGCGATCGAAACACTCCTGATTGATCCTCACTTCGATTCCAGCGATCAACTGAGGTACTCTTAATTCCTTCAGATCTATTGCATATTATACACTATATCAATTCAATTATCTAATTTAGATTTTATAATGCCTGTTTTGATTGAGTGTTTAATGATCTCGATCGATCGAATTAATGGACACGCTCGGGCTATACAGTTGCGTAACTCGGCACCGTCATCTTAGATTTAGGGTTTGCCTGTGTCAGCGATATAAGCTGTCTCAGTCGATGATCTTGCTGCCACAGGAAGGTCTCGTCTCCCTCAACCGAATTCTATTTGATTTTGGACTCGTCGTTACCAATGGGTGGCCGCGATTTCGTGCCCTAGCTCCTTCGCTACGGCTGCTCAGCGAAGTTAGGCGAAAGGCCTTTTGGGCCGGGTCAAAGAGAGTCAGACCCAGCCAATATCCTCCAACGAGTCCGCGTATACGCTGTGGGACCCATTCCAGTGAGTTGTCAATTCTTCGGATCGACGCGTGTTAGAGCCGCGGGAAGTTGGGGCCCACGTGGTGTCGTGTCCTCTGCAGCCGTAAGCGCAGGGCCCATTGCACAGCGCCGATTCGTCAGCTGGGGCCCACTTTCTTCTCAGCTGGTGTTGGTGGTGGGTCCCGCCTGCAAACAGATATAGATAATATATATATATATATATATATATATATATTAATACGTTAAGAAACTAAGCTAAGTACAGTTAAGGATAAACACTTATTTAAATTAAATATATTCAAAACTTTAAACATACATAAGTCCTAAAATACATTTCCAAACATAATAAATAAATATACCATTGGATTTAGAAATATTCAAGGAATATTCTGAGACTGTCAAATCTCAATTTGGGTAAATATTTAATATAGTGACAATTATGAGTATTAATTAAATTCAAATATGTCACATAAATTCGTTTGATCATAATATTTAAACCACTACTCCAAATATACCCAATATGAGTCTTAAAATACTCACAAAATCCTAAGGGTTAATCTGAAAATAATTGCTTTGCTGTTTGGATTAGTTTGAGCCTAATCACATTTAGGACCTAACCCTAATTAGCTTAATTAACTCTAGAACTTCAATTGACCATAACTTGGTCAATTGAGCTCCAAATTAGATGATCCAAATATCAATTTAGATCACCAGAACCTAAATTATAGTAATCTACAAAAATATTTAAGATTCAACAATTAGATTTGCTAATCACCCCTAATCACCCTAAAACTTGATTAGTGAATATTAGCAAATATATATATATCCAAATTGGACAATTCAAATTTCAGAGAGCTCCTAGAACCTATTAGAACCTAACTGTATGGTTGGATTAGTGATTGGGTGATTAATTTTACTAATCACTCACTAATCACCCTAAACCTTAATTAGGCCATAAATAAGCTAATTAAGGTCCCAATTAAACCACTACCAGTCAATGAAATCAGTGGATCAATTGCGATTCATAGCCACTGATTTTAATCAATTTGAACACCAATTGGAGAAATTAGGATTTTTGACCCTTAACTAAGAATCCTTAATTACCCTTTAAATCCTAGAACTTGTATTGGCTATAACTTAGCTAATACACACCAAAATTTGGTGATTTTAGATTCTATGGAAAGCCTAGGACTTAACCTTTAATAAACTGACAGAAAAATGATATGTTATTTGGGTAAATTTACCAATATGCCCTTATAGATTAAATTCCTTAATTTGACCTTATAAGGCTTAATACTTAAGCAAAATTAGTGAACTTACTGTCTAAACTCATATTAGACAGTAAGTAATCATTCCACATCATTAAAATCTAGAATTAAGCCCTAATTCATAAAGGTGAAATTTAGACCCTAAAGTAGGATCAAAATAGTCAGTTTGCCCAAATTTAGGGTTTAATATTTCTAAGTCCTAATTTTATCTCTAAATTATAACAAATAATAATTAAAGTGATTTAGACCTAGATTTAAATGATTCTAAGTCTCACATTAGAAAAATTGAACAAAAACCCTAAGTTAAGTTTTAAGTAAAACTTAAGTGAATTATGAGAGATCTTTCATTTACTTTGAACATTCTTAGATCATCCTTTAGGTCTTATAACTTTAGTTAGGATGTGTGTTTAAGTGATATTCTTAGATTTAAGGGCTTTAAATTCCTAAGATTAGGAATAGATCTTAAGTTAGAATTCATCTAATGGGTAAAGAGGGTTACTCATTAAGGTGAAACCTTGATCTTACTAGTTTATTAGATTTTTCATAGTTTATTAATTGATTATTTGGTCTTTTAACATTAGGATTAGGATTAGAGATCTATCCTACTGAATATGACTTAATTCAATAGGCTTTGCCTTAACATTTAATCTGTGAGATAGGATTAAACCTTAGTCCTTTAAGATAGCATTGTGATTAAGAATTAAACTTCATTCTTTGAGTTTGATTCTTAATCCTTTAAATCTTGATTTGGCTAATCAAGGTTTATTTGGGATTTATAAAATAATAACTTAGGATAATTAATTTACTTATTTAACCTTGTCGGAGACTTGGATTTATTTATAATTAGGATGTGGACAATCCTAATTATGTTTAACTTATAGATTCGTGTTCTAAGTTACAGACAGTGTAAGAATTGTTGATTTTGAATATTATGTAACTTAGAGTAGATAAAATGATTAAATTAGAAAATAGGTGATATCACGAAGTTTGTGTAGTGCTATTTATTACTTTGAATTTAAAATTGCCATGCTTTCCTTGTCATTTGAGCCATTTTACACTTTTGGACATACTTAAATACTTGATAAATACTTTATAATATACTTTGAGTTTCATTCACATATCATATGCATAATCTTAAAAGAAATATTAATAAACAACATTATACTTGTGGTTTATGTTTTACTTAGCTTGCCACTTAGTATGACTTTACTTTAGGACTGCTTTTGCCTAGGGAATTTCCCCTATGGTACTTTACTTTGGCATTGGGATGTTTCTCCTATATGCCCTTTAGATACTTTGTGGATTTTACTTTAGGATCTGGGATGTTTCTCCTAGATGCCTCTTTGGTAGAACTTACTTTAATCTAGGATGTTTCTCCTAGATTACTAGATTGACTTTACTTTTTGGCAGAGTTAGTAAGAGTATCTCACACGTACAGTACTTTAATCTACATTGCTTAAATTTACTTTTCAGACTCTTTACAGTTACTTTACATATTTTCTTTACACTTCAGACTTACTTTACATTACCATTTCAGTACACTTTTCTTTCTTTCATATTTTTCAGTTTTTGCAGTACCTTTACATTTCAGAACTTTTTGTATGTCAGCCATTTTACTCACTTGAGAGCATGTTAGGATGCTAGTCTTTATATTTTCAGTATAATACTTTTACTTATTCTATAACTGGCATGTTAGTTTGATCATATTCCTTAGGACTTTTCTTTGTACTTAGTAGATTTACCCTTGTACTTTACTTACCTTGTATTGCAGCCTGAGTTTAGGTATGTTTCTACCTCATAACTTGTTCTTCCTTTCTTTGTCGCTTTATCGCTATGCTTGTTTAAATTTCAATTGTGATGTCATTAAAATACATTAAAATTCATTACCTTAAAATGTACTTAGATATTTTGTCTAACAATATTTTTCTTTTATTGGCTGGGGCCCTACCATTATGAAACCAGTAATAGTAGATTATGAGCTTTTTGAGGAGATTGAGCCTACTGAGGAGCAGATCCAGGAGGAGGTCCAGACTACTGAGGGCCCTTAGTTCACTTATTAGATTGCTATACTTTACTTTTATATTGTGAGGATGAGAGACTCTTTTCATTTCAGTTCTTAACTTTAAATATTTGTAATAATACATAACTCTTTGTACTTTACTTTCCTGAATTGTATATATTCTTAGCTGGATGTCTTTATGTTATAGTATAGATGTTTACTTCAATTGATACTTTTCTTTCACACTCTGATACTCATTAAGTGATTGTTAATCGTTACCTTATTATGAAAAGTACACATTTTCCTTAAGATTGGATTGGAGTCTTAAATTCCAACCTAATGTTAAGTATAAGATGTGCTTAGTGACGACCACTTCTTAAGCCTTATGATTAGAAGGGCAGCCACCACAGTTCGTATCAGAGAACTCCATAAGGTGTCAGATTAGAATTTATATTCCTATCTACCTAATGGATAGTTCTTCTGCCATACAATCACGAAATAAATACTACAGTAACATCCATATTACCATCTACTCAGAATGAAAGGCATGGAATGGAAAAGTACTTTCATAATTAGTAGAAGTTAAGGACCAAATTAGAGAATGACATATAACTTAATAACTTAGAAAGATGATTATAAGATCTCTAGGATTAGAGAAAACTAAATGGTTAAACCTTGGCCTTTATACTAAGAGATTTAAACTAATGTTAGGAATTCAAAAATCAGTAGATTAAAAATATAGAAATTCAAAATTTTATGGAAGACAAACTATTTAGTATATTATCTCACCATTAAAAGACTAGATCTTATTATTATTTGAATTAATAAGTGACTTTGAGCATATAAAATCTATCTTAGATAAAATTGGGTATCCCGACTACATCTTTGATACATCTGCAACCAAAACTATCCTTCAAAAATATTTGTAACTTTATACTCTATTTATATTCCCCAAATCTTATTACTGGTTCATTAATAAATTCTGCACAACTGTAGGGATTTCAAATTAGAACACAGACTCTTCTTCTAATAAATTAAAGATATCAAATCTCTTATGGATTTAGTTGAAGTTTGGTTTTAAAATACCAGACTCAGTAATCTCAGAAGAACTTAGAAAATCTCAAATTACAATAACATTTAGAATTTATAAATAGTCTTAAACTGTAATTAATATGCAACCTTTAAATTTAGGACCATGTGATTCAAACATAGTTCTATGTTTTGAAGATTATTTCATCCTGAAGATTAAAGTAAAGCTAATTCCTATAGTTTAGTTGTTGATTCCTAACCATTTACAAACTTTGATGTTGGGTCAATTTGACTTAACCTAAATATTATAGTGTAGATAATTCTACCCTATCTTGGTAGGATAAATCCCTAACTTTGGATACACTGAATATGCTTGATCTAATGTTATTATTAATTTAATAAATACCTGATTCCTTAACATAATCAATTTCATACCTTTATAACTTCTAGAAATAATTCTTTTCTAAGAAGTGACTTACCCAGTTAGGTGAGTAACTTCTCATTTCTTGGGTTGAATTGACTCAGATCCTTGAATCCATGGTTGAATAAGTCACAATTACGACTTGAATTATCTGCCTATATTATTCTTTAAATTCCAAGTATATCATTTTCTTAAGCATGAGTATTTCTCATTTTCTTTGGAATGAGAAACTATAACTATAGAACCTTGTATAGTTAACAATAAAACTCTTAGTAATAACCAATGATTGTATCTTATCATAAATGATAAGCAATCGATTGTTTGATTTATTAAAGTATCAAGTCATCTTATGTGACTGGATGCTGTAGATTTCCCTCTCTTGTAACATTAAATACCCAAGTTGAATAATCACCCTCTTTACCTAAGTATCATTCTTTAACCAAGTACGATCACTTGGTTAATAATAGAAGTCTTAGAGTGAATTAGTTGTATAATTAGTTCACCCTATATTTAAGGAAAGATTACATAATGGTTATATTATTCTAACCTGTATGTGTACACTCATAAGTTAGCTATAATGAACCTTGTTTCATTCTTAAGTCCTAGCTGTATGAGGATATTATATTTAGTTTTAAACATAGGACTCATTCTAAGTCAAAGAACCTATGTTCTTTTAAGAATTAAACCTTCCTTCAAATTGCAAAACTTTTTAAATTTTAATTTTTGGATTTAAAATTTGTAGTTAATCTTTTGAAAACCTCTTCTTAGTTAAGTTACTTATAGTAACTAAATGAATTATTTTTGTAATTTTCTGTCTATCTGAATTGGATAGAAATTCTATCTCCTTACTATAATCAAGTGATGAATGTCACTTAAATACACAATCTAATTGTATAAAATCCAATCCCTTTTTAATAAGAAAATTTTACTTCTCAATTAGTTTGAGTTCAATCTTTGAATATGTGCCTAAGTCGTGATATGCCTTAAGCATTTATTGATTCTTCCCTTGAAATGAATTCTCATTCAAGATGAATTAAATATAACCATTAGATTTCTAAATCACATACCGTGACTTAGATCTTAGTAACAAGTTCTAGAAACTCTGGCATAAGTCATATAATATTATTTATGACTGTAGCCTTAGTTTTTATTGAATCTCCTAGCACTTATCCATATGGATAAGTGAATTCCTTGCTATTACCAAGTCAAACTTTATGACTTCTACTCACAATAATTACTCTTAAAACTTATGATGTTAAGTCATCTAATTGTGACTTAATGTTTTAAGTCCTCCCATAAAACCTTGAGATGATGTATCCTAATTAGATATTGACCCTTTTTGCTTAATCAAAACCTTTTTATAAGAATTGAATATCTATTTATTAGTTCAAACCTTGTATGAATTAATTCATATAATTAATCCATCCCTATCTTGTACTTAGTTAGAAATTATAAGCCAGACTATTTGTATTCATTATTAAATTTAGATTTTAATGATGGATTTTTGTCCAAACTCTAAAATTTTAATAGAATAAGTAATCAAAGAACTTTTATTCTTTAATGCTAAACCTTAAAATTCTAAATTTCTAAATTAGAATCTGTGATATCCATCTTTTAGTGGTTTAAATTAATTCACCTAAACTTTCTTAAGCAGTGAATATCACTTAATTGCAAAGCCTTTAGGATCTTTGATCATTATAGCATCCTATATTTTGTTGTGATGTCACCTATTAAGTATAAATCTTATATTATAATGATTAACCTTAAGTTATGAAATTAGAATTAACCATTAGACCCTTGAAGATGTATTCAATTTGGATGAATATTAACCTCTCTTTATTTATTACTATCCTTATTGAGTGATGATTATCACTTAGTTTGGTTAGCTAGCTTAAACTTATAAACTGGTTTATATTTCCTAACCTTTCAGGTAGAAGTTTAAAAGTTCCAGCCTTAAATCACTAGTAATGAGGGATTTTCAATTTTGAATCCTTGATCCTTCAATCAAAACCTTAAATCTTAAATTTTTAGATAGTTTGAATCTTATTTTAACTCTTAGAATTTATAACAAACAAAAGAAGTGATCATCAATCAGATCTTCAACTCTTAAGACAATGTCTATCTGCTAAGGATTTCATTTCTAAATCCATTTCTGCACTAGTGGTGAAGTACCATAATTACAGTTCAATGATTGTAGGACTTTAGGTGCCTAAAATCTCCATCTTCTCTAGTAAGAATTTAACCAAACTTAAGAGTTGTCAAAATTTTGGATAAAGACCAAAATCATCTAATTGATGATTCTTCCATTCCACATAATCATACTTCCTATCTTCACTACATTTCAAATTGTCATTTCCTTATGTTTCATTCTTTTCACCTGAGTGATGTCAAGGATGACATCATTCTTAAGTGGGAGAGTCTGTAACAACCCAAGTTGTTACTTAGGTCAATTAGGACTAATTCTATCCCCAATTATAGTTCTAATATCTTAATTAAGTCATTTAGAGTTCATCTCTAAAATCAAAGTCAAATCAGGAATCAAATAGAGTAAATATAAATTTCTGGAAAATTCCAAGACCTTAGAAATTGACTTTTTATTTAGACCTCAGATCAAAAATCTGACTTTGCCATTGCGTTCACCACCCCCAAAATAGCTAGGAGTGATTTATTGGGAATTTTTGGGATGCATTTAGATATTTAAGATTTATTAATAAAATTGTTACAACCTACTTAAAATAATAATTTAATAATTATTTTATAACTGGCACTGTCCACCCACTCCCTACGTCGTTCCTCCCATCACTACTGAGCCGTTAAATCAAACGGTTAATTCTTGACGGACCGATCGAAGATCGAACGGCCGAGCTCTTTTCCCCTCCGATGAGCCCTAGGGTTGCTACGCATGGCATACGCTCGCGACGCGCGGCAGATCGACCTAATTCGTGACCACTAGATGGCCTGATACTGTGATGCCACTGCTCTAAGAACTAACTTAAGACTCCTGATCGCCCTTTCTGCTCGGGGACACTCAGTGGAAATCCAAAGGTGATCGAAACACTCCTGATTGATCCTCACTTCAATTTCAGCGATCAATGGAGGTACTCTTAATTCCTTCAGATCTATTGCATATTATACACTATATCAATTCAATTATCTAATTTAGATTTTATAATTCCTATTTTGATTGAGTGTTTAAAGATCTCAATCGATCAAATTAATGGACACGCTCGGGCTATACAGTTGCGTAACTCGGCACCGTCATCTTAGATTTAGGGTTTGCGTGTGTCGGAGATATAAGCTGTCTCAGCCGATGATCTTGCTGCCGATAGGAACGTCTCGTCTCCCTCAACCCAATTATGTTCGATTTTTGACTTGTCGTTATTAATGGGTGGCCGCGATTTCGTGCCCTAGCTCCTTCGCTACGGTTGCTCAGCGAAGTTAGGCGAAAGCCTTTTGGGCCGGGTCAAAGAGAGTCGGACCAAGCCAATATCCTCCAACCGATCCGCGTATACGCTGTGGGACCCATTCCAGTGAGTTGTCGATTCTTCGGACCGACGCGTGTTAGAGCCGCGGGAAGTTGGGGCCCACGTGGTGTCGTGTCCTTTGCAGCCGTAAGCGCGGGCCCACTTTCCTCTCAGCTGCTGTTGGTGGTGGGTCCCACCTGCAAACAGATATAGATAAATTATATATATATATATATATATATATTAATACATTAAGAAATTAAGATAAGTACAGCTAAGGATAAACACTTAATTAAATTAAATATATTCAAAACTTTAAACATACATAACTCCTAAAACTCATATCCAAACATAATAAATAAATTACCATTGGATTTAGAAAAATTCAGGGAATATTCTGAGACTGTCAAATCTCAATTTGGGTAAATATTTAACATAGTGACAATTATGAGTATTAATAAAATTCAAATATGTCATCTAAATTCTTTGATCATAATTTTTAAACCACTACTCCAAATTATCCAATATGGGTCTTAAAATACTCACAAAATCCTAAGGATTAATATGAAAATATTTGCTTTGCTGTTTGGATTAGTTTCAGCCTAATCACATTTAGGACCTAACCCTAATTAGCTTAATTAACCCTAGAACTTCAATTGACCATAACTTGGTGAATTGAGCTCCAAATTAGATGATCCAAATATCAATTTAAATTATCAGAACCTAAATTACAGTAATCTACAAAAATATTTAGGATTCAATAGTTAGATTTGCTAATCACCCCTAATCACCCTAAAACTTGATTAGTGAATATTAGCAAATCTAATAATTCAAATTGGACAATTCAAATTTTAGAGAGCTCTTAGAACCTATTAAAACCTAATTGTAGGGTTGGATTAGTGATTGGGTGATTAATTTTACTAATCACTCACTAATCACCCTAAACCTTAATTAGGCCATAACTAAGCCAATTAAGGTCCAAATTGAACCCACTACCAGTCAATGAAATCAGTGGATCAATTTCAATTCATTGCCACTAATTTTAATTACTTTGGACACCAATTGGAGAAATTAGGATTTTTGACCCTTAATTAAGAATCCTTAATTACCCTTTAAACCCTAGAACTTGTATTGGCTATAACTTAGCTAATACACACTAGAATTTGATGATCTTAGGTTTTATGGAAAGCTTATAACTTAACCTTTAATTAACTAACAGAAAAATGGTATGTCATTAGGGTAAATTTACTAATATGTCCTTATAAATTAAATTCTTTAATTTGATCTTATAAGGCTTAATACTAAACCAAAATTAGTGAACTTATTGTCTAAGCTCCTATTAGATAGTAAGTAATCATTCCACATCATTAAAATTTAGAATTAAGCCCTAATTCATAAAGGTGAAATTTAGACCCTTAATTAAGTAGGGGTAAAATGGTCATTTTGCCCAAATATAGGGTCTAATGTTTCTAAGTCCTAATTTTATCTCTAAATTATAACAAACAGTAAATAAAGTGATTTAGACCTAGATTTAAATGATTCTAAGTCTCACATTAGAAAAATTGAACAAAAACCCTAAGTTAAGTTTTAAGTAAAACTTAAGTGAATTATGAGAGATCTTTCATCTTCTTTGAATATTCTTAGATCATCCTTTAGGTCTTATAACTTTAGTTAGGATGTGTGTCTAAGTGATATTCATAGATTTAAGGGCTTTAAATTCCTAAGGTTAGGAATAGATCTTAAGTTAGAATTCATCTAATGGGTAAAGAGGGTTACTCATTAAGGTGAAACCTTGATCTTACTAGTTTATTAGATTTTTCATAGTTTATTAACTGATTATTTGGTCTTTTAACATTTGAATTAGGATTAGAGATCTATCCTACTGAATATGACTTAATTCAATAGGATTTTCCTTAACATTTAATCTGTGAGATGGGATTAAACCTTAGTCCTTTAGGATAGCCTTATGATTAAGAATTAAACTTCATTCTTTGAGTTTGATTCTTAATCCTTTAAATCTTGATTTGGCTAATCAAGATTTATTAGGGATTTATAAAATAATAACTTAGGACAATTAATTTACTTATTTAACCTTGTAGGCGACTTGGATTTATTTATAATTAGGATGTGGCCAATCATAATTATGTTTAACTTATAGGTTCGTGATTCTAAGTTTTAGACAGTGTTGGAATTGTTGATTCTGAATCTTATGTAACTTAGAGTAGATAGAATGATTAAATTAGAAAATAGGGGATATCATGAAGTTTGTGCAGTGCTATTATTACTTTGAATGTGAAATTGTCATGCTTTCCTTGTCATTTGAGCCATTTTACACCTTTGGACATACTTAAATACTTAATAAATACTTTATAATATACTTTGAGTTTCATTCACATATCATATGCATAATCTTAAATGAAATATTAATAGACAACATTATACTTGTGGTTTATGTTTTACTTAGCTTGCCACTTAGTATGACTTTACTTTAGGACTACTTTTGCCTAGGGAATTTCCCCTATGGTACTTTACTTTGGCATTGGGATGTTTCTCCTATATGCCTTTTAGATACTTTGTGTATTTTACTTTAGGATCTGGGATGTTTCTCCTAGATGCCTCTTCGGTGGAACTTACTTTAATCTAGGATGTTTCTCCTAGATTACCAGATGGACTTTACTTTTTGGCAGACTAAGTAAGAGTATCTCACACGTACAGTTCTTTAATCTACATTACTTACATTTACTTTTCGGACTCTTTACAGTTACTTTACATATTTTCCTTACACTTCAGACTTTCTTTACTTTACCGTTTCAGTACACTTTTCTTTCTTTCATATTTTTCATTTTTTGCAGTTCCTTTACATTTCAGAACTTTTTGTATATTAGCCATTTTACTCACTTGAGAGCATGTTTGGATGTTAGTGTTTATATTTGCAGTACAGTACTTTTACTTATTCTATAGCTGGCATGTTAGTTTGATCATATTTCTTAGGACTTTTCTTTGTACTTAGTAGATTTACCCTTGTACTTTACTTACCTTGTATTGCAGCCTAAGTTGAGGTATGTTTCTATCTCATAACTTGTTCTTCCTTTCTTTGTCGTTTTATCGCTATGCTTGTTTAAATTTTAATTGTGATGTCATTAAAATACATTAAAATTCATTACCTTAAAATGTACTTCGACATTTTGTCTAATAAGATTTTTCTTTTATTGGCTGGGCCCTACCATTATGAAACCGATAATGGTAGATTCTGAGCTTTTTGAGGAGATTGAGCCTACTGAGGAGCAGATCCAAAAGGAGGTCCAGACTACTGAGGGCCCTTAGTTCACTTATTAGATTGTTATACTTTACTTTTATATTGTGAGGATGATAGACTCTTTTGATTTCAGTTCTTAACTTTAAATATTAGTAATAATACAGAACTATTTATACTTTACTTTCCTGCATTGTATATATTCTGAGCTGGATGTCTTTATGTTATAGTATAGATGTTTACTTCTGTTGATACTTTTCTTCCGCTCTCTGATACTCATTAAGTGATTGTTAATCGTTACATTATTATGAGAAGTACACCTTTTCCTTAAGATTGGATTGGAGTCTTAAATTCCAACCTAATGTTAAGTATAAGATGTGCTTAGTGACGACCACTCCTTAAGCCTTATGATTAGAAGGGGCGGCCGCCACACTAACCAACCTAAAAATAGATAAATAGGAAAACAAGCAAGTTGCATAGATAATAAATCAAAGGAGAAGGGATATCTAACCAAGGTCTAACTTCTCCATGAACTTTTAAGTTATATTCCCTATGAAAGAGTTGAGCACGATAGGCATATATAATTGCAATATTTATCAACCTTTTAGCTCTACGCAATATCCTTAAGAACTTTCGTCTCACATAAAGCATCAACCTGCCACGACATAAGATTTTTTGAAACTTTTTCCATTTTTTGAAGGCCTGGAACCTTGATAACAAAATCAAACCACATTTTTGAAGTTCTAGAAGCCACAACAGGGCTGGGCACAAACAATTAATAATCCAAAAAAGAAACAACTGCAGTTAAACAATCAGAAACAGCAAATGCAGAAATCCAGTTCCAATAATCAAAACAAAAACCCAACAACATTATTTAGTAAGGAAAAAAATAAAACAGGCCCACACCAAGCTAGTAAATCACAGATTAAAGGAATAATAGAATAAAAACAATACACGGGTTTTAGAGTTTAGGATTTAGGAATTCCAGTAGCTATGCAATAAAAGAAAATGAATTATCTGAAATACAAGAGTTTGAGATTGTCATTAAAACAAAGGTCCTTTAGATCTTTCAAATTTCCAAAATTAGTGAATAAATGCACACCTTCATTCATTCTACCTTTGTTTGCCAACCAATCGGCTGGTTTGTTTCCCTCTCTCCAAATGTGAGATATATAGCAAAAAATTAAGAGAATTTAGCAGTTGCAAAATCTCTTTTAATAAATACAATAAGTTCCAGTCCCCCTTAGCCTTTGTTTTGATTAGGTTGATAAGAATAAGACAATCGAGCTCAACCCAAATGTTAACAATGCCTAAATTAATGCAATGTTGTAAACCAAACAATAAAGCTTTGGTTTCAGCAATAGTAGAATTTTCCACATTGAAGTTAAAATGAAAAGCAGATTTCATAATACCCTTAAAATCTCTTACAATACATTCACCAACAGCTTTAGTGTTTCCAGCATCAAAGCTTCCATCTACATTAAGCTTTAAAATATTTTATAGAGGTATTCTCCAAAACACAATTTTGTTGAAAGGATCTTTAAAAGGTTTATGGATAGAGAATAAATATCTTCCATTGTTGACACCTTTAAAGTTTTTATCGTTTATAAGATTAGTTTTAACAACCATTAATATATAATTTGAAATCATCCAAATGATTTTCTTAGCATTGAAAGCAATATTTCTATACTTAGAATTATTCCTTTCAATCCAAATGAACCATACACAAAGAATAGGAATAAAAAATTTGTTGTGTCCTTTCTTTAAACTAGGACCCGACATTCTCCATTGAAGGAGAAAATTCCTTATAGAAATAGAAGCAACATTAGAAGGAAAATCTTTAAAGATTTTGAAAATAAAATCCCAAATGGTTTGAACCTTTGGACAAGATAAAGATAAATGGTTAAGATCTTCCTCATGCTGTTTACACAAACTACAAATAGAAGCAAATTGGAAACTTTTTTTCTTTAGATTATTATCATTAGATAAGATATTTTTACAAAGTCTCCAATCAAAAAAAGATAAAGAGGGTTTTAAACATTTATGCCATAGAGCTTTGCCAAATAAAAAATGATTTTTTTTTTGTTTTTAATTAAATGCCATACATCTTTAAAGGTGAAATAGGAATTAGAAGAGCCTTTCCAAAGCATAGTATCCATGTCAGTATTATCAAACTTTAAGGCAACAATTTCAGCTACAGTTTCATTTGGCAAAAACATTTTCAATTTAGATTCATCCCATTGGTTTAAGTTCATAAAAGACATGACTGTAGCTGAAGAAAAATTAAATTCAGGATGCTTAATAGAAAGAGATTTATCACCAAACCAAACATCATACCAAAAGGAAACATTTCCTTTCCCAATGCCCCAAGTAATATGATCTTCCACAAAATTTCTAGATTTAAGCATATTTTTCCAAACATTAGAATCAGTGTTTTTCAAGCTAATATTTAGAGGATGAACATTAAAACAATATTTCCTTTTCATGAAAATAGACCATAAACTCTTTTGCTCCCAAAACATCCACCAAAGTTTAGCATTAGAAATCAAAATGATATCTTGAAGGCTCTTAAAGCTAAGACCACCTTCCTCATAAGAATAACAAACTTCTTTCCATTTAAGCCAATGAATTTTGTTTTTCTTTTCCACTATTCCCCATAAAAACTTATTAAAAAGAGAATCTATTCTTTTTAAAACAGTCTTTGGGGGGTTAAGCATTTGTAACACATAAATAGGGATGGAAGAAAGAATCCTTTTAATAAGTGTTATTCTACTCCCAGGAGTTAGGATTTTATTCATCCAACCAGCCAGCTTATCTCTTAAACAGGTTAAAATGGGATCAAAGCAAGCAATTTTCTTAATGCCTCTAAAGATAGGCACCCCTAAATAATTGAGAGGCAAATCTTGCTTTGAGAAACCACTAATATTTGAAATGAGATTATATCTTCCAGACGAGATGTTCTTAGATCCAATCATGCTACATTTTGTTTTGTTAATACAAAGGCCCGAAACTTCCTTAAAATGATTAAGAAATGTGAGGAATTTTCTAAAACCAAATTTGTTAGCATTCATAAAAATAAGAAAGTCATCAACAAAAGCAAGGTGAGTAAGCTGCATATCAGTTTTATTGTTATAGTACATGGAACGATACTTACTAAAAAGAGCATTTAAATTTTTAAAAAAGTATTTAGTAGCAATAACAAAAGGAATAGGAGATAAAGGGTCTCCTTGTCTAACACCTTATGGGATTTAAAATAACTTGCATTTTCCCCATTAACAATAATAGAAAACAACAAATTACATTTACTTCTATAGATTAAGTTCACAAAATTATTGGAAAAATCTAAGCACTTTAGAACCTTAAGAATCAAACCCCATTGGATAGAATCATAAGCTTTTGAAATATCCAATTTAATAATTAAGTTTCCTCCTTTTGATTTCTTATTGATAGTTTGCATAAGTACTTGGGCCAGCAAAACATTATCTGTTATGAACCTACCTTTGATGAAGTCACTTTGGTTAGGATTGAGAATTCTAGGAAGAATTCCAGCTAACATGTTAACAATGATCCTTGAGATAATTTTATTGAAAATATTACATAAATTAATAGGCCTAAAATCACTCCAAGTGCTAGGCGTATTAATTTTAGGAATAAGAACAATAGCAGTAGTAGTAAAATATCTTGGAAGACAAAAGCCTTTGAACAAATCGACTATGGCATTACACAAATCTTTATTTATCATAGGCCAACAATTTTTATAAAAACAAGCAGTGAAGCCATCAACCCCAGGAGATTTATCATCATCTATTTCAAAAACAGCTTTTTTGATTTCTATAACAGTCGGGATAGAAGTAAGAAGAATATTCTCATCATCAGAGATAACTAAGGTAAATAAGCTTTCATTGAAACCATTAATATTAAAGCAACTAAAATCAAAACTATTTTTAAGAAATTTAGTGGCCGAATGTTTAATCTAATCTTGATCATGAATCTAAGCATCCTCTTTGTTTATTTTACTAGTCCAATTATTTCTTCTTTTTTGATTAAATGATTTTATAAAAAAATTAGTATTTATTTCTCCATAAATTAATCTATTTAAGCCCGTTTTTTGCAGCCAATATTTATTTTCCATTTCATAAGAATAGCAAAGATCCGCACTTAATTTTTTCCAATGAACTCTATCGATTTCAGCATCTGAAATTTGGTAAAGTTCGTCAGCTTTATTAACTTCAGTTTCAAGCAAATTAAAATTTTTATGGATATTACCAAAGACATCCTTGTTCCATTGTATTAATATGCTTTTAATAGATTTCAATTTTTTCTAGAACTTAATTAAGTTATTACCATCATTAATTGAATTAAAACTCTTATGGATGCACCACATATTTTGAAATTTAAAATTATTCAACTTAGTATGATTAATTTTGTTAATTTCAACATGAAGAGGGGCATGATTAGAGGTACCCCTATTCAAATGGGAAGTCTTAGAACAATAAATATAGTCTAACCAATTGTTAGAAATCAAAACTCTATCTAACCTTTCCCAAACTCTACCATTTGTTCAAGTGAAACTGGGGCCACTGTAACTTGCATCAACTAAGCCACTATCAAAGATAAAGTAAATAAACTTATACATAGCCCCTTGGTTAGGAGGATTTGGGCTTTTTTTTCTAAGTTATTACTAACAACATTAAAATCACCACCAACAATCCAATGACTATTATTGTTTTGGGAAAAAGAATGCAAATTATTCCAAAGAATCCTTCTATCAATTTTTGAGCAACTAGCATAAACAAAAGAGCAAATAGCATTGAAATAATGATACCTAATATGTAAAGTGAGGAATTGGTTATCATCACTAAAGACATCACAGTTAATGCCTTCTTTGGTAAAACACCAAATTTTGCCTGAACAGTTGTAAAAAAATTTTTGGAAACCCAACCATCTCACATAATAAGAATTTTTACTAGCATCAATAAAAGATTCCAAAATGATTAGGATATGAATGCTTTTGTTAATAACCATTCTATGAAGCCTATTGCAAATAATGGGGTTTACAACCTTTCTAATATTCCAAATTAGGATCTTAATCATTGGAAGGATGGTCTAAGGTGTTGAGCTTTTGACCTTATTATTCTTCCTTGATTTTTCTTAAATTATTTTCCTTTCTTTTTATAACTGACCAAAGTGAAACCTCCCCCTTCACAACTTTGGAGATTATCTAAAGATTTTCTTCTTGTGAAATTAGAGTTATTATTCAGAAAGACATCATCATCTACTTCATTAGGAAGCATTTGATCAATCTCATCATCAGAATGACTCAACAGAGTTTTATCTAATCCAATAGAGTTAGATAAATCCTCACAATTCCTGTTTTCCAAACATAATAACCCATTTTGAAATAAACAAGCATCAATTTTATCCCACAAAATATTAAAAGAATTTACCAATGATTGATTCAAATTTGCATTATTAGCAATTGTGTTTTCATTAATAGCATTAGTATTGGAAATATTATCCTCCACAATCATATTTTCATTATCGTTTTCTTGTTTTGATAAGATCCCAATATTTCCTTGATTAGTTGTTATATTGGTCTCATTTTATTTCTAGTAAATTCGTTATTTGAAGCTATTTGCCTTTGGTTTTGTCTTGTTCTCCTATGTTCTCTTTCAACATCAAAAGCCAATTTCAGTTCAGGATGAGCTTTGAACAATTGTCAACATGGTGTCTAATGAATTGGCAATGAGTACAAAATTATGGCATATTTTCAAAAACTACTTCTTGCAAATAGCCCCTCTCATCATTATCAATCCATATGTATTTATCATAGGTTTTAATTAAATCTAGTTCAATTAAAACTCTAGATGTAGATGGCCTAGATAAATTAGCAGTTGTAGCATCTATTTTAAGGGGCTTCCTATAATAAGATGCCAAAGAGTAAAGAATAGAATGATTTATAAACTGGGATCTTATATTTGGGAAATTGATCCATACTGGCACAATAGAGGGTTCAGTCTTAGGGTCAAAGAAAGGAGTCCATTTTAGCATTTTTAAAGTGAAACCTTTAACAGAATAAATTCCTCTAGAAAAATCATATTCATGAGAAAGCTTAATTAAACATGTCTATAATCCATTAAGTCCACACTAAAACTTCCAAGAAGGCCAAGATCAGTAAAACATTTTCTAATATCTACCATTACAGGTTTACCCAAAGAAAATTTGCCAATTAAAGTAAAATCAAAGGGTTTAGATAGTACTGTTATTACTTCCTCTGATAACCATTGTGTTGGCCTACCTCTCTGTGTTGTAACCGGCTTCAGAATTACATTCGGGTCAGAAGAATTTCCATTCAGTGCTTCCACGAAGGATCTCGGTCGACTGGGCTACACATTCGTATTCCTGCTATGCAGGTTTGGAAGATTGGAGACAGTCAGAGGGATGACAGGAGCACCCTCAGATTGGGGTCTTTGATTAATAAAGGTCTCCATATCACCAAACCATAAAGAAGGAAAAGAAAGAAAAGGGAAAATTTATATCTGACGAAACCCTAGATTTTGTCAAGCCAGAAAAATAAAGAGAAGGAGAACACCCTAGATAGCATAGACTATGGTTCAGAAGATTAAAGAATAAGTAGAGAGCAAGATCAAACCACTAGAAAAAAAACCTAAAAAATTTGGGAACTTTTTTTTCCTAAGAACAGCTATAACAAACAAAAATCAACCAACCAAATCACACCAGAAGTGTAGATTGAAGCTAGATGAAGAAAAGCAATGAAAATCGAAGAGATTGATGGAGAAACGAGAGAAAAATCTCAAAAAATGCTCACTTAGGGCTTCTGCCTCCAAAATCCCAAGAATTGCACGATAGCCAGGAGAAAGAAGAGAGAGAAAATTGCGAGTGGAATCGGTTTATGGTTTTAAGGTTTAGAGTTTAGTGTTTCAGATTTAGGGTTTAGGGTTTAGGGTTTTAGGGTGTTAAGTTTATGGTTTTGGGTTCTAGGGCTTAGAGTTTAGAACTTAGTGTTTGGGGTATAGGGTTTGAGAGTTTAGGGTTTATGGTTTAGGATTTTAGGGTTTAGGGTTTAGGATTTAGGGTTTTAAGAACTAGTGTTTAAGGTTTAAGGTTTAAGGTTTACAGTTTTAGGGTTTAAGGTTTTAGGGTTTAGAGTTTTAGGTTTTAGGATTTAAGGTTTAGGGTTTGAGGTTTTCGGTTTAGGGTTTAGAGATTTGGGATCCTGGGTTTAAGGTTTATGCTATATGGTTTTAGGGTTTTGGGTTTAGCATTTAGGGTTTTTGGGCTTAAGGTTTCAAGGGTTTAAGGTTTAGGGTTTAGAGTTTTGGGTTTATGATTTTAGGGTATTGGGCTAAGAGCTTTTTTTTTTTTTTTTTTTTTTTTTTTTTTTTTTTTTTTTTTTTAGAAAGAAATAGGAATTTTATTAATATAATAAAAAAGATACAAAATTAGAATGACTGGTTTACAAAAATACCAAAAAGATTCAAAAAGAGAATCCCAGGGTATAACCTAAAAGGATTCTCCAATAAAACAAAAAAAAAGATTCCTAGGGTATAATCTAAAAGGAATCTATACAAGAAAGAAAAAAGAAACAAACCATCCAAAACGTTGATGAACCTCGCACACCTGCAAAACAAAAATGCAAAGGGACAAAAAGCAAAGTAAGACTAGTCAAGAGGTTTAGGAATTTCCAGAAGAGGACCGGGCACTCCATGAACCAACAGATTATACTCCCTGCGCATCAGCAGAGCTTGATGAGTATACATAATCCCTAAATTAATCAATCTTCAAGCCCTGCGAAGCCTCCTAAAGAATCTCTTTCTAGCATACATCATGAAATTTCCACGCCTCAGCAGCCTTTGAAATCTTCTTCTAATCTTAAACACTTTATACCTTTCCATCACAATCATTCTAAAACCAAATCTCATAACTGTAAAACAATTGAACAACATAAAGGCAAGCAATCTAGAAACCCCATAGTCAGACAATACAAAAATATGCAAACAACAAGAAAAGCAGGCTAGGAATAAAGTCAGCAATATAGATGCAGAAAGAAGAACCCAGCTAACTAATGAAAATAACTAGCAGCGACCAAAGAGGTAAACCAAGAAAGAAGCCCATAAATTCCCAGCAACTAAGGATCCAGGCAAATTGAAGAAGCAACAGAAAGAATAACCAGGCAGGAAAAATCGATAGCACCAATCCCACAAAATGTGGACTCATCCAGGGAAAGGAAAATATAAAACTAAGCAGCCAACGAAAGAAGAAAACTAGAGCCAACCAAAACATAAAGGGTTTAGAATTTAGGATTTAGGAGCAACAGCCAACCAACTAAAAGAACTTCAAAAGGCAAATAGAAAAGGCTAAGATAACTCAAATACCAAATTATCTAAAGTAAGGGAGATTGAGCTTATCATCAAAGCATAAATCCTTTAGCTCTTTCATATTGCCAAAATCAGTAAAAGTATGCATAGCTTCAATAAGTCTACCTTTATTAGCCAACCAGTCGGCACATTGATTTCCTTCACTCCAAATGTGAGAAATGAGGCAATAATTAAAAGAATATAAAAGCAGCATAATATCTTTAAGAAGATAGAATAAATTCCAATCACCCTTAAATCTAGTTTTTAATAAATTCAGAAGAATAAGGCAATCAAGCTCAATCCAAATGTTAACAAAACCTGAATTTATGCAATGATGAATACCATAAATTAAAACTTTAGTTTCAGCAATTATAAAATTACTAGCATTAAAATTGACATGAAAAGCAGAAACTAAATTGCCCTTAAAATCTCTAATGATGCCACCTCCACCAGCATTAACAGAATTATTGACAAAGCTACCATCCACATTAAGCTTTAGAATACCTTCAGGAGGCTTTCTCCAAAAAACAAATTTAATAAAAGTATCTTTAAAGTATTTAGGAATATCAAAAAGATATCTCCCAAATTTGACACCCTTAAAATCCGTAGAGTTTATAATCTTAGTTTTGACAGCCATAGTAATATAATTCGAAAGCAAGCAAATGATTTTTTTTCCATTGAAACTCATACCTCTGTACTTAGCATTATTCCTTTCAGTCCAAATAAACCAACAACAAAGAATAGGAATTAAGAAACTACAGTGGCCACTTTTAGTTTTAGGACCCATCATTCTCCATTGAGAAAGAAAGTTCCAAATAGAAATTGAATGAAAGCTAGCAGGGAAATCTTTAAAAACAAATTCAATGAATTTCCAAATAATTTGAACCTTGGGACAAGATAAAAACATATGATTGATATCTTCCTCATGCATTTTGCAAAGATTGCATATAGAAGCAAATTAAAAACCCTTTCTTTTGAGATTAGAATCATTAGATAGAATATTTTTGCATAATCTCTAGCCAAAAAGGAAATAGAAGGCTTTAAACATTTATGCCATAAAATCTTTCCAAACAAAAAGTTTCTTTTTTATTTTTAATGAGATGCCAAACATTTTTAAAGTTAAAAAAAGGGGTAGAAGAACCTTTCCAAAACATAGTATCCAACTCATTATTGTCAACTTTTAAGGCAACAATTTCATCTACACACTCATTAGGTAAAACTAAATTCAATTTAGTTTCATCCCACTTATTAGAAATCAAAAAATCCTTGACAGTAGCTGAAGAATAATTAGACTCAGGAAATTGAATGGAAAGAGGTTTGTCCCCAAACCAAACATCAAACCAAAATGAAACATTTCCTTTTCCAATGCCCCAACCAATTTGCTCTTCAACAAATTGTCTAGATATAACCATTTTTTTCCAAAGCCTAGAATCTGAAATTTTCAAAGTAATATTAGTAGGATGGTCATTATGACAATACTTTCTTTTCATAAAGATAGCCCATAAACTCTTTTGCTCTCTAAATAACCACCAAAGTTTAGCATTTGAGATAAGAATGATATCAGAAAGACTCTTAAAACCAAGGCACCCTTCCTCATAAGGATAACAAACCTCTTTCCATTTAAGCCAATGAGTCTTATTGTTCTTTTCATTTGTTCCCCATAGGAACTTATTAAAAAGGGATTCGATTCTTTTTAATACAGTTTTGGGGGGATTAAGAATTTGTAAGATATAAATAGGAATAGAGGAAAGAACACTTTTAAGAAGTGTTATCCTACTTCCAAGAGATAAGATTTTGTTTTTCCATCCAGCAATTTTGTTTCTTAGCCGATTTAGAATAGGATCATAATAAGCAATTTTATTAATATCTCTAAAAATGGGAACACCTAAATAATTGAGAGGTATGTTTTGCTTTGAGAAACCAGTAAAGTTAGAAATACTATTAAATCTACCAGCTGAGATATTTTTGGAACCAATCAAACTACACTTTGTTCTATTAATGCAAAGGCCGGATACATCCTTAAAATGATTCAGCAAATTAGTGAATTTTCTCACACCAAACTTATTAGCATTAGTAAAAATTAGAAAGTCATCAGCAAACGCAAGATGAGTAATGAGCATATCAGTTCTATTTCTAAAATGCATAGAAGTGAAGTTACCAAAGAGAGCATTTATGCTTCTAAAAAAGTATTTAGCTGCAATAATAAAAATAATAGGAGATAAAGGATCTCCTTGTCTAATGCCTTTGTGAGATTTAAAGTAATCAGTGCTATCACCATTAACAATAACTAAAAACCAACAATTACTAATACTTTTATAAATAATATCAACAAATTTATTGCAAAAACCTAAACAATTCAAAACTTTAAGAATAAAACCCCAATGGATAGAATTATAAGCTTTAGAAATATCTAATTTAGCAATTAAATTACCTCCCTTTACTTCCTTGTTAATGTCTTGCAATAATTCTTGGGCCAACAACACATTATCAGTAATGAATCTACCTTTAATAAAACCACTTTGGTTAGGACTAATAATTCTAGGAAGAATCCCAGCTAGCTGATTAACTATAATTCTAGAAATAATTTTATTGAAGACATTACATAAACTAATAGGTCCTGAATTCACTCCAATGGCTAGGAGTATTATTTTTAGGAATAAGAACAATAGCAGTAGAGGTGAAATACCTAGGCAAATAAAAACCTTTGAAGAAATCAGCAATGGCATTACATAAATCATCATTTATAATGGACCAACAATTTTTATAAAAGGAAGCAATAAAACCATCCACTCCAGGGGCTTTATCATCATCCATTTCAAAAATAACAGTTTTGATTTCAGCATTGTTAGGAATAGAGATAAGAATTTCATTCTCATTTTTAGAAATAACTTTAAAAAAGACTTACATCAAACATAGTGATATTACAACTACTAAAAGCAAAGCTATTTTTGAAAAATTCAGTAGCAGACCGTTTAATCTCATCTTGATTATCTATCCAAACATCCTCTTTTTTTATTTTACTAATCCAGCTATTTCTTCTCTTTTGATTAATAATCTTATGAAAAAATTTTGTATTTCTTTCCCCAAAGATTAATCTCTTTTAACCAATTTTTTGTTGCCAATACTTACTTTCCATTTCATAAGATTGGCAAAGGTTAACATTGAGCTTTTTCCAAAGGATTCTATCAAAATCATCATTAGAGTTTTGAAATTTTTCTTCAGCCTCATTAACATCCTTTTCAAGAAGGTCGATTGTTTCATGAATGTTACCAAAAACATTCTTATTCCAACAGGATAGGGTATTTTTAACAGCTTTTAATTTTTTCCAAAACTTAATTAAATTGTTTCCTTCAATAATAGTATTCCAACAATTAGCCACTAAAGCATGAATATTTTTATGAAGAGGCCACAAATTTTGGAATTTAAAATGATTTGACTTAATAACATTTAACTTGCTAATTTCACACATAACAGGAGCATGATCAGAAGTACCTCTAGGCAAATGAGAGGTCTTGGAGCATGAAAAGAAATCTAACCAATTATCAGAAATTAGAATTCTATCCAATCTCTCCCAAACTTTCCCATTTGTCCAAGTAAATTTGGGACCACTAAAACTTGCATCCATAAGACCACAATCAAAGATAAAGTTATTGAACTCTTCCATTGCCCCTCTCTTAGGAGGAATCAAGCCTTTCTTTTCAGAAATATTGCTAACCACATTAAAATCCCCACCAACCAGCCAAGGAGCATTGTTATTTTGAGAAAAAGAAAACAAATTATTCCAAAGCAACCTTCTATCAATTTTGGAGCAGCTAGCATAAACAAAAGAACATAAAGCATTGAAATATTGATATTTAATATTGAAAGTAATACATTGAGTATCATCATTAAGAATATCACAATGAATGCCATCTTTCATAAAACACCAAATTTTCCCAGAATAGTTGTAATAGAAGTTTTGGAAGCCCAGCCTCCTCATATAGTAAGCACCATTATTGGAATCAATGAAAGGTTCCAAAATAATAAGAATATCTATTTTCTTATTAATAACAAGTCTATGCAGCCTATTGCAAGCTATGGGGTTCGCAATCCCTCTTATATTCCAAATGAGAATTTTAATCATTGGGAAGATGATCTAAGATGTTGAGCTTTTGATCGAGTTATTCTCCCTTGATGTTTCTTTGATTGCTTACCCTTCTTTTTATAATTTACCAAAGTGAATCCTTCCACTTCACAATTTTGTAAACTATCAAAAAATTTTCTTCTTAAAAAATTAGAGTTATTATTATGAAAAATATCCTCTTCAAAGTCCTTAGATAAATCTTGATTGATTTCTTTCTCAGATTGAGCCAAACCATCACCTTCTAAACTAATAGAATTAGAAAGATCAGCACAATTTCTATTTTCCAAACATAATAAACCATTTTGAAATAGACAAGCATTATTATTATCCCTCAAAGAATTGAAAGAATTAGCTAAAGACTGATCTAGGTTTTCATTATCATCATTTATATTTTCTTTAGTAGCATTAGTGTTTGAGGAATTATTTTCCTCAATCACATTAAGATTTCCATTGTCTATTGGAGCAATATTGTTAAAGTCATTTCCAGGAACATCATTAACATTAGAAATTGGTCTTTGAGATTGCCTTAATCTCCTCTGTTCTTTTTCAGCTTCAAAGGCCAATTTCAGCTTAGGATGGGCTTTAAAACATTTAGCCACATGATGACCAATAAATTGGCAATGAGTACAAAATTTAGGCTATTTTCAAAGACCACTTCTTGCAAATATCCCCTTTCGTCATTTCCAATCCAAATGTTTTTTTGATAAGTCTTAATTAAGTCTAATTCAATTAAAACCCTAGCTATAGAAGGCCTAGACAAATTAGCTGTAGCAGTATCAATCTTAATAGGCTTCCCATAATAAGAAGCCAAATAATATAAAATAGAATGGTTAATAAATTGAGATTGTATGTTAGGAAAATTAATCCAAATAGGAACAATAGAAGGTTTAGTTTTAGGATCAAAGAATGGTGTCCACTTGAGCATTTTCAAAGTAAAGCATTTAACAAAGTAAATACCCCTAGAAAAAACTCTAGCATAGTCATCTTCATGAGAAAATTTAATCAAGATATGTCTAAAATCCATTAGACCCACAGTAAAGCTTCCAATAAGACCTAAATCATTACAAAATTTTCTAACATCTGCCATTAAAGGTTTTCCCAAATGGAACTTACCAATTAGAGCATAATCATAGGGTTTAGATAGTACCGTAATTTCTTCCTCAGATAACCAAAGCATCGATCTACCTCTGTGAGAATTAATCAGCTTCAGAATAGCATTAGGGTTCGAGGCATTTCCATTCAGCGCTTCCACAAAGGATCGCGGTCTGCTAGGAGGAGCATTTGTAGGTCTACTATGTAAATTTGGCAGATTAGAGATCGTGGGAGGGGGGATGGGAGGACCCTCAGAGAGGTTCGATTGATTCATAATACTTGTCATAATGCCCAAGCATTAGAAGAAAAAAGAAAAATGAAAGAAAGAAAAAAAATACCCGGCAGACAAAACCCTAGATTTCGTCCACAGTACCAGAAAAAGGAAAAGGAGCCTCCAAAAGAACGTAGGAAATAAATAGGAGCAAGAGACAGCAAGAGAAAAGAGGAGAATAAGGGAGGAGCCCAAAAGAACTAGAAAAATTGAAAAAAAAAATTCTAGGTTAAAAGAATATTTTATTTTATTTTTTAATTTTTTAATTTTTTTTTCTCAAGAACACCAAAAAATCAAAGAACAGCCAACAAATTCCTAAAAATTTGGACCATTTCTTGATTTATGCGTGTCATCCTTGCACAGGGGCCATCCTTGCGCAAGTATTGGGTTTAGAGTTTAAGGGTTTATGGTTTAGGATTTTAGGGTTTAGGGTTTAGGGTTTAGGATTTAGTTTTTATGGTTTTATGTTTTTGTGTTTAAAGTTTATGATTTATGGTTTTAAGGTTTATAGTTTTATGGTTTAGGATTTAAGATTTTATAGTTTAGGGTTTAGGGTTTAAGGTTTTAGGGCTTTGGGATTAGGATTTTAAGGTTTAGTATTTAGGGTTTTGGGTTTTGGGTTTAGCGTTTATGGTTTAGAGTTTTAGGGTTTAAGGTTCAAAGTTTAGGGTTTTTTTTTTTTTTTTTTTTTTGATATCTCTCTCTCCAAATCTACAATTCTCATTGACAATCAAATAAATAATACATATTTGACATTTTGAGGGCTTTATTACAACACACCCACACAAAAGAAAATAAAAGTAAAAAATATAAAAAGGCCAACCAATATCCCCACTAGAACCCAAGATGGGAAGCAAAAAGACCAAAAAGAGATGCCTTAATATGATGCCTTTAAGAGCTCATCTAGATCCAAACTTGCTAGCCAAAGCCACAAGTCTCAATGAGCCCACTGGACTCTTCCCAAGTGGACCTACACAATGGCCTAGCCCTTAAGCCTTTATAGGCCATGAGCAAATGGGTCAAAGCCCAATACATTGAGAAAGGTAACTAGGAATAGGAAAAACAGAAGCAACCATAAAAAAGGACTAACCTCAAGAATTACTAAAAGGAAAATCTTAATAAAGAAAATCCAAAAATGGAAAATCCAAATTTCAAAAATTCAAATTTGGAAATCCTAAATTGGAAATTCCTAAAAAGGAAAATCCTCCAAAGGAAAGTAATAAGGGACAAATTAAGAAGGGCCCAAAACCCATTTGGTTGGCCGATTTCCTTGAACCAAAAGAAGGCTTTCATCTTGAAACAAGCAATTTGGCCCAAACAACATGGGTCTCTTGGTGGGCCTAGGAAGGCCCAAACCTTGGGGTTTGAAGCCCTAGGCTTTCGGTTCAAGGAGGAACCGCTATGATAACCACCGAACCAGTTTAAGAACTTGTTCGGTTCAAGCTGAAACACCCAAATGGGAAGGGATGTTGCTGCCCCTTCCCAACGCCAAGAATGGCAGGCTGCCATGTCATCATCCCGATCCTGCTTGCCTGAGTTGCTGGCCGAGCCTTTATCCGTCCTGAATTAACCTGCCCGAGCAGCTGACCGAGACCTCTGTCCCAAGCCATGGAGGTTTTGCAAATTTTAAGACTTCCCAAGAATGCCGCCAGCAATGGCCGTCGCCCAACATGCCAAAATTCAGAAGATGCACTTCTTCATCGAAAAGCCACCGATTCACAAGGGTTTGCAGATTTGGCTAAGCCTACTTCTCCAATCCATGAAGGACAAAAAAATCGCAGCTTCCATCAATCCTTCAATTTTGTGTGGGAGGTGGTCGCAAAGCATTCCATCAAAGGAAGTAGTACCCCCATCGTATGAACCGATGGGGTCTTTGAAGCAAGACCCGAGGGTTCAATAAGGAAACTAAAAAAAGAAAGGAGAAGGAAGGAAAATAAATCAAGAAGAAGGCTAAAGGGACTCAAGAATTCAAGAAACCAAGCAGCTTGCATGATGCCTTCCTGATCTTATCTATGGAAAACATCAAAACATCATACCCAAGAAATCAAGAAATCTAGAAAGCTGGCATCCTTTCAAGAAACCTTCCCACCAACCCCAAGGGAACCTGGAGGGGAAGAAAATCTTGGCCATCGCTTGAGCCAAAACAAGAAGAAGGTATCCACAATCGAGGTAAAAACCTAAAGTTCAACAACCATGGATCCTTGCATATTTTACTTCGCTTGCTGCTTCGTCCCGGACATTATTTTGTGGAAAACCGTAGGGCGCTGCACCTTGAGGATTGAAGAGACGATCTTGCATGTCAGCTTCCCTTGGCTAGCCGATCCGGAGAAGAGGGCCCCACCTCCTGGCCCCAAAAGAAGAGGGAGAAGCCTAGGCCGCCGCTCAGGCCGAGGGGGAGAAGGAAAAGCTACCCCTTTTAGGGTGATGGGGCGCCCCTCGGGAGGAACCCGAGCGGCGCCCAAGAGGGATTTCAAAAATCACCTAAGGGGTTTTAGGGTTTAGGGTTTATGGAGGAGACAAGATGGAGGAGAGAATGTTTTAGGGTTTAGGGTTTATGGTTTATAGCTTTAGGGTTTAGAGTTTAGGGTTTAAGCATTTATGGTTTAAGGATTTATGGTTTTTGGTTTAGCGTTTAAGGTATTATAGTTTAGGATTTTAAAGCTAAGAATTCTTTTTTTTTTTTTTTTTGGGGAAATATTTATTTTATTAATTAAGCAAAATAATATATAAAGGAATGATTGATTTACAAAATACCTAAAGTCATCCAAAAATTAAAGGATCCTAAGGAATAATCTTAAAAGAATCCTTTAGCAACAGAAAAAGAAAACAAAACTAGATACCCAGGGTATATCATAAAAGGAACCAATAACAAAAAAAGGTTGAAAGCTATAAAGCTTAATGGCAAAGCATAACAGACAAAACAACAAAAATCCTGAGTAAGCAAAAAAAACTGCAAAGGAAAGCTAAATAAAAGGGGAAGGCATATCCATCCAAGGGCTAGCCTCCCCATAGACTTTAATATTATATTCCCTAAGAATCAATTGAGAGGGATAGCAAAAATTGATAGCAATATTCAAAATTCTTTTAGTCCTTTGCCGCCTCTGAAAGAACCTTCTTCTCGCATAAAGCATCAACCTACCATGACGCAAGAGCCGTTAAAACTTTTTAAATCTTTTGAAGGCCCTAAGCCTTGAGTCCACTATCATTCTAAATTTGAACTGCATAATTGAATTTTTGAGATAGATCAAAATATATTTGGAAACAAACTTAAAGAGATGTTAGTATAAATCCATAAATTCCTTTAAGAAACACAATTTTAGAAACAAAAAAGCAATTCATCCAGAAAAGGGTGCCACAACAGGAAAAACAACCGCCATCAACCATATGGAACGCAGAAACAAAATCAAAAGAAACCAAATTCAGCTTATGAATTTGTTTCTTTTCTTTTCCAACAACAGATAAGAAATTCATCCAGAAAAGGGTACCACAATGGAAGAAATAAACCATCACACGCCAACACCCAAATAGAACACAGAAAGAACAATATCAAAAACCAAAAGAAAAAATTTTCAAGTTTCGGGTAATCTGGCAACCCAAAAAACAAACTCAAATAACCATTAGACGAGTAAGAAATGAATCCAGAAGACAACCAAAGGCCCACAAGCAGTAGACCCCACAAGCCAAAAACAATAACAAAGGAGTTTAGGATTTTAGATTTAGGAATGCATCACATTAAGAAATAATAGCAAATACCAAGGGGATTATAATCCTCTCCCTAAAAGCCAGAAAAAGCATGCAACCAATTATCAGAAATAAAAATAATGCAAAGCATCTCAGATGAAATAAACAACAACAATAAACTAAAGGAAATAAATCCAGATCCATTTATCTAAAGTAAGGAAGATTAATATTATCATCATAACAAAGAGTTTTTAATTCCTTCAAATTACCAAAGTCATTGTAATATGCAAACCTTCAGTGATTATACCTTTGTTTTCCAACCAATCCGCCTGTTTATTGCCTACTCTCCAAATATGAGAAAGATAACAAAATTAAAAAGTTTAAATACTTGCATTATTTCCTTTAACATATAAAATAAGCTCCAATCACCTTTTGCTTTTATTTTGATAAGAAAAATAAGAGCAAGACAATCTAATTCAATCCATATGTTTGAAATGCCTAAATTAACACAATGATGTAAACCAAAACTCAAAGATTTTGTTTCAGACAATAGGGAGTTGACAACATTAAAGTTAAAGTGAAAAGCAAATTTCATAGAACCATTATTATCTCTTAAAATACCACCTCCACCATCAATATAGTTAATCCCATCAAAACTTCCACATTAAGCTTTAAAATGTTTTCAGGGTGTTTTCTCCAAAAAACAAATTTATTAAAAGGGTCTTTGACAGGTTTATGGATAAAAAAATAGCAACTTCCATATCTATCACCTTTGAAGTCCTTTTCAGTAATCAGTTTAGTTTTTGTAGCCATAAAATATAATTAGAAAGCATCCAAATAATCTTATTAGCATTAAAAGTAACATTTTTATACTTAACATTATTCCTTTCTATCCAAATAAACCATAAGCATAAAATGGGAATAAAAAATATGCTATGATTTTATTTCACATTGGCTCTAGAAAGTATCCATTGATGGAGAAAAGCCTTTAAAGACTAAGAATTAACATTAGTAGGATAGTCATTAAAAATTTATAAACATTGTTCTAGATAATTTGAACTTTCAAGCAATAGATAAATAAATGATTAAGATCTTCTTCATGTTGTTTATATAGGCTATAAATAGAAGCAAGTTGAACTTTTTCTTTTTAAATTTCTATCATTAGAAAGAAATGGTAGATTTTAAGCACTGATGCTAAAGAACATTCCCAAATAAAAAATGATTCTTTTTGTTTCTAATTAAATGCCAAAATTCTTTGAAAACAAAACTTGTGATAGAAGTGCCTTTCCACATCATAGTATCCCTTTCATTAATGTCAAAATTTAAGGCAACATTTTCAACCACAATTTCATTGGGCAAAACCATTTTCAATTTAGTTTCATTCCATTGATTAGAATCCATGAAATTCATCACTGTAGCTGAAGAAAAAGATAATTCAGGATGCTTAATGGAAAGAGATATCACTAAACCAAACATTATACCAAAAAGAGACTACCTTTCCCAATGCCCCAAGCAATATGATCTTCCACAGTGTTTCTAATTTTAAGCATTCTTTTCCAAAGATTAGAATCAGTAATTTTCAATTCAATATTTAAAGAATGAACATTGTAGCAATAATTCCTTTTCATAAAAATTGTTCAAAGACTTTTTGCTCTCTAAACATCGACCATAATTTAGCACTAAGAACTATTATAATATCCTGAAGACTCTTAAAACCTAGACCACATTCCTCATAAGGATAACAAATCTCTTTCCATTTGAGACAATGAATTTTATTTTTCTTTTCCACTATTCCCCATAAAAAATTATTAAGAAGTAATTATTTTCTTTTTAATATAATTCTTGAGGGGTTTAACATTTGTAAAAAATAAATTGGGATAGAAGATAGTACACTCTTAATAAGTGTAATTCTATTCCCTGAAGAAAGAATTTTATTCATCCAACCATTAAGTTTTCCTCTTAACCAGGCCAAAATCAAATAAAAATAGCAAATTTTATTAATGCCTCTAAAGATAGGCACCCCCAAACAAATAAAGGGCATATCATTTTTCATAAAGTCAGTAGTATTTAAAATATTAGTATGTCTTCCCACCAAAATATGCTTAGAGCCAATCATGCAATATTTAATTTTATTAATGCAAAGGCTAGAGACTTCTTTAAGATGGTTAAGCAATAAAAAAAACTTTCTCAAAGCAAAATGGTTAGCATTAAAAAAAATTAAAAAATCATCAGCAAAAGCTAGATGAGTTATATGCATATCACTTTTGTTATTACAATACATGGAAGGATATTTGCCAAAAAGATCGTTTAAACTTCTTGAAAATATTTAGCTGTAATTAAAAAAAGAATAGGGGACAATAGATCTCCTTATCTATTGCCTTTATGAGATTTAAAAAAAACAGAGTTTTTCCATTGATAATAATAGAAAATCAAAAGTTACAAAAACTTCTATAGATTAAATCCACAAAAGTATTAGAAAATCCAAAACATTTTAAGACTTTAAGAATAAAACCCCATTGCATTGAATCACTAGCTTTAGATATAACAAGTTTAGCAATTAAATTTCCTCCTTTAATTTTTTTATTAATATCTTGCATAAGTTCTTGGGCCAGTAAAATATTATCCGTTATAAATATTCCTTTAATAAAACTACATTTATTAGGACTTAGAATTCTTGGAATAATTCCAGCTAATCTATTAACAATTATTTTTAAAATAATTTTATTGAACACATTACATAAACTAATAAGCCTGGATTCACCCCAAGTACTAGGCGTATTAGTTTTAGGAATAAGAACAATGGCCATTGTAGTAAAATATTTAGGAAGATACAAACCTTTAAAAAAATCACTAATATATTTGCATAAATCATCAGAAATAATGGACCAGCAATTATTATAAAATCAAGAAGGAGCCTTCTCATCATGCATTTTAAAAATAGTATTTTTAATTTCAATGATAGTAGGAATAGGACTTAGAAAAATAATTTCATCATCTTTAATGACTTTTGAAAAAAGATTTTTATTAAAAGCATTTATATTAAAACAACTAAAATAAAAAATGTTCTTAAGGAAATCAATAGCAGAATGCTTGATTTCCTCTTGAATTTGAATCCAAAATCATCTTTTTTTATTTTACTAATCCAATTATTTCTTCTTCTTTGATTTAATTTCTTTTGGAAGTGTTTAGTGTTTCTTTCACCATAAGTTAATATATTTAACCCTTTTCTTTGTTGCCAAAATTTTGCTTGCATTTCATACGAATGACATAAATCAGCATTTATTTTTTTTCACTCAACTCTATCAATTTTAGAATCAGAAGATTGATAAAGCTCTTTAGCATTATTAACCTCAATTTCTAGCAAGTTTATTTTTTCATGAATGTTACCAAAGATTTCCTTATTCCATTGAATTAACATACTTTTAACATTTTTCAATTTTTCCAAAATTTAATTAGATTATTGCCATCAGTAAGGGAATTCCAACAATTAGCCACTATAGTCTTAAAGTTCTTATGAAAACACCATATATTTTAAAATTTGAAATGATTTGATCTGATTTTATTTATTTTATTAATTTTAAATAATAAAGGAGCATGATCAGAAGTGCACTTAAGCAAATAGAAAACTTTAGAACAAGAATAATGTTCTAACAAATTATTAGAAATCAAAACCCTGTTTAATCTTTCCCAAACTCTACCATTAGTCCAAGTGATAATAGGGCCGCTATAGCCAACATCAATTAAACCACAATCAAAGATAAAATTATTAAAATCATCCACGGCCCCTAAATTAGGAGGAATACGATCTTTTTTTTTTCTAAATTATTGCTAATAACATTAAAATCACCACCAATTTACCAAAGAATATTTATATTTTGAGAAAATAAATGCAAATTAGTTTAAAGAAGTCTTCTGTCAATTTTCGAGCAGTCAACATAAACAAATGTACAAAAGCATTGAAGTAATTGAATTTAATATGTAAAATAATGAATTGGTTATCATCATTAATAACATCACATTGAATGCCATCTTTAATAAAATACCAAACTTTTCTTGGACATTTATACAAAATGTTTTGGAAGCCAAGCCTTCTTTAATAAAAATAATTTTTGTTAACATCAAAAAAATGTTTCAAAATGATTAAAATATCAATCTATTTATTAATAACAAGTCTATGAAGTCTTTTTCAAGCAATGGAGTTGCAAACCCTCTTATATTCCAAATTAAAAACTTAATCATTGAGAAGATGATCTAAGATGTTGAGCCATTGATCTTTTTATTCTCCCTTAGTTCTTAGTGAAATTTTTTCCTTTTTTTTATTACTAACCATAGTGAATCCTTCCTCTTCACAATTTTGTAAATTATCATAAGATTTCTTTCTAGTAAATTTTGAATTATTATTCAAAAAAATATCATCATTTACTTCTTTAGAAAACACATTATCAATATTTTCTTCATCAGATTGGAGCAACACATTTTTATCTATTCCAATGGAATTTGATAAATCATCACAATTTTTATTCTCCAAATATAATACCCCATTTTGAAATAAACAAGCATCGGTCTTATCCCTTAAATTATTAAGGGATTCTACCATTGATTGATTCATATCCTCATTATTGGTATTATTATTTTCATTAGTAATATTAATATTAGATGTGTTATCATCCATAACCACATTTTCATTTTCTTGTGGTGATAAGGTTCCAATATTTCCTTGATTATTTCTTATAATAGCCTCATTCTGATTTTCATTATTAGAAGTTATTGGTTTTTTATTATGTTTATTTCTTCTTCTTCTTTTTTCAGAATCAAAAGCCAATTTCAACTCTGGATGTGCTTTGAAAAAACTATCTACATGATGCCCAATAAATTGGCAATGGGTGCAAAATTTCTGCATATTTTCAAAGACCACTTCCTGAAGATAACCTCTATTATCATTGCCAATCCATATATTTTTGTCATAGTTTTAATTAAATCTAGTTCTATTAAAACCCGAGCAGTAGAAGGACAGGATAAATTCGCTATAGCAGTATCAATTTGTAACAGTTTACCATAATAAGATGCCAACGAATAAAGGACAGAGTGATTAATAAATTGAGATCTTATGTTTGAATAGTTAATCCAAATTGGCACAATAGATGGCTTAGTTTTGGGATAAAAAAAAGAGTCCACTTAAGCATTTTTAAAGTAGATCCTTTCACAAAATAAATGCCTCTAGAAAACACCCTAGAGTAGTCATCTTCATTAGAAAATTTAATCAGAGCATGTCTATAATTCATTAAACCTACAGTGATGCTTCCAATAAGCCCAAGATCATTAATAAACTTTTTAATATCAACCATTAAGGGTTTCCCCAATGGAAATTTACCAAATAATGCATAATCAAAAGGTTTAGAAAGTACTGTGATTTTCTCGTCAGATAACCAAGAGTTGGCCTACTTTTGTGGGATGTTATAAGCTTCAGTATCTGAAGAATTGCCATTCAATGCTTCCACAAAAGATCTTGGTTGATTCAGAGATGGTGTTATATTTCAGTCATGAAGGTTCGGGAGACTGGATATGGTCGGAGAAATGACAGGAACACCCACAGAAAGAGGTCTTAAAATATTATCATTCTCCATAAACCATAATCAAATCATCAAGAAAAGAAAAAAAAATGAAAATAAGCTTTTCCAAGCGAAACCCTAGATTTTGCCAAGCCAGCAGAATCAAAGAATAAAGCAGCAATCACTCTTAATCATGCAAAAGAGATGAAATAGATGGCAGTAAATAGGGAAGGCGAAGAAATCAAGATTATCCCACCAAATAAAACTTTTTCAAGAACAAACAAAAAGATAAAATCATCTACTAGATTCACACTAGGAGTGTAGATCACAACCAGATTAAGGAAAACCTAAAGAAATCGAGTTGAAAAATGGAAGATAGAAGCAAGAAACAAACGATTTGCTTACTTAGGGCTTCCGCTTTTAGAATCGACCAAAGAATTGCACAATAGCTGAGAGCCGGAAGAGAGAGAAGAACCGCTGAAGAATCCAAAAACTTAAGAATCTTTAAGGTTTCACTTGATTAACTTAAAGAAATAAGGGTTTTACTAATGTTTTAGGGTTTATAGTTTATGGTTTTAGGTTTTAGGGTTTAGGGTTTAAGATTTAAGGCATAGGGTTTATGGTTGTAGGGTTTAGTATTTTAGTGTTTATGGTTTTAGGGGTTTAAGATTTATGGTTTTAGGGCTTTTGGATTTGGGTTTAGGGTTTAGGGTCTTAGGGCTTAGTATTTCAGTATTTAAGGTTTAGGGTTTTAGGGTTTAGGGTTTAGTGTTTAAGGTCTTAGGGTTTTGGGTTCAGCGTTTTAAGTTTTAGGGTTTATGGTTTACGGTTAATAGTTTATGGTTTAAGGTTTTAGCATTTAGGGTTTAGGGATTATATTTTTAGGGCTTTGGTTTTGGGTTTTTAGGTTTTAGGGTTTAGAGTTTTAGGGTTTTAGGGTTTAAGATTTAGGTTTTAAGGTATTAGGGTTTAGAGTTAATGGTTTGTGGTTTAGGGTTTTAGGGTTTAATGTTTAGGGTTTATGGTTTAGGGTTTTAGAGTTTAGGGTTTTAGAGTTTAGGGTTTAGGTTTTGAAGTTTTAAGGTTTAAGGTTTTAGGGTTTTCAATTTTGCATTTAAGGTTTTAGGGTTTAGGGTTTTATATTTTAGGGTTTAGGCTTTAGGGTTTTAGTGTTTTTGCATTACGAGTTTTTTTTATTTTATTTTTCTTAATCTGTAATTCTTATTGATAAATCAAAGTAAACCATATAGACTTATCTTTTTAGGGCTTTATAACAACACACACACTCTAAAAAATAAAAAGGAAAAAAAGGTATAAAGCCCAAACTTAAAATCCCATCTTGAAACCAAGAAGAGAAGTAAAAGAACTAAAATGCAAATCCAATATTGGAAAATCCAAGACAATTCCAAATTTGGAGAATCTAATTATCGAAATTCTAATTAAAAAAAAAACAGTTTTGGAAATTCCTATAATGGAAAATTCAATTTAGTTTCTGAAATTCCTAAATTAGAAAATCCATCAAATGAAAGAAGCAAAAGGAAAATCCATCACCGAGTGGGCCAAAATTAATGGGCCCAAAAATTGAAGGTGCCGATCTATGAGCCATGCCATTTTGCCCAACCCATGAAGGGTAAGCCACTAAGGCCAAGCCCATGAAGGAGAGTCGCATAGTGGGTTAAGGCCCATAACCTAATAGCAAGCTCAAAAATGTCGAATTTGGATAAGCTGCCAACAAAAGTACCTTTCCAAATTAGGTTCAGTTTGCCTTGAATCAAAACCTTATGACTCTCAAGTTAGCCCAAAAAAAGGCAAAGGTGCCCATATTTGGGCCAAGCAAAAAGGCCTTAAGTGGACCACTTGGTGGACCTAGCAAAGCCCACTCCTTAGATGATAAAACCCTAGGATGCCGGTTCAAGTAGCAGCTGCCAAAATAAACCATCTACCGGTTCAAATTTGAAAATCAAGAATAACTCGGACCAGCCTGCCACATCACCTGCCCATTTGCCCAAGACCATTGCTCGTTTTCCATAGCTGCCCACGCTACCTAAGCTGCCCACGCTACCTGAGCTACCCACGCTACCTGAGCTGCCCAACTGTTCGATATGATGCCCGAGATGCAACCTGAAGGCCTCACTGCCCAAGGGTTTGGCCCATATTTTGGCCCAAGAAATCCCAGAATGCCAGCCATGGCCACCGCCCAACACGCCAAGAACTCTGGTAAATGTACTTCTTCATCTTCAAGGAGGCCAATCCATGAAGGCAGCAATGGCCGCAGCTTCGGCAAAGCCTTCTTCACAAATCCTTGAAGGCCGAAAAATTGCAGATCTCATCATATCGTCGTTCTTGCGTGGAGGATGGTCAACGAACATTTGAACAAAGGGTAGTACCCCCATCTTTTGAACCGATGAGGTCATTTTCAGGAGGACTCAAGGGTCCACAATAAAGAAATGGAAAAAGAAAGGTGGAGGGAAGGAAAAGAATTTAAGAAGAAAAAAAAAAATAAAGAAGTTAAGAAACCAAGTATTATGCATGTTGCCTTCCTAATCTTATCTATGGAAAACTTCAAAACATAGTACTTAAGAGATAAAGAAGTCTTGGATGCCGGCATCCTTACCAGAATTTTTCCATCGACCCCCAAATGGCCCAGGAGGAGAAAAAGAATCTTGGTCGTCGCTCGGGTCAAGACAAAGAAGAGAGAAACACCACCAAGGAACATACTTATAGTTCAAGAACCATGAACCCTAGCTGATTTGACTTCGCTTGCTCCTTCGTCCCAGATCTTATTCCATGGAAATTCGCAGGGTGCCGCACCATATGGGTCAAGTAGAGGATCTTGGTTGCCGGTAATTCCTTAGCCCGCATCCCAAAGAGAAGGATCACCTCTTAAAACTGAGACAGATGAGGGAAGAGCTTGGCTGCCACTTGGGCCAATATTTATAAGGAGGATCTGTTGCTTTTAAGTGCTGGGCCACCCCTCGAGAGGAGCCCAAGCGGTGCCCAAGAAGAATTTCAAGAATCGCCTAAGGGGAGAGCAAAAGGAGGAGTGAGAAGATGAAGGAAAGAATGATTTTGTTTAGGGTTTAAGGTTTAGAGTTTTAGGGTTTAGGGTTTGGGGTTTAGGTTTAAGGGTTTAGAGTTTATGGTTTATGGTTTTAAGCTTTAGGATTTTAGGGTTTGGTGTTTAGGGTTTAGGGTTTGGTGTTTAGGGTTTAGGGATTTTGTTTTAAAGTTTAGGATTTATGGTTTAGGGTTTAGGGTTTAGTGTTTAGGATTTAGGGTTTTAAAGTTAAGAGCTTATGGTTTTGTGTTTTAGGGTTTTAGGTTTATGGTTTCGAGTTTAAGGGTTTAGGGTTTTAAAGCTTAGGATTTAGAACTTATGGTTTAGGGTATAGAGTTTTGGGTTTTGAGTTTTGGGTATAGGGTTTTTGGGCTTTTGGGTTTAAAGGTTTTAAGTTTAGGGTTTTAGGGTTTAGGATTTAAGTGTTTAGGATTTAGGATTTTAAAGTTCAGGATTTAGGTTTTAGGGTTTTATGGTTTTAGGTTTATGGTTTCGAGTTTTATGGTTTAAGGTTTTAGTGTTTAGGGTTTTAGGGTTTAGGGTTTAGAACTTAGGGTTTATGGTATTGGGTTTTAGGGGTTAATGTTTAGGGTTTAGGGTTTTTGGGTTTTTGGGTTTTTGGGTTTGGGGTTTTGGGTTTTAGGGTTTAATGTTTTAGTGTTTACGGTTTTAGGTTTAATGTTTAGGATTTTAGGGTTTAGGATTTAGGATTTATAGTTTTAGGGTCTAGTGTTTAGGGTTTAGGGTTTTAAGGTTTTGTGTTTAGGGTTTAAGGTTTTGGGGTTTAGGGTTTTAGGGTTAGGGTTTTAGGGTTTAAGGTTTTAGGTAATAGGGTTTTAGGTATAGGGTTTAAAATTTTGGGTTTTAAGGTTTATAGTTTATGCTTTATGGTTTAAGGGTTTTAGGTTTAGGATTTAGGGTTTTATGGGTTTAAGGTTTAGGGTTTTAGGATTTTGGGTTTTGGGTTTAACATTTAGGGTTTTAGGGATTAGAGTTTAAGGTTTAAGGGTTTAAGGTTTTAGGGTTTTGGGTTTTGGGCTTCCAATATTAGGGTTTAGCGATAAGGATTTTAGGGTTCATAGATTAGGGTTTAGGATTTTTGGTTTATGGTTTATGGTTTTCGTGTTTTGGGTTTAAGGTTTAGGGTTAAGGTTTTATGGTTTATGGATTTGTGGTTTTTGGTTCACAGTTTAAGGTTTTATGGTTTAAGGTTTTAGGGTTTATTATTTAAAGTTTAAAAGTATAGGGTTCTGAGATTTGGGGTTTGGGTTCACAATTTTAGGATTTAAGGTTTTCTATTTAGGGTTTTAGGGTTTTGGGTTTTAAGGTTAAGGGTTTAGAGTTTTTTGATTTATGTGAGTCATCCTTGCGCAGGGACCATGCTAATTTTATCTGTACCATTCCTATTTTATCGGATGCCTCTGAAGAGATGATTTAAAGTTTAGGGTAAATTTTTTTTCCCTCAAATCTGAAGTTCTCATTGATAACAAAATAAATCATACAAACTTGACTTAGAAGGCTTTATTACAACTCACACACTCTAATATATATATATATATATATATATATATATATATATATATATATATATATATATATATAAGCCAAACTCAAATTCCCAACTTGAAACCAAGAAGGGACGAAAGATACCAAAAAAAGACTAAAGGCAAAAAGAAATTTCCTTTCCTAATCAATCTCCATTTGAAAAATCAAAATTTAGCAATTCCTTATTTTGGAAAATCTTCAATTTGACAATCCAAATTTGTAAAATCCTATCTTGGAGATACCAATCAAGTAGATCTAATTTTGGAAAATCTAATTTTGGAAATTTTTAATTTGGAATAAAATATAATTTTGGATAATCCAAATATGTGGAATTAAAAAGAGAAAATTCTAATTAATAATGATTAACTAAGGAATAGAATAATGTAACCCCTTGTCATGGTGGGTTTAAGGAGGATGGGCCAAAACCCAAAAGGTGCCCATCTATGGGCCACGCTAATTTTTCTAACTAAGAGGCTGCGTGGTGGGCCAAAGCCAATAACTTAAAAGCTAACCCAACCAATTTAGGAGTTACCATAATTTGAAGAACCGGTTCAACATTGGACCGATTAGAAGTGAACCACAAACCTAAAGGGCACTCAAACTCGCCCAAAAGGCAAGGAGCCAACCCAAGGGGGTTGGAGGGCACCCATCTTTGAGCCAAGCAAAAAGGCCTTAAGTGGGCTGCTTGGTGGGTCTAGAGAAGCCCACTCCTTAGATGAGAAAAGCCTAGTAGACGGTCCAAGTAGCGGCCGCCAAAATAAACCACGAACCTGTTTGAATTTTAATTTTAATTTTAATTTGAATAACTTGGGACAGCCTTCCACATCACATGCCCGTCTACCCATGATCGTTGCCCATTTGCCCTAGCTGCCCGCGCTACCCGAGCTACTCTGCTGCCCGAGCCGCAAATCGACGGCAGCCATAGCCATCGCCTAGCATGCCAAGAACTCCGGTAAATGTACTTCTTCATCTTCAAGGAGGCTGATCCACATGGGTCCGCAACTTCTACAAAGCTTACCTCTCCAATCCATGATGGTTTAAAAATTCACAAATTCTATCATATCTTCGTTATTGCGTGGAGAATGGTCGACAGACATTTGGACAAAGGTTTCTTGCGTGGCAGTACCCTCATCATTTGAACCGATGAGGTCATTTTGAGGAGGACCCAATGGTCCACAATAAAGAAACAGAAAAAGAAAGGAGGAAGGAAATTAAAAGAATTCAAGAAGAAAACTAAAACAAAACTAAGAAATTAAGAAACTAATTATTATGCATGTTGCCTTTCCGATCATATCTATGGAAAACTTCAAAACATAATACCTAAGAGATCAATAATTTTTGGATGCTGGCATACTTACAAGAATGTTTCCGCCAACCCCCAAAGGACCTAGGAGGGGAAGAAGAATCTTGGCCACCGCTCAGGCCAAGACAAAGAAGAGGGAAACACCACCAAGGAACATACTTACAATTCAAGAACCATAGACCATAGCTCATTTGAATTCACTTGATGCTTCATGCTGGATCTTATTCTATTGAAAAACACAGAACGCCACACCATGTGGGCCGAGGTGAGAATCTTGGTCGCTGGTAATTCCTTAGCCCGCCATTCCTAAGAGAAGGATCACCTTCAGTAAGCCAAGAAAGGGGGGTGAGCTTGGTCGCCGCTTGGGCCAAGAGGTAGAGGGAGGAGCCACCGCTTTTGGGTGGTCGGGCGCCCCTTGGGAAGAGCCCAAGTGTCACCCCAAAAGGAACTTTGAAAATTGCCTTGGGGGAGATCAAAAGGAAGAGAGAGAAGATTTAAGATATAATGGTTTGGTTTAGGGATTAAGGTTAAAGGTTAAGAGATTAGGGTTTAGAGTTTTAGGGATTTGGGTTTTGGGTTTAGGGTTTAGGGTTTATAGTTTTAAGGTTTAAGATATATGGTTTAAGTTTTAGGGTTTAGTGTTTTAAGGTATTAGGATTTTAGGGTTTAGGGTTTAGGGATTTAGGCTTAGGGTTTAAGGTTTAGGGATTAGGGCTTAGGGTTTAGGGTTTAGGATTTAAGGTGTAGGCTTTTAGAGTTTAGAGTTTATGGTTTAGAGTTTATAATTTAGGATTTTATGATTTAGGGTTTAAGGTTTAAGGGTTTAGGGATTTGAGTTTAGGGTTTAGGGTTTAAGGTTTAAAGGTTTTAGCTTTAGGGATTATAGTTTATGATTTCGGGTTTTACGGTTTAGGGTTCAGTATTTTAGGGCATAGGGTTTTTGTGTTTAGGGTTTAGGGTCAAGTTTCAAAGTTTTAGGGTTTTAGGGTTTTTTTTTTTTTTTTAGGGAAATAATTATTTTATTAATTATGTAAAAAGATACATAAAGAAGTGACCAGTTTATATAAATTCCTAAAGTCACCTCAAAAAATTAAAGGATCCCTAGGTATAATCCTAAAATGATCCTTTATCAAAAAGTAAGGTTTCCCAGGGTATATCCTAAAATGAACCAAAAACAAAAAAAGCAACAAATACTGTAGCATAATAGCAAGAGAACGTATATTAAGATACCAAAAAAAATCCAAAATGCAAGAGCGCCAAGCCTGCAAAAGAAATTACTCAAGTTGACTTGGGATATCCAGCCAAGGGCGCGGTTCACCATAAGCAATTTGATTATATTCCCTGCACAAAATTTTAGCATGATAGCAGTAAACAATTGCCAAATTTAGCAGTGTTTTAGTTTTTATCATCCTTTGCTTGAGTCTTCTTTTCATATACATCGCAAATCTCCCATGTCATAACAATTTACGAAATCTTTTCAATTTTTTGAAGGCTCTAAACCTTGAAACCAAAATAATTTTAAAACCAAAATGCATTTTCTGAAAGAGCAGGAAATTTGGAAACCAACTTAGGAAATATTTAGTAAAAAATAAAACAGCCTAGTTAATGATACTAGCCAAGAAGAACAGGAAAATGCAGGAATACCAACCATAAATCAAATGGTAAAAACCAAAAAATAGGATAACAAACATATGCCCACTAAAAGAAGATCACCAAAAAATCATCAACATTCAGAAATTAGGAAAACAATGTAAGTCTACAAAAAAAGAGATCACCACAATAACATCAGAATTCATCCGCTAATAACGAAGGGCAATCTTAGAGCTTGAGAAAAAGCAGCCAACAGAAAAGGATCCACCCATATGCTACCGGTAGTAAAGAAGTAGAACAAATATAAAACACCAACCAGCAAAACACAAAAAAAGGGTTTAGGATTTGGGATTTAGGAATCATCCTCAAAAGACCAGCATACCAAAAACCAACAAAAACTTATCTAAAGTAAGGTAAATTAAGATTATTATCATAACAAAGGGATTTTAGATCATTCAAGCTTTCAAAGTAGTTTAAAATATGCATACCTTCAGCATTTCTACCCTTATTGGCTAGCCAATCTGCTGGTTTATTCCCTTCTCTCTAAATGTGAGAGATGGAACACCAATTGAAGTCTCTAAGCAACAACCATATATCCTTAAGCATATAGAATAAGTTCCAGTCACCCTTAGTATTTGTTTTGATTAGATTAATAAGAATAAGACAATCTAATTCAATTTAGATATTAGCAATGCCTAAAATAATACAATGTTGTAAACCAAAAATCAAAGCTTTTGTTTCAGCAGTAATAGAGTTAACAGTAGAAAAATTTGGATACAAAATACCATTATAATTTCTTAAGATACCTCCACCACTAGATTTATTGTTTTCACCGTCAAAGCTTCCATCAATGTTAAGCCTTAAAACATTTTCAAGAGGCTTTCTCCAAAACACTAATTTGTTGAAATGATCTTTAACAGATTTAGGAATTGAGAAAAAGCATTTACCATATGAATCACCTTTAAAATCCTTATCAATGATAAGGTTAGCTTTAGCTACCATTGAAATATAATTTGAAAGCATCCAAATGATCTTTTTGGGATTAAAAGCAATATTTCTATATTTAACATTGTTCCTTTCAATCCAAATAAACCATACACATAATATAGGAATAATGCATCTACAAAGAAAGCTAATCAAAAGGAGATGAGATATTTAACCAATGGTCATGCCCATGAGCTTTTAAATTGTATTCCATGCATAACAATTGAGCACGATAGCAATAGATGATAGTAATATTCAACATTCATTTAGCTCTAGTGTTTAGGGCTTAGGGTTTTAGGGTTTATGGTTTTAGGATTTAGGATTTAGGGGCTTAGAGTTCAGGGTTTATGGTTTAGGGTTGAGGGTTTAGGGTGTAGGGTCTTTTTTCTTTTTAGGGTAAATAGATATTTTAATAATTAAACAAAAAGATATGTAAAGGAATGACCAATTTATAGAAATACCTAAAGTCAACCCAAAATAAAAGTATCATGGGGAATAATCCTAAAAGAATCCTTTAGCAAAAAGAAAAAACAAAAACAAAAAGTTTCCCAAGGTATATCCTAAAAGGAACAAAAATAAAATGAAGAAATCTATAAAGCTTAATAGCAAAAATGGGATAAGATGCTAATCATAGCAAAATCCCAAGAAAACCTGCAAAAGTAACTTAAGCAAAATTTGCAAAGTAAACCTAAATAATAGGAGAAGGGATATCCATCAAAGGGCCATCCTCCCCATGAGCTTTAATATTTTATTCCCTAAGTAACAATTGAGAGCAATAGCAATAACTGATAGCAATATTCAACTTTCTTTTAGCCCTTCGCAGCCTCCAAGAGAATCTTCTTCTAGCATAAAGTATCAACCTACCATGATGCAAGAGCTAACAAAACTTTTTGTATCTTTTGAAGTCCCTAAGCCTTAAGACCAGTAACATTTTAAATCCAAACCGCATAATTAAGTTTTTGAGAAGATCAGAAAATCTGGAAACAAACTTAAAGAGATGTTAGTATTAATCCAAAAATTTCAATGAGAACTCAAAATTAGAAGCATAAAACATTTCAACCAGAAATGCACACCGCAACATGAGAAGCGAACCATCAAATGCCATCAGCCAAAAGGAACGCAGAAAGAGTAAACCAAAATCCAAAAGAAAAATGGTTCATATTTCGTGGAATCAACCCAAAATATCAAATGTAAAAAATCTTTAGAGGAAAAAGAGAGGGATCTACACCAAAAATTCCTCAACAACAAAGCCCAGCAAACTCCAAGAAGACCCAGCAACAAAAAGGGTCTTAGGATTTTAAAAATGAGGAAAGCAGCGCAATAAAAACAATAGCCAAAATCAAGGGGAATAAAATCCTCTCCCTTTTAAAGCTAGCCAAATTGCCTGAATAATCCCGCAACCCAATACAGGAAATGGAAAAGATCAGCAAGAAAGATTAGGATTATCATCATAACAAAGAACCTTTAATTCTTTAAAATTACCGTAATCATTGTAAATATGGAGTTCTTCAGTGATTCTACCTATATTTGCCAACCAATCCGCCAGTTTATTACCTTCTCTCCAAATATGAGACAGATAGCAAAAATTAAGAAATTTAAGTAAGTGCATAATTTCCTTTAGCATATAAAAATTAATTCCAATCACTTTTTGCTTTTGTTTTGATAAGAACAATAAGAATAAGACAATCTAATTCAATCCAAATGTTAGAAATACCTAAATTAATACCATGAGGTAAACTAAAAATCAAAGATTTTGTTTCAGACATAGAAGAATTAACATCATTAAATTCAAAATAAAAAGCAGATTTCATAGAACCTTTATGATCTCTTAAAATATCACCTCCACCAACAATATAATTATTCCCAACAAAACTTCCAGCCACATTGAGTTTTAAAACATTTTTGGTCGGTTTTCTCCAGAAAGCAAGTTTATTGAAAGGATCTTTGACAGATTTATGAATCGACAAAAAGCATCTTCAATAATTATCAGCTTTGAAATACTTTTCAAAAATTAATTTAGTTTTTCTAGCCATAGAAATATATAATTAGAAGGCATCCAGATAATCTTATAAGAATTAAAAGTGATATTTCTATACTTAACATTATTCCTTTCTATCCAAATAAACCATAAGCATAAAATGGGAATAAAAAACTTGCTATGGCCATTTCTTACATTGGGACCAGAAAGTCTCCATTGAAGGAGAAAAGCCCTTATAGTCAAAGAATTTGTATTAGTAGGATAGTCATTTAAAATTTCATAAACATGATTCCAAATAATTTGAATTTTTGAGCAAAAAATAAATAAATGATTAAGATCTTCTTCATGCTATTTATGAAGGCTACAAATAGAAGTAGAATGAAAACCTTTCCTTTTTAGATTGCTATCATGGGATAAAATATTCTTACAAAGCCTCAAACCAAAGAATGAAATAGAGGGTTTTAAGAATTTATGCCAAAGAGCATTTTTCAAATAAAAAATGATTATTTTTTGTTTCTATTTAAGTGCCAAACCTCTTTAAAAATAAAACTTGAATTAGAAGAGCCTTTCCACATCATAGTATCAATTTCAGTATTGTCAAAATTTAAGGTGACATATTCAACCACAGTTTCATTGGGCAAAACCATTTTCAATTTAGTTTCATGCCATTGATTTGAATTCATGAAGTTCATGACTATAGCTGAAGAAAAAGTTAATTCAAGATGCCCAATGGAAAGAGATTTATCACCAAACCAAACATCAGATCAAAAGGAAACTTTACCATTACCAATACCCCAAATAATATGATATTCCACAAATTTTCTAGACTTGAGCAATTTTTTCCAAAGATTAGAATCAGTAGTTTTCATTTTAACATTTAAAAGATGAACATTATTACAATATTTTCTTTTCATGAACTTTGCCCAAAGGTTTTTTTGCTCTCTATACATTCACCAAAATTTTATATTAAAAATCAAAATAATATCATAAAGATTCTTAAAGCCAAGACCACCTTCCTCAGAAGGAGAACAAATCTCTTTCCATTTGAGCTAATACATTTTATTTTTTTGTTTTCCACTGTTCCCCATAAAAATTTATTAAAAAGTAATTAAATTCTTTTAAATACAATTATTGGGGGGTTTTACATTTGCAAAGTGTAAATTGGGATAGAAGAAAGAATATTTTTAATAAGAGTAATTCTACTCCTAGGAGAGAGAATTTTATTCATCCAACCATTCAATTTTTCTCTTAAATGGGTCAAGATAGAATCATAATAGCAAATTTTGTTAGTACCTTTAAAGATAGGCAGGCACCCCCTAATAATTAAGGGGCATATCTTTTTTTGAGAAACCAGTAATATTAGAAATATAAGTATATCTTCCCACCAAAATATTCTTAGAACCAATCATGCTACAGTTAGTTTTATTAATGTAAAGGCCAGAGACTTCTCTAAAATGGTTAAACAATAATAAAAACTTTCTCAAAACAAATTTGTTAGCATTCAAGGAAATTAAGAAATCATCAACAAATGTTAGATGAGTTATGTGCATATCAGTTTTGCTATTATAATACATGGAAGGATATTTGCTAAAATGATCATCTAAGCTTCTTTAGCCACAATTACAAAAAGAATAGGAGATAAAGGATCTCCTTGTTTAATGCCTTTATGAGATTTAAAAAAACTAGAAGTTTCCCCATTGATAATAATAGAAAACCAATAATTACAAATACTTCTATACATTATATCCACAAACTTATTAGAAAAACCTAAATATTTTAAAACCTTAAGAATAAAATCCCATTGGGTTGAATCAAAAGCTTTAGAGATATCAAGTTTTGTAATTAAATTTCCTTCTTTAGTTTTTCTAAGCTTTTAGACTTAGGGTTTAGGGTTTAGGGTTTTGGGCATATTGTAATGGGTTTAGGATTTAGGGGTTTAGGATTTAGAGTTATAAGGTTTTAGGGTTTAGGGTTTAGGGTTTATGGTTAAGAGCTTAAGGTGTTAGGGTTTAAGGTATATGGTTTAGGCTTTAGGGTTGTTATGGTTTTAAGGTGTTAGGGTTTTAGGGTTTAGGGATTAGGGCATAGAGTTTAGGGTTTAGTGTTTAGGGTTTAAGTTGTAGGCTTTTAGGGAGTAGGGTGTAGGGTGTAGGGTTTATGATTTAAGATTTTAGGGCTTAGGATTTTAGGGTTTTGGGTTTTGGGTTTAAGGTTTCAAGGTTTTGGGTTTAGCATATAGGGTTTTAGAGTTTTGGGTTTAGGGTTTTTTTTTATTATTTTTTTATTATTTTGGGAAATAACAATTTTATTAATTTAAAAAAAAAAAGATACAAGGAGGATGACCGATTTACAAAAATACCTAAATTCATCCAAAAATTAAAGGGTCCCAGGGTATATCCTTAAAGGATCCTTTAGCAAACAGAAATAAAAACCAAAAAGTTCCTAGGGTATATCTTAAAAGGAACCAACAACAAGATAAAAAGCAAAAAGGCAATCATCAAGCAAAAAGGAACCAAACTAGACACACAGAGCATCAGCATCCAAAGCAACCTGCAAAGGAAGACAAAGCAATTCTACAAAGAAAGCTAATCAAAAGGAGAAGGGATATTTAACCAAGGGCCATCTTCTTTATGAACTTTTAAATTGTATTCCTTGCATAACAGTTGAGCATGATAGCAATAGCTGATTACAATATTCATATTTCTTTTAGCTCGATGCAACCTCCAAAAGAACCTTCTTCTCGCATAAAGCATCAGCTTACGATGATGCTAGATTAGCTGAAACCTTTTTCGTATTTTGAAGGCTCTAAACTTTGAAACCAAAATCATTCCAAAACCAAACCGCAATATTGAGTTTCTGATAGATCTGCAAATCTGGAATCAAACTTAAAGGAAATTTAGTCATCCAAAAAAAATCAATTATATAAACAAGAACATTAGTAGCAAAAGCAAACATTCAGATTAGGTTACCAGCCGTTAAGACTGCAGGAAGATCAGCCACAATCCAGATTTCTGAGTTCGAGGACTCAGGAACCCCAAATAAAGAAAAATCTAAACTCTCCAGGCCAAAGAAAATCCACACAAACCACCAGGCCCACAGAAACACATCGGCACAACATCACAAAGCCATAGAATAGCAGTAAACATCCAAATAAATGGGGGCTTAGAGTTTAGGATTAAGGGCTTATTAAGGCCACAACAAATATAGAAATTATCTGAAGTAAGAAAGAATGAGATTATCATTATAACAAAGGGCCTTTAATTCTTTCAAGTTTCCAAAGTCATTGAAAATATGTATACCTTCAATGATTCTACCTTTGTTTGCCATCCAATCAGCTGGTTTATTACCTTTTCTCCAAATATGAGATTTGAAGTAAGAATTAAAAAATTTAAGCAGCTGCATTATATCTTTTAGCAAATAGAATAAACTCCAGTCACCCTTAGCATTTGTTTTGATTAAAGTGAGAATAATAAGACAATCTAATTCAACCCAAATATTAACAATTCCTAAATTAATACAATATTGTAAACCAAACATCAAAGCTTTTCTTTCAGAAGTTTAGATGAAAAGAAGATTTCATAATACCATTATAATCTCTTAAAATAGCTCCACCGCCAGCTTTATTATTTTCACCATCAAGCCTACATCTACATTAAGCTTTAAAACTTCTTATGAAGGCTTTCTCCAAAACACAAATTTAATGAAAGGATCTTTAATGGATTTAGGGATTGAGAAAAATTATCTTCCATAATTATCACCTTTAAAATCCTTATCATTGATAAGATTAAATTTTGCAGTCATTGAAATATGATTTGAAATCATCCAAGTGATTTTTTTGGCATTAAAAGTAATGTTTCTATATTTAACATTATTCCTTTCAATCCAAATGAACCATAAGTAAAGAATAGGAATTAAAAATTTGCTATGACTTTCTTCAGATTGGGACCCAAAATTCTCCATTGAAGGAGGAAATTCCTTATAGAAATAGAAGTAGCATTAGCAGGAAAATCTTTAAGAATTTGAAAAATAAAATTCCAAATGATTTAAATCTTAGAACAAGATAAAAATAAATCGTTAAGATCTTCCTCATGTTGTTTGCATAAACTACAAATAGAAGCAAATTGGAAGCCTTTTCTCTTTAAATTGCTTTCATTTGAAAAAATATTCTTACAAAGTCTCCAACCAAAAAAAGAAATAGAAGGTTTTAAACATTTATGCCAAAGAGACTTGCCAAATAAAAAATGATTTTTCTTTTTTCTAATTAAATGCAAAACATCTTTAAAAGTGAAGCAAGAATTAGAAAACCTTTCCACAACATAGTATCCATTTCATTATTATCAAATTTTAAGGTAACAATTTCAGCCACAATTTTATTGGGCAAAACCATTTTCAACTTAGTTTCATCCCATTGATTTAAATCCATGAAAGTCATGACTGTAGCCAAAGTAAACATTAATTTAGGGTGCTTTATGGAATGAGATTTTTCACCAAACTAAACATCATACCAAAAAGAGACATTTCCTTTCCCAATGTCCCAAGCAATATGATCTTCAACAAAGTTTCTAGATTTAAGCATTTTTTTTCAAAGATTAGTATCAGTGAATCTCATTTCAAAGTTTAAAGGGTGAACATTAAAACAATATTTTCTTTTCATATAAATAGACCAGAGGCTCTTTTGCTCTCTAAACATCCGCCAAAGCTTAGCATTAAAAACCAGAATGATATCTTAAAGACTCTTAATGCCAAGACCACCTTTCTCAAAAGGATAATAAACCTCTTTCCATTTAAGCTAATGAATCTTATTTTTCTTTTCCACTGTTCCTCATAAAAACTTATTAAAAAGTGATTCTATTCTTTTTAATACATTTTTTGGGGGTTTAACATTTGAAAAACATAAATAGGAATAGAAGAAAGTACAACTTTAATAAGTGAAATTCTACTCCCAGAGGTGAGAATTTTATTCATCCAACCAGTTAACTTTTCTCTTAAATGAGTCATAATGGGATTAAAATATGAAATTTTATTATTTCCTTTAAAGATAGACACCCATAAGTAATTAAGGGGCGTATCTTGCTTTGAAAAACTTGTAGTATTAGAAATTTAATTATATCTTTCTACTGAAATGTGCTTAGAGCCAATCATGCTACATTTTGTTTTATTAATGCAAAGGCCCAAAACTTCTTTAGAATGATTAAGCAAAAGTAAGAGTTTTCTCAACCCAAATTTGTTAGCATTCATAAAAATTAGAAAATCATCAGCAAAGGTTTGGTGAGTAACCTGCATATCAGTTTTATTATTATAGTACATGGAAGGGTACTTTCCAAAAAGATCATTTAAACTTCTAGAAAAATACTTTGCCATAATTACAAAAAGAATATGAGACAAAGGGTCTCCTTATCTAATACCTTTGTGAGATTTAAAATAACATGCATTTTCTCCATTAACAATAATAGAAAACCAACAGTTGCAAATACTTCTATAGATTAAGTTCGCAAAATTATTAGAAAATCCTAAGCATTTTAAAACCTTAAGAATAAAACCCCATTGGATTGAATCATAAGCTTTTGAAATATCTAATTTATCAATTAAGTTTTCTCCTTTGTTTTCTTATTAATGTCTTGCAAAAGCTCTTGGGCCAACAAAACATTATCCATTATAAATCTACCTTTGATAAAGCCACTTTGGTTAGGGCAGAGAATTCTAAGGATAATTTCAACTAACCTACTAACAATGATTCTAGATAAGATTTTATTGAAAACATTACATACACTAATAGGCCTAAAATCACTCCAAGTGCTAGGAGTATTAGTTTTAGGGATGAGAACAATAGCAGTTGTAGTAAAATATCTAAGTAGATTGAAGCCTTTAAGAAAATCAATAATGGCATTACATAAATCCTCTGAAATAATTAGCCAACAATTTTTATAAAAGCAAGCAGTGAAGCCATCAACCCCAGGGCCTTATCATCATTTATTTCAAAAGTTGCATTTTTTATTTCTATAATAGTAGGAATTGATGTTAGAAAAATATTATCTACATCAGAAATAACTTTGAAAAATAGATTTTCATTAAATTATTAATATTTAAGCAGCTAAAATCAAAACTATTTTTAAGAAAATCAATGGCCGAATGCTTAATCTCTTCTTAATCATGAATCCAAGCATCCTCTTTCTTAATTTTACTGATCCAATTATTTCTTCTTTTTTTATATATAATCTTATGAAAAAGTTTAATATTTCTTTCACCATAATTTAATCTAGTTAACCCAATTTTCTGCTACCAATATTTAATTTCCATTTCATAAGAATAGCAAAGCTCCGCATTTAATTTTTTCCAATGAATTCTATCAATTTTAGAATATGAAATTTGGTAAAGTTCTTTAGCTTTATTAACTTCAGTTTCAAGCAAGTTAATTTTTTCTTGAACATCACCAAAGACATCCTTATTCCATTGAATTAACGTGCTTTTAATTGTTTTCAGCCTTTTCCAAAACTTAATAATATTATTGCCATCATTAATAGAATTCCAATAATTAGCCATAATTGTTTTAAAATTCTTATGAATATACCACATATTCTGAAATTTAAAATTATTTGATTTGATTTGATTAAGTTTATTAATTATAATAAGAAGTGGAGCATGATCAGATGTACCTCTTAGCAAATGGAAAGCTTTAAAACAAGAGTAATGGGCTAACTAATTGTTAGAAATTAAAACTCTATGTAATCTTTCCCAAACTCTGCCATTTGTCTAAGTGAACATAAGACCACTGTACCCAGCATCAATTAAGACACTATCAAAGATAAAGTCATTAAACTCATCCATAGCACCTAGATAAGGAGGATTTGGGCCTTTTTTTCTAAATTATTACTAACAACATTGAAATCACCACCAATTAACCAAGGACTTTTTTTGTTTTGAGAAAAGGAATGCAAATTATTCCAAAGAGTCCTTCTATTAATTTTTGAGCAACTAGCATAAACAAAAGAGCAAAAAGTATTTAAATAATCATACTTATTATGTTAAGTGGGGAATTGGTTATCATCATTAATAACATCACATTGAATGTCATCTTCAGTTAAAACACCAAACTTGTCCAGAATAATTATAAAAGAAATTTTGGAAACCAAGCCTTCTCAAATTGAAAGAACTTTTGTTAACATCAATAAAAGGTTCCGATATGATTAAGATATCAATTTGTTTGTTAATAATCAGTCTATGAAGTCTATGCAAGCAATGGGGTTTACAACCCCTTAAATATTCCAAATCAAAAGCTTAATCATTCAGAAGAATATCTAAGGTGTTGAGCTTTTGATCTTGTCATTCTCCCTTGATTCTTCTTTAATTGTTTTCCTTTCTTTTTATAACTAACCAAAGTGAAGCCTTCCTGTCCACAGTTTTGTAAGTTATCTATAGATTTTCTTTTTGTAAAATTAGAATTATTTTTCAAAAAGACATCATCATCTACTTCATAAGGAAGCACATGATCATTCTCATCATCAGATTGGACTAGCAAAGTTATATCTACTCCAATAAAGTTCGATAACATATCACAGTTCCTATTTTCCAAGCATAACCTCCCATATTGAAATAAATAAGCATCAGTTTTATGCCTTAAGGTATTGAAATAATTTGCCAACGATTGATTCATTCCCTCATTTTTGGAATTATTAATTTCATCAATAGCATTAGTATTGGAAATGTTTTCATCCACAATCAAATTTTCATTTTCTTGTGGTGGTAAAATTCCAATATTATCTTGTTGTATTATCCTCATTCTCAATTTCAATATTTGAAGTTATTGGTCTTTGATTCTGTCTATTTCTTCTTTGTTCTCTTTCAGAATCAAATGCCAATTTCAATTCAGGGTGCGATTTGAAACATTTATCAATATGATGCCCAATAAATTGGCAATGAATACAGAATTTTGGCATATTTTCAAGGACAACTTCTTGTAAATAACCTCTATCATCTTTTCTACTCCATATATTTTTATCATATGTTTCAATTAAATCTAATTCAATTAAAACCCTAACAGTGGAGGGCCAAGATAAATTAGCAGTAGCAGTATCAATTTTTAGAGGTTTACTATAGTAAGAAGCCAAAGAGTAAAGAATAGAGTGATTCATAAATTGGGATCTCATATTTGGGAAATTAATCCAAACATGCACAATAGATGGCTCAGTTTTAGGATTAAAGAAAGGCGTCCATTTAAGCATTTTTAAAGTAAGACTTTAACGAAATAAATGCCTCCAGAAAACACCCTAGAATAGTCATCTTCATGAAAACATTTAATCAAAATATGACTATAATCCATTAATCCCATAGTGAAACTTGCAAGAAGCCCAAGATCATTAAGAAATTTTTCTACTATCTGCCATTATAGGTTTTCTCAAAGAAAATTTGCTAATTAAAGCGTAATCAAAAGGTTTAGAGAATACTGTGATTTGCCTCTTCTGATAACCAAAGTGTTGGCCTACCTCTGTGAGACGTAACCAGCTTCAGTATTATATTTGGGTCTGACGAATTTCCATTCAAAGCTTCTACAAAGGATCAGACAATTTAGAGGCAAAGTCGTGTTTCTGCAAAGTCATACATTGATGTAAACCAAAAATTGAAGATTTTGTTTCAGACATATGGGAGTTAACAACATTAAAATTAAAAATTAAAGCAAATTTCATAAAACCATTATGATCACTTAAAATGCCACCTCCACTAGCTATACAATTAATCCCATCAAAACTACCATCCACATTGAGTTTTAAAATATCTTCAGGAGGTTTTTTCCAGAAAACAAGTTTATTGAAAGGACCTTTAACAGGTTTATGAATAGGCAAAAATCATCTTTCATACCTATCACCTTCGAAATCCTTTTCAGAAATCAACTTAGTTTTTGCATCCATAAAACTATATTTAGAAAGCATCCAGATAATCTTATTAGCATTATAAGTAATATTTCAATACTTAACATTATTCTTTCAATCCAAATAAACCATAAGCATAAAATGGGAATAAAAAATATGTTATGTCCTTTTTCACATAGCGACCAGAAAGTCTCCACTGAAGGAGAAAAGCTTTTATTTTCAAAAAATTTCACTAGTAGGATAGTCATTAAAAATTTTATAAACATGATTCCTAATAATTTGAACTTTCAGGCAAGAAATACCTAAATGATTAAGATTTTCTTCATGCTGCTTACAAAGGCTACAAATAGATGCAAATTAAAAACCTTTTCTTTTTAAATTGCTATCATCAGATAAATTTTTTCTTACAAAGCCTCCATCAAAAGAAAGAAATGGAAGGTTTTTAGTACTTATGCCAAAGATAATTTCCAAATAAAAAATGATTATTTATGTTTCTAATTAAATGCAAAACTTCTTTAAAAATAATACTTGAGATATAAGAGCCTTTCTATATTATCCATTTCGGTATTGTCAAAATTTAAGGCAACAATTTCAGCCACAGTTTTATTGAGCAAAACCATTTTCAATTTAGTTTCATCCTATTAATTAGAAATCTTGATGTTCATGGTTGTAGCTGAAGAAAAAGTTAACTCAGGATGGCTAATGGAAAGAGATTTATCACTAAACCAAACATCATACCAAAAGGAAACATTCCCATTACAAATACCCCAAACAATATGATCTTCCACAATATTTCTAGACTTGAGCAATCTTTTCTAAAGATTAGAATCAATAGTTTTCTAATTAACATTTAAAGGGTGAACATTATTGCAATATTTCTTTTTCATGAACTTAGCCCAAAGGCTTTTTTGCTCTCTATACATCCACCATATTTTAGCATTAGAAACCAAAATAATATCTTGAAGAGTCTTAAAACCAAGACCACCTTCCTCATAAGGGAAACAAGCATCTTTCCATTTGAGCTAATGATTTTTATTTTTCTTTTCCACTGTTCCCCATACAAATTTATTTAAAAGTAATTCTATTCTTTTTAATACATTTTTTGGGAATTCAACATTTGCAAGATATAAACTGGGATAGAAGAAAGAACATTTTAAATAAGAGTAATTCTACTTCTAGGAGAAAGAATTATATTCATCCAACAATTTAGTTTTTCTCTTAAACAGCTCAAGATAGAATCATAATAGCAAATTTTGTTAGTACCTCTACAGATTATCACCCCCAAATAATTAAGGGGCATATTTTTTTTTGAGAAACCAGAAGTGTTAGAAATATAATTATATCTTCCCACAAAAATATTAATAGAACCAATCAAGCTACACTGATGCAGGGCATCAACGAAATCATCATCGATGTGCCAGATCATAAATTAGTTTAATGGTATCATGTTTTATTTTTCTATTTTGAGTCCTATGGGCTTTTGTATTTGTTCCATAAATGGGCCTTCATCCTAGCCCATATATTGTCATGTGAGTTTTTTTGTAAAAGGACACTTTATTCCTTCATGAGAGAGTTGGTTTATGGTTTATTTGGTCATTTGTGTGAAAGGACATTTTAGTCCTTCATGAGAGAGTAAGAATATGATTTTTTGGCTTTTAGGGGAAAGGACACTTTAGTCCTTCATGAGAGATTAGTTAAGGGTTTTTATAGTCATTTGGTATGTATCTTATGGCTATAAATTGGCCACCCTCAAATGTATTATGGTATTGCAATTAATATAAAAAATACTCTCTTCTTCTTTGTGTTATGTGAGCTTCATTCTTAAGAGAAAGACTTCTTGAGGTGTGATTTGCAATTCTTGGAAAATGACTTCCAAGAAAAGAAGGTTCGATCTGCGGCGAAGGACTGCTCGTAGTAGTTAATTTTCTTTATCGTAAGCGGCATATTTGGTAATAAGGCTCCCGTAAGATCTTCTTCATTTATTTTTATTTTCTTTCCTCCTACCTCACAAGTGTGCTCGTTTAATCCTAGCTCTCATTACTTGTGAACGCTTACAATACTTCTCTTTATTCTCAACAAGTGACTTGCATATCTTCTAGTAACTTAAATATGCAAGGTTAATTTCATTAATTAATTGGTGGATTTGATTATATTACATGTCATCACCTCCCATCCTACATTAGATTGGTATCAGAGAATTTGTCCTCATATATAGTCCTACATTTCTATATTAATTCATAATAATTTTTATTTTAATAAATATTGAAGGTTCATTAGTTTAATTAAAATTTAGTAGGATTATAATTTATTTCATCCTTAGCCACAAAAAAAAAAACAATAATACTAAAGAAACAACAAAAAAAGATAATAATAATAACAAAAAAAAAAAATTTCTTCCTTTTTATTTATTCATATCTGCCTTATTAAAATTATTAAAAAAAAAAAGTTTTCATATTTATCATTATAAATCTAGTTTCTGGGTAATCGATAAGAGATTTACAATTTCGTAGCTGATTATTTCATCATTTACTCGGATAGCTATGACTACTCGTAGTGGTCACCCATATCAAAATCAAATGCTCGGTCATAGATGTGAGAATATTATTCTTAATCTGCAAGAGCAGCTCGATGATTTAACTTTTCTTTATCAACAATCTTCTAGAGAGTTCAGAGGAAGATAGGAGGCCCTAAAAAATAAAAATAACAACAGCACAATTCAGGAACCTAACCCGACACCAGATGCCCCACCAGAAAATAGTGAGCGAAATACACCTTATGACCCGCACACAAACTCTTCTCCACTTACGTTTAGAATACAAAAAAATAGGACGTTTCCACAGAATGATTTATTTGAATATTCTGAGGTAGAAGATGTTCTATTTCAAACTCTTCATAGAGCTAATGCACCTTTGGGTCGACTAGGAGGTTTTAAACAAAACCAAAATCATCTACGATTTGAAGAACCTTATCGAGGTTATGATCAACTTTATGCCACCACAAGGCGCATTGAACATGACCAAGATATAGACATTACGAGAAAGGTTAGAGTAGACCCTCCGACCTTTCATGGGCATCTTGATCCTAAAATTTTTCTGATTGGCTTGTAGAAATGGATCAGTATTTTGATTGGATGGCAATGTCTGGAAATCATCAGGTTAGATTTGTAAGTATGAAATTTGTTGGTCATGCTAAAACTTACTGGGTAAATCTAGAACGACAACAACAACGATCAGGCCAATTATTTGTAAGATCTTGGGAAGAAATGAAAGAGATGCTGAAGCAAGAATATCTTCCTTCAACATTTCAATACCAGCTTTTAGATGAACTCATAACTCTTAGGCAAGGATCTATGAGTATTGCAGATTATATGACTCGCCTTGATGAGTTATTAATTTGCTGTGATATTATTGAAGATTATAGAGCAACTATAGCTACATTTCGAGCTGGGTTAAGACCTGACATTCGTCGAGAGATGTTGACTCGAGAGGTGCATACACTTGAAGAAGCATTTCAAAGAGCCCTCCAAATAGAACAATACTTAAGGCCAATTTCTCAATGCAAATTTAACAATGTGCAAGGTGCACCTCTTAAGCCAAATCAACCACCACCATCTGTTCCTAAAGTACCAAATGATCAAAGAGTAAAACCCATATCTGGAAATTCAAATGCTAAATCAAACATCACATGCTTTACTTGTGGAAAGATGGGACATTATGCAAATAATTGTCCACATAGAAATCTTCATGTAGATTCCATCGATCCAGAAGTACAAGATAATCAACAAGATAATGATGTTGAGTGTGATCCATGTGAAGATGCTAGTGATGCTGCTGAAGCTTTAATTAATCAACATTTAACAGTAGTTCGTTGTGTCTTAACTACCCCCCAAACCACTACAGATTGGAAACGAACAAATATCTTTCACACTTACTTTAAAAGTGGAGATAAGTCTTGTAAACTTATAATTGATAGTGGTAGCTGCATGAATGTGGTCTCAGCTAGTGCATTAGTAAGAATGAAACTAATCCCAGAGCCTCATCCACAACCATATAAGGTTGCATGGGTAAATAAGACTAGTATCTCTATTACCCAAAGATGTCTTGTTCCCCTCAACTTAGCAACCTATTCTGATCGCATTTGGTGTGATGTTCTCCCTATGGACATTGCACATGTACTTTTAGGGAGACCTTGGCTATATGACTTAGACGTTACTCACTTTGGATGAGCAAATACTTACGTCTTTATGTTTGGTGGAAAGAAAATTATCTTCAACCCAGCAAAGCCATAGGAACTTTTGATTGAGAATCCAAGAGACTCTTCTTCACCAATAGAGAAGCAACCTTTAATTATAATTAGTAAGCAAGAGTTTGAGCATTCTAGTGAAAATAATATTGTCTATGCTCTTATTATTATGGAATCTTTAAAAGGGAATAAAAATTCAACCGAATCTTATGAAGTCACTCAACTCTTGACTGAATTTCATGACTTATATCTTGAAGAACTTCGTAATGAACTACCCACATTAAGAAACATACAACATGCTATCAATTTGGTACCTGGATCTACCTTGCCCAACTTGCCACACTATCGAATGAATCCAATTGAGCATGCTGAACTTAAGCGCCAAGTTGATGATTTATTACACAAAGGATTCATTCGTGAGAGCTTGTCCCCTTGTGCTGTTCCAGCACTTCTTACACCTAAGAAAGATGGAACTTGGCGCATGTGTATTGATAGTAGGGCAATTAATAAGATCACCATTAAGTATCGATTTCCTATTCCAAGGTTGGATGACATGCTTGATATGATGATTGGATCTATAATATTTTCAAAGATTGATCTTCGAAGTGGATATCATCAAATTAGAATGCATGATGGTGATGAATGGAAGACTACTTTTAAAACACAAAATGGCCTTTATGAATGGTTAGTTATGCCTTTTGGTTTAACTAATGCTCCTAGTACATTTATGCGCATCATGACACATATACTTCAACCTTATATTGGGGTCTTTTTAGTTGTGTATTTTGATGATATTTTAATATTTAGCAAGACCCAAGAAGAACATCTAAGTCATTTAAGAAAAGTATTTGAAACACTTCATCGAGAAAAATTTTATATTCATATGAAGAAATGCTCTTTCATGACTTCATCTGTCATATTTTTAGGATTTGTTGTTTCAAACCATGGAGTCTCAGCTGATCCTAAAAAGATAAAAGTAATTAAAGGATGGCCTACACCAATATCCATTCATGATGTTAGGAGTTTTCATGGGTTGGCCACATTTTATAGAAGGTTTATTCGTGGATTTAGTACCATCATGGCACCTATCACACAATGCTTAAAAAAAGGTAATTTTAAATGGACTCCTGCAGTAACTAACGCTTTTACTGAAATAAAAGAGTGTCTCACTAGTCCACCAATATTGAAGTTGCCAGACTTTGATAAAGTTTTTGAAGTTTCATGTGATGCTTCTGGGGTAGGAATAGGTGGAGTGCTTAAACAAGAAGGCCATCCGATAGCCTTTTTCAGTGAGAAGTTAAATGATGCCCGCCAAAAATATTTCACGTACGATCGTGAGTTTTATGCAGTCGTTCAAACTCTACGGTACTAGAGACATTATCTTTTATCTCATGAATTTGTTCTCTACTCTGATCATGAAGCCCTTAAATACTTAAACTCTCAAAAAAAAGTTAAGTGCTCGTCATGCTAAATGGGTTAAATATTTACAGGAATACAGTTTTGTTTTAAAGCATAAGGCCGGTATTGAGAATAAAGTCACAGATGCTTTAAGTCGCATGTTTCTCCTTTTACATACAATGAAAGTAAAAGTAACTGGGTATGATAAAATGATTTCTGATTACTCTACATGCAAAGATTTTAGTCAAATTTATTCTTCATTATCTGAAAAGGGGAGAGTTATTGATTCAAATTACTAATTTCAAGATGGTTATCTTTTTTATGGCACTCGTCTTTGCATTCCTGATTCATCTCTTCGTATTTTTCTTATTAACGAGCTACATGCAGGAGGAATTGCAGGACATTTTGGGTGTGACAAAACTATTGTAATGATTCAAGATCGATTTTATTCGCCTAGTCTAAAGAGAGATGTTGCTCGTATAGTTTCTCGATGTCGTGTATGCCAACTTGCAAAGGGAAAGCATAATAATTCTAGACTATATACTCCTCTTCCTATTCCTCATAAACCTTGGGAAGACATAAGTATAGATTTTATACTAGGATTACCTCATACAACACGACACTACAACTCCATTCTTGTAGTCGTTAATTGATTTTCTAAGATGGCACACTTTATTCCATGCTATAAAACTTTCGATGCATCACATGTTGCGACATTATTTTTTTGTGAAGTAGTCAAGTTACATGGTTTACCTAAAAAAATTGTGTCTGATCGAGATGTACATTTTATGAGTTATTTTTGGAAGACTCTTTGGAAGAAACTAGGCACAAAACTTCATTTTTTGACAGCATATCATCCACAGACAGATGATCAAACAGAAGTGGTAAATAGAAGCTTAGGAGATCTGCTTAGATGCTTAATCTCAGACCATTCTGCTAGCTGGGATCTTATATTACCCACTGCTGAGTTTGCTTATAATAGTTCAATTAATAGATCTACTGGTAAAAGTCCTTTTCAAATTGTAACTGGTTATGAGCCACAAAAACTAATCGACTTAATTGATCTTCCCATAACATATAGAGCTAGTGAGTTTGCATCATCATTTTCTCAAAGCATGCATGATCTCCACCAAGAAATTGAACAGAAATTAACCATTACATACAATAAGTATAAAATTAATGCAGATAAGCGAAGAAAATTTGTTGAATTTCAAGATGGTGATAAGGTGCTAATAAGGATGAGATCTGAGAGATTTCTAATAGGAACATTCAAAAAGTTGAATGCTAGGCAAGCAGGACCTTTTAAGGTATTAAGGAAAGTCAATGAAAATGCTTATGAAGTTGATCTTCCGAATGATGCTGGAATATCTCCAGTTTTCAATGTGGCAGACCTTACATTGTACCATGATTATGCTTCTTCCGATATATTGGATGCTTCTACTTGTATTACTAACATGCAGGAACCACAAAACAAAGAACCAGTATTACCATTGCCACTACCGACTCGTCGCCTCCGTTCTCATCATCCGTCCCAAATACTTGATGATCAAATAATTGCTAGTACTAATGGTGGGGTTCAAATATATCTCGTTCAATGGAAAGGCCTTTCACCTTTAGAAGACTCTTGGTTGACGCATGAAGAACTACCGCAACTTGATTCAGATCTACTTCAAGAATATAATGGGCTTCATTCACCAGAGGAGAATCCTTCAAAGTTGGGGAGTGCTGATGCAGGGCATCAACGAAATCATCATCGATGTGCCAGATCATAAATTAGTTTAATGGTATCATGTTTTTTTTTTCTATTTTGAGTCCTATGGGCTTTTGTATTTGTTACATAAATGGGCCTTCATCCTAGCCCATATATTGTCATGTGAGTTTTTTTTGTAAAAGGACACTTTAGTCCTTCATGAGAGAGTTGGTTTATGGTTTATTTGGTCATTTGTGTGAAAGGACATTTTAGTCCTTCATGAGAGAGTAAGTATATGGTTTTTTTTGGTCTTTTAGAGGAAAGGACACTTTAGTCCTTCATGAGAGGTTGGTTAAGGGTTTTTATGGTCATTTGGTATGTATCTTATGGCTATAAATTGGCCACCCTCACATGTATTATGGCATTGCAATTGATATAAAAAATACTCTCTTCTTCTTTATGTTATGTGAGCTTCATTCTTAAGAGAAGGACTTCTTGAGGTGTGGTTTGCAATTCTTGGAGAAGGACTTCCAAGAAAAGAAGGTTTGATCTGCGGTGAAGGACTGCTCGTAGAAGTTAATCTTCTTTATCGTAAGCGGCATATTTGGTAATAAGGCTCCCATAAGATCTTCTTCATTTATTTTTATTTTCTTTCCTCCTACCTTACAAGCGTGCTCGTTTAATCCTAGCTCTCATTACTTGTGAACGCTTACAACACTTCTCTTTATTCTCAACAAGCGACTCGCATATCTTCTAGTAACTTAAATATGCAAGGTTAATTTCCTTAATTAATTGGTGGATTTAATTATATTACATGTCATCACCCCCCATCCTACTTCATACACTTAGTTTTATTAATGCAAAGGCCCGAAACATTCTTAAAATGGATAATCAATAAGATTAACTTTCTCAAAGAAAATTTGTTAGCATTCAAGAAAAAAAAAATTATTAGCAAAGGCTCCATGAGTAATGTGCATATCAGTTTTGTTATTATAATACATGGAAAGATATTTGGTAAAAATATCATTTAAACTTCTAGAAAAATATTCAGCCGCAATTACAAAGAGAATTGGAGACAAAGGATCTCCTTATCTAATGCCTTTATGAGATTTAAAAAAGCCAGAAGTTTCCCCATTGATCATAATATAAAACCAACAATTACAAATACTTCTATAGATTATATCCATAAAAGTATTAAAGAAACCTAAGCCCTTTAAAACTTTAAGAATAAAACCCCATAGGACTGAATCATAAGCCTTAAAAGTGTCAAGTTTTGTAATTAAAGTTTCTCCTTTAATTTTTCTGTTAATATCTTGCATAAGTTCTTGGGCCAACAAAACATTATCCATAATAAATCTTCATTTAATGAAACCACTTTGATTAGGACTTAGAATTTGTGGAAGAATTCGAGCTAATCTACTAACTATAATTCTTGAAATAATTTTCTTGAACACATTACATAAACTAATAGGCTTGAAATCACTCCAAGTGCTAGGCGTATTAGTCTTAGGAATAAGAACAATAGCAGTTGTAGTAAAATATTTATAAAACCCTTTGAAAAAATTGTTAATAGCTCTGCATAAATCATCAGAAATAATGGACCAGCAATTCTTATAAAAATTAGCAGTAAAACCATCCACACTAGGGGCTTTTTCATCATGCATTTCAAAAATAGCCTTTTTAATTTCAATTATAGTAGGGATTGAAGTTAAGAAAATATTTTCATCATCTTGAATGACATTTGAAAATAGGTTTTCATTAAAACTATTTATATTAAAACACTAAAATCAAAATTGCTCTTAAAGAAATCAATAGCTGAATTCTTAATCTCCTCTTGATCTTGAATCCAAACATCATCAGTTTTTAATTTTACTAATCCAATTATTTTTTCTTTTTTGATTTAAATCTTATGGAAAATTTAGTGTTTATTTCACCATAAAATAACTTATTTAAACCAATTTTTTGTTGCCAAAATTTAGCTTCCATCTCATAAGAATGACATCATTCAACATTTAATTTTTTCCACTTAATACTATCAAATTCAGAATTAGAAGATTGATAAAGCTCTTCAGCTCTATTAATCTCAGTTTCAAGCAAATTTATTTTTTCATGAATATTACCAAAGATATTCTTATTCCAAGCAAATTTTTAACATTTTTAAATTTTTTTCCAAAACATAATAAGATTATTGCCATCAGTGAGGGAGTTCCAACAATTAGTCACCATAGTCTTAAGGTTCTTATGATTGCACCACATTTTTTAAAATTTAAAGTGGTTTGATCTGAATTTAATAAGATTTAACCAATTATGTGATATCAAAACCCTATCTAATATTTCCCAAATCCTACCATTAGTCCAAGTGAAGATAGGACCACTATAGCTAGTATCAATTAAGCCACAATCAAAAATAAAATTACTAAAATCGTCCATAGCCCCTAATTTGAGAGTATTTGGACCTCTTTTTCTTAAATTACAACTAACCACTATGAAACCACCACAAATTAACCAAGGAATATTTATATTTTTAGAAAAGGAATGCAAATTATTCCAAAGAGTTCTTCTATCAATTTTTGACCAACTCGCATAGACAAAAGTGCAAAATGCATTGAAATAATTAAATCTAATATGTATACTAAGGAATAGGTTATCATCATTAATAACATCACATTAAATACCATCTTTAATAAAATACCAAACTTTTCCATAGCAATTATAAATATTTTTTTGGAAACCAAGCCTTCTTAAGTTCCAAAATGATTAAATTATCAATGTTTTTAATAATAATAAGTCTATGATGTCTATTGCAAGCAATGGGGTTTGCAATCCCTAAAATATTCGAAATTAGAAAGTTAATCGTTGATATGATGACTTAAGCTTTCCAGCTTTTGATCTCGGTATTCTTCCTTAATTCTAAGTTAATTGTTTGCTTTTGTTTTTATAACTAGCCAGAGTGAATCCTTCATCTCCACAGCTTTGTAAATTATCATAAGAATTCCTTCTAGTAAAATTAGAGTTATTATTCAAAAAAACATCATCATCTACTTCCTTAGAAAGTACATGATCGAAATTCTCTTCATCAGATTGGACCAAAACAATTTTATCTAATCCAACGGAAATTGAAAAATTATCACAATTTCTATTTTCCAAACAAAGTATCCCATTTTGAAATAAACAAGCATCAGTCTTATCCTTGAAATTATTAAAGGAGTTTACCAATGATTGAATATCTTCATTATTAACATTATTATTTTCATTAGTAGTATTAATATTAGAAGTGTTATCATCCATAACCAAATTTTCATTTTTTGGACATAGGTTTCTAATGGTTTCTTAATTACTAGTCATATTAACCTCATTCTCATTTTCATTTTCATTATTAGGATTTATAGGTCTTTGATTTGTCTATTTCTTCTTTTTTCTCTTTTAGAATCAAATGTTAATTTCAACTCTCGAAAAGCTTTGAAACAACTATCAATATGATGCCCAATAAATTGGAATTGAGTGCAAAACTTTGGCATATTTTCAAAGACCACTTCCTGTACTTAACCTCTATCATCCTTGCCAATCCATATACTTTTATCATAAGTTTTAATTAATCTAATTCAATTAAAACCCGAGCAGTAGAAGGGAGGGATAAGTTAGCAGTAGCAGTATCAATTTTTAATGTTTTACAATAATAAAATGCCAATGAATAAAGAATAGAATGATTAATAAATTGAGATCTTATGTTTGGGAAATTAATCCAAATTGGCACAATAGATGGTTTAGTTTTGGGTTGGGGTCAAAAAAAGTTGTCCACTTAAGCATTTTTAAAGTAAAACCTTTAACAAAATAAATGCCTCTAGAAAACACCCTAGAGTAATCATCTTCATGAGAAAATTTAATCAAGACATGCCTATAATCCGTTAAGCCAACATTAAAGCTTCCAAGAAGCCCAATATCATAAGAAAACTTTCTAATATCAGCCATTAAGTGTTTCCCCAATGGAAATTTACCATGAACTTAGCCCAAAGGCTTTTTTTCTCTCTATACATCCACCATCTTTAGCATTAAAAACTAAAATAATATCTTGAAGACTCTTAAAACCAAGACCACCTTCCTCATAAGGTAAGCAAACTTCTTTCCATTTGAGCTAATGAACTTTATTTTTCTTTTCCACTGTTCCCCATAAAGATTTAGTTAAAAGTAATTATATTCTTTTTCATACAATTATTGCGGGATTCCGACATTTGCAAATTATAAATTGGGATAGAAGAAAAAACATTTTAAATAAGAGTAATTCTACTTCTAGGAGAAATAAGTTTATTCATCCAAAAATTTAGTTTTTCTCTTAAACAACTCAAGATAGAATCATAATAGCAAATTTTGTTAGTACCTCTAAAGATTGGCACCCCAAATAATTAAGGGGCATATCTTTTTTTGAGAAACCAGTAGTGTTAGAAATATAATTATATCTTTCCACCGAAATATTATTAGAACCAATTATGCTACACTTAGTTTTATTAATGCAAAGGCCAAAAATATCTTTAAAATGGATAATCAATAATAATAACTTTCTCAAAGAAAATTTGTTCGCATTCAAAAAAATTAAAATATCATCAGCAAAGGCTAAATGAGTAATGTGCATATCAGTTTTGTTATTATAATACATGGAAGGATATTTGGAAAAATAATCATTTAAGCTCCTCGAAAAATATTCAGCCACAATTACAAGAGAAAAGGAGGCAGAGGATCTCCTTGTCTAATGCCTTTATAAGATTTAAAAAACCTAGAAGTTTCCCCATTCATAATAATAGAAAATCAACAATTACAAATACTTCAATAGATTATATCCATAAAAGTATTAGGGAAACCTAAACACTTTAACAATTTAAAAATCAAACCTCATTGGATTGAATCATAAGCTTTATAAGTGTCAAGTTTTGCAATTAAATTTCCTCCTTTAATTTTTCTATTAATATCTTGCATAAGTTCTTGGGCCAACAAAATATTATCCGTAATAAATCTTCCTTTAATGAAACCTTAGAATTTGTGGAAGAATTCTAGCTAATCTGTTAACAATAATTCTTGAAATAATTTTATTGAACACATTACATAAACTAATAGACTTGAAATCACTCCAACTGCTAGGTGTATGAATTTTAGGAATAAGAACAATAGTAGTTGTAATAAAATATTTAGGAAGATAAAACCCTTTGAAAAAATTGCTAATAGCTTCGCATAAATCATCAGAAATAATGGACCAGCAATTCTTATAAAAATAAGTAGTAAAACCATCCACACTAGGGGCTTTTTCATCTTGCATTTCAAAAATAGCCTTTTTAATTTCAAATATAGTAGGGATTGAAGTTAAGAAAATATTTTCATCATCTTGAATGACATTTGAAAATAGGTTTTCATTAAGACTATTTATATTAAAACACTAAAATCAAAATTGTTCTTAAAGAAATCAATAGCCGAATTCTTAATCTCCTCTTGATCTTGAATACAAACTTCATATTTTTTAAGTTTACTAATCTAGTTATTTCTTCTTTTTGACTTAAAATTTTATAGGAAAATTTAGTGTTTCTTTCACCATAAAATAACCTATTTAAACCAGTTTTTTGTTGCCAAAATTAAGCTTCCATCTCATAGGAATGACATAATTTAGCATTTAATTTTTTCCACTTAATACTATCAAATTCAGAATCAGAAGTTTGATAAAGCTCTTCAGCTTTATTAACTTCAGTTTCAAGCAAATTTATTTTTTTGTGAATATTACCAAATATTCTTATTCCAATGAATTAGCAAATTTTTAACATTTTTCAATTTTTTCCAAAACATAATAAGATTATTGCCATCAGTAAAGGAGTTACAACAATTAGCCACCAAAGTTTTAAGGTTCTTATGATTGCACCACATATTTTAAAATTTAAAGTGGTTTGATCTGATTTTAATAAGATTATAACTTCAAATAAAAGAAGAGCATGATCAGAAGTGCATCTTGGTAGGTAGAAAACTTTAGTACAAGAATAATGATTTAACCAATTAGGTGAAATCAAAACCCTGTATAATCTTTCCCAAATCCTACCATTGGTCCAAGTGAAGATAGGACTACTATAGCCAGCATCAATTAAGCAACAATCAAAAATAAAATTATTAAAATCATCCATAGCCCCTGATTTGAGAGTATTTGGACCTCTTCTTTCTAAATTACAACTAACCACATTGAAATCACTACAAATTAACCAAGGAATAATTATATTTTGAGAAAAGGAATTCAAATTCTTCCAAAGTGTTCTTCTATCATTTTTTTAATAGCTATCATAGACAAAAGTACAAAAAACATTGAAATAATTAAATCTAATATGTATAGTAAGGAATAGGTTATCATCATTAATAATAATACATTGAATACTATCTTTAATAAAGCAGGAAACTTTTCCATATAAATTATAAAAAAATTTGGAAACCAAGCCTTCTTTAGTAAAAATAATTTTTGTTAACATCAACAAAAGGTTCCAAAATGATTAAAGTATCAATGTTTTTATTAATAACAAGTCTATGAAATCTATTTCAAGCAATGGGGTTTGCAATCCCTCTAATATTCCAAATTAGAAACTTAATCATTGAGATGATGACTTAAGATTTTGAGCTTTTGATCTTGCTATTCTTCCTTGATTTTTAGCTAAATGTTTGCGTTTCTTTTTATAACTAACCATAGTGAATCCTTCATCTCCACAGTCTTTTAAATTATCATAATATTTCATTCTAGTAAAATTAGAGTTATTTTTCAAAAAAACATCTTTATCTACTTCGTTAGAAAGTACATGATCGATATTCTCTTCATCAGATTAGACCAAAACAGTTTTATCTAAGCCAATGGAATTTGAAAAATAATCACAATTTCTATTTTCCAAACAAAGTACATAACAACATCGTTTCTTTATCCGAGAACCCCGTCATCTACAAATTTGCCGACGTTTTCCCAAGAGACTAACCCGGTCTTCCTCCTATACAGGAAGTGGAATTTGCAATTGACACCATTCTAGAAATGCAGCCCATCTCTAAAGCTCCTTACCGTATGGCGCCCAAGGAATTGCAGGAGTTGAAAAAATAGTTACAAGAACTGCTAGAGAAAGGTCTCATTAGGCCAAGCTTGTCGCCTTGGGGAGCACCAGTACTATTCGTAAAGAAGAAACATGGTTCTATGCGTATGTGTATTGACTACTGATGTAGGATGGGAGGTGATGACATGTAATATAATCAAATCCACCCATTAATTAACAAAATTAACCTTGCATATTTAAGTTACTAGAAGATATGCGAGTTGCTTGTTGAGAATAAAGAGAAGTGTTGTAAGCGTTCACAAGTAATGAGAGCTAGGATTAAATGAGCACACTTGTAAGGTAGGAGGAAAGAAAATAAAAATAAATGAAGAAGATCTTACGGGAGCCTTATTACCAAATATGTCGCTTACGATAAAGAAGATTAACTTCTACGAGCAGTCCTTCGCCGCAGATCGAACCTTCTTTTCTTGGAAGTCCTTCTCCAAGAATTACAAACCACACCTCAAGAACTCCTTCTCTTAAGAATGAAGCTCACATAATACAAATAAGAAGAGAGTATTTTTTATATCACTTGCAATGCCATAATACATGTGAGGGTGGCCAATTTATAGCCATAAGATACATACCAAATGACCATAAAAACCCTTAACTAACCTCTCATGAAGGACTAAAGTATCCTTTCCTCTAAAAGACTAAAAAAACCATATACTTACTCCCTCCTGAAGGACTAAAATGTCCTTTCACATAAATGACCAAATAAACCATAAACCAACTCTCTCATGAAGGACTAAAGTGTCCTTTTACAAAAAAAAACTCACATGACAATATATCGGCTAGGATGAAGGCCCATTTATGGAACAAATACAAAAGCCCATAGGACTCAAAATAGAAAAATAAAACATAGCACCATTAAACTAATTTATGATCTGGCACGTCAATAATGATTTCATTGATGCCCTGCATCAGCACTCCCTGGCTTTGAAGGATTCACCTCTGGTGAATGAAGCTCATTATATTCTTGAAGTAGATCTGAATCAAGTTTTTGTAGTTCTTCATGCGTCAACCAAGAGTCTTCTAAAGGTGAAAGGCCTTTCCATTGAACGATATATCTTTGAAACCCACCATTAGTACTAGCAATTAATTGATCATCAAGTATTTGGGACGGATGATGAGAATGGAGGCGACGAGTCGGTAGGGGCAATGGTAATACTGGTTCTTTGTTTTGTGGTTCCTGCAGGTTAGTAATACAAGTAAAAGCATCTAATATATCAGAAGAAGCATAATCATGGTACAATGTAAGGTCTGCCACATTGAAAACTGGAGATATTCCAGCATCATTCGGAAGATCAACTTCATAAGCATTTTCATTGACTTTCCTTAATATCTTAAAAGGTCCTGCTCACCTAGCATTCAACTTTTTGAATGTTCCTATTAGAAATCTCTCAGATCTCATCCTTATTAGCACCTTGTCACCATCTTGAAATTCAACAAATTTTCTTTGCTTATCTGCATTAATTTTATACTTATTGTATGTAATGGTTAATTTCTATTCAATTTCTTGGTGGACATCATGCATGCTTTGAGCAAATGATGATGCAAACTCACTAGCTCTATATGTTATGAGAAGATCAATAAAGTTGATTGGTTTTCGTGGCTTATAACCAATTACAATTTGAAAAGGACTTTTACCAGTAGATCTATTAATTGAACTATTATAAGCAAACTCAGTAGTGGTAATATAAGATTCCAGCTAGCAGAATGGTCTGAGATTAAGCATCTAAACAGATCTCCTAAGCTTCTAATTACCATTTCTGTTTAACCATCTGTCTGTGGATGATATGCTGTCGAAAAATGAAGTTTTGTGCCTAGTTTCTTCCAAAGAGTCTTCCAAAAATAACTCATAAAGCGTACATCTCGATTAGACACAATTCTTTTAGGTAAACCATGTAACTTGAATACTTCACAAAAAAATAATGTCGCAACATGAGATGCATCGGAAGTTTTATAGCATGGAATAAAGTGTGCCATCTTAGAAAATCAATCAACGACTACAAGAATAGAGTCGTAGTGTCGTGTTGTGCGAGGTAATCCTAGTATAAAATCCATGCTTATGTCTTCCCAAGGTTTATGAGGAATAGGAAGAGGAGTATAGAGTCCATAATTATTCTGCTTTCCCTTTACAAGTTGGCATACATGACATTGAGAAACTATACGAGCAACATCTCTCTTTAGACTAGGCCAATAAATTCAATCTTGAATCATTGCAATAGTTTTGTCACGCCCAAAATGTCTTGCAATTCCTTCTACATGTAGCTCGTCAATGAGAAAAATACGAAGAGATGAATCAGGAATGCAAAGACTAGTGCCATAAAAAAGATATCCATCTTGAAATTGGTAATTTGAATCAATAACTCACCCATTTTCAGATAATGAAGAATAAATTTGACTAAAATCTTTGCATGTAGAGTAATCAGAAATCATTTTATTAAACCCAGTTACTTTTACTTTCATTGTATGTAAAAGGAGAAACATGCGACTTAAAGCATCTGCGACTTTATTCTCAATACCGGCCTTATGCTTTAAAACAAAAGTGTATTCCTGCAAATATTTAACCCATTTAGCATGACGAGCACTTAACTTTTTTTTGAGAGTTTAAGTATTTAAGGGTTTCATGATCAGAGTAGAGAACAAATTCACGAGATAAAAGATAATGTCGCCAGTACCGTAGAGTTTGAACGACTGCATAAAACTCACGATCATATGTGCAATATTTTTGGCAGGCATCATGTAACTTCTCACTGAAAAGGCTATCGGATGGCCTTCTTGTTTAAGCACTCCACCTATTCCTACCCCAGAAGCATCACATGAAACTTCAAAAACTTTATCAAAGTCTAGCAACTTTAATATTGGTGGACTAGTGAGACCTCTTTTATTTTAATAAAAGCCTTAGTTGCTGCAGGAGTCCATTTAAAATTACCTATTTTTAGGAATTGTGTGATAGGTGCCATGATGGTACTAAATCCACGAATAAATTTTCTATAAAATGTGGCCAACCCATGAAAACTCCTAACAACATGAATGGATCTTGGTGTAGGCCATTCTTTAATTACTTTTATCTTTTCAGGATCAGCTGAGACTCCATGGTTTGAAACAACAAATCCTAAAAATATGACAGATGAAGTTATGAAAGAGCATTTCTTCATATGAATATAAAATCTTTCTCGATGAAGTGTTTCAAATACTTTTCTTAAATGACTTAGATGTTCTTCTTAGGTCTTGCTAAATATTAAAATATCATCAAAACACACAACTAAAAAGACCCCAATATAAGGTTGAAGTATATGTGTCATGATGCGCATAAATGTACTAAGAGCATTAGTTAAACCAAAGGCATAACTAACCATTCATAAATGCAATTTTGTGTTTTAAAAGCAGTCTTCCATTCATCACTATCATGCATTCTAATTTGATGATATCCACTTCGAAGATCAATCTTTGAAAATATTATAGATCCAATCATCATATCAAGCATGTCATCAAACCTTGGAATAGGAAATCGATACTTAATGGTGATCTTATTAATTGCCCTACTATCAATACACATGTGCCAAGTTCCATCTTCCTTAGGTGTAAGAAGTGCTGGAACAGCACAAGGGGACAAGCTCTCACGAATGAATCCTTTGTGTAATAAATCATCAACTTGGCGCTTAAGTTCAGCATGCTCAATTGGATTCATTCGATAGTGTGGCAAGTTGGGCAAGGTAGATCCAGGTACCAAATTGATAGCATGTTGTATGTTTCTTAATGGGGGTAGTTCACTAGGAAGTTCTTCAGGACATAAGTCGTGAAATTCAGTCAAGAGTTGAGTGACTTCATATGATTGGGTTGAATTTTCATTCCCTTTTAAAGATTCCATAATAATAAGAGCATAGACAATATTATTTTCACTAGAATGCTTAAACTCTTGCTTACTAATTATAGTTAAAGATCGCTTCTCTATTGGTGAAGAAGAGTCTCTTGGATTCTCAATCAAAAGTTCCTTTGGCTTTGCCGGGTTTAAGATAATTTTCTTTCCACCAAACATAAAGATGTAAGTATTAGCCCGTCCAAACTGAGTAATGTCTAAGTCATATAGCCAAGGTCTCCCTAAAAGTACATGTGCAACGTCCATAGGGAGAACATCACACCAAATGCGATCAGAATAGGTTGCTAAGTTGAGGGGAACAAGACATCTTTCGGTAATATAGATACTAGTCTTATCTACCCATGCAACCTTATATGGTTGTGGATGAGGCTCCGGGCTTAGTTTCATTCTTACTAATGCACCAACTAAGACCACATTCATGCAGCTACCACTATCAATTATAAGTTTACAAGACTTATCTCCACTTTTAAAGTAAGTGTGAAAGATATTTATTTGTTTCCAATCTGTAGTAGTTTGGGGGGTAGTTAAGACACTACGAACTACTGTTAAATATGGATTAATTAAAGCTTCATCAGCATCACTAGCATCTTCACATGGATCACACTCAACATCATTATCTTGTTGATCATCTTGTACTTCTGGATTGATGGAATCTACATGAAGATTTCTATGTGGACAATTATTTGCATAATGTCTCGTCTTTCCACAAGTAAAGCATGCAATGTTTGATTTTGCATTTGAATTTCCAGATATGGGTTTTACTCTTTGATCATTTGGTACTTTAGGAACAGATGGTGGTGGTTGATTTGGCTTAAGGGGTGCACCTTGCACATTGTTAAATTTGTATTGAGAAATTGGCCTGAAGTATTGTTCTATTTGGAGGGCTCTTTGAAATGCTTCTTCAAGTGTATGCACCTCTCGAGTCAACATCTCTCGACAAATGTCAGGTGTTAACCCAACTCGAAACCTAGCTATAGTTGCTCCAAAATCTTCAATAATATCACAACGAATTAATAACTCATCAAGGCAAGTCATAAAATCTGCAATACTCATAGATCCTTGCCTAAGAGTTATGAGTTCATCTAAAATTTGGTCTTGAAATGTTGAAGGAAGATATTTTTGCTTGAGCATCTCTTTCATTTCTTCCCAAGATCTTACAAATAATTAGCCTGATCGTTGTTGTTGTCATTCTGGATTTACCCAGTAAGTTTTAGCATGACCAACAAGTTTCATACTAGCAAATCTAATCTGACGATTTCCAGACATTGCCATCCAATCAAAATACTGATCCATTTCTACAAGCCAATCAGAAAAAATTTTAGGATCAAGACTCCCATCAAAGGTCGGAGGGTCTACTCTAACCTTTCGCGTAATGTCTATATCTTGGTCATGCTCAATGCGCCTTGTGGTGTCGTAAAGTTGATCATAACCTCGGTAAGGTTCTTCAAATCGTAGATGATTTTGGTTTTGTTTAAAACCTCCTAGTCGACCCAAAGGTGCATTCGCTCTACGAAGAGTTTGAAATGGAACTTCTTCTGCCTCAGGACATTCAAATAAATCATTCTGTGGAAACGTCCTATTTCTTTGTATTCTAAATGTAAGTGGAGAAGAATTTGTGTGCGGATCATAAGGTGTATTTCGCTCACTATTTTCTGGTGGGGCATCTGGTATCGGGTTAGGTTCCTGAATTGTGTTGTTGTTATTTTTATTTTTTAGGGCCTCCTATCTTCCTCTGAACTCTCTACAAGACTGTTGATAAAGAAAAGTTAAATTATCGAGCTACTCTTGCAGATTAAGAATAATATTCTCACATCTATGACCGAGCATTTGATTTTGATATGGGTGACCACTGCGAGTAGTCATAGCTATCCAAGTAGATGATGAAATAATCAGCTAAGAAATTGTAAATCTCTTGTCGATTACCCAAAAACTAGATTTATAATGATAAATATAAATTTTTTATTAATGATTTTAATGAGGCAGATGTGAATAAATTAAAACTAAGAAAAAAAAAATTGTTATTATTATTATCTTTTTTTTTCTTTATTATTATTTTTTTTTTTGTGGTTAAGGATGATATAAATTATAATCCTATTAAATTTTAATTAAACTAACGAACCTTTAATATTTATTAAAATAAAAATTATTATGAATTAATATAGAAATGTAGGACTATATATGATGATAAATTCTCTGATACCAATCTGATATAGGATGGGGGGTGATGATATGTAATATAATCAAATCTACCAATTAATTAACGAAATTAACCTTGCATTTTTAAGTTACTAGAAGATATGCGAGTCGCTTGTTGAGAATAAAGAGAAGTGTTGTAAGGGTTCACAATTAAGGAGAGCTAGGATTAAATGAGCACACTTGTAAGGTAGAAGGAAAGAAAATAAAAATAAATGAAGAAGATCTTACGGGAGCCTTATTACCAAATATGCCGCTTACGATAAAGAAGATTAACTTCTACGAGCAGTCCTTCGCCACGGATCGAACCTTCTTTTCTTGGAAGTCCTTCTCCAAGAATTGCAAACCACAGCTCAAAAAGTCCTTCTCTTAAGAATGAAGCTCACATAATATAAAGAAGAAGAGTGTATTTTTCATATCACTTGCAATGCCATAATACATGTGAGGGTGGCCAATTTATAATCATAAGATACATACCAAATGACCATAAAAACCCTTAACCAACCTCTCATGAAGGACTAAAGTGTCCTTTCCTCTAAAATACCAAAAAAACCATATATTACTCTCTCATGAAGGACTAAAATGTCCTTTCACACAAATGACCAATAAACCATAAACCAACTCTCTCATGAAGGACTAATGTGTCCTTTTACAAAAAAAAACTCACATGACAATATATGAGCTAGCATGAAGGCCCATTTATGGAACAAATACAAAAGCCCATAGGACTCAAAATAAAAAAATAAAACATAGTACCATTAAACTAATTTATGATCTGGCACATCGATGATAATTTCGTTGATGCCCTGCATCAACTATCATGAACTAAATAAAGTCACTATCAAAAACAAGTATCTGTTGCCGTGCATAGATGACTTATTCGATCAGTTGGCAGGAGCCAAGGTATTTTCTAAAATTGATCTGCAATCGGGCTATCATCAACTGCAAGTCAATGACTCAGATATCGAGAAGACATCCTTCAGAACTCATTATGGACACTACGAATTCTTAGTGATGTCATTTGGGTTGACAAATGCACCTTCAATATTCATGAACCTAATGCAGCGCATCCTTAAACCATACTTTAATAAATTCGTAATCGTTTTCATTGACGACATCTTAATCTACTCCAAGAATCGGAAAGAGCACGAAGAGCACTTAAGAATAGTACTAGAAAACTGTGTAATCATAGACTTTATGCTAAATATTCCAAATGTGAGTTTTGGCTCGATTCATTAGCTTTTCTAGGGTGTGTAGTAGATGCCCGGGGTATTAGAGTCGATCAGAACAAAGTCAGCGCTATCCAGGAATGGGTTCAGCCCAAGTCAGTAATTAACATTAGAAGCTTCTTAGGCTTAGCTGGTTACTACAAGAGATTTGTAAAGGGCTTCTCCCGGATAGCCTCACCGCTCACTCAGCCCACTCAGAAGGCCGTACCATTTGAATGGTCGCCAGCTTATGAGGCAGCTTTCCAAGCATTGAAGGATCCACTTTCATCTCCACCAGTTCTAATACTTCCTAAAAAAGGGGCGAACTATCAAGTCTATACTGATGCCTCAAGTATAGGCTTAGGTGTCATATTAATGCAAGAAGGAAGAGTCATCACGTATGCTTCTTGTAAGTTGAATCCCCATGAAAGGAACTACGCAGTTCATGATCTCGAGTTAGCCGCTGTATTATTCGCCCTAAAAATTTGGTGTCACAATCTCTATGGGATTCAGTGCTCAATCTTTATAGATCACTAGAGTTTGAAATATATATTCACTCAACAAGAGCTAAACTGTAGACAAAGAAGGTGGCTAGAATTAATCAGTGACTACAACCTTAATATCCAGTATCACCTTGGAAAGGCAAATGTTGTAGCTGATGCTCTGAACCATCATGTCATTCTTAATGCTCTTATCTCCAAGTGTCCTCTAGAAGAAGAATTCCATAAATTGGACATCCTATCAGCACATAGTGACCAAGTGAGTTCAATGCTCTCAATGATTAATGTGGAGCCCACATTCCACGGAGTTGTATCCATTACTCAAACTAAAGATGATGAGTACCTAAACTTTAAACAAGCCATCGAAAGTGGTCGTCATACCATTCGATTTCATAAAGGTGCCATCTATCAAGGAGATCGCTTATGGATCCCTAAGTCCATGCATTAGGAGGTGCTAGTTGAAGGTCATAATTTTGAATACCAAGTTCATCCGGGGAGTTCAAAAATGTACCAAGACCTGAAACAATCTTTTTGGTGGCCAGGGATGAAGAAAAGTGTAGCTGAGTTTGTCACAAAGTGCCATGCTTGCAATTTAGTCAAGGCAGAGCATCAGAGACCCAGTGGTCTGCTTCACCCACTTGAAGTTCCTGAATGGAAATGGCTAGATATATCGATGGATTTCATTATTGGTTTACCTCGCACAAGATCTGGAGCTGACGCTATTTGGGTAATAGTTGACCAATTGACTAAGTTTTCTCATTTTATTCTAGTTCGGTAGATAGATTCACTTGAGAAACTTGCGAAACTCTACATTAAAGAGATAATCAGGTTCCAAGGGATTCCCAAGATAATCATATTCGATAGAGACAGTCAATTTACCTCCAAGTTCTGGCAAGCCGTGCATCAAGATCTAGGCACAACTCTAGCCATGAGTACAGCCTTTCATCCGCAGACAAATGGTCAGATGGAGCAAGTAAATCAGGTTCTTGAAGATCTACTCAGATTATGTATACTTGACTTTGCTGGATCTTGGGAAGATCACCTCCCACTAGTGGAGTTCGCCTACAATAATAGTTTTCAAGCTAGCATCAAGTGGCTCCATATGAAGCTTTGCATGGCAGGAAGTGTAGTACTCCATTGGTAAGGTCAGAAACAGGCAGTGTTCAGCTGTATGAATCTGAATTAGTAGAAGAGAATTTGTGCAGCCCAGGACCTGCCATAGTAAATACCATGACCTTCATCATCATCCTCTAGAGTTTAATATTAGAGACTTCATGTACCTAAAAGTCAGTCCAATGAAAGGAGTCTCTAGATTTGGCATAGCTGGGAAACTTAGTCCCCGCTATGTTGGTCCTTTCGAAGTAGTAGCTAAAATAGGTTCTTCTACCTACAAACTCAATCTTCCAGATGACTTCACAGTAGCCCATAATGTATTTCACGTATTATCACTAAGAAAGTGCCTCAGAGATCCATCTCACCTAGCTCAGTTCCCAAAAATTCAATTCCAACCTGATCTATCATATGCCGAGGAACCAATTCGAATTTTAGCCTGAGATCACAAACAACGTAGGAATCATGCTATCAACATGATCAAAGTTCAGTGGAAGAATAGTTCTTGCAATGAAGCCACTTAGGAGAAGGAATCTGATATGCGAGTCAAATATTCTAGACTCTTCGAGAATCCAGGTACTCTTTCGTAGCATTATAAGCTTCCAAATTCAATTCATATTTTTATTCTTGCCATTTCTTTCCACTTGAGTGATGTCGAGGACGACATCATTTTTATTTGGGGAAGTTTGTAACAACATAAGTTGTTACTCTTGTCAATTAGGAATAATCTAAGACCTAATCTTAATCCTAATTGTTAATTAAGTCATTATGAGTCATCCACTAAGACCAAGTCCAAATCCGGGGTCAAATGGACCAAATCTTGATTTTTGGAAAATTCATAAATCTTGAAAATTGACCTATATAAATTGATCTCATATCAAAAATCGGACTTCGCCATTACGCACAATGTCCCCAAATTAGCTAGGAGTGATGTTTTCGAGTCAATCAGAAGTCATCAAAATTTTGACGAATCTTTTAATAATATTTAATACCCCGAAAATTGGAAAATTAAATACTCATCAGAATTAAAATCTAACTTCGCCGTTGCGATCCTCACCCTCAAATTAGCCAAGGGTGAAATTTTGGAATTTTTAAGAAGTCGTCGAATTTTCTCGAATATTTTAATATATTTAAATTAATTAGAAAATAAGAAAAATAAATCGTCATCGAAATCAAAATCCAATTTTGTCATTTCGTTCCTCACCCCCAAATTAACTAAGGGTGAAATTTTAGGATTTTTCGGAGCACATTTATAAAATCCGAATTTTTCTTTATTTTAAAGAATTAATTACTTAAATTAATTCAAAGCAAAAATAAATTCCATTTTGATTTCCCTCCTCTTTCTTCAAAGTTGTTGTCTCCCCCTCCCTTCCTAGTAGCTTCCTCCAATTCCATGCACTCAAGTGGCTGCTATCATTTTTTTTTTCTTCCCATCCATGCTGATGGGAAGGCTCTTAATGGAGACTTGTCCCCTCCTCTCCATTAAAAGAACCTTAGCTCTCTGCCCCATGTTTCCCCCCTATCTCCCTTGACAAGCTGAGCTCCTCTCTTTCCTTTGCTACACTTGCTGCTCGAAGAAACCTCAGCCCATCCCTCTTCTTGCTAGCAGTTGAAGAAGAAGAAGAAAGGACCTCTCAAGCTCTCAAGCTTTCCTTAGAGAAATCTGCCATTGTGAAGCCAAGGTACTTCCTTTCCCCCATTAAATATATTCAATGGCTACTTCATTTCACTCTTATACTTAGTTTGCATCCTTAGAAACATGAATTTAAGGTATGGAGTTCATTAGAGCTCATTAAGATTGTGATTTTAGGAAGATGAAGTTGTCCTATTTTTCTTTATTTCTGCATACATGTTCCTTTAACCCCACTATTTGCATTAATAACTTAATTTTTTTGTGCTGATTTGGGTATTAATGGAAAGGTCTCAGAAAGAGCTTTCCAACGGTAAATGGCACCGCATGTGAAGTGCTCTAGGTTGAGAGTAATTGAGCCCGAAAGTTGACCCATTGCTGTTTTCGCACAGGCGAAATCACCGTCTGGCGCTCCAACGCCCAAGTTGCAAATTTCGGTTCATACAACGTGCTACAGCGCAAAATCTGCTACAACGCCTTACATCGCAAAATCCACTACAGCGCGTTACAACGCAAAATCCGCTACAGCGCGCCGTGGAGCCCATAAAAATTGAAATGACCATAACTTGGTCATTTGGACTCCAAATTCAGAAATTTAAAGTATTAGATAGCTTAAAATTTTAGTTCCAATAATAATTGAAAATAATATTTAGGTTTTGAATCCTAGAAAAATCAGAAATAACCAAAATACCCCTAACCATAATTAGGTCATAACTTAACTAATTGAAGTCCAATTTAGGTCTACTCCTAGTTAAAGTACTTAGTGTGATAAAGAAAAGCTATAGCCACTGAGTTTACTGAATTTGGACACTAAATGGAAGAGTTAGCTTTTTGACCCCTCTTAACTTAAAAAATTACCAATTTATCCTTAGAAATTCAAATGGCTATAACTAATTCATTAGACCTCAGAATTTAGTGTTCTTGGACTCTATGGAATCCTTGAACAGCTACAAACAGTAAACTGTATTAAAATTTAGATTCTATTAGGTGTAATTTACTAAAATGCCCCTTAGGTCAAAAACCTTAGTTTGGACCTATATGACCCGTTTCTTATCTAAATTTGATGTACTTACTGTCTATCTTCATATTAGACAGTAAGGAATCATTTGATAATAAGAATCCTAATTTAAAGCCCTAAATCAAAATGTAGCCTTTTGGACACTTAAGTAGAGGCAAAATAGTCATTTTGCCCAAAATTTAGGTTAAGTATCTTTAACTCTTATATTAGCTTCAAAGTCAAAAAAATAAGTATTAAAATTGTATTAGAATCTTTTAAGTGAGTAAAATCAGCTATTAGGTCAAATTTGTTAAAATCTCCAATATTTCTCTAAGTCTTTTCCTTAGGAAATTCAACACCTCACAATAAGATTATTCCTAAGATTAGGGCTAGATCATAGGATAAATTTCGTTCATCGAATAACAGGGTTATTTAATGAATGAATCCTTGGTTTTATTAGTTTATAGATTTTACAACTAATTTAAATTATTTTGTCTTTCAATATTAGATTTAGGATAGGAGATTCATCCTATTAAGTCTGATTTGCTTAATAGGATTTTCCTCAATCATTAGTTCATATTTAGATTTAACATAGATCTTATGTCTTATCATTTTTAGATTATGTGATTAAGTCTAATCTCATAGTGTTTAATCCATAATCTATAGTTTAGTAGATCTTGATCAAATCTTAGGTAGAACATCTAAATCCATCTAATTAGGATGTTGTGATTCATTTCTTAACCCATAGTTGTACTTAATTGAATTAGATTAGAACCTGATCAATTCTAATCCTTTTAAAACTTATAAGGTCATGCTTATAAGTTACATTTGGTAGTAGGAATTGGAGATCCTGAACTTGTGTAACTTAGAGTAGTTAGAATGGTTAAATTAGAAAATAAATGATATCAGTATGTTTAGTAGAGTCCCTTGCTTACTTTTTGACTTTGTGCTTCGCATTCCTTGAGTTTTGTGCTGATTTTCCTTGAACATATCATATAAGAAAAACATTGTTGCATGAAAATGAAAACTTAGAATATTAGGAAAACATTCGCATTTGGGTTCAGTTTATGGTGGATTATGGTGCACATTTACTCCAATGGATAGGGGTAAGGTGAGATCAGGATCCTTAACATCACTCATTGAGGAGAGTGTGTTAAGCTTGGGACTCGTTCAGTCTTGTAGACGTGCTTGACTCCTCAGTTGTTTCTAATTTTGTTCATAGAAATAAAAGTAAAATAACTAAAAGATATTTGCATATATTATCTACCTCTTAAGTCATATTGTATTATATTGTTATATTATGTCTGCCCTAGCCCATAAAGGCTACGAGAACATATTGGGCTGGAATGGCCATTTATTTCTGATATGACAGTTATACATTCTTTCTTTACAGTTTGTTTCAGCTTACTGTTTATTTTGTTGTTGATGCATGTTATTTCAATCAGCTGTAGTTATATTGTCTTACCTGCTTACTTAAGTAGATACTTATATATAGGATGCCAGACTTTACTGCTTATTATATATACTATTTTTTAGATTTATATTTTAAATTAGCATATATCATATAATCAATAGTATATTTAGGTTAAACTTTTCTTTTCAATATTTTTACTTACTGTATTACATATATATATTCCCTACCTTGTTTAGTTCACTTGAGGTGTGTTTTGCCTCAATTCTTGCATAGTTATAAATATTACATTTATAACTTATCCTCATCCCCTTGTATGCTTATTTGCTCCCATGCTAGATAGATGTTTCATTTAGTTTAGAGTAAAATAGTGATATTAACAAATGCTTAATAAATTACTTGCCTAAAATATACTTAGACATTTTGTCTAACAAGATTTTTCCTTATTGGTTAGGGCCCGGCATTGTTAAATCGATAATGTCAGATATTGAGCAGTTTGAGGATCCTGTGCCTGAGGAGGAGCCTTACTTAGAAGAGGCGCAATAGCTTGGACCAGAAGATACTTAGTTACATTTTTATCCTATAGTGAGGATGAGAGTTATTTATTTCATTTCAGAAACTTTACTTAAAATATTATTATAATACAGGTATTATGACTGTGTTTACTTTTTGCACATTATTATTTTCTGAGCTATTTAATTTTATTTCATGTCTGATGCATGGTGAACGGATGTAATGTTTATCTCATTTTGCTTCTGCACTCTATATCTATATATAGATTTAGTGACTGATTCTCTTATTTATTCTATGAACATCCTTCCCTTAGCAGTGGATTGTGGATCTTACATAATCCAATGATATGTGAGGGATTTGTCAGAGTGGCACACCACTCCTTAGTCTAATGATTGTGAACTTAAGGAGTGGGGCACCATAGTATGTCACCTTGGGGAGCTCCTGTTCTATTCGTCAAGAAGAAGGATGGTTCAATGCGAATGTGTATAGACTATCGTGAGTTTAACAAAGTGACTGTGAAGAATAAGTATCCTCTCCCTAGGATCGATGATTTGTTTGATCAACTCATCGGAGCAAAGATCTTCTCCAAGATTAACTTAAGATCAGGTTATTACCAGATTAGAGTCAAGGATAAAGATGTTTCCAAGGCTGCATTCAGGACCCATTATGGGCATTTTGAGTTTCTAGTCATGTCTTTTGGACTGACAAATGCTCCTTCAATCTTCATGGACCTGATGCAGCGTATTCTTAAGCCGTATCTCGACTGAGTTTGTCATCGTTTTCATCGACGACATCCTAATCTACTTTAAGTCAGCTGCTGAGCATGAAGAGCATCTTTGTATCATTCTAGAATTATTAAGAGAGAATAAACTTTTTGCTAAGTTTTCTATGTGCGAGTTTTGGCTCAAGTTTGTGGCATTTCTGGGTCATGTGATTGATGCTGAAGGCATTAGAGTAGATCAAAAGAAAATCCAAGCTGTTCAATAGTGGATTCAACCTAAATTTGTAACAGAGATCTGGAGCTTCTTAGGATTCACTGGTTATTACAGAAGGTTCATTCCTGGATTCTATCTAATTGCTTCATCGTTAACTGAGTTAACTAGAAAATATGTTATGTTCATATGTTGCAAATCTTGCAAAGAATCATTTCAGAAGTTGAAGTTGTTATTGACTTCAACTTCTGTTTTAGTACTAACTCGAGAGGGTAAATATTTTCAGGTATATGCTGATGCCTCAAAGGTAGGACTTGGTTGTGTTTTGATGCAAGATCACCATGTTATAGCCTATGCCTCTAGACAGCTTAAGCTCAATCAGAAGAACTATCCTGTACATGACCTTGAACATGCAGGTGTAGTTTTTGCTATAAAGATCTAGAGACACTACCTGTATGGAGTTAAGTATGAGATGTTTATTGATCACCAATGTTTAAAGTACATATTCACTCAAAAAAAACTTAGCTGCCATCAGCTTAGGTGGCTAGAGTTACTTTGCGATTATGATTTGGAATTCCAATACCATTCGAGTAAAGCTAATGTCGTAGCTGATGCCCTTAGTCATAAATTAACTTTATCTTCCCTTTGTTGTAGCGAATCTTTGATCAAAGATTTTATCAGATTAAATCTTGAGCCTATCAGTTCAGCTGATTTAGGCACTTTACTATTTGCTATTCAGTCAGATGATTACCTAAGATCTAAGATTGTTGAAGCACAGAAGAAAGATTCAAGTTATTCTGTGTTAGTTTCTAAAATTGCTATTGGCAAGAGATCTGAATTACATCTTGATGACGAACGTGCGATATTTCAGAAGACCAGATTATGGATTCCAAAAAGCTTACAGTTACAGATATTGTCTGAAGCTCATAATTCTGGCTATGCAGTGTACCCTAGTAGTTGTAAGATGCATTAAGATCTCAAGCAATCATTTTGGTGGTTCGGCATGAAACAGGATATAGCCATTTTCATTTCAAAGTGCCATCCATGTTCCTTAGTCAAGGCTAAACACCAGAAGCCTGGTATACTTATTAAACCTTTAGACATTCCTGAATGGAAGTGGTCTAATATCTCCATAGACTTCATTGTAGGATTACCTAAGAGTAGATCTGGTTCTGATTCTATATGGGTGATAGTCGATAGACTCACTAAGTCAGCCCATTTCCTAGCTATTCATCAGACAGATCCAGTTGAGAAGTTAGCTAAGCTTTATCTTAAGGAGATAGTTCATTTGCATGGTACACCGAACTGTATAATTTCTGACAGAGACAGTATATTCACTTCCAGATTTTGGTCAGCTATTCAGCAAGACTTGGGGACAAGTTTAACATTGAGTACTGCTTTCCATCCCCAGACAGATGGTCTGATTGAGCATGTTAATCAAATCTTGGAAGATCTCTTGTGTCTTTGTGTTCTAGACTTTGGTGGATTATGGGAAGATCATTTAGTGTTAGTTGAGTTCGCCTACAATAATAGTTATCAGTCCAGTATTGGTATGGCTCCTTACAAAGCTCTTTATGGAAGGAGGTTTATAACTCCAGTTGCTTGGATTGAAGTAGGAGACTCTCAACTTTATGGTTCCAAGTTAGAAGAAGAAACCACCAAGAAAGTTCAACTGATCAAGCGCAATATGACTGCAGCTCAGGATAGACAAAAGAAATTTCATGATGCTCATCATCATCAGTTGGAGTTCCAAGTAGGTGATAGAGCTTATCTTAAAGTTAGTCTGATGCATGGTGAGCAAAGATTCAGTGTGTTTGGAAAGCTGATTCCAAGGAATCTCGGACCCTTTAAAGTGATTAAGAGGATTGGAACATCTGCTTACAGATTAGAGTTGCCAGAAGAATTCTCAGCTGTACATAATGTGTTTCACATTTCGTCACTAAGAAGGTGTTTTCTAGATCCAAGTCAGCAAGTTTAGATACCTGTAATGGAACTACAATTTAATCAAACTTTCATCGTTAAACCTGTTGCAGTTCTGGGGCGGGATCTTAAACAGTTAAGGAACCGCAGCATTCCTACGATCAAATTCCACTAGCAGAATCATCCAGCCGGTGAAGCCACGTGGGAGAAAGAAGAGGATATGTTAAAGAAGTTCCCATAATTCTTTTCTTAATCAGGTAGATTTAGTTCTTTTAATTTTGTTATCATTTCTTTAGACTTCTTTTATATTTTCAATTTCCTTACTTTTATTGGTTCGGTGTCGTGGGCGACACTCTTTTTAAGGAGTGGAGTCTGTAACAACCTTAGTATTGTTACTCATCAACAAGTGACCTAATTAACTCTAATCCTTTTCCATTAGTCTTATAATAGTATTAGGAGTCTCCATTTCAATTTTTGTGTGATTTAGAGATCGTTTGACAATTTCTAATATTTGCTAGTTTTCTAATAATTCTGAGAATGTCTAATTTATTTTGATCTCAGAATCAAAAACAAAGTTCGTCATTGGACTCACCACACCCAAATTAGCTATGAGTGGTATTTTGGAAGTGTTTGGAAGTCGTTGAATTTTCCCCTAATATTTTAATAACATTTTAAATACATAGAAAATTAAGATAATTAAATTGACCTCTGATCAAAAATCTAATTGCATTTTTGAGTTCCCCACACCTCAATTAGGTAAGGGTGAATTTTTAGGATTTTTTGGAGTGCATTTGGTTATTTAATTTTGATTAATAAAATGTGTTTAATTAATTAAATTAAATAAAGTATATAACATAAATTAATATAATTAATTATTTAAAATCCATCTGCCGAAATATCAGAACTCGTGGATCCGCTGCGGTGGGCTGAACAGCGTGCAGCGGGATCCGCCGATCTGAGCCGTTGCGCGCGTTTAAACCCAGATCTAGCGGCCTTCGTTTAATCCATCGATCTGGTAGTCGGATCAAGGCTGGAATCTGACAGCCGAGATCATTGGACTGTACATCTCCTCTGTGGCCTTCAATAGTGTGCCTACAAATGCAAGCGGGTGTACACCCAGCCTCGGCATAGCCCGGTTGAGCTCTCTCCTATTATCACTTTTTTCTCTATCTTTGTCTATGAGCTGCTAGGAGAGCTGGAGTGCTGCTGCCGTCGAGTGGAGCCTTCCTCCTTCTAACCCTAATTTCAGCCATCGGTGCCGATAGAGGAGCTTTGAATGGTACTCTTCCTCTCTACTTCTTGTCCTCATAACCATTTCAATGTTTGTTCTAAAACCTTAAGTGAATTTATTGATAATGGTTTAGGCTGATTTAGATCCAATTAAGTCAAAAAATAAAATTTCTATATGCAGTCATCTTCCTTTCTTCTGTCATTGCCATTTTTGTTTAACCTAGGCTAACTAGGGTTAGAATTTTTTTGCAATAGGATCAATCTCTGGTCTCATTTTTGGTACCATTCGATAGACCTCCTCGAGATCTATCGAATGGTATGTGGGTCGTGTCCTGTAGAGGCCAGAATCACTGCTTTCGCCCAAGCCCTAATTCTGGCAATCGAGTGAGGCTGCGACCCAAATTTTGGGTCGGGTTGTCAAGGCTCGATTCTCTCATTTTGGGCCAAAGTTCTGACGACCCATGGTTTGCGAATCGAACCCATGTGACGGCCCGTAATCGGCCCGTGGTCTGAGCCCGAGGATTTAATTCGGTTCAGTGGGACCCAGTCAACGTCGAATTTCACACTGACAGCCGCCGCATGGATTTCCTCATGTCTGAATTATGTGCCCTCACTTTTTCTGCGCCCATTATAAAACTTTGTGCTGATTAAATGATTAGGATTTTATTCCTTAATGATTAATTAATTAAATTTCATTTAATTATAACTTTGAAAATACAAATCCAATCAATACAAAATTATATATCATTTTGATCACAAAAATAAGTAGATCAATAATATATAATTTAATTTCTATTTTGATTAATATTTTAATTAGACAATATTTAAGATTAATTAATTAATTACAAATTAATTTCATCATTTCATGTGACCTAATTTGATCATTTAATGTCCAAATTAAATAATCAATAATCCATTTCACTCATAAAAATGTGAGGAACAATAATATGAAATCAAATTTAACATTTGAAATCTAATTTTCTTAATCACTTTTTAACCCTAATTAAGAGTCATTAAAACTCTAATTTTCCAAAGTTGTCCAAATTTGACCTACTTAGTGTCATTTTTCTCCTTATGATATAAGGATTTCATTTATATATAAATCATTTTCATTGGACAATAATTTATGATTTTAGGTTTTTGACTCTTACTTAGTATTATTGTGATTGTTCTAAATTCCTAGATAGCATGTTTTAGGTTTTATAAAACCCTAGGATAGCTAACATATCATATTTATTATCTCCCTTATCAAAATTAGATTACATTTAGTATGAGTTTTGTTCTAAACTTACTAATTATGTGAATTAATTACCAAGTGCTTAATTCACCTTTCAACCCTAATGTAGAAACCCTTGGATTGATTTGCAATTGGAATTATATTTGATCCCTAAATATATCTAGTTACACTCATTAAAAGTAGTTAGCCTTAATTCCTTTATAATTATATATTATTAAATCAACTAGATCTAGCCTTTAGTGATTATATTAGAACTTGGTTCATTCATCTTAATCCCTAAAGCCTTCTCTTAGATATCTAAGAGCTAATAATAGAAACCCTAATTCACTTAGGGTAATTTAGGGATACTACTGATTTTCCTTAAACTTTAGCTATTATAATACTTAGAATTTATAGTTCTTAAGTCTTATTAATTACTTACCCTAAACCTTTCACTTTCTTATAACCAAGCTAGATTAGTACTTGAATGATTAGATCCTTCAAACTATAACCTAGTTAGTGAACTTTAGTGAATTTACATTAACTTCCAAATTCTTAAATTAAATATTTTCTTTATCTTAATCTCTTCTTACTAGACACCTAAACTATGATTAAATTATATAATTGAATCTTATAGTTTAGGATGTGAATAAGAACTAATTTCTAATTATACCAATTATACTTATAAATTATTTTGTCATATCATATTAATTGAATTAAATCTACTACTTTCAAAATCCCAACTACTATTAGACTTACAATTAACTTGATATCAATATCTCAAAGTTAATTAGGAGCTCATTTAGCTCTAATCATTAAGTGGATCATTAAAATTAGATAACTTTGGATATCACTTAGTTGCAATTATTTAATTTCCCTTGAATGCTTGCTTAGCTTTGAGCCTTATTTATTGAATCATTCATATAAGACATTGTGCATCAATAAAAATTTCACATTAAAATTACTAGGGGTTTATATTGGTGGATCAATCTAGGGCAAGCTGAAAATGGAGTAATAAGGAGACATCACATTCTCAGAGGGTGAATGTGAGTGTTTTAGGTTTGACCCTGCTTTTTTTTAGTTGTTAAGTAGACGTGTTTAACTCCTCATTTCATTTTGAATATGCCCACAAAATGAGCACAAATTAAAATAACTTTAATTAATAAACATGTGAGATTTTTAATCTTATAGATTGTTAAGACTCATCATAGCTCTTAGTTATTTTACTTTCCATGGTTCTAGACTATGTGAATCTTAGACTAATAGTCTAAGATCTTCCTTAAATTTCCTTACTATGCATTTTTTATGAATTTGAACTGTACTTTACTTGTTTATAATTTACTTAGATTATAGTGAATATTGTAAAATTACATTTAAATGCTTCACTATTTTTTTTCCTTACTTAGCATAAGTTCATTTGAATATTTACTTTCATATGCGCATTAGTTTATTTCTAGCCTATTTAGGATGCTTTTACCCTTGTTCTATTTACAGCCTAGGATGTATACTTAATTGAGTATTCTAACTCACTTTGTTTTACTTACTTACTTTTCCTCACTTATATGCTTACTATATTGCACCCATGCTTGCTTACCTTGTAACTAGTAGTAATTTCCAATTATAATAATAATATGCTTAGCCAATCTTAAAATGCACTTAGACTATTTAGTCTAACCAAATTTTCTATTTTTTGGCTTTGTCCTATCACATTTAAATGCCAAAGTGTGATAGATCAAGTGCATTTGGAGGCTAGTGGAGCTGGACCAAGTGCTAAAAATTAACTGCTTCTGCTTTTCATATACTAAAATTATATAGCTTAATATAAATTTTAAGTGAAGTTTCAATTTCTTTCTTTCCCTTTAGTTTACTATTAGTTTGTAATAAATATTGTTTACTTTACTTTTTCAATACTTTGTTGGAGCTTAAATTATATTTAAATGCTTATGATCAATTAATGGATGAAGGTATTGAATGGATGGATGATTATAAATGTATAAAAATGAATACTAACTAAGTCATTAGTTGTATACATACTTAGAATGTTAATTGGAATTAGTTGTATATATTCAATTATTTATAAAATTGGAAACTAGTTTCTTATCTAGTTAATAATCTTTTTATATCTACATATGAGTGTTAAATATTGTGATGAAGCAAACCTTATGGTATAAATAATTACACATGTGATTTTTTCCCTTTAAACTCTTAGAATTGTAAATGAGCAATCCTATATAATTGATTGAACTCTATTTTAGAATTGCAAATGAGCAATCCTATAAATTTGATTGAACTTTATTTTATAATTGGAAATGAGCAATCCTATGTAATGGATTGAACTATATACTAGAACTGGAACTAAACAATCTTATGTAATGGATTGATTACATGTTAGTTTAGGTTGTCTTTCTTTTAAATTATAACTTCCATTGGAATGGAAGTCTTGCATGTCTGCTTTGCAGGTGTTTCCTTAGCCATTTTCAAAGGAAACTCTGTCGAAATTTTTAAGAATTTTTAAACTTAGAAATTTTATTAAAAAATGTAGACTTATAACTCACATGTCAAATATTCATTAAATATCTAGAATTTCATAACTAAGATTTCAAGTGTTCATTTTAATGGTTTTAAATTACATTCTCAGGTCTCCTTACATATATCACATGTTTAATTATGTTTCATTCTCACTTATAAATAAATGTATTGCATCTTCATTTATATACTACTTAATACCATTCATAATTTCCCTTTCATCTTAAACTTAAGACCCTCATCTAAATCCTTTGCCAAACACAATATCTAATGATTTGGATTAGTTTTCTTCTAATCTAGTATTAGGTATTGTGGTGACATATCAATGTTGAGTTAAGTGATTCTCAATATTGGGGTCATCACAAAAGGTGAGGGGGCCGGATGGTTCGTGGTTAAATTTGCCTCACTTAAGTTTTGATTGGTTTGGTTCTTATCCCCCCATTGCTTGAAGGTGTTATGTCCTTTTCTTTTTACTTTCTGCATTTGGATTTTTTTAGGAATATACCCTGGGAACTAGTGTTTGTATATCTTCTTTTATTGATGGATCCTTTTAGGATTATACCCTGGAATCCTTTTTTTGGGATGATTTTAGGTATTTTTGTAAATCGATCATTCCTTTTTGTATATTTTTTTTAAAATTAATCAAATATCTATTACCCTAAAAATTGAAAAAAATTAAAAAAAAAAAGTTAAATTTATAAGCCTTATAATGTGAAATTAATCTCATATTATGCCCTCCCTAAGTTCACCATAATATTAAATAATTATAGTTAAGTAAATTTAACATTATAGCTTAATTATTTAATCCTTTTTCCTAAGTCCTTTCCTTAGTAAATTCCTTAAGTAGTTTTCTTATCTTGAACTTCCTTAGTATTAGACTTAGGCTAGATTTCATTCATTGAGTAAATGGGTTACACAATGGAATAAAGCCTTTATTTAATATTTCTATATTTCATTCATTGGGTAAATGGGTAAATGTGATTACTTTATATTTTAACCTTAGTTTAAGATTAGATTACATCTTGTTGAGTTTTATTATACTTAATAGATAGCCTTAACCCTTAGTTCATGAGAGTTGGGAATAATCATAGACCCTTAGTCTTTAGTACCTTTGGATTAAGAGGTTTAAAACTTAATATTTTGGAGTTTAACTCTAAATTCCTTAAACTTGGTTTATCTTAATCATGATTGGTTTGGGTTATTAAATTCATTAATAAAGGCGATTGATTTATTAATTAAACTTATATATGAATCATTGATTGATTTAAATTAAAACTTGATTAATTCTAATTATTTAATCTTTATAGGACCATAGCTCTGAGTTTATACTCGATAATAGAATGTTGGAGATCCTCATCTTAGATAATCTGAGATTAGTTAGAATAATTAAATTAGTAAACAAGTGATATTGCAGATTTTTGTATAGTATAGCTTATACTTTGTTTTGTACACATTACTTTCTTGTCTTGAGCCTTTACTGTTTTGGCATATTGGATAAAGCATATAATATTTAATGAATATTCTATGTTAGATTTGAGATTGCATAAATCATGAACATAAATGAAGTAGATAAGTCAGGAAAATCAGTAAATCAGAAAATAGTTCAGTGGAATGTGCCCTAGTTAGTCTGCCTCTACAATTTTGATATTGAGATGTAGTTCAATACATTGTAGTTCAGTTCCCATGCATTAGTGTCCTGGATGGATATATATCTATTGATCTATGCATTAGTTTCCTAGAAGCTTCAGTTCTATATTCGGTGGCTAGTTGAGCTAATTCTCTATTATGGTAGAACTAATCTAAACACATGTTCAATTAAAAAATATTTTCAATTTAGTTTCAGTTATTTTTAGTTCAGTATTTTAAGTATTTCCAATACTTTCAGTATTTATAGCATTTCCAGTATTTATGTTTTAGCATTTCTAGTTTTATGTACAAGCATATTATGATGCTAGATTTTAATTTAGTTTTGTTTATATTGCATCTAATTCAAAAAATTAGCATAAGTAAATTTGATCATATTTGTTTATGATCTTTCTTGTACAAAGTAGTTTATATATAAATTTCTTAATATTTTCTGCAGCTTCGGGTTGAGGTATATTTTTTTACCTCACATTTGTTTAAGTTATAAATGTATAGTTTATAGCTTTAATCCTTTCATTTTATACTTTGTAGCTCCTATTTTCTTAGGATGATTTGTGATAATATAAAATACAAGAAAATATTAGCCTAAAATGTAATTAGACAATTATCAAATTAGTTTTTCTCTTTTTTGGCTGGGTCCCTGGCATTGTGAAACTGACAATGTCAGATTATAAACTATTCTAGGTGGTAGCACTAAGAGAAGAGTCACATCATGAGGAGAATCACCTTGCTGCTGAGGACACTTAGTTTGGCTGCTCTTTTATATTATGTGAGGCTGAGTGTTTATTTGATTTTAGTAAACTTTAATTCAATGTTGTAATAATATAGGTTTTCATATTGTATTTTCTCTTACTGCATATTTTATTTTGAACTGGATTTATTTTATTTTGTATTATGGTTAAATTGATGTTAGCTTTTATTTGCTTCTGCACTCTATAATTCTTGTTTGATCATTTAGTGAGATTTTAACTTAGCATATGGCATATTCTTCCATTATTAGTGGATTATAGTGGATACTTAATCTAATGATTAATGAGAGATCTGTAGTGATGACCACCCCACCATAATTATGTTAACATGTGTGTTAATAGGATTATGGTAGGGCAGGGTGCCACAGTTGGTATCAAAGAACATCATAAGGTGTCAGATGTGAATTTCATTCCTATTAACCTAATGGATTGTTCTTTTGCAATACAGTCACTAAATGAATACATAAAACATCCATATTACCATAATCACATATGCTCAAAATAAAAAGTATGAAATGGAAATACTTCTATAAATAATATAAAATGCTTAAGTATAAAACTTAAGTAATAATAAACTTTAGAATAAAAAATAGTTTAAATAACTTAAGGAACTCTTATAAAATCTATAAGATCATGGAATTTGGAATGTCATACCTTGATTATTATATTAAGTGGTTTAAATCACTGTGGAAACATGACTACCAGATTGATCAAAGATATGGAAGGTTCGTGGAAGGACTCTCAGAAAAAGGAATACTAGTGCTAGACAAACTTCTTCAGCACGCCATCTTCAGAAGACTCAACTTTCCTATTTTGGCCAAGGAGTGGCTAAAATGAGTATAGTCCATTTTAGATACAATTGAGTGACCTAACCACATCTGTGTTTCACTAATGACCCTCCTTCTGCAAAATGGTGTGAAAGACTAGTGGAACACAACTTCTTGGGAACTCACCAAAAGACTAAGGAGGGAATGTCGAGCTGTCACTTACGATGACTTTCGTCTTGCCTTCACCGCTAAATACATAGGATAGATTTTCTATTATTTTCTTCCATGTTTCAAATTATATCTTCCTTATCAAAATAATGTTGCATTCTACTTTTCATGATTAATAAAAGTCAATGGTAATTTAAATTATTTCTCAAAAATCTAAGAGATGCTATTTTAAAAATAGTAAGAATAAATTTTGGACAATCATCCTCTACCCCTACTGCATCCAGCAGCTCCTTTAGAGAAATCAATGCACTGGTGAAAACTATTAGAACCTTACTAGATACCCATATAGGGAAGGAAGAATGAATTGAGAGACTGATAGCTACTCAAGGCAACCAAAATCCCTCACCAGCATCTATGGCTCCTATGCCATATTATCCCCCTCAACCTCACTATCAATCCATTGATGGACTGCTGCACAATTTTATTCATTTGAGAACCCCCACATTTAGTGGAAATCGATTAGCAATGGACACTGCCAACTTGCTTAAGCTAGTGGAGAAGAGCTTGACGAGCATTAAATGCCCCGATGTTGAAGCCATCCAGCCTACAATGCATATGTTTTAAGAAGAGGCTGAATATTGGTGGGATAATATACGGAATACTCGATCTGCAGATTTCAACATTGAAGATATCCCATGGGAAGTGTTTGTAGAGGTCTTCAAGGCATTATTTATTCCTCATCGGCATAGAATATTCTAAAGGACGCGCTCCTCAAGCTGAAGCAAGGAAATCATCCAATATTCAAGTACGAAATGGAACTTCATCAATTGACTCAATTTGCCATTGAATTAGTATGAAGAGAAGCAGTTCACTACCACCATTTCCAAAGCAGTCTGCATGACTCAATAAAGGATCATGTAGTACCATTAAGGCTCTCAAATTTTGTTAAGCTCATTGAAACTGCATGAGTAGTTCAGCACCATCAGTCCTAGAGGGACTCAAAATGAAGCTTTGGTTCATAATCCTTCATAAATGATAACTTCAAAAGAGCCAGGATCCTATCAAGAAAGGTTTATCATATCGAGGCAACTGCCACTGCCTCCGATCCATTCAAGGGTAATACAAAACCTCATCCGCACGGGAAATGCTACCACAACAATCGATGATGTTATACATGTGGCAGACCGGGTCACTTCTTATATCAACGTACATATGAGGAAATATTGGACAATGCATGTATCAATCACTCCAAGCACAGTCAAGTATTCAACCCTAACCCAATCAATCATAGAAGCCAACAGGTGGCAACAATGCCTCATTCTCAGGAAGCAATCCAAGTTTAGAAGAAAGAAGAGCCCTTTACACCTTAAGTGAAACCTCCTCAAAAGCAGGTGTACAATAATAAAACTACTGGACCTGCTCGAGTGTATGTACTAACTCCACTTGAAGTTGTAATGGGTAATAACGTGGTTTTAGGTACATGCTTCTGAACCCTCAAAGTATTGTTTCTCAATCATTAATTTTTGTAGGTAGTTAATTAATGACATTATATAAATCATATGAACCTTGTGTTTGAACAATAAGCCATGCAGTATGTTGTTCAGCACTGGAGTTAGTCACTCTTTCGTATTTGAGAGTTGGGCTAAAGCTCTTAAATTTCCCTTCTATCATCTTGCTAGCTATTTAAGCGTATGGTTGCCATCTATAGCCCGTATGCCAGCTCATCAGTTCTATAATGTAGCCATTCTCATCGGCGAGTAGAACTTTGAAGCCAAACTTATTGTTCTTCCAATCTTGAACTTTGACATCATTCTTGAAATGAATTGGCTAAGTTAGCACAATGCCGCGATCAACTACCAAAAGAAAAAGATCAACTTGGGCAGTGGAGGTCAAGCCAAGTCATTTGTTAGCAAGGTTAGCACCCAAGCCTCTTTGATCAATGTTATGGAGGCTAAAAAGTTATTCATGAAAGCTTGTCAATCTAACCTAGTGACGATGCTGGGTGAGAAGAAGGAGGATGTTCCCAACAGCAAGAACCGTATCATCTACAAATTTCCTGATACTTTTCCTGAAGACCTACCTGGTCTTCCACCAATTAGAAAAGTAGAATTTGTAATTGAGCTTATTTTGAGAACGCATCCCATATCGAAGGCCCCGTATCAAATGGCACCCAAGGAGTTGTAGTAATTGAACAAGTAACTTCAAGAATTACTGGAGAAAGATCTTATTAGGCCAAGTTCATCTCCCTGGGGAGCACTAGTTCTTTTCATCAAAAAAAATATTATTTCATGTGCATGTGCATAGGATATCATGAACTTAATAAGGTGATGATCAAGAACAAATACTTGTTACCTTGAATTTTGACCTATTTGATCAACTATCTATAGCCAAGGTGTTCTCCAAAATTGACTTGCAATCCGGTTACAGCCAACTGCGGGTCAAGGATGAAGATGTCGAAAAGACCATATTCCGAACTCGTTATGTACATTATGAGCTTCTTGTGATGTCTTTCGTACTTACTAATGCATCGTCAACTTTTATAGACTTAATGCAGTATGTGCTCAAGTCCTACCAAGACAAATTCATCATCGTCTTTATCGACGATATTTTATATACTAGAAAAGTGAAGTAGAGCATAATCACCACTTAAGAGCTGTATTAGGGGAATTAAACAGTCATCCGCTCTATGCTAAGTACTACAAGTATGAGTTATGGCTCAGCTCAGTGGCATTTTTGGGTCATGTCGTCGATGCTCAAGGTATTATAGTTGATCTGAATAAGGTCAGCGCTGTTTAGGATTGGTCATAGCCAAGAATATTTACTAATATTCTGAGCTTTTTGGGACTACCTGGATACTACAAGAAACTTTTTAAAGGCTCTTCTCAAATCATCTCTCCATTGACCAAGCCAACCCAGAAGTTTGTGCCTTTTATTTGGAGTTCTGAGTGCAAAGAAGCATTCCAAGAACTAAGAGATGCACTCTCATCTGCCCAGTGCTCGTCTTGCCAAAAGAAAGATAAAAATATCAAGTGTGTTGATGCAAGAAGGAAAATTAATTGCTTATGCGTCACATCAACTTAAACCACATGAGAAGAATTATCCAGTGCATGATCTTGAACTTGTTGTCGTTATCTTTTTCTTAAAGATTTGGCACCACTATCTCTATGGCATTTAGTGTTCGATCTTCACCGATCATCAGAGCTTAAAGTATTTCTTTACTCAGTGCAAGTTAAACTATTGGTAAAGAAGATGGTTGGAACTGATAAGTGATTATAATCTGGATATTCAGTACTGTACTGGTAAAGCCAATGTCGTAGAAGATGACCTTAGTCATTGTGCTACCCTCCGTGCCATGATTGCTGAAAGTTCAATTGAAGAAGAATTTTGTAAGTTAGGCATCATCCCTATGAGTGGTGACATGATGAGTATGATTTTAACTCAGAGCACAGTGGAACCCATTTTTCACAGAGATGTCTCCATCCCTCCAACAAAAGATAAAGATTCTCTAAAGCATAAATCTGAAATTGAAAGTGGTCATCACTTTAATTTACAGTTGCATAATAACGTCATTCATCAAAGAAATCATCTATGGATTCCTAGATTTGTGCAACAAGAGATTCTCATTGAGGGTTATAATTCTAGGTATTAGGTCTTGTGGCGGCCACCCCTTAATCATCTAAGATTAAGTGGTGATCGTCATCAGGGCAATCCTTAGCATTGAGTTATGAATAAACATTCCTAATCCACTTATAAGGGAAAGATACTCCCCAACGAAAGCAAATGAATCAATCACTAAATCGGCATAATAAAATATCAGAGTGCGGAAGAAAGTACCAAATAATAACATCCATACATCCATAATAAAATAAAGACTATACAACTCATAATAAATAAACATAAAAGGAAATGCAATTTAGAACTTGTATTATTACAAAACATTTAAAAGTTTAATAACATAAAAGAAAGACACTCGATCCTCACAATAGAATAAAAAGAAACTAAGGATTTGCACTGGCATGCTCCTCCTCCAGAACAAGCTCTTCAGGAAGTCCTACCTTAAATACCTCGGAGTCTGCCACTGTCGGTATCACAATGACAGGGCCCCAGTCAAAAGAAAAGAAAATATGATTAGACAAAATGTCTAAGTATATTTTAGGCTAAACATTTTATGTATTAAATGATATCACAAATAATTTAAGCAATTTAGGAGCAGTAAAGCAACAAAGAAATGATAGAAGTTACAATTAACCTAATTATAACTTAAACAAAGTATGAGGTGAGCACATACCTCATCTCAAGCTGTAGAAAAGGTTAAGCAACAAAATAATGAAAATCTACCAAGTACTAGAAATATCCGAAGTAATATGATCAATTCTACATATGCTGGTTTGTAATACAAAATTAAAAATACAGAATTGCAATAAGAGTCTAATATCCTAACTTGCTTTCATATGTAAACAAAACTACTTAATAAGCACCAAAATACTGAAAATACTAAAAATTCTAAAATATTGTAAATAAATAAAAGTGATACATAAAGAAATAAACTAAAAATTATGAACTGGAAGTATTATCTCATATGGGCATATTCTTATTTAGTCCTGTCAAAAGTAAATACTACTTAAATCTTTCTGATCATCTAAGAGAAATATCCCAGATTAAAAATCACCTTCTAGGAGAAATATCCTAGATAAATATCACCTTCTAGGAGAAATACCCTAGCTAAAATATCATCTCAAATATGCCATCATACTATGACGGCAAACTAAGTAAGACATTCCACAAAATTTTAATAAAATTCAATTATTTAATTGCTACTTTTACTTATGAATATGCTTTATGAATATTTCAAATTTAACATAGATTATCCATCAAATATACTATGTTCCATCTAATATGTCAAAAAAAAATATAAATGTCTAAAACAAGGAAGCAAAGCATTCAAATATAAGGTGTAAATAGCACTAAACAAACTCTATTATATCACTTATTTTTTAATTAAAACATTATATCTAATCTGAACTTATACAAGTTTAGGATCTCCAATATCTAGCTATCGAGTATAAATTCATTATATAAGTCCTATAAAGTTAAAATCAATTAGAACTAATCAAGTTCTAATATATTTCAATTAATGACATCTATTTAAGTTAATAAGTAAATCAAACATCCTAATTGGTGATTTTAAATAATCCCAAGCCAATCTTGATTATTACAAATCAAAATTGGGAGATTAAGATGTTAAACTCCAAGTATTAGAGTTTAACTTCTTAATGAAATAGGTTTTAAAACTAATGGTAAGAGATTAAACCCAACTCTCATGAACTATAATTAAGGTTATTTTATTAAGTAAAGTCAAGCTTAATAAAATGGATCTTTTAAACTTAAACTAAAGTTAAAATATAAAATAATCATGAATAAAGGATGAAATTCTAAAAAGCTATAAAACTAAGATTTCATCCATTAAGTAACCCATTTACTTAATGAATGAAATCTAACTAGATCTCTAAACTAATTCCTAAGGAATAAGATCTTAAAGATTTAAAGGAAAGTCTTAATGAATGGATTTAGGATAAAGAGAAGATTTAAGCTTTTAATCTTAATTATTTACATATTATTCTAATATAATTATCTTATGGAAGGCATAATGTTAACTAAATTCACCTTATGAGGCTTAATTTAGGACTTGGAGATTTTTAAGTGAATTTTTAGGGTTTTTCTTAAAATGACAATTTTAATGAGTTTAAGCATCCTAAAATGATCCCAAATCAGTCATAATACTAACTTTAGAGATTATATTATGATTTTAGATTTAAGGATACTTAAACCTAAATTTGGTCAAAATGGTCATTTTGCCCTTGCTTAAGGGTCTAAAATTCAACTTTATGAATTAGGGTTCCAAATTGAAGTTTATTAATGGAAATGACTACTTATTGTTTAATATGAAAATAGATAGTAAGTACACCTAATTTGGATATTAATTAAGCCTTGTGAGCTCAATTTAAGAAAATTGACTCATAAGGGCAATTTGGTAAATTGCCCTAAGGAAATCTAAATTTTTTGTCAGTTTATTAAATTTTACTGTCTAAGGGTTCCATAGAACCTAAAATTACTAAACTCTCATATTAAATGGCCAAGTTATGGCCAAAACAAATTTAAGGTTAAATATGTAAAATTTGTGTTTTCTAAAAAAAAATCAAAAACATAATTTTTCCATTTGAAGTCCAAATTTAATAAACTCAGTGGCTATAGCTTCCCTATAATTCACTAAGTACTTTAACTAGGAGTAGACCCAAATTGGTTAAGTTATGGCTTAATTAGGGTTAAGTGTGATTTGTGAGTGATTAGTGAAATTAATCATATAATCACTGAACCAACCACTCTACTAGGTTCTAATCTACTCTAAGAGCTATTAAAAAGTTAAATTACTCAAATTTAGATACTAATTGTGCTAATATTCACTAATTAATTTTTAAGGTGATTAAGGTTGATTAAGAGATCTATCCATCAAATCTTAAATATTTTTGTAGTTTACTGATTATTAGGTCTTCTTAATCCAAATGATATATTGGAAGACCTAATTTAGAGCTCAATTACCCAAGTTATGGTCAATTAAAGCTCTAAGGTTAATTAAGGTTAGGTCCTAAAAAGTGATTAAGCAAACCCTGACCCAAACAGAGAAATAAATACTATTATATTAATCTAGAGGTTTTCCTAATCACTTTAATACCCATATTAGCTTAATATGTGAAAAGTTATGAGCCATGGAAGATTAGAGCTGGGTCCTAAAAGTGATTAGTCAAATCATACTTCAAATAGAGAAATTAACACTATTAGAATAATCCTAAGAGTCTCTTGATTAAGATGAGACCCATATTGGGTATATTTGGGTGAGTGTGTGCAAAGTTATGACAGTTTGAATGTTAGGGATAATTAGGTCAAATTGTGGGGATCTAAAATATCACTAGGTGAAATATAGCTCCTAAAGAAATTTTGATAGTGCCAAAGTAACCCTCTATTTTTGCTAATCATAATGGTATATTTATTTGTATTATTTGGACTTATAATTTGCAAGATATTAAGATTTATAGTTTTCCATTTATTTAATTTAAATTAATTAAGCCTGCACAGTAATACACTAATTATTAATTTAATTATTGCGTATTATTATATTTTATTAAAATTAATTGAATTATTCATTTCTGTTTAAAGTTTTTTCTGTATATATATATATATATACACACACACACACACTAAAGTAACTATATAAACATTTAACATATATATAAATATTCTAATTTATTTCTGCATATGGGACCCGCGCCTGCCGACGAACGCAATGGCGAGCCCAATAGCACTGAACAGCGGAACCACTAGCGATGTTGGGTGGACCCCACCAGCCGAGTCAGCATCTGCAGAAGATTGCATGGCCAATGGGACAATGCCACGCATCCCACGTGGTTTTACTTGTGCCATGTGAGCCAGCCAGAAGACGCACGGGTCGGGCCGGATCGACCCGGTCCGACCCGAAGATGCTTTGTCTTCCACTGAGTGTCCGAGGGTTAGCACCGAAGGCAAATTTGATCGAACTAATGTTCGATTCGAACAATCAAATGCAAATTTTGCATCGATACTAATCTATTTAGCATTAATCCAGAGATAAGAAAGGGGTATGAGGTACCTCAAATGGGTTCGATGCGACTTAGGGTTTGGCCAGGATAGACTCAATTGAAAATGATGAATCCAAACTGATGCAGCCGACTGTAAGAGTTGAAATATATTTATGGAAATCAAGTTTTGAAATATCCTAAAGATGCGAATGCCACTTGCGACTGAGGAGGAGATGCCATGCGTCGCGAACTTTGCAGCGTGGAGTGCTCGCGAAGACGAAATGCTTCGGCCGTCTGATCAAACAATCAGACGGCCCGGATGATCCGTCTGATCAGACAATGAAAATAGATGAGGGAGACGGTAGTTAGAAAATTCTAACGGCGCCGTTAATTAACTTTAAATAATAATAATATTAATTTTACTTTTTTTTAATTGATTTCTTTAATCAAAATTTGATAATTAATTGACTTTAAAATTTTTTCAATAAATCACCCTTAGCTAATTGAAGGGTGAGGAACACAACGGTGAAGTCAAATTTTGATTTCGATGATTATTTAATTATCTCCTTTTTCAAGTATTTAAATAATATTAAAATATTTGCCAAAAATCCAATGACTTCCAAATGCTTCTAAAACATCACCCCTAGCTAATTTGGGAGTGGTGAACGCAATGGCAAAGTCAGATTTTTTATTTGAGGTCAATTTAAATATGTCAAAATCCAGGGTTTCTCGAAATTCCCAAAATCAGGCTTTGATCCATTTGATTCCTGATTAGGCTAAGTCTTTGTAGTGAGCTTCTAATGACTTAATTAAGGCACTAAAGTTATAATCAGGACTTAGTTTAGTCCTAATTGATCTAAGTAATAAGTAGTGTTATTACAGACACTCTCACTTAAGAATGATGTCATCCTCGACATCACTAAGTAGGATAAAGGTTGAGAAAACAAAAGACAATAAGTTGAAAGAGTGGAAAGATTAAAGAAATACCTGGGCTTCCAAAGAGATTAGGATATATGTAGCACATATCCAATTCTTTTTTCCAAGTTGATTCTTCTCGCAATCAGTTCTTCCATTGAATATTAACTATTGGAATGGATCGATTTTGTAGCTGTCTTTGATCGCGAGCTAAGATTTTTATTGGTTCTTCGACATATGAGAGATCTGGCTGGACAGATACGGTCGAAAGTTGTATAAGATGCGAAGGATTTCGAAGACACTTTCACAATGATGAGATATGGAAAACATTATGAACTGCATAAAAGTATTTATGAAGCTTTAATTTATAGGCAGCAGAGCCTGTCCTTTCTAACACTTCAAATAAACCGACGTAGCGAGGACTAAGTTTTCCTGCTACACCAAATTAAAATATTCCTTTCGTTGGACTGACCTTAAGATAGACAAAATGTCTAGGATTGAAATTTAAAGGATGATGGTGAGCATTGTGATATTTGCTTTGACGATCTTGTGCTACTTTAATTCTCTGCTGGAATAATTGCACCTTTTTGTTTGTTTCTGCAACTAAATAAGATCCATAAAGCTGAACACTACCAGTCTTAGACCAAGCAAGCGGAGTGCTACATTTTCTATCATACAGTGCTTCATAGGGTGCCATGCCAATACTTGTTTGATAGCTATCATTGTAGGCAAACTCTACAAGATGAATGTGGCCTTCCCATGAACTACCAAAATCCAGAATGAATAGACGCAAGAGATCTTCAAGAATTTGTTTAACCTATTCTATTTGCTCATCTATTTGTGGATGAAATGCGATGCTCATGGCCAAGGTAGTACCCAAATCTTGATGCACTGCTAGACAAAACTTAGAGGTGAATCTACTATCACGATCTAAAATAATTGACCTCAGAATACCATGAAGTCTGACAATTTCTCTAATATATAGCTTTGCCAATTTCTACACAGAATCAGTCTGCTTCATTGGAACAAAATGAGCTGATTTAGTTAGTCGATCGACAATGACCCAAATAGAATCAGCACCATATCTTATTTTGGATAAACCCATAACAAAGTCTATGGAAATATCAAACCATTTCCATTCTAGGATAGCTAAAGGATTAAGAAATCCTCCATGACTTTGATGTTCTGCCTTTATAAGGTTACAAGCATGACATTTTATAACAAATTCTGCTACACTCTTTTTCATACCAGGCCACCAAAATAATTTCTTCAAGTCTTGATTATTTTAGTTCTTCCTGGGTGAACTTAATGTCCAGAATTATGGCCTTCTGTAAGGATTTCTTGATGCATGAATTTGGAAATCCAAAAATGATTCTCTTGATAAATTACTGTCCCATGCATTTGCAAATCTTGATGACGACCACCTTCAATATCCATTTTAAACTTTAAATATTCATCATCCTTAGCCTGAGAGATAGAAACATCTCTATGACAGGTGGGCTCTACATTTATATTAGTTAATATAGAGCTTAACATATCACCACGCACTGGAATAATTTCCATCTTTTAAAACTCTTCCTTTAGCAAACTTGTAGCAATCTACAATAACCCAAGTTGTTACCTTAATCATTTAAGGTTAATCCAAGTCTTAATTATGGGATAGATGGCCTAATTAAGTCATTTGGAGCTAACCACGAAGACCCAGTTCAAATCAGGAGTCAAACAGATCGATTCCTGATTTCTAGAAAATCCAAAAACCCTAAAATTTGACCTGTCTAAATAGACCTCAAATTAAAAAACGGACTTCATCATTGCGCTCAACTCCCCCAAATTAGCTAGGGGTGATGTTTTCGAGTCCATTGGAAGTCGTCAGAAATTTGATGAATATTATAATAATATTTAAATACCTCGAAAATTGAGACATTAAAATACTCGTCAGATCGAAAATCCGACTTCGTCGTTGCGTTCCTCACCCCTCAAATAGCTAGGAAAACATATTTGAAAATTTTTAGAATTAATATATATATATATATAATTTTATTATTTAACAGCGCCGTTAGACCTTAACCCCGCACCGTCAGCTGTAGCTAACCGTGCCGTCTGATCAGACAGCATTGCATCTAGCCATCCATGCGTTGCCAGATCCGACGGCTCCGAGCCGTCTTCCTCGCGGAAGTCGCCGCGAGCCACGCGGCGTACCCCGCCACCCATCGCGCCCAACCAGCGACTCCCGCACCTCCCCGACTCCGCCCAAGGGTCCATAAGGACCCTCCCGTGTGCTCGGGACTGCCTGTTAGCGAAAATAGTTCTGGTCCGAGTCTCGAGCCTTCAAACCCATTGCAGCTGTCGATCAGGTACCCCTTGGTCTCCCTCATCTTCCATTCGATGCTGATGATTGATGATTGCATGCTTATTCCCTACCCTGGATTGACGATCGATCGAGTTGGATAGAGCCCGATCGATCATAATTTGGTCTTGATATATTGTAGAAACAGTTACCCCAATCCGTCCCATAACCCTAGACCTAGGGTTCTATCTAGCCGGCGACTCCGGCCACCTCCGATGCTGGTCCACCCGCCGACGTGTAGGCCTCCTTGGGGGCTGTCGTCGGGCGGGCAGGCCGAGGTGGTCCGGCACCGGGAAGGCCGGCAAAAGCCGTGCACTAGCCCGATGCCCTCGGGACGCTCCGCATTGGAGAAGAAGTCCGGGTCGGGCCGGGTCGACCCGGGCCCGACTCGAATTCAATCGGGTCCACGTACGCAAGGTGGGGCCCGCAGTGCCACGTGGCTCCCTTCGGGCGCGACACGTATCGCGTGGGGCCCACTACCAGAGACTGCATCTCTTCAGCCGCGGCCGTGGGCCCACGCACAGTGCAGCACCCAACCGGGTGCTGCCACATGTCTTAATGGGGCCCACTAACCGATCGAGCGTTAGTTGTGGGACCCACCACAACTCCCGTGGCCAATCACAACACGCCACATGGCAGACATGGGGCCCACAGGTCATTTCCGACAAATAGTTTATTAATTAATTAGTGCTAATAATAATTAGTTAGTTATTAATTGTAGTTAACTGTTAGATTAGTCGGATTAATTAATAGTAATTAGTGGTTAATTACTTTAAAATAGTAAATAGTAAATTATTAATAATTAATATTAAATGCTAATTAATTAATTAAACATTAATTAATTAATTAAATTGTAATTAACAAATTAACTAATAGTAACTATGAATTAATTATGTCTAATTAAGGTTAACTTAATTATTTTAAAATAGTAATTAATCAAATCCTAATTAAATAGTAATAATAATATTATTATAATTAAAATATTTAAATTAGTTTAATTAATTAAATAATAGATTAATTATTATTTAACTAATAATTAATATTAGTTAATTACAAATTAAGAATGCTTAATTAATTAATTAATAAATATAGAAAAATATTTTTTTAACTTTATGAATAAATAGTAAATTAATACAAATTGAATAAATAAATAGTAACTTTATTTAAATTAAATTATTTAATTCAAAATTCTGAGAAGTTTAATAATTTTTTGTAGAATGATCCAAACATAGTCAATATAGGTCTCATTTTACTCAGAAAAATAAAAGGAATCAAATGGCATAATGCAAAAATTAGTTTCGGAGTACACATAATGTAGTGATATTTTAGAACCTATTTAAACCCTCATAACTTTTAACCTAGTTGTCCAAACTTAAGCAATATGGGTCTTAAAATACTCAGAAGAACAGCTCCATCATTGTGGTAGTATTAGTTTTTCCATTTGGACATTAGGATGAAAAGTTAACCCCTTGACCCCACAGTTGACTTTAGGAAAAATGACCAAAATGCCCTTATAATTCAATTGACCATAACTTGGTCAATTCAACTCCAAATTCAAAAATTCAAAGTACTAACTTGCTTAGAATTTCAATGTGATCAATAAACTGAAATAATATTTAGGATCGAAACCCTAGAAAATTAGAAAATGATGAAAATACCTTTAACCTTAGTTAGGCCATAACTTGACCATTTGAGGTCCAAATTGGGCTTAGTCCCTATCAGCATGCTCGGTATATTATAGGGAAGCTATAAAAACTGAGTTTGCTGAAATTGGACTTAAAACGAAAAAGTTCAGTTTTTGTCACCCTGTTGACCGACCAAAATTATTGATTTTCCCTTAGAAATTAAAATAGCCATAACTTAGTCATCTAACCTCAGAATGCAGTGTTCTTGGACTCTATGGAATCCTTGAGCAATAACCAACAGTAAACTGCATAAAAATTTAGATTCCATTGGGCATAAATTATAAGTTTTCCGTTTAGGTCAAAAACCTTTGTTTGGACCTATAGGACCCTTTATTGTCCAGATTGATCATACTTATTGTTTATCTTCAAGTTAGACAGTAAGGAATTATTTGACAATAAGAAACTTTAATTTTGACCCTTAAATCAAAAGTTGACTTTTTGGACCCTTAAGTAGGGGCGAAATAGTCATTTTGCCCAAAATTTAAGGTAAGCGTCCTTAACCTCTAAATTGTCTTTTAAATTACTAAAACTAATATTAGAACTATATATAATTCATTAAAGTGAGTAAAATCAACTAATAAGTCAAAATAATAAAATCCCTAAAAATCTCTCTATGTTTTTTTTCCTTAAAGATCTTTCACCTCATATTAAGACTATTCCTGAGATTATGAATAGATCATTCGTTAGATTTCATTCATTGAAAAATAGAGTTTTTAAATGAATGAATCCTTGGTTTTATTAGTTTCTATACTTTTATAACTTTTTTTGATTATTTTATCTTTTAACCCTAGATTTAGGATAAGAGAATCATCCTATTAAATTTGATTTACTTAATAGGATTTGCCTTAATCAGTAGATCACTTTTAGAATAAAACCTAGACCTTATGTATTATCCTTTTTGGATTATGTGATTAAGCCCAATCTTGTGGTGTTTAATCTATAATCTATTGCTTAGTAGATCTTGATCAGATCTTAGATAGAATGTCCAAATTCATAAAACTAGTACGTATGATTCATTGATTGAACATGTAGTCATATTTGATTGAATTAGATTATAACTTGATCAGTTCTAAACCTTTTTAACTTATAAGGCCGAGCTTCTAAGTTACACTTGATAGTAGGAATTGGAGATCCTGAACTTGAGTAATTTGGAAAAGTTAGAATGGTTAAATTAGAAAATAAATGTATCACCATGCTTACTAGAGTCCCTTGCTTGCTATTTGATTTTGTGCTACACATTTCTTATATTTTGTGCCATATTTCCTTGGACATATCATATAAGACTTTGATGCATAAATAAAATTTTAGGAATTTAGGGAGACTCCTTAGATTCCTTATGAAAATATTAATATAAATAATTAAAAATAAAATTGCATGTGTTAGGCTGCCTCTCAGTTATGCCTTCTACCTATGCCTCCTTGTTGATGCTAGGAGAAGACTATGCTTATATTTTCTGCCTATGCCTTCTTGTTAACACTAGGAGAAAATTTGTTATGTATTTTCTGTCTATGCCTCCTTGATGACGCTAGGAGAAAACTTGATATTTCTGCCTATGCCTCCTTGATGGCGCTAGAAGAATATAGTTTTGTGCCTTAACCTCCTTGTTGGCACTAAGATCCTTTTGATATTCAGTGGGCTATATTAGCTCTTTCTTGTATGGCAGTTAGTATACGAATATTCATATATAGTATTGATGTTTTGTATACGCTTCAGTACTTTCATTCAGTCAACTATTTCCTTATTTTGCTTATATATATTTTAGGATATTAGATTTATTGCTGCTATTTATATGTATCATTGTTGAGTTTATTTATTTAACTTACATACTTCTTATGATCACCAACATGTTTAGGACGTAGTATTTTCTTTCAGTACTTATTCAGTTACATATACTTATATTCCCTGCCTTGTTTAGCTTACATTTGAGGTATATCTTAATCTCCTTTTTTCTTAAGCTATAAATGTTGTTTATAGTTTTTTCCTCTATTTGTTATGCTAGTTGCTCCCTTACTTGGTCTAATTGTTGCTTAGAGTATGTTAAATGGTGATATTACAAAATAGATAAAATTTATCAGCTTAAAATATACTTAGATAAATTTGTCTAACAAGATTTTTCTTTTCTTTGGCTGGGGCCCTACATTGTGAAATCGACAATGATATATTCCTATCAGTTAGAAGATTAGGTGCTTAAGGTGGAGCCTTATCTAGAAGAGGAGCCTTTAGAATGAGCTACTATTTAGTTTTCTTACTAGTGAGGATGAGAGTAATTTTGCCTTTAATTATTTAAAATTTAATATGATATAATAATACAGGTACTCATGATTATTTATTTTGGATTACTATGCTATTTATTCTAAGTTATATTTCATGCTATTCATATTATGATGCTTGGATGTTTCTTATTTAAATCGCTTCCGCACTCTGTATAAATTTCTTATATAGTGACTGAATATTTGATTCTGTGCTTACTCCTTCCCTTATTAGGTGGATTGTGGATTCCATCCTAATCCAATAATAAGTGAAGGGTTAGTCAAAGTGATACACCACCCCTTAGCTTAATCATGTGGAATAAGGGGTGGGGCACCACACAATCATAATTGATAATCTAGCATAATGATTGAGGGCATCCACTATAATATTTGCTTTACCATGGTGGTACTAAATGTCCAAATCATAATCACTAATCAGTACTAGCCATCTTCTCTGATGACAATTTAATTCACATTGGGTGAAGTTGTACTTTAAACTTTGATGATCATTGAAAATAAAACATTGAACTCCATATAAATAGTGACGCTTCTTAAAGCAAAGACTAGTGCATCAAAATCATGCACAGGGTAATCTCTCGTGTAGTTTTAATTGACGAGTAGCATATGCAATAACCTTTTCCTCTTGCATTAGAACACATCCTAGTCCAATTCCTGAGGCATTATTATACACCTGATAATTTAAGCCTTTCTTTAGTAGAACTAGTACTGGGGTAGAGGAAAGTGCATCCTTTAAAGTTGAAATGCAATTTCACATTCTGAAGTTCAAATAAATGGAATAGCTTTTTGAGTCAGTTTCATTAATGGAGAAGCAGTTTGAGAGAAACCCTTAACGAACTTTTTGTAGTAGCCTACTAAACCCAAAAAGCTTCTTATGTCAGTTACTGACTTTGGTTGTACCCAATTTTGGATAGCACAAAATTTCTATTTATCTACATGAATTCCTTGAGCATCAACTACATGGCCCAAAAAGGCTACATAATTAGACAAAATTTGCAGTTAGAGAATTTTCATATAATTCATGATCACGCAAGGTTTCCAACACTACCCTTAAGTGATTTTCATGATCATTTAGGGTTTTAGAATAGATGAAGATGTCATCAATAAATACAATAACAAATTTATCCAAGTATGGTTTTAGGACTCACTGCATCAGATCCATAAAAATTGAGGGTGCATTGGTGAGTCCAAAAGACATCATAAGAAATTTATAATGTCCATATCAACATCTGAATCCTTCACCTATAGTTGGTGATATCCTGATCTTAAATCAATCTTCAAGAATACCACTGCACCAGATAATTGAGCAAATGAATCATCGATTCTAGGAAGTGGATATTTGTTCTTAATGGTGACTTTGTTCAATTTCCTATAGTCTATACACATTCGCATAGACCCATCTTTCTTCTTAACAAATAAAATGAGTTATCCCCAAGGAGACATGCTTGGTTTAATAAAGCCTTTATTTAAGAGCTCCTACAATTATTCACTAAGTTCTTGCAGTTCTTTAGAAGCCATTCTGTAAGGTGCTTTAGAAATTGGTTGTGTACTGGGAACTAGATTAATTGCAAATTCTACTTCCCTTGGTGGAGGTAAACTAGGCAAGTCTTCAAGGAATACATCGACAAATTCCTTAACAACTTTAACATCAAAATGTGTAATATTTTCTTTGTTATCACCCAACATAGTGACTAAGAATGCCATACAACCTTTATTTACTAGCCTTTCTGCCTTTATTACATTGATTAATGAACTTTGGGTGCTAAACCTTCCTATGAAGGTTTCAGAAGTATCGAGTGCTTGAAGGGTGATCTTCTTTTGCTGACAATTTATTGTAGCATTATGCACACTAAGCCAATTCATGCCTAATATGATATTAAATTTTGGTATAGGCAGAATTACTAACTTAGCTTGGAATGTCTTCTTATTCAAAGGTACTTGAAGATTACAGAACTGGATTGTGCTGAGTTGGGTTCCAGAAGGAAGTCCAACATTTAAGGTTTCAGCCATCTTATAAAATGGTAGATTCAAGTTCTTGGCAAAATCCATGGATATAAAAGAATGGCTGCCTCCCGTATCAAATAATATTTTGCAGGGGTTGCCATTAACACAAATTGTTCCTAAATTAACCATGCTTAGCGATAATTAATTCTATTTACTAATTGCTTAAAAATAAAAATTCATAATTAAATATATGTAACTGATTTGATGTTATTATCTTCAGTGGCCCTTAATAGAGTAAGTGTATAAATCTTAGCAGGTCTTGTGAGCTTCTTATTATAGACCTGCCTTTGAGGAGGTTTGGATGTGCTGGGTGGAGTTATAATACCTCCTTCTTTTCTTGGAGTTGGATTTGCAGATTGCGGAGAAGGCATAATAGTCAATTGTTGGCTTCTACGACTAACTTGAGCTGGATTGAAAATTTGATTATGCATAGGACGGTCAATACGTGCACCATCAATAGTCATATCGTAGTTGCAATGCTGAAAGAAGTGACCCTTTCTGCCACATGTATAGTAGCATTGTTTAATGTGGTAGCATTTTCCAAAATGATGGGGCTTTGTATACCGATTGTATGGATCTGATAGTCAGGAAACTGCTTCTATCTGATATACCTTTCCTAAGGAAAACCTAGTTTTCCTGGAATTATTATCCCTGTATGAAGATGAGCTGAATGTTCTTTTGCAATCCTTCTGAGACTAATGCTGATCTACCACATGAGCTTTCTCAATTAATTCAGTAAACTTTGACAACCTTAATGGCATAACGTGATCTTTTATCGAATCACGTAGTCCACTCAGGAATCGGTGGCAACGAGCACCTTTTGTTTGTACCATATTCGGTTCAAATCGAGCCAATCGTCGAAATTCTGATTCGTATTCATACAAAGTATGGTTTCCTTGCCTTACTATGAGAAATATATCCCCCAAAATTATTATGTACTGAGGGAGGAATGTATTATGCTATAAATTCTTCCACAAACTCCTCCCAATGAATTTCTTTAATGTAATAATCGATGAACAGCATATGATAGATATTATCCCACCAATATTCATCCTCATCCTGAAACATGTGGGTAGTTAATCTAACAAATTCAGCATCTAGAAAATTGATGCTTGTTATATTTTTCTCAACTAACTTTAACTAGTTAGCTGTATCCATTGCTGACATATTTTAATTAAAAGTAAGAGTTTTTAATCTGATAAAACTGTGTAAGAGTCCATCTATTGGCTGATGATACTGCTAAGAGGGATAGTAAGGTGCAGGGCTTACAGATGCTGGTGACGGATTATTCTGCATTGCAATTAGTCTTTCTATCCTTTCAGATTGTTTGACATTAGTTGCTACTAAGGTTTTTACTATATCCAAAAGTGCATTGAGCTCAGAAGAATTACTACTAAATGCAGCAGGAGTTGTAGATGATTGCCCAGGATTCATTTTTGTGTACCTAAATTTGAATAACATAAATAAAAACTAAAACAGATGAGTTTATTTTATTACTTATTTCAAAATAAAACATACAATAAGGAAAGGGTGCATAAACTGATTTATTATGATAGCTATTTAATATATACAGTTGAAAATACAAGATAGAAGTCTTCAAAAGTGACTTCTCGATGTTCCCTGCTTCGCATACGTGTGATTTTTTGGGGAGTGACATCCCACCAGTCCTCAGCTTGATATTCAAGTAAGATGGATCCCAAGTCAATTTTAATATAATCGGGGTAATCTATGGCTTCAAGAGTGTATTTCATGCGCTTTAGCCTTTCTTTGGATAAAGGAGGAAGGTCAAATCCTCTAAGAATAGCATGACGAAGCATCTAATCTAGTACTTGTACTCCTGGTTCTGATACTCCTTCAACATATCTTCCATAGTGTTGCCCAAACTAGAAGTCAAGTTCCCATGTGGCTTCAAATCTATTGACGTAGTCCCAGATCAACATTCTCAAGTATTTATATATCCTATAAGTTTAATCATGTCTAATTAATTCAGTTGAGTAGTTTATATTTTTTAAAGTTTCTAATATATGAATTTTGTAGTTTAGCATTTTATCTTAAGTATATTAGTATTTACATTTATACCTACTATTATGAGTGTTAGATTATGGTAATATGAATGTTTTCATGTATCCATTTAGTGATTGTATGACAGAAGAACTATTAATTAGGTAGATAAGAATACAAGTTCCAATCTGACACCTTATGGAGTTCTCTGATACAAACTGTGATAGCGGCCCCTTAATCATCTAAGAATAAGTGGTGGTCGTCATCAGACAATCCTTCACTTAGCATTGGATTATGAATAAATATTCCTAATCCACTGATAAGGGAAAGATATGCCCCAAGGAGAGCAAATGAAGCAATCACTAAATGAGCATGATAAAATATCAGAGTGCGGAAGAAAGTACCAAATAATAACATCCATACATCCATAATAAAATAAAGAACTATACAACTCATAATAAATAAGCAAGAAAGGAAATGCAATTTAGAACCTGTATTATTACCAAACATTTAAAAGTTTAATAACATAAAAGAAATAAACTCGGTCCTCACAACAGAATAAAAGAAACTAAGAATCTGCACTAGCACGCTCCTCCTCCAGAATAAGCTCTTCAGAATGTCCTATCTCAAATAACTTGGAGTCTGTCATTGTCGGTATCACAATGATTGGGCCCCAACCAAAAGAAAAGAAAATCTGATTAGACAAAATGTCTAAGTATATTTTAGGCTAAGCATTTTATATATTAAATGATATCACAAATAATCTAAGTAACCTAGGAGCAATAAAGCAACAAATAAATAATAGAAGTTACAATTAATCTAATTATAACTTAAACAAAGTGTGAGGTAAGCACATACCTCAACTCAAGCTATAGAAAAGGTTAAGCAATAAAATAATGAAAATTTACTAAGTACAAGAAATATCCTAAATAATATGATCAATTCTATATATACTGGTTTGTAATACAAAATTAAAAATATAGAATTGCAATAAAAGTTTAATATCCTAGCATGCTTTCATATGTAAGCAAAACTACTGAATAAGCACCAAATTACAGAAAATACTAAAAATTATAAAATACTGTAAGTAAATAAAAGTGTTGCATAAAGAAATTAACTAAAAATTATGAACTAGAAGTGTTATCTCATATGGGCATATTCTTACTTAGTCCTGCCAAAAGTAAATACTACTTAAATCTTTCTGATCATCTAGAAGAAATATCCCATATTAAAAATCACCTTCTATGAGAAATATCCTAGATAAATATCACCTTCTAGGGGGAATACCCTAGCTAAAATATCATCTCAAATATGCCATCACACTATAAACACAGACTAAGTAAGACATTCCATAAAATTTTAATAGAATTCATTAATTTAATTGCCTCTTTTATAGATGAATATGCTTTATGAATATTTCAAATTTAACATAGAATATCCATCAAATATACTATATTCCATCTAATGTGTTAAAAAAATATATAAAGGTCTAAAATAAGGAAGCAAAGCATTCAAATACAAGGTGTAAATAGCACTAAACAAACTCTATGATATCACTTGTTTTCTAATTAAATCGTTCTATCTAATCTGAATTTATACAAGTATAGGATCTCCAATATCTTGCTATTGAGTATAAATTTAAAATATCTATCATATAACGTTAAAACTAATTAGAACTAATCAAGTTCTAATATATTTCAATTAATGATGCTTATTTAAGTTATCAAGTAAATCAAAAGTCCTAATTGATGATTTTAAATAATCCCAAGCCAAACTTGATTATTACAGGTCTATCCAAGAAGCACAAAAATGTACCAAGCTTTTTAAGATAATATTGTTGGGGTCCTAGCATGAAAAAGGGCATAGCTAAATTTGTTATGAAATGCCACACCTGTATTCTGGTTATGGCCAAACATCAAAGGCCTAGTGAACTTCTGCACCTATTGGAAATTCTAGAATTGAAGTGGTTTGACATCTCGATGAACTTCGTGATGGGATTGCCTTACACAAAATATGGTGTGAATGCAATTTGTGCCATCGTGGATTGTCTTAACAAATCAACACACTTCACCCCGATCCAATAGACTGATTCCATTGAAAAGCTCGCCAAGCTCTATATCAAGAAAATAGTTAGGTTGCACAGTATCCCCAAGTCAATTGTATCTGATAAAGACAGTAAGTTTACTTGTAAGTTTTGGCAGATAGTGCATTAAGATCTGGGTACCACCCTAGATATGAGCTCGGCCTTTCATCCTCAAACTAATGGCCAGACTGAAAGAGTAAATCAAGTTCTTAAAGATTTGCTTAGGCTGTGTGTTTTAAATTTTGTTGATTCTTAGAAGGATCGTATTCCTCTTATGGAGTTCTCATATAATAACAATTCATTCAAGTATCAAAATGGCTCCATATGAACTGTTGTATGGGAGGAAATACTCTACTCTGTTGTCTTGGTTTGAAACTGGAGATGTCCAATTGTATGGTTCTGAATTAGTTGAAGAGACTAATAAGATGGTCAAACTCATTCAATAGAGAATTTAGACATCTCAAGATCAATAGAGTAAGTACCATGACTCTCATCATCATTCTCTCAAATTCCAAGAAAATGACCTTGTATACTTAAAGTTAAGCCTAATGAAAGGTATCTACCATTTTGGAATAGTTGGAAAGCTTAGTCTAAGATATGTTGGACCTTTCAAGATCATATCCAAAATTGGATTGTTAATATATAAGCTAGAGTTGCCCAATGATTTCTTTGTGGTACACAATGTGTTCCATATTTCATCACTCAAAAAGTGCTTGAGAGAACCTCATCATCTTATCTCCATCCCCCCAGTGGAAATCCAACCAGATCTATCATTCATTGAAGAGCCCATTAAAATTTTGGGTAAGAATCAAAGCTACTCAGAAGCCGATCAATCCATATGATCGAAGTTCAGTGGAAGAATTGTTCTCCTGGAGAAGCAACCTGAGAGAAAGAATCAGATAAATGATCAAAGTACCCAAAGCTATTTGAGAATTTTGGTACTTCCTCAACCTTCCATGTTTATTCTTTATCATTTTTATTCCTACATCGTTGTTCCTACTTAAGTGATGTTGAGGATGATATCATTCTTAAGTGAGGAGTGTGTAACAACCCAAGGTTGTTACCCTAAGAAATCAAGACTAAACTAGGTCCTGATCTTCATTCTAATAGTCTTGATAAGTCATTAGAAGCAAGCCCTGAAGTTTTGGTCCAAATCAGGAGTTAATCGGAATAAGCCACAATTCTGGAAAATTCGAATAATTTGGAAAATGACTTATTAAATTGACCTCAAATCAAAATATTTGACTTTATCATTGCGCTCATAACCCCCAAATTAGTTAGGGTGATATTTTGGAAGTGTTTGGAAGTCGTTGAATTTTCCCTTATATTTTAATATATTTAAAATATCCCAAAAAATAGAATAATTAATTACTCATCGAAATCAAAATTTGATTTTGTTGTTGCATTCGTCACCCTCAAATTAGCTAGGGGTAAAATTTTAGAATTTTTCAGGACTCATTTAATAGTTCAAATTTAAATATGAAATTTATTCTAATTAATTATATTATTGTTTAATTATTTCAATCCGGCGGGTGGGGCCCGTCACTTTGGTTCGGGCCGGACTGCTGTCGCTATTGTCCCGGATTGGCACGATCCAAGCCGATCGATCGGGTCGTCCCGATCGGACGGCCCGTGTTCGTCCCTATAGCACTTCTCTACGTATGTTAACCCGCGTGGATGCGCAGTCTTCTCGTACGCTAGATGGCTATCCTCGCCGCTTCTAAGCATCCTCAAGCTCAATTAAGCTTCATTCAAGCTCTAGTTCTCGACTATCTCTAGATCAAGTGGAAGCAGCTAGCCTCGGAGAAGATCCATTTCCACCTGATCGAACCCTAACCCGTCAACCATAGATCAGAGGTACTCCTAATCTTTCTCGTTCTTCATGAAATTCTCATAATCTTATTTTGAATGTTAATTTCATAGCATGGATTAATGATTGATCGAGCGTGATCGAGCTCGATCAAGTTCGATCGGAAAAATTTAGGTGTGGATCCACATTGATCCACAATAGCTTCCTTCATCCCATCCTGTAGTACCCAAAGTTAGATCTAGCTGGAGCTGCATGCCTCCTCTGGCGATGGTCCATTCGTCATTGGGTAGGTCTCTTCATGACCTCTCCATTATCATGCGGGAGCCGGCCCCCAACGACGCCGGATCAGCCTACTTCCCTCATGCCCTAATCTTCATCACCACGAGTTTTTTGGGATGAAGCAGGCTTCGTCTCGGGCTGGGTTGAGTCGAGCCCAACCTGCACGTATGCGTCCGGGGCCATCGCGTCGCACTATGTGCGGTGGGACCTGCCTCTCGCGTCAGTCACAGAAGCCAAGGGTAGGACCTGCGCCATCATTTGCTAGTCAGCTTTGTGGGGCCTTCTTGCACTGTCTCTCTGTGAAGGGTGGCCCACTATTGTCATATTTAGGGATTTAAATTATTAATTGTTGTTATGTAATTTATTTCATTCAATTAAATTAATTTAATTAACAAAACTTTAAACATGCATAACTTGAAATCCATAAATCCAAACATAGTCAAAATATTTCTCATTTTAACCAAAAAATGCCATAATTTTTATGGTAGTGTTAGTTCGACTATTGGATGCTTATTTTGCTTAATGACATTTAAGACCATTCCCTAATCTTCTATTAAACCCTAGAATTTTCATTAGTTCATATCTTGGCCAATTTAGCTCAAAATTATTAAATCCAATATATTATTTTGATCAGAAAAATCCAAAGATCATTAATATACAATAAAATTTTAGTTTTAGTAATTATGTTGCTTAATTAGCCCTAATCACTCTAAAAATAGATTAGTGAATATTAGCCTTATTAAGTATTCAAATTGAGAAATTCATATTGCTGATAACTCCTAAGATAGAGTAGAACAAAGTGGCAAAGTTAAGTTTTCATTTCTATAATTAATTTTACTAATCACCCACTAATCACCCTAAACCCTAATTAAGGCCTAAGTCGATCACTTAAAGTTCAAACTGAGCAAACTCAATTTCATTGTGATCAGTGTGATATAGGGAATCCATTGCCACTAACTTTACTCAATTTGAACACCAAATAGAAAAGTTAGGTTTTTGGACCTATTCCAAAACTTCCTTAATTATACCTTTAGAGCTAAGACTTAATGCCCTCCTTTAATGCTAAAATTGTAATTAGACGGAGTAAAACATATGTAAAGCAAAAAATTTAGATTTTTCCTAAGTAATTTAGTTAATCAACCCTTAATGATCTTAAAAATCCTAATTTGAGTTCATTAGCCGTAATCCTTGGCCAAATTGGGTGTTATTAGTGTCTATCTTCATATTGGAAAGTAAGAAACTAATTAGCATCAGTAAAATATAATTTGGAGCCCTAATTCTAAATGTTGTAGTTTTGGCCCTTATTAGGATATATTGGTCATTTTGCTCAAAATTAGGTTTCAGTGTTCTTCTATATTTTTAGCATTTCTAGTTTTATGTGTAACATGTTAAGATGCTAGATTTCAGTTCAAGTTTGTTTATATTATATTTTATTCAGAAAATCAGCATACGTAAATTTGATCATATTTATTTAGGATCTTTCTTGTACTCAGTAGCTTATATATAAATTGCTTAATCTTTATTGTAGCTTCAGATTGAGGTATGTCTTTTACCTCATATTTCTTTAAGTTATAAATATATGGTTTGTAGCTTTAATCCTTTCATTTGATGCTTTGTAGCTTCTATTTGCTTAAGATGATTTATGATATCATAAAATATAAGAAAATATTAGTCTAACCAGTTTTTCTCCTTTTGGTTGGGTCTTGGCATTATGAAACCAATAATGTCATATTCTGAGTTGTTCGAGGTGGTAGCACCAGGAGATAAGCCAGATCAAGAAGAGGATCGTCTTATTGCTGAGAACCCTTAATTAGGCTGCTCTTATATATTCTGTGGGCTGACTATTTATTTGCTTTCAGTAAACTTTAATTTAATGTTGTAATAATATATGTTTTATTATGGTTGAATGGATGTTAGCTTTTATTTTCTCCCGCACTCTGAAATTTTTGTGTGATCATTTAGTGAGATTTCAACTCAGCATATGGCATATCCTTTTCTTATTAGTGGATTATGGTGGAGAATTAATATTATGATAAGTGAGGGATCTGTCATGACGACCACACCACCGTAATCATGTTAACATGCATATTAATAGGACCATGGTAGGATGGGCACCACAATATTATTTACTTTTAATTTTTTTTAGCACTTTCAATTTTATTTAAATCTTTATATTCAGTTCAATCTTTTAGCATTTCTGCATCATCATTAAATTAATTACATAACTAATGATATCCTAAAATGAAAAATAAATTAGCTGCTTAAAATATACTTTATGCAATTTATCTATTTTTTTTTCTTTTTTGGCTCGGGCCCTAAAATATAAAATTGACATGTCAAATCAAGAGCACTCATAGTATCTTGCCTATGAGGTTGAGTTAGTGCACGATGAGGAGCCAGCTACCGGACTTCACCTTTTTCTGCATTTTTTTATTCAACCTGTATTAAATATTCTAAGTGTATTTTTTCTTGAGATTGATGCATTTTTTTTTTCTAGATGAATGGATGTGGATGAATATTTATTTTCAAATCATTCTTCTATTATTTATGCATTGTTATACTACTCCTCATCAGGATTTTTGGCTCAATTAACAACTAGTGTTGGATTATTACAATTCCAATGTTGAAAGTAACAAATGAGGTTAGAGAGAATCATGTCAACCATAAGGCAATTTTGATGATAATTTTATATTCCTCATTGTTTAAATCTTGTAACTTGTCCACATTGCCTAGCGCAAGTAGAGATTCCTCGCTGGTGTACCATGATTCCTCCACTATCGCTCCCACTTGAACGTACAATCTTCGTGCTTTGATACCAATAAGTCACAACATAATGATGTTACCCATGGGCCAAGATGAGTAAGGTTAAACATCAAAGATCAAACATGCCTGAATAATCACAGTATAAGCACATAAAAAACATTGGATTTTCAAATGTGGAAACCCTTACATAAATGACCATAAAATAACACCACAAAGATTTCACTATGAGATGGAAGAAAATACAAACATTCTTAGCATACAACACCATGCCCAACTGCACGTTAACCATGAGTATTTATAGGTCTTAGGTTTGTAACACGCTTACATAAATTACCATAAAAGCAATTGGTTATTTTCGGAAGTTCAAAAGATCTTTTTTAACCAAACTAGAGCTTTCAAGAGCTTTGGAATTTTTGAGATGTGTTTGAGGGCCCATTGGCGTGCCTGGAAGCGAGTTTCTCCTCTTGGACAATCGCCTTTGCGAACTTGAAACAGCTCTGACTAAAACGGTTGGGCTTACCTTGGAGTCTATTTTGGCATGCCTAGGCTCACAGGTTGGCGCACCGAGATACATATGGGCAACCTTCCCAATTTCTTGTGTTGTTTTCACTCTGTTTAGCACCTCTGGTTGATATGTGTTTTAACTTTAATATTTTCGAGACACTCAAGGTCCACCATGCTAACATAAAGTTCTCCTACAAAGTAAAAGTAGAAGTTTTGGGTATAATTAGTGTAAAGTCTATATATATATATATATATATATATATATATATTTAGTATTTGATTTAATTTGATAATATTGTTTCACATTTGAAACATCAAAAATAAAATTAAAATGATATTATTGTGACTTGGAGATCTTAATATGTCAAAGGTTCAACTATTTTATTGAAGCTTATATTTTATAAATAGAATAATAGGAGTTAGTGACCGCGGACTCACAAAGCTGGCCGAGCACGTGCCCTGTTAAACTGTGGAATTTTAGCTATCACGTGCTTTAAAATGTGTTCCACCTTTCCGAGTTCTCATGCTGTCGATGTCTAACCCGTTGTCAGCAACAGTAGTACAAAGGAGCTATCCAATAATATATTTAAAAAAAAAAAATATTATGTTTACACAAAAATATGCATCAAAAAAAAATATTTAGGATCAATATAAATTTTTTTTTTTTTAAATCTTTTCATATAGACCCCACAAAATAATGTATTCAACTAATAATCTATTTGCATATTGGATTGACATATTATCTATATATTTTAGTGTATCATAGTGTGCAAGTGTAACAATACTCATTTTTTAAAAAAAAAATGCTGCATTTATATCATCATATACACAATTAAAAATATTTCCTATTTTTTTTCTTTTCTTTTTTTTTTTTTTTTTTTTTTTTTTTTTTTTTTTGTAGGTCAAGCAAAAAATAAATTACATAAATCATATATTTACTTATAAGATTATTGTATTTGTGCCATTTTTTAATATGAGACATATTTTGATTACTTAAAATTAATAAAATATAATACCAATCTCTTTTCCGTATAGAAACTAATATCATTTATATTCTAAGATATATTATGTTCGTAATCTTAACATAAAACCAACCCAAAGTTTTCTTCTCAAAAATTACAGTTGTGCCCCTCCCTCTATGATCTTACAACTTAATGCTGGTAATTAGGTACTTAATGATGGCTTTATGAGTCCAAATGGCAAGACTCAAGAGGGGTTATTTGGTTTAAATTAGAGAAATAGAACTTTAAAAAAAAAATAATGAATTTGGGATATTTTAATTAAGAAATTTAGGGCAAGCAGAAATAATAAAACTTAAGCTAAAATTAGGTTTGAGTCTTATTGACCATACATCTGCTCTTCAAAAGTTCTCTTTTGAGATCCTCTCAAAAACAAGCTAATCCTTCACTGATCACACAGTCAATGGAAAAACTTGTACAACCCACTTCTTTAGACGCTTGGCTGCAGAGCTACGAAATCTTCTTTTCTTCTAAAATCTATTCAAGGCAAAGTCTCATCAATCCTTAATCCCTCCTTCGTAATCTTTGGCCACATAACTACGGAGCATTCCCTACTTACCAAAGTAATGATGAGTTGAAGCAAAGCTTTCTCATCTTCTTTCCTTTGAACATGTGCCTGGTGGAGTTGCCAAAATCTCTTCCACACCTAGCAAGAGTAAGGTTATAAAAAAATAAAACTTATATAAAATTAAACCCTTACAAACAAATTTGAGGTGAAATTCTCAAGATCTAATTCTTCATAAACTTGGAGAGACCTTTCAAACCTCTTAGGGCTTCTTAATTATTCTTACGAGACTTTAGGAGAACTTTTCCTAAAGCTGAAAGGTGTGGAAAATAGCTAGAAATTGGTCCCTGTTTATAAATGAAGAGCTAAGGTGACAAAAAGAAAAAGCACAATGTTATGTGGGCCGATGTGTATGAGCATGTGAGGTGATGATTTGTGGCTCACTAGTTTCTTTGTTAAGCATGTGATCTATGGTCTTATAGATACCGTATTGAGCTAAATGTCTATGGCACACTAGTTGCCTTATTAAGCATGTAAGTCGTGGCACATTTGAGTGTGTACTTATTGCATGCCTAGTTGCCAGACCAAGTCTACGTCAAAAGCACATTGTTCCCTTCAAGACGTTTAAGAAGTTAGCAGGCTAGATGCAATTGGTTAATGAGGTTTTGCTGCCCTTTAACTGTAATCTATTGTTTTTATATAGTCATTAGAACCTACCTTTGAAATTTTGGGATCAATCGGATCTTAATATGATAAATTGGTTATTTTGCTAATTTTAGGACTTGAAAAATTAGTTAATTTAAATTAATCTTCAAATCAATTTTTGATTTCATTTTTAAACTCCCTCACTCCCAAATTAGCTATGGGTGCAAGTTTATAAATTTTTGAAAGTCATTTAACCCTAAAATGAATTTATAATTTAATTGAAATTATTAAGTAAAAATTAATGTATTTAAATTATTTAAATTTTATATTTTCCAACGGTCGGAATCCGCAGTCGAGACCTTTGCTCACCCCTGCTCTCCCTTTGATGTGTCGTCACATATAGTAGTCTCTAGAAGCTCAGCCACTCCTCCTTCCAGCTAAACCTAGTGTGCTGCAGCTCACTCTCCCATCAATATAGAGGGCTAGGATAGGCGTTCCAGCTCCCTTCCAGTATGTTGAAGCTCGAGATAGCTTAGAAAGGAGCAACCAGTTCTTGGCCTGCTTTCGATAGCTTCAGCTCAACAACATTACTGTAATTCAAGTGCTTCATCCCCCTGTAATGAGCTATGTGAGCTCACTGCCAGATCAGTTGAGCTGAACTCCTTACTGCGTGTAGACGCATGAAAATTAGGATCGTCTAGATAGAGGCTGGAGCCATCAGTGGACCGACGAGGGCTCGCAAGGTGCGGAGCACCGTCTGAGCCCGGTAGTAACTCAATGATGGAGCGTTTGCTTTGTCATTTGCAATTGGCGCATGATAAAGTCGCCACATTATCAGGATACATTATCCCGTATCGATCCTGGTTGATCAATGTTGTGTGATCAGTCTGAGGGCAGCAAGCTCGGTCGTCATCTACTTGAGCCGATATAGTACTACATAATAATATGGCTCGATTAAGGGTACGCTATTATAACAACGCTCAGGCTCAATGACCTTAGGGCTTAGCTTTGTCATTGCCTGATGAACGTGTAGGGATCAAGCGCTGGCCATGGTTCAGTGCATGTTGAAATAATTTACTCCCCAGTGTAAATCCTAGAATTGGGACCCAACTGAAATAAAGCTAGTAGCTCCCTGACGATCCTGGCTCTGCTACTTAGAGTTTTGGGTTCTTTCGACGCATCTCAATCTGGTGAAGAAATGGCAATCAAATTGAGGAGACGGCATGGCCTGGCAGTGGAGAATTTGGTGTTTAGGTCAAACCATAGGCGGGATTGTCAAGGACTTTTGTTGCTCGTGGAAGAAAGACGACAGCGGGTCGGGCCGACCCGTGACCCACGCTGTCCAGTAGTAATGTGTTGTCGGGCCAAGTCGACCCGCACGGTCTAAGTTTAGGCCGGCCTGTCGGGTCCTGGTCGACCCGGCATGACTCGAGGACTTAAAATGCAATAATGTGCTTAATTAAATGCTTATCCTATAGTTCTAATCATAGGGAAATTTTATGAAACTAGTGTTTGCTTTATTTTGCTCAATTCATAACCAAATGTTAAGATATTATATACTATTTTGATTAAAAAAAATATGTAGATTAATAACTGTAAGAATATTTTAGTTTATGTGAATGATTTTACTAATTATGCCCTAATTATATTTAAGCTTGATTAGTGAATATTAGGGTGTGCAATAGTCCAGATCTCATGTGTATGGTCTCTGATTGTTCATAATGATTTATAGAACTCAATTATAATGATAGATTTATTCCTTTGTGGTTTATTTTATAATTATGTCTTAATCACTTAATTATATAATTAATGAATATTAAGATCATTACTAATCCAAATAGCATGCTTATAATTTCTATTGCTTCATTATATCATACAAAACTTAATTGAAATGTTAGATTTACTTGTCCATAGTTAATTGTGCTAATTAATTCCTAATCATATGAAACACTAATTAGTGAAGATTAGTTTCATCACTTATCTAATTTTGATAATTTTGACATCTAGGTGATCCTAAATCAATAAACAACTTAATGATATCATTATATTTCCATTTTAGCATGATAAATTCTTAAATATCCCTAATTAACTCTAACCTTAAATTGTTTTTATCAAGTTTATTAATTAGTCAAACTTGATTTAAATTATTGATTTTGCACTCATTAAACACCAAGAATTAACTTAGTACCTTTATATTTAGTCCTTTGATATTAGACTTGTATGTTAGATGATTAAGTTATATAGAATGATTTATGTGATTCTTCATCTTAATATAAAACTTAAATTATTTTTTATTTTTAGAAAATCAGCATGAATTGATATTTAATAAACCAGTAAATGTGCTTATTTTCAGAAAATCAGCATGAATTGATATTTAATAAACCATTAAATGCGCTTATTTATTAAACAATCAACTCCTAATTATCTAATGATTTATCTCAAGACTTGAATGTTAATGGTAAGATTAGAGATTAAGGGATTAACATCCTTGATTATTTCATTTAATTAATAATTGAACTATGAAATTGTATACAATTATAATTATCTTGATTTTAGATACATCTTTAGCAATTGTAGGATGTAGAGATAAGTATTAAGAGCTTTAGATCTCTTAAGGGTAAGGTTTAGCTTTTTGCTTAAATAACACATCTTTAGCTAAGCAAATTTTGAGGTAGGAAATACATTATTGAGTATATTTTGAGGTAGGCCCTTAGATGAACCTCGTGAAATTTAGATGATTAAATCTTATGTCCTTATGGTAAAATAACCTAAAGAGATTTAGTTTGAGCTTATCTAAGTGTGGTAGTTAGCCTAAATTGATTGACTTTTATGTCACTTCCTTGGAGATATATGTGATTAGGACCTATTTCAATGGAGAATGGATTCAATAGTTTGAAACTCCTTTGTTACTAAAATAGTTAATTTAGAACTATAAGTGTTGATAATATTAGTATTATCATATGGAGATTGTAATACATATTCATAAAATTGACTTAATTCAGTAGAATATTATATTAGTTGATTCATTCTGAATGAAATTATAGAGTTCTGGTCTTGTATTAGATTAATAGATAAGTACAATTTAGAATAAATCTCTTTTGTTTTGATTAAACATTGAGTTCAAATAAGTTGATTCTGGATTAAGGTAAGGTATGTGATTAAGTGTAACAACTCGAGTTATTACCCTAGTTAATTAGGACTGACTTAAGTCCTAATCTCAGTCTCATTACTCTAATTAAGTAATTAGGAGTCTCCCACCAAGTCTTAGTCCAAATCAGGAGTCAAATGGATCAAATTCTACTTTTGGGAAAATCAAGAAACCTTGAAAATTGACCTCAAATCAAAAATCGAACTTCGCCATTGCACTCATTACCCCCAAATTAGCTAGGGGTGATATTTTGGTGGCAATTGGAAGTCATCAAAATTTTGTCGAATATTTTAATAATATTTAAATACCTGGAAAATGAGAAAATTAAATACTCGTCGGAATCGAAATCCGACTTCGCCGTTGCGTTCTTCACCCCTCAATTAGTTAGGGGTGATTTTCTGGAAATTTTTGGAAAACATTAAACTGTGTATTTTTAATTAGGAAAATTATGTTTTAAATTAATTAAATATAAATAAACATATCTATTATTCCTTTTATCTTCTTTTTTTTTTCTCCTCCCAGCCTCTACCCTAGGAGTCTCCGCCACTCGCCCTGCATAGTAAGCTCCACCCCTCGTATTTCTTCTTCCTCTCAGCCGACTTCCTCCACCTCTCCAAGTCGAGCGCCGACCTGCTCTCTACCAAGCCGAGCCTCTCAGCAGCTCTCTTCACTTACTGACGGCGTGGGCTCGACCTTCCCTTCATGCAGCAAGGGAGGTCGCCAACTGAAAGAAAATCGCAAGCAAGTATTTCAGCCACCTTCATCTTCATGGCCGAAGCAACACCGGTTCTTCTAGCTCCTCCGTCGAGCAAGGTACCCCCACACCCTACTGCTCTCAAAACTTTCATTAAGTTTCTTAGTACCTTTCTCTCTACATATGGGTACTATACATTAGTACGCTCTTATCCATATCTTTCGTGAAAATTGCTCTTATATACCTTGCTCAGGTTTTTGAAAAAAAAAAAAATAACTTTCCAGATCCAAGTCCTAAAACTCTGGGTAGGAAGAAATCCAATTCTTTGTAAGTTGAGATTGAAATTGAATTTTCAATTTGTCAATTTAGCATAATTGATACATATATGTATGGTGCTAAAATTTCTGGAGGGTCAAATAACGAGAAATGTATTCAATCCGTCACAGAACTCTATGTAGACAACGTTTATTAATATTGACCATATGAAGTAAGCTGGAAATGTATGTTTTGCAAAACTTTTCATGTCAACTCTTACAAGCTTTGATTTGTTTCTTTAAAATTCAGTTTAAATGCTTTGAAAAGTTGGATGCATAGTATTTTATATGTGGAGTTAATTAGGAAAAAATTTTCCCTTATTTTGCTCTCCATACAAATGCAAGTTTAATGATGTATTAAACATGTCGTTACTTTCTTTTATAGATTTTTTTTATTGGCTGGAACCGTATCAACGTTCTGTGATTCCTAGTTTCACAAATAAACACAGATTATGTGATCATGAAAATAAGAAATAAAAAATATAAGATCATAGCATGCTTATAAACTACATTATCAGACATATTATGGCACAACTCTAAATCAGAAACAAATTTCATATCAAGAATTTCAATGGCAAAATTTATAATTAAATTAATTAAACTAAGACGATAAGAAAACTTGTAAAGATCTTAAATTTACAAATAAAAGCATTTTCTCACTATTGAAAAGAATTTGAAAATAAAACTAATAATAATAAGAATAATAATAATATTTATGGGGATCTCTTTAACAAGGTAAGGTATGCTTAGAGTGAGGTATGGAGTAAAACACATAACTGATGTTTTAATTGAACGAAGGATATTGAATTACTAATCTTAAAAATGCTAAAATTCTAAAATTAGAAAAAAAAAATAATCAGACTTATTACTTCTAATCTTAAAACAAGATTCAGTATATTGAATAATCCCATTATTCAATAGAATTAAATTTACCAAAAGCTAGAAAAATGAAAATCAAAAGATTTCATTACTTAAGAATTTTGTAAGCTCTTACTTAGGAATCTACTTAAGATTTACTTATGAACATAATTAAGAAAAGTTTTATACATGTCTAAAATGGTTATTACTCATTTTATAAGTCTTAGCTAGCATTAAAAGAGGTAGAAAAGTGGTGTGGCGCCCCACCCCTTAATCCACAAGATTAAGTTAAGGGGTGGTGTGTCACTCTAGCTAATCCTTTACTTACAATTGGATTAGGATGAAATTCACAATCCACCTAATAAGGAAGGAGTGAGCATAGAATCAAATATTCAGTGACTATCTAAATACACATACAGAGTGCGGAAGTGATTTACAATATAAAATATCCAAGCATCACAACATAAGTAGAAAGAAATACATCTCAGAACATAAGTATAGAATCCAAATACGCAGTCATAAGTACTTGTATTATTACATCAATTTAAGTTCTAAATAATGAAAATAAAGTGCACTCATCCTCACTTTTAATAGAAAGACTAAATAGCTGCTTCTTCTACAGGCTCCTCCTCCGAATATGGCTCCACACCAAGATCCTGATCGTCCAACTGAAGAGGATATGCCATTGTCGGTTTCGCAATGTAGGGCCCCAGCCAAAAAAATAAAAATCTTGTGTTAGACAATTGTCTAAGTACATTTTAAGCCGATAAATTTTATGTGTTTTGTAATATCACAATTTTATAATTTCTAAGTAACAATTATATAAGGGAGCAACAAGCAATACAAAAGAAAGGAAAAGCTATAAATTATCATTTATAACTTAAGCAAAAAGAGAGACTAAGACATGCCTCAATTGCAAGCTAAACAAGGTAAGGCATAAATATAGATAATCAAATAAGTACTGTAAGAGAAATACTACATCCTAAACATGCTGGTGATCAAAAGAAATATGTCAATTAAAATAAAATAACTCAGCAGTGATACATATAAATAACAGCAAGGTTCTAACATCCTAAAATATATAAGCAATACAAAGAAATAGCTGACTGAATAAAAATGCTGAAAAGTAAACAAAACATCATAACTACATATATATAAATGTTCGTGTACCAACTGCCATACAGAACAGAGCTAATCTAGCCCATTGAATATCAAAGATCTTAGCACCATCACGGACTAAGTCACAAAACTGGGTACCCCTAGCGACATAAGGAGGCTAGGTAACTAAGCACACAAAATAAATCAAAGGATCTTAGCACCAGTATAGCTAAGGCACCAACGGTGTACCCCTAGCAACACAAAGAGGCTAGGCACTAGGCACACAATAAAACAAAGTCCTTCCCCTAGTGATAGGCACACAACAAAATAAAGTCCTTCCCCTAGTAATATAAGGAGACTAGGCAATAAGGACATATCTGAGAGACAGCACCACTATATAACTATTATCTTTTTATTAATCACTTTAAAATTTTCATAAGGAATCTAAGGAGTCTCCATATTTTTCTAACATTTTATTTATGCATTAAAAATCTTATATGATATGCTCAATAAAATATAGCAAAAAAATCAAGGAATGCGTAGTAACAAAATATCAAAAGAAGCAAGGGACTCTACTAAACATGATGATATAATTTGTTTTCTACTTAACCATTCTAACTATTCCAAGTTACACAAGTTCAGGATCACCATTTTCCTACTATCGAGTGTAACTTAGAAATTCGTCCTTATAAGTTGAAAAGGATTAAAATTGATCAGGTTCTAATCTAGTTCAATTAGATGATGACTATGAGTTGAATCAATAAATCATACGCCTTAATTTTTGTGAATTTAGATGTTCTATCTAAGATCTGATCAAGATCTTCTAAATCTATAGATTATGAATTAAACACTACGAGATTTAGGTTTAATCACATAATCCAAAATGGGTAAGACCTAAGTTCTAGGTTCATTCTCAAAGTGATCTACTGATTATGGTAATCCTATTAATTAATCAAACTTAATAGGATAAATCTCCTATCCTAAACTAAAGTTAAGAGACAAAATAATCAGAACAAGTTATAAAATAAAAGAAAGGTCTAGAAACTAATAAAACTAAAGTTTCACCTATTGAGTAACCCATTTATCCAATGAATGAACTCTAATCTATGATCTAGTCATAGTCTCAGAAAAGGTCCTTAAGGTATAGTGTTAAAGACTTAGGGAAATCTTGGAATCTAACCTAATAATTGATTTCACTCACTTAAATGTCACTAAGATCTTTATAATATTAGTTTATGAGTTTTGAAATGTTAGTTAGAGGTTAGGAGTACTTAGTCCAATCTTAGGGCAAAATGACTATTGTGCCCCTATTTTAAGGGTCAAAAAGTTGACTTTTGTTTTTAGGGTTTAAACTGAATTTTCTTAATTCCAAGTGATTCCTTACTGTCTAACTTGAAGATAGACAGTAAGTACGCCCCAATTGGATAAGAGGCGGGTCCTACATGTTCAAACTACAATTTTTGACTTAAGGGCAATTCAGAAATACTCCACTGAAACCTAAATTTTTTATGCAATTTATTGTATGTTACTGTTCAAGGATTCCATAGAGTCCAAGAACACTGCATTCTAAGTTCAAATAGCTAAGTTATGGACTTTTTAAGATTTGATATTTAATCATTTTAACTAACTCTATTTATAATTAGTTTAATTACCTAATAGTTTGTATATACTATTCGACTTGGCTAAGTTAATATATTAATGATTAAGATAAATTTGTTAATAAGATTAGCTACCTAATAATTAATTATATACACGTATATACATATATAGTTGTTTGTTAATAGCTTAATTCATATATTAAGTTGATCGATTTAATTATGTAATGATACTAAACTGTTTTGATCTACTAACTGTCCTTTGTTAACTAACTATTAAATAAAGTTAAGGCTTACTAGTGCTCTGTGGTATAAGAATATATATATATATATATATATATATATATATATATATAAATATATATACATATATTTATATATGAGTATTTTTTAATTACCCAATAATCCTAACTAATTGTTGTTACCCTTACGTTAGTTTAATTATTAATTATTCTTCATTTATTCTACTTAAAGTCGTTACCTAAAATCCTATAGTTTTCATTAAATGATGTGCAAATTAATAATCAACCAATATTAGTTTACATATATAACCTGAAGTTAACTATCTGATCAACCCGATTTAATTAATTCGTTAGCCGGCTTATCGACCTATTATTAATGTTTGTTTAAGCTCATGCTAGAATACCTAAGTAATCCAATTGATCCGCCCGTCATAATATATATATATGTACATTATATCATATTTACTATTAATATATATTTATATTTTATGTTAAAATTGTTGTTTATACGTATGGATATATATATATATATACACACGTTACGTTTCTAAAGTTTTGTTCTTTGTAAATTCTAAGTAACCTTACCTGTCTATAATTTATTTTAATTCCCTTTTTGAATTTCCAATCTCGTTCATTAATTAAGCTTATCTTATATGTCTATATTTATTTGATTAATTATCTGTAATTAGTTAACAATAATTTATTCTTAATTTTTTGATTTTATCCCAAAGTTTCTACGTATCTAAATATATATGAATATATATATTTATAAAAGTTTATATTTTTATATCCTAAAGCTAAAGTTCTATTTAACAAAGTTACTTAGTAGATTTAATCAATAATATATATAATTATTCTTAATCTAAGTTAAAACCTTGGTGGAATGATTAAGTTTTTAATTATCTATTAAATATTTTCATTAAGCTAACATTTATGTTTCAATTATACATGTGTATTGTAATTATTATATATATGTGATATATAAATATAATTACATTCATAATTATATATATATTTTATTCTATTAATCTTTCGAGCAGATTTTTAATGGGGGTGGAGCCCACTGCTTTAACTTAACTAAATAGTTAATTAAGCTACCTTTGTTTTCTGTTTTTATTAGCTGGGCTAAATAAAATTTTCACCATTTAAAAATACATTAATTACTGCTGATTAAATCACTACTCATAATTAAGTATATTAACTTTGTAACATTTTTCATTAACTGTTTACCAAATTTAACATTCTACGAGGCAATTGCTAATTAATGAGGCTGATTGACGGCTGACTTCACATATATATATATATATATATATATATATATCTATATATATATATATGTATATATAGATATATATATATATATATATATTTTTTTTTTTTTTTTTTTTTTTGCATATATTAATGTTATTATTTGACTTAACTACACAATTATTAGAGTATTGATTTAAATTTACGCATTCCTGCATAACATATATTTTCAAAGTATTCGGACCATACATAGCAACTGAGAGGTGAATTCTAAAATCCATTTGATTGTATAATCATCTTAATGCATTCATCAAAGAGAACGCAAGGAAATCTGAAATGAAGAAATTAACGGGTGAAGTGAAGTACCTTGACGGCGCTTAGGGAGATCGGCTACGAAAGGTGTCGCTCGGCACCACATGCGCTGAAGGGGGAGGAGAAATCGAGCATCGACAATGGAGGTGAAGAGGCGGCTGACGCTCGACCGCAAGGAGGAAGAGATGCAGCGGATCCTACTTGCAACGGCACAAGGGAGGGGCTGCGCCTCGCGTCTGACATGCGGAGCTGGAAGAACCGGCGGCATAAAGGAGGGAATGAGAGTGACTGCTATCGACCTCCCACCGAGAGCGAAGTTGGAAGGAGCTCGGCCGACACATGGAGGAGCTCTTGGCGATCCTTGGCTGCGCCGAATGGATGAGAGAGGTGGAGAGGTGGAGTGGCGAGGCCGCTCAAGAGAGGGGGTATCGGCATTCGAGGGTCCTTGCGTGCGAATGGGAGGAGGGGTCGAGCGATTGGGATTTAGAGCTGAGTTTGATGAAGAAAATGAGGGGATAAGAATTAATTGAGGTATTAAATAAGGAGAAGCATTATATATATATATATATATATATATATATATATGCTTTATTTATAAAAGCACATTCAACCATTTGATTTAAATTCAATGGTCGAAATGCTTTCAGTTTAATGATAGGCTTGAGGGAGAGCCTGAGTGGCAGCCCAAAATAAAAGAAATAAAGAAATAAAATAAAAAGCATAATATTTATTTGATTAAAATTCTGTCATTTTTTCGTATTTATCGCTCCGACATTTGGATTCCAAAATTCATGAAATTTGGCCCGAATGAGCGTCTAGACGAGACGAACTCACATCTTCAAAAGTTATTTAAATTGAAAGTGTATTTTATTTTATATTAATTTTTAATTAAAAAAAAACTAAAAATTTTGCTACGATTAATCTGGAGTTCAAAAATTTGCGAAACTCAAAACATAGCATCCTTATATGATGCTTAACTTAAATATACAAAAAAAATTTGAATTCCGACTTATATTTTATCAATTATTAATTCAGAAAGTTTAAACTTCCTAAATTTATTTAAGACGATTCGGGATCCCGATTGCGCTCAAATTTTGGTAGAAGGATCCCCTCAATATGCTTTACTTGATGATATTTTTATTTAATTTTTATTTGACTTAAATCAGGATCTAAATTTCAACTTAATTTGATCAAATTCAGGTTAAATTGATACGATAACAACTTTGGGTTATTACAAGTGGATTCTAAATCCATATTGGAATCTTAATACTTTAATTAGTTAGACATAGAGAAAACTATGGTTTAGCCTTTAAACCTAATTCCTCAAGTCTAATATGATTAAGGGCATATAGTGCTAAGTAGACATTAATGCATCATTTGTGCATGGGAGGAAGCAGATGCCAACTCGGTGGGTTTGTTAGTGAGGTTTATGTATTAGACTTTAATTTCAATAAGAAAATAATAGCATGTTTTGGGTTTGAATAACAAGATGTTGTGTCTTGTATGGGTGATCAATTGGTACTTGATATGTACTCATGGTATTTATCTCCACTAGCCAATCTACTCTTCTCTACTTCTTAAGAACACTGATAAATTGTTAATGACGTGCCTATTAGGACATCGATTTATGATTTCTAGTACCTCTCAGGCTTTAAATTGTCAAGAATGTCTTCATCTCATTTCAATTTGTTGAAGCGTGTCCTTGATTTCAGTTGCAAGTTTTCTCGACCATACTGATATTCTAGCTCTTTTTCTTTCCATTTCAGAAATATGGCATCATTTTAAGTATTTGTTGAAACTTTTTATAATGAAGCAATCAAAGTATGATGATTTGGCAATGTCGTACAATATTTCTAATTGGTGATATTTTGTTAATAAGTCTATGCAGAGATACAGAGAATACAAATAAAAGTCTCAATCCAACTTCAAATAATAATAAAAAGCAAGGAAATAGGAAAAAATAAATAAAAGTACAAAATATAGATCGCATTATCATGTTTGCCTTCTCAATTACATACCGATTTATATATGTAAGAGAATTTTCTTGCTTTATTGATGTAGAAAGGCTCATGATTCAGATTTTTTTTGAGATGTCATCACACCATTTTAAGTATTGGAGCTCAGATTTGTGACTCTTCATTTATACTATATTATGGAATGTATCATTAAGCTCATGCGATGTTAGGCTATATCAATATCTCTACTTAATCTTCTGTTAATCTTCTCAAAATAGAGTATTTTGAATCTTTCCATCTTCTCAAAATATATGCTCGGAATCGAATCCTAAGTGGTTCATTATTCTTCTTTGTTTGCTAAACATATGGTCCGATAGAAATTTATTTATATGTATATATGCAAGAGATTTTAATGATATCATATTAAATGCATAAAAATTGTAAGACGATATCAAAATGATAATAATGATCATTAAATTATTGAATCATCATTTCTAATGGTTATAATAATTCGATCAAACCAATTCTTAAAAGTAATGACAAGCATTGAGCAAATTGCAATTCTTAGAAGATATTGGATAAATATTGCACAGACTCTCTTTTATTGAATAAATATAATTTTTAATGCCTTTCAAGTATATTTCACAAATGCTAAAAATTACTTATAGCACGCACAATAAAATCTTAGCATTTTAGTATAACTATAGTTTGGCATATGGATATATCTATATATATATATATATATATTCGTTGGTATAAGCGATGGTCAAATCAAATTTTACTACTTATATTCTTTTGCTATTATAATATCAATATAGATTCAAGTGTTTAGAAAATTTTATTATGCAGCAAAATTGTGATTTTCTATTCGTGAATGGAAACTATATCATTTCTTCTTTTGTGCAAATAAGGAATACAAGAGGTTATCTTAGAAAACGGTTCTTAATCATATACATAAATACTATATTAGAATAATAATCACCTTTTAATTAGTTTGACAAACTTTTTATATATTTAGAAATACATGCATGTGTCTCTTTATTGGCATAATATAGAAATCACGATTGTTTTCTTTATACGGCTTGAAAGAACACAACGTGCTTAGTCTTTAATTATCCCTTCAAGTAATATCTTGTCAATATATTAAGTAAAACCAAGATTGATATTATAAGTACTGAAGTGTTGAAGTGAGACTAGGCACTTAATTGAACAAGTTAACTCATCAATTAGTTGAAATACATCAATTCTTTGCTTAAAATTCTAGATCAAGAAGGAATGTTATTATTTTGGATATGAATTTTGCTAATACCATTTGAGTCATACCGAACACTACATTTGAACCTATATGCCATATTTAGTTTGGTTATGCTTACATTCTGCGGAGTGAATAGTAAAAACAGCGGATTGAATAATAATAGAATTATGAGTTGAATGCACCTTTTCTTTTTGTGCAAAATAAATAAGTATTAAGCTTCATGATGTGAGATTCATTTGACATCATGCCTTCATTAAATCTTCTAATCTTTCAATTAAGCTTTTCAATCAAATTGGCTAAACTTTCTAAAATTTCTATAAGTCCTTTCTTTAGGATCTTTCACCTCACATTATGACTATTTATGAGACTAGGACTAGATCATATGTTAAATTTCATTAACTAAATAATGGGGTTATTCAATGAATGAATCTTTGGTTTTATCAGTTTCTAAATTTTTTACAATTTAATTTTGATTATTTTATCTTTCAACCTTAAATTCAGAATAGGAGAATCATCTTATTAAGTTTGAAACTTAGATCTTAATTATTAGATCACTTTTAGATTGAAACTTAGATCTTAAGTCTTACCTTTAAGATTATGTGATTTAGCTCAATCTCGTGGTATTTAATTCATAATCTCTAATTTAGTAGAATTTGGTCAGCTTTTAGTGTAGAACATCTAAATTCATTAATTATGTCGTAATGATTTATTATTTAACTTATAGTCAACATTGATTTAACCATATTAAGGCCTAGCTAGTCCTAATACTTTGTAACCTATAAGGATGTACTTTTAAATTACACTTGATAGTATGAATTAGAGATCCTGAACTTGTGTATTTTAGAATAGTTAGAATTGTTTAATTAGATAACAACCGTGTCATCGTGTGTAGAAGAGTTCCTTGCTTATTATTTGATTTTTGTGCTACGTATTCCTTGTATTTTGTGCTTAATTCCTTGGACATATCATATAAGAGAACTTTGTGTATGAAATGAAAACTTATAATAATTAAGATAACAGTTGCCTTGAGATCAGTTATATTCTAGTAGGTTCTGGTGCACATTTACCCTAATAGACAGGGGTAAGGATTAATAAGAATGCTTAACATTTCTCATTGATGAGTGTATGTTAAATTTGGGAACTTATATAGTCTTGTAGATATGCCTGACTCCTCAGTTATTTCTAGATGTGTCCACAGAAATAAAAGTAAATGACTAAAATATTTATGCATTTTTATTTACTGCCTCCTCAGTTCTGATGTTCTGTTCTATCCACCATAACCTGGAATGACTATGGGAATTTCTGTCTGGGCCCGATTGGCCAATTCTCTGATATGGCAGTTCTTACATACCTGTTCAGTTTTAATTTACTATGTTACTGTATTATTGATGCATATTATTTTAGTTAGCTATTTTTCCTTACTTACTTGCTCACTTGTACGTATTTATAGGATGCTAGACTTTACTGCTTACTATATGTACCATTTTTATACTTACTATTTTTAATCAGCATATGTCATATGATCATCAGCATATTTAGGATTAGACTTCTCTTTCAGTACTTTTACTTACTGTATTATATATGTATATGCCCCTTCCTTACTTAGTTTGCTTGAGGTATGCTTTTGCCTCACTTTCTATTTAGTCATAAATGCTATATTCATAACTTATTATGTTCCTTGTATGCTTATTGCTCCTATGCTTTTAGTTCACTTTCTATTGTGTTTAAGTATAAATTGTGATATTAATAATTCATGTAAAACTTTCAGCCTAAAAGGTACTTAGATAATTATTTAATAAGATTTTTTTTGTTGGCTGGGGCCCTGACATTGTGAAACCGACAATGTCAGAATCTGAGTAGTTTGGACATCCAGTACCTGCAATAGAGCCACTTCAAAAGGAGCTTCATTCCAGAGTTGAAGAGCCTTAGTTTTGTCTTTTCTTTAAGTAAGGATGAGTGATATTATTCTTTTATTTAAGTTTATTTAAAATTGATGTAATAATTCAGATATTGTATTTTCTTTTACTACATTATTTTATTCTGAGTTGTATGTCATATCTATATTATGATGGAACTAGATGTATTATTTTACCTTTCTTGCTTCCACACTCTGAGATGTTATTTACTTAGTGATTGATTTTCTTTGCTTATATCCTGAGCATATCCTTCCCTTATTAGTGGATTGGGGATTATACTTAATCTAATGATAAGTGAGGGATTTTCCAGAATGGCACTCCACCTCTCGGGTCTAATCTTACTGATCAGGGGGTGGGGTGCCACATTAAGTGTTCTGATTTATATGACATTTAAGGTGAATATGCATATTAGGGTAAGAATATTAAATAGTTAGATAATATTTACTTTTGTTTTCTAGTTTTGATGATTTAAGAGCATTTGTTATATTAAATTCCTTGACATAAATTACATAAGCATAAGCATCAAGATCATTTGTGAACTATGGGATGCAATGTGCATCAAGGTTGAGTAGGAACTACAGGATGCAATGGGCATTATGATATCTAGGATTTCCTTGGATGCATTGTGGCATTAAACACATATTTTAGCATAAATTCAGTGGCATACTCAGTTACATATATAATGATATATAATATTATTCTATTTTCAATTATTTCAATTTACTATTTTCTTTCAGCTGATTTACTTTTAGTATTTATTTAATTACAGTTTTTCTACTTTTGATTCTATTGTTTAGATTTACAATTTCAATGTACTTCTCTAAAATACCAGAAATAATTTTCAAATTTGTTTATTAAGATTTAAATAAATTTTGACTTTATATTGAAAATCTGACTTCACCATTGCGTTCACCACCCCCAAATTAGCTAGGGGTGAAGTTTTGAATACATTTGGAAATCATTAAATTTTTGACGAATATTTTAATATTATTTAAATACCTGAAAATTCGAATAATTAAATACTCATTGGATTGAAAATCCGAGTGCACCATTGCATTCAAAAGCCCTCAATTAGCTAGGATTGATATATTAAAAATATTTAGAACATATTTATTAAATTAAGATTAATTAATTTAATTAATTAAAATAAATTAAATAATTATATAATAATTAAACGGCGTCATCTACTTAGTGCTTGAGGCTGTTTCCTTTTAACCGTTCAAATGGATGGGAATATTGATCCGTCCGATCGAGTGATCGGACAGATCTGAGCTCGTCTTCCTCGGCACTCACGGGACTCACGACGCGTGTAGCCCTACTTTCAGCGCGGTGCACCAAGCCGCATCCACGCATCCATCCGCCGCTTTAGGAGCAGGTTAAGACTATGGATCGACATCCCAATATGAACCTTTGCTCCGAATGATCATTTGCGAAGAAGAGAAATCTTCCGTTCGATCTAACACTATCAACCATCGAAAACTAGGTACCAGTTTCTCTCAATACTTTTATCAGATTGCTGATTTCAAATTTTGCTAGCTATTCCATCTGCTAGATTAAGCTTTGATCAGGTTCGATCGAGTCTGATCGAACCCGATCGTGTCACTTTGATCGCATCGCCACAATACTTACCGTTAGAGTCGAGTCGTCCGTAGTAAGGTCACCTAGGGTTGAAGATTGGACTCGATCTAGGTCGTCATGAGCCTTGATCCTACCACCGACGTAAAGGTCTCGCCATCCTCGTTCCAACACCGTACGGGCTGAAGCTGCTGACTCCGGGAAGCCCTCTGAAATTGAAACCCTAGTCACCGCTATCGAGGATAAGGCGAGGAGAAGGAAGGAATTCGGGCAAGGCCAGGTCAACCCGAGCCGACCCGCGTTCTTCGTAAGCTGTGTATGTCAGGGTGGGACCCACTCAGCGCTGATGCCTCTGCTGCGTGTTCAGCAGTGGGGCCCGCCATCGTTTAAACCAGCCAATGATCGCACGCCGCGTGTCCTCTGTGGACCCCACCCACATACAGCAGAAAAAGTTATATATATATATATATATATATATATATATATATATATATATATATATGTAAGGATAAATAAATATAAATTAGTTTAACTTATAATATATATATATATATATTCAGAAAATATAAAATTAAATAATAATTAAAAATAGATAAAATAAAATAATTAATTAATAGAAAAATAAAAGAGAATAATTAAATAATAAATAACAAATTAGTAATTTTATTAAATGAATATAATTAATACAGAATTAATTATCAGAAATATTTAATATTAATAATAGTATAATTCAATTAAATAGCAAAATATTAAACATACATAACTCCTAAAATAATTATCCAAATCATACAAACAAATATATTAAATTAATCAGCAAAAATCAAAGAATATTTTAGTGCCATCCAAATTTCAATAGGATTAATATTTTGCATAATGATATTTTAGGATATTAATTAATTTGAGAAATATTACAAATATTCAAATTGCTATAACTTGATACCCTTTAACTCAAATATACTCAATATAGGTCTCAAAATACTTAGAAAACCCTAAAGAATATTTTAGCAGTGTTAATTTTACTATTTAGATTAAATTTATACTAATCATAAATAGGACCTAACCCTAATTAAGTCCTTTAAACCTAAGACTTTCAAATGGCCATAAGTTAGTCAATTTAACTTCAAATTAGGTGATCCAAATATTTATTTAAATTAAAAAAACCTAACTTACAATAATCTATAAAAATATTTAGGATCCAATAGTTAGATCTCTTAATTAACTCTAATTACTCAAAATCTTGATTAGTGAATATTAGCAAAATTAATAATTCAAATTGAGTAATTTTAATTTCAGAGAACTCATAAAGTAAATTAGAATCTAGTTGTATAATTAGTTTAGTAATTTTGTGATGTATTTCACTAATCACTCAATAATCACAATTAATCTTAATTATTCACCCTAGGAATTATATTGGCTATAACTTAGCCAATGCATATCAGAATTTGATGATTTTAGGTTCTATGAAAACCTTAAGACATAATCTATAATAAACTAACAGAAATTTTAATATTTTATTAAGGGTAAAATTACTAAAATGCCCTTATAAGGTCAAATTCCTAATTTGACCTTATAAGACAGAATAATTAAGTAACTTAAATAAATAAATTATATATTCAAATATTCATTATTTTTACAGATTATGTTAAAATCATAAAAGCATTAAATTAATGACTTAAGACTATTTTTGGCAGTTCAAAGAAATTACATTGGTTAATATTTTGTCAAAATAGTCAGGTACGCAAATTTACTTATAAGTTTCATTTCAGTATTCTTATTTTGAGCCATTGTCATTTGAGCACTATTTATTACCAAACTGCTTACCGCTATTAAACCTGTAAAAGAATGATATCAAATAGCATGTAATAAAAAAATGAAAAATGATATATATTATTGTGGTGTTTGTCTTTGGATGGTGGAACGCAACACTGAGAATTTGTATAGATTGGGCCTATTGGCAACCCCTAGGAGTTATATAGAGGGATTTAGCCCCTTGTAGGAAGTGGGCAAATCTAGAGGAAAGACACACCATCAGTTCATATTTTGAGTAAGCTACCGACGGGTAGTGAGATAAGCTTCATACAGGTTATGCTTATGGGCTTACACATTTGGGCTCAGGAGTTTACGGACTCGACTTATTGTTACAAATGCTTTTGATAAAATTATTTATTTCATGCTTTCTATATGATGAATTTCACAACTAACTTGCAGGGTAATACTTAAATTAAAAAATTTGCTTTTCTTTTATATGCAGATATTCAGTCATTTCCATATTTGATTTATACCTATTATAGGATACTAGAATACTCTTATAAGAATGATTTGCGTACTCCTACCTGACTGGTAACTGTATTTTTCAGGTTTTGATAATTAAAGATCTGTCAAATAAAAGAGAAGAATAAAGAAGAAAAAAAAAGTGAATATTTCATCTTTTTTTTGTAAAAGATAAATTGTTGTAAAATTTTATATATATTTTGGCTCTATCTTTAAATGTATAATTGGACTTTGGACTTTTATTATTTTATGCCTTTTCTTTATAAAAATGTATATGTTTACATTTGAGATGAATTGTTCTTTAGAGACTCTCGAACTTCGATCCTCGGTCGCCACAACTTCAGTTTTCTATAATTTGATTTCTATTTTATTGAATGTTAAGTAAAATCCTTTAAATGTAACCTACTAATTGCAGCCTAAAATATACTTAGACTAATTATCTAACAAAATTTTCTCTTTTTTGGCTGGGGCCCTAGCATTGTGAAATTGATAATATCAGTTCATAACAGTTAGAGGAGCCAGGTCTGGAGGCAACTCAGGAGATCCTGGAGGAGCTAGAGGAGTAGTAATCAGTTCAGTATTTACTTACTTAGTTTACATTATGCTATTATATAAGAGTTTTATTTACTGTTCTTTCATTTTAATTCTAATTTATAATAATTAAATATGGATGTATTTTCATTTTTTTTCTGAGATGGATATTTTTACTTAGTTATGTAATGAATATTATGGATTAATGTTAAAGCTTTATCACTCTGTTATTATTACTATTTATACTTAGTATTATGATGTGATCGACATGAAACTCATATATATTGGATACATTCTTGTTCCCTAAAAGTTGATAAGAATATTACACTTGTCTTAAGAATTAGTGCTCAATAATGAATCAATTTAGGGGAAGTTCAGCCCTCCCAAGTAATGCACCGTTCTGCTGTCGGTTATGTTGTTATTATCTTTTTGTTGCACGCGGTGATAGGATAGGGCATTTGTAACAACCCAGGTTGTCACCATAGTTAATTAAGACTAATCCTAAGTATTAAGTATAAATATAAGTGCTAATTGGAGTCAACCTCTGAGACCTAGTCCAAATCGGGAGTCAAATGGATCGAATCCTGATTTCTGAAAATCCAAAAACCCTAAAATTTGACCTATCTAAATTGACTTCAGATCAAAAAATGGACACCGTCATTGCATTCATTGACCCCAAATTAGCTTGGGGTGAAATTTTCGTGTCAATCGAAAGTCGTCGAAATTTCGACGAATATTTTAATAATAAAAATACCCCAGAAATCGAGGAAGCAAAATACTCGTCAGATCAAAAATCCGACCTCGCCATTGCATTCCTCACCCCTCAAATAGCTAGGAAAAACATATTTGAAATTTTGGAAAAATAATAATAATAAAATAATATTTTATTTGACGGCGCCGTCCTTCACCGTCAGCTTAAGTGGACGGCGCCGTCCAATCAGACGGATCCGTCCAGACCCTCCGATCCACGCGAATCAGACGGTTGCCATTGTGATCCGCGACCCTTAGTCCGAGCCGATCCGGGCCGTCCGCGCGTTGCGCATCCAACGGCCCAAAGCCATCGTCCTCGGCCCCGTCGCCCACACGCCATGCGGCGTTCCGCCGCCCGCCTCGTCCAACCGGCGAGGCCTCGGCTCCTCGCGAGCTCCGGCCGCGAGCCCTTAAAGGCTAGCTCGAGCTCAGGGTCTCGGTTCATGCATTTGGAGCTCCAGATCGAACCCAGGTGCCTCGTCCACCGTCGATCCGGTACCCCCCCCTGATCTCCCTCCTCCGTTTACATTCCGCTGTCGCGTAGCTTTAGGATTGTGGGTTAGGGTTTAGATCGACAATCAACCGGACCTGATCGACCTCGATCAGGTCCGGCTGACTCAAGCCGAGGCTTAAAGCCTCGGGCCATTTTTCGCACGCCCTCGCGACGTAACCCTAGGACCTGGGGTTTGATTTTGCCGACGATCCCGGCCACCTCCGGCGAAGGTCCGCCCACCGACGTGTAGGCCTCGTCGAGGGCTACCGTCGGCCGTGCGAGCCAAGGTGGTCCGGCGCCGGGAAGGCCAGCAAAAGCCGTGCCCTAGCCCAGCGCCCTCAGGCGTCTCCGCGAGGGAGATGAAGTTCGGGTCGGGCCGGGTCGACCCGAGCCCGGCCCGACCTCGTCGAGTCCGCGTAAGCTGCGTGTAACAACCCGAGTTGTTACCATAGTTGATTAAGACTAACCCTCAGTCTTAAACACAATTATAAGTGCTAATTAGGTCAATTGGAGTCAAACTCTGAGACCTAGTCCAAATCAGGAGTCAAATGGATCGAATCCTAATTTCTAGAAATCTAGAAACCCTAGAAAATTGACCTATTTAAATTGACCTTCGATCGAAAAACGGACACCACCATTGCGTTCCTTGACCCCAAATTAGCTTGGGGTGAAGTTTTCGTGTCAATCGGAAGTCGTTGAAATTTCGACGAATATTTTAATAATAAAAATACCCTGGAAATCGATGTATCAAAATACTCATCTGATCGAGAATCTGACTTTGCCATTGAATTTATTGACCCTAAATTAGCTAGGAAAATCATGTTCAAAAATTTTTGGAAAAATTAAAAAAATAATAATAATATATAATTAATTACTTAACGGTCGTCGTTAACTATTTAACCGTTCCGTCAACTGTAGCTGACGGCACCGTCTATCCAAACGGCTCCCTCTCAGCCATTGGATCGCGCCCAGATCCAATGGATGCGGGCTGTCGTCCTCGGCCCCGTCGCCCTCGTGCGACACGCGGCGCCTCGCCGCGTTTTCCGGCCAATTCAGGCCCTCCTCGGCCTCGGCGAGGTCGCCGGCGGGTCTATAAGACCTCGGCCGACCTCTGGGCTCCGGGTTTGCGAAAATCCGAGCCCAGATCGAGCCAGATCAAGCCCCAAAGCCCGAGCCCCCGACAACAGTCGACTCGAGGTACCCCGATCTCCCCCCTCTCGTCTTCAATTGTTGCAATTTTTGTTTCGATTCCATATTCCGCGAACCTGATTATCGATCGACCGGCTCCGATCGGGGCTAGCCCGATTAGATCTTTGGGAAATAGGTTAGGATATACAATAGAAACCGTTAGGCCGAAACCCTAGAACCTAGGGTTTCGATTTTCCAGCGATCCCGGCCACCTCCGGCGAAGGTCCGCCCGCCGACGTGTAGGCCTCGTCGAGGGCTACCGTCGGCCGTGCGGGCCGAGGCGGTCCGGCACCGGGAAGGCCGGCAAAAGCCGTGCCCCAAGCGCCCGCCCTCGGGACGTCTCCCCGAGGGAGACGAAGTCCGGGTCGGGCTGGGATGACCCGAGCTCGACCCGCCCGAGCCGGGTCCGCGTCAGCCGGGTGGGGCCCACCAAGCCCCGTGGCGCCTTCTGGGCCTGCCACGTGTCCAGTGGGACCCACCAGCCAAAACCGCAACCCTTCAGCTTCGACTGTGGGGCCCACAGTGCCACGTGGCAACCAGCCGGCACGCCACGTGTCACGTGGGGCCCACAGTGCCACGTGGCCGCCTCTAGGCCCGCCACGTGGCAAGTGGGACCCACTGCCCGGTCACCCACGGCGGTTCGGCTTCCCGTGGGGCCCACAGTGCCACGTGACAGCCTCTAGCAGTGCCATGTGTCAGGTGGGGCCCACTACCTAGTCACTCGAGCTGACTCAGCCCCTATGGGGCCCACAGTGCCACGTGACAGCCTCTGGCAGTATCACGTGTTAGTGTTAATTAATTACTGTTAGTGATTAATTAATTACAGTCAGTGGTTAATTAACTTAGGATTAGTGTTAATTACTTTTAAACAATAACTTTAATTAATTAAGTAATTAGAGATTAATTATAGTTAATTTAATATTAATTAAACCTTAAACAGTAATTAGAATAATTAATGATTATTAAATAGTAAAGTATAATTAATTATTCTTAATTAGATATTAACAAGTAATTAAGGCTAATTAAATAGTGATTAGCACTAATTACTTTGCTACAGTAAAATATTAATAAATATAATTTAATTAATTAATTAATAGATTAATTAATATTAATTAATAATTAAGCTTAATTAATCACAGATTAATTAAAGATTAATAATTTCAAAGATTTTATATAAAAACTTTAGGAATGAATAGTAAAATCATTTAATTTGAATAAATGAATAGTAAATTAATTTAAATTATATTTTTGAACAATAAATCTTAAAATTTTAATAACTTTTTATAGGATTATCCAAACATAGCCAATATAGGTCTCAAAATACTCAGAAAAATATAAATAATCAAATAACGTAATATAAAAATTAATTTCGGGGTAAGTATAACGAGATAGTATTTTATGACCTCTTTAGGGCCCCATAACTTTTTACCCTGTTACCGAAACATAGTCAATATGGTCTTAAAATGCTCAGGAGAGCGGCCCCATCACTGTAATAGTACTAGTTTTTTCATTTGGACAGCAGGAGAAAAAGTCAACCCTAGAACTTATAGTTGATTTTAGTAAAAAATGACCAAATTGCCGTTGGAATTCAAATGGCCATAACTTGGTCAAATCAACTCCAAATTCGAAAATTCAAGAAGCTATCTAACCTAGAATTTCAATATCATTAATAAAATAATATAAAATTTAGGGTCTGAACCTTAGAAATTTAAGTAAATGACCAAATTACCACTAGCCTTATTTTAGTCATAACTTGACCGTTTCTCTCCCAATTTAGGCATACTTACTGTCTATCTTCAAGTTAGACAGTAATGAATCAATTGGAATAAGAGAATTCAATTCTGACCCCTAAGTCAAAAGTTGACTTTTTGACCTTTAAAGTAGAGATAAAATGGTCATTTTGCCCTAAGATTGGATTAGGTACCCTTACCCTTTGGGTAACATCCCAAAACACTAAAACTAATATTAAAAATCATTTTAGTAACAATAAAGTGAGTGAAATCAACCCTTAAGTCAGATTCTAATAATTTCTGCTAAGTCTTAAGCACTGCACCTTAAGGACCTTTCCTGAGATTAGGACTAGATCATAGGTTAGAGTTCACTCATTGGGTAAATTGGGTTACCTAATGGGTGAAACTTTAGTTTATTAGTTTCTAGACTTTTTTTTATTTTACAACTCATTCTGATTATTTTATCTTTTAACCTTAAATTTAAGGCAGGAGATTCATCCTATTAAGTTTGATTACTTAATAGGATTTGTCATAACTATTAGATTACTAATATAATAAAACCTAGAACTTAGGTCTTAACCTCTTTGGATTATGTGATTAAACCTAAATCTCGTAGTGTTTAATCCATAATCAATAGGTTTAGAAGATCTTGATTAGATCTTAGTTAGAACGTCTAAATTCATAAAACTAGGACGTGTGATTATTTGATTTAAACTCGTAGTCGTCTATCTGATTGAACTAGATTGGAACCTGATCAGTTCCAAACCTTTTTAACTTATAAGGATGAGTTTCTAAGTTACACTCGACAGTAAGAAAACGGTGATCCTAAACTTGTATAACTTGAAATAGTTAGAATTATTAAGTAAAAAACAAAGGATAGCACCATGTTTAGTAGAGTCCCTTGCTTCTCTTTGATATTTTGTTGCTACGCGTTCCTTGTACTTTTGTGCCATATTTTCTTGAGCATGTCATACAAGATTTTTGATGCATAAATAAACTGTTAGGAAAAATATGGAGACTCCTTAGATTCCTTGTGAAAATATTAAAGTGATTAATGGAAAAATGATAATTATATGAGCTGCCTCTCAGATATTTTCGTGTTTCCTAGCCTCCTTATGTCGCTAAGGGAAGGACCTATTTTATTGTGTGCCTAGTTTACTAGCCTCCTTATATCACTATGGGTACACCGTTGGTGCCTTAGCCGTACTGGTGTTAAGGCTGCCTTGTATACTTAGTTTACTAGCCTCCTTATATCGCTAGGGGCATACAGTTGAGCCTTAACCGTACTGGTGCTAAGATTCTTCGCTTGCTTTGTGTGCTTATTTGCCTAGCCTCCTTATGTCGCTAGGGGTACACAGTTTTATGACTTAGCCGTGATGGTGCTAAGCTTCTTTGATATTCGATGGGCTAGATTAGCTCTTTTCTATATGGCAGTCGATGCACGTATAGTTTTATATGCAGTTATTGTTGTTTACTTTTTAGTATTCTTATTCAGTCAGTTATTTCCTTGTATTGCTTTTATATAAATTTAGGATATTATAACCTTGCTGCTATTTATACGTACCACTGCTGAGTTGCTTATTTTAATTGGCATATTTTCTGTTGATCACCAGCATGTTTAGGATGTAGAACTTTTCTTACAGCACTTATTTAGTTATGTATATTTATATGCCCTTCCTTATTTAGTTTGTATGCAGGGTATGTCTCAGCCTCTTTCCTTTTCTTTGCTTAAGTTAGAAATGACAGTTTATAGCTTTCCCTTTTCTTTTGTACTTTTTGCTGCTCATTTATACACATTATTGCTTAGAAGTAGTAAAATGGTGATATTACATAACCTTTATAATAATCAGCTTAAAACGTACTTAGATAATTGTCTAACCAGATTTTTCTTTTCTTTGGCTGGGGCCCTACATTGTGAAACCGACAATGGCAAATCCTCTTCAGTTAGATGATCATGAGTTAGGAACGGAGCCATACCCAGAGGAAGAGCCCGTAGAAGAAGCCGCTATTTAGCATTTATTTTATATGTGAGGATGAGAGTATTTGCACATTCTATTCTATTTGAACTTTTTAAATGATGTAATAATACATGTACATTGACTGCGTATTTGGATTGTATGCTTATATATTCTGAGTTCTATTTTGATATTCATATTGTGATGCTTGGATGATTTATATTTCCTTAAATCACTTCTGCACTCTGTACATTTACTTATATAGTGATTGTTAAATTTATTCTGTGTTAATCCTTCTATAATCAGATGGATTGTGGAGTTTATCCTAATCCAATAGTAAGTGCGGGGTTAGCCAGAGTGACACCCCACCCTTAACCTAATCCTTTGGCGAATTAAGGGTGCGGGGTGCCACATCGCGGGTGGGGCCCACTACGCCACGGGCAGCCTCCGGGCCCGCCACGTGTCACGTGGGGCCCACACATGGAGCCCACGACACCTCGGCTTCGGCCGTGGGGCCCACCGCACCACGTGGCAGCCGCTGGGCACGCCACATGGCATGTGAGGCCCACTGCCCGAGCCCGCGGCTCGTCGGCTTCGGCCGTGGGGCCCCCTGCGCCACGTGGCCGCTAGCCGGCACGCCACGTGTCCTGTGGGGGCCCGCAGTCGAGCCCCGCGCAGCTCTTTGGCTCCCCTGTGGGGCCCACAGTGTCACGTGGCAGCCTCTGGCAGTGCCACGTGTCATGTGGGGGGCCCATTGCCCAGTCACCCGAGCCGACTCAACCTTTCCGTAGGGGCCCACAGTGCCACGTGTCCAGTGGGGCCCACTGTCTGTTAATTAGAATTAGTTATTACTGTTAGCTTAATTAAATGCAGTTAGTGATTAATTAAATTAGAGTTAATGTTAATTACTTTTGAATAGTAAATTTTATAATTAATTAAATGAATTTAGTAATTAAGAGATTAATTAGGGATAATTAAATATTAATTTAATCTTAATAATAATTAGAATAATTAATTATTATTAAACAATAAAATATAATTAATTATTCTTAATTAGATATTAACAATCAATTAAGATTAATTAAACAGTAATTAGTGCTAATGACTTTGCTAAAGTAAAATAATAATAAATATAATTTAATTAATTAATTAATTAATTAATTAATGTTAATTAATAATTAAGCCTAATTAATCACAGATTAATTAAAGTTTAATAAATTCATAAAATATATATATAAACTTTAGGGATGAACAGTAAAATCATTTAATTTAAATAAATGAATAGTAAATTAATTTAAATTGTATTTTTGAACAGTAAATCTTAAAAGTTTAATAACTTTTTATAGGATTATCTAAACATAGCTAATATAGATCTCAAAATACTCAGAAAAATATAAATAATCAAATAATATAGTGTAAAAATTAATTTCGGGATACGTATAACGAGGTAGCAATTTAGGACCTCTTTAGGGCCCCATAATTTTTTACCCCGTTATCGAAACATAGTCAATATGGGTCTTAAAATGCTCAGGAGAGCGACCCCATGACTGTAATAGTATTAGTTTTCTCATTTGGACATCAGGAGAAAAAGTCAACCCTAGAATTCTTAGTGAAAAATGACTAAAATGCCCCTAGACTTCAAACAGCCATAACTTAGTCAAATCAACTCCAAATTGGAAAATTCAAGATGCTAACCAGCTTAGAATTTCAATGTCATCAATAAACTAAAAGAATATTTAGGATTTGAATTCTAGAAAGTTATGTAAATGACCAAATTACCCCTGGCCTTATTTTGGTCATAACTTGACCGTTTCTCATCCAATTTAGGCGTACTTACTGTCTATCTTCAAGTTAGATTGTAAGGTATCAGTTGGAACAAAGAGAAATCAATTCTGACCCATAAGTCCAAAAGTTGACTTTTTGACTTTTAAAATAGGGGCAAAATAATCATTTTGCCCTAAGTTTGGATTAAGTACACCTACCCTTTATTTAACATTCCAAAACACTAAAACTAATGCTATAATCATCTTAGTGACATTTAAGTGAGTGAAATCAACTATTAAGTTAGGTTCCACAAATCTCTCTAAAGTCTTAACACTATACCTTAAGGACCTTTCCTGAGATTAAGATTAGATCATAAGTTAGAATTCATTCATTGGGTAAGTTGGGTTACCCAATGGGTGAAATCTTAGTTTTATTTGTTTCTAAACTTTCTTTTATTTCACAACTTGTTCTGATTATTTTATCTTTTAACCTTAGATTTAAGATAGGACATTCATCCTATTAAGCTTGATTACTTAATAGGATTCACCTTAACTAGTAGATCACTTATAGAATAAAATCTAGAACTTAGGTCTTATCCTCTTTGGATTATGTGATTAAACCTAAATCTCATAGTGTTTAATCCATAATCTATAGGTTTAAAAGATCTTGATCGGATCTTAGTTAGAACGTCTAAATTCACAAAACTAGGATGAATAATTTATTGATTTAACTCGTAGTCGTCTATCTGATTGAACTAGATTAGAACCTGATCAGTTCTAATCCTTTTTTTACTTATAAGGATAAATTTCTGAGTTACACTTGATAGTAGGAAAACGGTGATCCTGAACTTGTGTACCTTGGGATAGTTAGAATGGTTAAGTAGAAAACAAATAATATCACCATGTGTAGTAAAGTTCCTTGCTTCTATTTGATGATTATTGTTACGCATTCCTTATACTTTTGTGTCATACTTTCTTGAGCATATCATACAAGATTGTTGATGCATAAATAAAATATTATGAAAATATGGAGACTCCTTAAATTCATTGTAAAAATATTAAAGTGATTAATGAAAAGATGATAGTTATATGAGCTGCCTCTCAAATATTTCCTTATTGCCTGGCCTCCTTATGTCACAAGGGGAAGGACCTGTTTTGTTGTGTGCCTAGTTTACTAGCCTCCTTATATCGCTAGGAGTACATCGTTGGTGCCTTAGCCGTACTGGTGTAACGTTGCCTTGTATGCTTAGTTTATTAGCCTCCTTATATCGCTAGGGGCATACAGTTGGTGCCTCAGCCATACTGATGCTAAGACCCTTCACTTGCTTTGTATGCTTATTTGCCTAGCCTCCTTATGTCGCTAGGGGTACACAGTTTTATGACTTAGCCGTGATGGTGCTAAGCTTCTTTGATATTCGATAGGCTAGATTAGCTCTTTTCTGTATGGCAGTCGATGCACAGATATTTATATGTAGTTAAGTCATTTTGTTTACTTTTCAGCCTTTTTATTCATTCAGCTTCTTCTTTATATTGCTTTTATATATATTTAGGATGTTAGAATATTGCTGTTATTTATACTTACCACTGCTGAGTTATTTTATTTTAATTGGCATATTTCTTTTGATCACCAGCATGTTTAGGGTGTAACATTTTTCTTACTGCACTTGTTTGATTATGTATATTTATATGCCTTACCTTGTTTAGCTCGCATGTGAGGCATGCCTTAATCTCTCCTTTGTTTATGTTATAAATGATGATTTATAACTTTTCCTTTTCTTTTGTACTGCTTGCTGCTCCTTTATACACATTTGTTGCTTGGAAGTCATAGAATAGTGATATTACATAACACATAAAACTTATCAACTTAAAATGTACTTAGACAATTGTCTAACCAGATTTTCCTTTTTTTTTTGCGAGGGCCCTACATTGTGAAACCGACAATGGCAGACCCTCTTCAGTTAGACAAGCAGGAGTTAGGAGTGGAGCCATACCCAGAGGAGGAGCCCGTGGAAGAAGCCGCTGTTTAGCCCTTTTATTTTATATGTGAGGATGAATGTATTTGCACTTTCTTTTATTTAAACTTATAAATGATGTAATAATACAGGTACTGGTGACTGCGTATTTAGATTTTTATACTTATGTTTCTGAGATATTTTTTTTATATTCATGTTGTGATGCTTGGATGATTTATATTAAAAAATCGCTTTCGCACTCTGTATGTCTACTTAGATAATGACTGAATGTTGATCATATGCTTACCCCTTCCATTATTATGTGGATTGTGGATTTCATCATAATCCAATATAAGTGAAGGGTTAGCTAGAGTGACACACCATCCCTTAACTTAATTCTTGTGGATTAAGGGGTGGGCCGCCACAGCGTTACACTTCATTTCTCAAAAATCTACATCATTAGGTCGTCATGTGTAGCCACACTTAATTTTTATAGTTATAGAAATCATTAAGCATTTGTTTCTTTTCTAAGAGTTATAAATCCCACTTCAAAAAATAATAATAATTTGAAATGTTCAGATACTCTTCTTAGAGTACATTATGCAAGTCAATTAGTTAATTAGGTCACAAAATCATAAAAATATTAACTAAAAATTTTGTCTAAAGAATTATGAACCTATGGATGAAACATTGGTATTTTTGTCTTCATTGATACAAATGAAATTATATATGATGTTTGCATATATAATTGCAAATCATAATAATGATTCATTATAATCATCTAAATCCTTGAGTTTTAACTTATGTAAATTTAGTGAAAATATTGAACTTAAAAAATAATCTTTAGAAAAATATTATGCTTACACAAGAATATACACCAAAAAATATTCACGACCAATTTTTTTTTTTTAATTTTGCATATATGTCATACAAAAAAGTGTATTCAACCAATAATCTAATTACACATTAGATTGATATATCACCTATATATTTTGATGTATATTAAGGTGTAAGTGTAGCAATACTCTAATCTTTAGTATAAAAAATGTGATTGAATAATTAATACTATTTACTTTATTATAAATTAACAATATTTAATTTAATTTAAATAATTTAGAATCTCTCAAATTTTATATATTTAGAAAAGATAATTAATTTAAGTAAATTGCTACAATACCTTATTGATGTCCCACCGGTGTCCTAACATCATTAAATATTTGATCTTAATATTTAATTCATAATAATTCAGATTTATTAATAAAATTAAGATTATAAATAAATTAAAATGAATTAATAATATTTATTGTTAGAATATTTCATAATTTAAATGGAGACAAAATTCGAGTCATGAGAATATCTAGGCAAAAAAGTCGTAATATCCCATCTAATTTTTATCTAAATAAAACCCGGTCCGGTCAAGCTGCGCCTTCTACAGTCAACTGGGTCGTGCTCCTAATATATATATATTATTTAATTTTAAAATATATTCTAAAAAATATGAATAATTAAAATTTAAAATTTAAAATTTATATTTTTATGAATTTCACATTTAAAAATAAATTTAATAATAATTTTTTTTATATTTAACTCTCTAAATCTTAATTATTTATATTTTTTAGGAAATATATATAATAAAACTCATATATATATATATATATATATATATATATATATATATATATATATATAAAAGATGTAGCAAATATGTGACTAATAAGATAACAAAAAAATTAATTTAAGGGTTCAATCATTGATCACTCAAAGAAGTTGACTAATAATAATATTAACCCACAATATTTTTAATAATAATTATATTTTAAACATTGAATAAAAAATACAAAAAAATATATACTTTAATAATAATTAATATTTAAACTTAACGTATGATTAATACATACTTATTATTTTTGAAAAATATCAACACATAAACTATTATATGAAAACTTATAGCCAAATATTTAATAGAAAAATAAATAATATTTAATAATCTTTTATACATGTGAAAATTTTATATTTACTATATCTAAACTGTAAGAGTTTGATGTGGTCAGCAAATTAAATTATTCGGTATTTAAATTAATTTGTACTAAAGCCCGCTACACGTAGCTTCCGTCAGGTCAGTCCACTCCCTAAAGCCCGCTACACGTAGCGCTACAGCATACTCCATTCGGCTTCTTCGCGCGTTCTTCCCACTCGTGATTTTTTTCTTAAAGATAACGCTGACCCGGCGTCAAAACATTTCATTCAATTATGATGCATGAGCAATATTTTTATATAATATTTAAAAATAAAATTTAAATTTTTTTATGTAAATAAATAAATAAAAATAATAGAGCACTTTTGGATAATGTAATTAATTTATGTATAAATATGTAATTAACTTATCTAATACTATTATTTTCGAGTTTTAGTATGGTATTAAAAAAATTCATCTAATAAAATTTAGATATTATTTTAATATAAATTTTAAAAATAATATTTATATTATTTTAATATAAATAAATATATACTAATAAAATAATATTCAAATTGAACGAATTTTTTTAGATAGTTGCCAATGTAAATATCATTTCTCAATTAAAAATTCTAATATAAATACTCCTACAGAGGCTATCAGCCCTCAGAACGCCAGGCTATTTCCGTATATTTTCCTTTGAAGAGTCCAAAGGAATGGCATCGATTGTACTGGCGGCGACGCAGTTAGCTGCGGGGCTCGGCGTGGTGGCCGGAGCGGCGCTAGTAAAGGCGGCGGAGGGGAGCCGCCTTTTCCCGCCGGCGGCGAGCGGCGGTGGGTGGGGGCGGCGGTGCTCGAAGTGCAGCGGGACGGGGAGGATGGAGTGCCTCTGCTCGCGATGGTCCGACTGTGACCGCGGCTGCAGCACGTGCGCCGGCTCCGGCCAGATGGCCTGCAACAGCTGCCGCGGGTCAGGCTCGGGCAAGCTCGCCCCGATTCGGATCTCGGTCCGGCCGAACCGCCTTCCTCTTTAGTCATTGTTTAGTGAACCGGTTATCGGACCGAGCCGGTCCTTTGTTGGCCATAGATATCGCCACTGCTTTGGTGGTGGCGAGGCTTGCGCGGGGCGCTTATACAAAGTAGACCATTTGTAATCCACAAATGTAGAAATAGAGGAAGGGTAATTTTATGATGATTTTATGTTGGTTTGCATCTATATTGCCCTTACTTGAGAATTTTCTAATCATATTTAACATAATAAATAAATAATATATATATATATATATATATATATATATATTCTTAAACTTGAAATGATCATACAAATAATGTAAGTTTTTTTATCTTGAAAATGCTTCAGTGCACCCATGCTGATTTAGCCACAACCAGTCAAGGAATGCAAACTTCCCCATTCTTATGCGAAGTGCTACGACCAGTGAAACATGTGCTATAACTATGGTTGTTGAGCCATCAACTCCATGATTATAAATTTTACTAATAAAAGAAGGCTCATGTCCTCAATCATCAGTTTTATTAAAATAGATAAAATGATTCAGAAAAGATATGATGCCTTATTAGTAACCATAGTGAACTCAGAAAAGCCCACAACTACATTAGAAGATGCTGATATAGTGTATTACTTTTCAAAAGACCTACCTAGACTACTCTCTACTAGAAAGAGACTTTACCATAGAACTCACACCAAATACTCACTCAACCTCTTGTGAAAGCCCTGCATATAATGACCTCTAAGGAGCTGTAAGAGCCGTGTTATTAGATTTAAGAGCTATTTGATCAAGGGTTTATTCAATCAAGTATGTCACCTTAGGGAGCACACATCCTATTCATTAACAAAAAGGTTACATCCTTTAAGTTATGCATCAATTACTGCAAACTTGATAAGGTAATCATCAATATCCATTATCCTCCACCCTGACTATATGACATTTTCTATTAATTATTGGGAGTCTTGATCTTATTAAAGATCAATCAAAATTCTAGGTACCATCAACACATAATCAAGGATGAGAATGTCCATAAGATAGCATTTTCTAAGAGATTTGGCCACTGTGAGTTTTTGTTCAAGCCAATTGGTTTAATGAATACCCTGTCTATCTTTGTGAACAATACAGAGAGTGCTCAAGCCCTATCTACATCAATTTGTTGTCATCTTCATTGATGATATTTTGATCTATACCAAAAACCAAAAAGAGCACGAAGCACAGCTGTGTATTATTTTAGAAATGCTACGAACCCACCAATTGTATGCCAAAAGTTAGTTCTGAAGGCGCACATATAGATCCTAAAAGGATTGACCCCAACTAATAAGTGTTATTTATATTTTGAGTTTTTTGAAATTGGCTAGGTATTAAAAAAGTTTTTCAATGAATTTTTCCAAATCTCGATCCCACTAATAAGACTTGCCCAAAACGTTGTCCCCTATGTTTGAGTATTGAGCGTGAGCAAGCCTTGCAAAAGTTGAAGGGTGCTCATGTTAGCACTAGTCTTAGTCTTACCAAATGAGGACTTATAATATCAATTTGTTAGCAATGCATTGCTCCACAGATTATATTGCATTTTGGGCATGAGAAGAGAGTGATTGATTGCACGTTTAGATAGTTAAAGGTGCACGGGCAATACTATCTCCATGTGAAGCCATTAAGGACTAGAGTTAATTTTCATAGTTTTCGCCCTAAATATTTGGAGGCACTATATCTATAGAGTGAAGTATGAGATATATGACGATCACTTAAGTCTTTAGTATATATTCACCGAAAGACATGAACTTTTGCCAACGGCGCTGCGTATAACTAATTAAGGACTATGCTCCATGTGAAGCCATTACATAATGGATGCAAATAGATAAGGCATCTTGTGCACTTAGTACACTCACTAGTCAGGACTCCTTAGTTCGAGATTTTCTTAAGATGAAGGTCTATGCAGTACTAATCCCTCATTTGAGTGCTATGCTAAATTAGGAGATGGAGGAGCGAACCCTTAAGGATCGTATTAGATTCACACATATAATTAAGAATTGTACAATTTACTTCAACCACTATATATTTTATGAAGCCCTCTACGATGAAGTATGTCACTTTCTTATCTTGGTCAGAAGTATGAGGCGCCCAAATCAATGGCTCAAGCTTAGTAGAAGAGACTATTCATAAGATCTACTGGATTCAAATTTGGATGAAAGTTTTCTAAGACCACTAGCATTAGGACGTAGACTCTTAACTTGGAGACTTTATCGATATGAAAGTCATCCCAATGTGAGATATCTTTCACTTTAACATATCAAGTAAGTTTATTCTACGATATTTAAGATTGTTCAAAGTTTTAGCATGAGTAGTGTAACGCCCTGGTGCTAAGTTGGCAATGAACCCAATAATTATAGTTCAATTCTTATTTAGAATGCATGTTATTTGTTGAGATTAGCTGTAGTTTTAGTGTGTTTTATTCAATTTCAGCTATAAAGTGATCAAATTACAAAAAGAGGAGAATTTTTGAAGAAGAAGAAGAGGGTGCAGTACGACACACCACATCTCCAAGCTATTCGAGGTTGGCCGTCGCAGCGTGCCATAGTGCCAGACTAACTCAAAGCTAAGTTTCGCAGCACACCACAGTGCCAGTCTTCCCAAGATCAAGGTGCTTCCTGATTCGAGGATTGGCTCAACAACATGCCACAACGCCAAGACGCTCGAGACCAAGGCACCACAATGCGCCGTAACCCCAAAACTACAATTTTTTTAGGCGTTGTAGCACGCCACAGTGCCTATCTGCCCAAGAGAAAGGTGCCACCACGCGCAATAGCGCCAAAACTATAATTTCTTAGGCGTTTGTAGCGCGCCACAGCACTCATCTTCCTGAAAGTAAGGCGTCATAGCATGTCGCAACACCAAATCATCTATTATCTTTGGTGCTACAGCACGCCGCAGCGCCTAACCAGCTATTACCTGAGGCTCCTCAGTGCTCCACAGCACCCATCTGCTCAAGAGCAAGGTGCCACAATGCATCGCAGAGTTGAACAGGCCGAAACTCCCGCGCCATAGCATGAAGTAGATCACGCCAAAAACTGCCTTAAAAACCTGCTTTAAGTCAGCATTGGGAAGACCAAAAACTTTAATTTCTCCAGTTTCCCACACATAATTAATTGCAAATAATAAAGATCTTTAGTTTTAAGAGGAATAAAGAAATGAAATTGATTAACTTCAATTCTCAAGGGTGGAATTTATAGCTGCTTGAAGGAGAGAGGGTTGGGGAAAGTGTTATAAAAGGAGAGAACAAAAACTTAGAAAAGGTTCTAAATACAGTTGGGAAAATACCACTACTAAGGGGAAACCCTAGTCTTCAAAGAGGATCAAACAAAGGTTGTAGCTTGAGGAGGTGAAAATCATAGAGAACAAGTTAGAATACAAGGGCTAAAGAGAAGGTGGAGAGAATACCTATGATTGTTCCTACGTTGTTGTATTCTTGACTCAATTTTTCATTCTTATCTCTTTTAAGAGAAATATATTTGTTCATGATTTCTAATAGCTTTCTTCTTTCTTTTATTATAATGATAGCCTAAACCCCCATTTTGGGGAGGGTAAGGTAATGAACATGTACTGATTTTTAGAAGGTGTGTATGAATTATCTCTTATTTGTAATGAAATGGCAAGTCTAGCTGAAAACTTTTCATTTATGAATGAATAAAATGAGTTTATTGAGTAATGAGTATTTTGAATATTTGTTAAACTTCAATATTTTTATAGAAAAGCTCATAAAGTTTTATGATCGTCTTGTTTAAAATATGTACATTTTTTAGCGTTAATACCGCGAATAAATATAACATCATTTATTGTGCTAAAATAGCTTGTGCACAACTTCTATACAAAAGCTTAATCATTTGAGCCATGAGAAAATTATATAAAGTCTCTGTGCTCCATAGCTTAGTCTATAACAATTGGATGAGGCATGTTAGGCAGTGGATAAGATGACATAGTTTACGTAAGCCATTGCCAACTCCAAGTTAAGGTATGGACCTGATGCATGTAAGCCGATACCCATTTATAAAACTCCATTGCTCACCGTTGATTTACGTGAGATTTAAAATTTTGTAATATATTTTCTGCAGAACAAAGGTCAGATTGCGACAATATAACAAATAGAAATGTGCAGTTGCCAAATAAATGCTTTATTTACTACCACAATAGATAACTATCACTACATTAAGATATTGAAAATATATCTTACGTATTACTATCAAATTTTGTAATTTACTTAGGTAATAGTATATAAAATTAGAGGTAGCAAGGAATGCCTACCTGATTTAGTATGTTTGTTCCTTGTATTTCACTTTAACCAATACCAACCCCCTTTAAGGCTATAGTATTGTGGCGCCCCATCCCCCTTGTGGTGGGGTGATCGCCACGGTGCAATCCCTCACTTATTATTAGATTAGGCTTTCATCCCTAATCCACTAATAAGGGAAGGATGTGCCAAAATATAGAACTGAATTCTTCACTAAATAATCATACATTAATATCAGAGTGCGGAAGTAAATGAAAGTAACATCCATTTAACCATAATGCATAATAAATAATATCCCAACTCATAATAAAAAATGTAGTAAAAGAAAATAGAATTTAATACCTGTATTATTATAATATTTAATTAAAGTTTAATGAAAGCAAGAAAATCACTCATCCTCACTGAAATAAAAGAGCAACTAAACTAGGGATCCTTAGCAATAAGGCGATCTTTCTCCTGACTCTGCTCTCCTTCTGGTGCTATATTTACAAAAAGCTTAGAAATTGAAATTGTCAGTTTCACAATGCCAGGGCTCCTACCAAGAAAAAAAAACTGGTTAAGCAATTATCTAAGTATATTTTAGGCTAATAATTTTCATGTATTTTATGATAGCACCAGAAGTAATAAAGCTTATGCAATTTAGTTGCAACAAAGCATTAATAGAAAGGAATAAAGCTATAAACTATACATTTATAACTTAAAAAAATATGAGGTCATAAGACATACCTCACCCCAAAATTGTAAAGAGAGGTTAAGTATTTTATACAAACTATTAAGAGCAAGTAAGATCCTAAGCATATATGATCAAATTACTTATGCTGATGAAATGCAATATAAATAGAAATAAATCTAGCATCCTAACATACTTTCATATAAAAATAGAACTACTGAAAATATATAAATGCTGGGAATACTATAAATACAGAAAATGCTGCATAAATACTGAAAAATGCTGAACTAAAAGTATATAATAGAAATATTATCTTTCAAATGGACATATGTCTAATTAGTCCTGCCATAATAGAAAATGGTGGCTCAACTAGCCACTAAATAAATCTTCTGAAGCATCTAGGACACTAATGCCTATATCAACATGTCCATTAAAAATATATCATAATCTTGTATATATATCCTCCAGGACTTTAATTCCTAAGAACATAATTGTATTAAATCTCAATATATGCATCAATATTGTAGAGGCAAACTAATTAGGACACATTCCACTAAAATATTATATAATTCATTGATTCATCTTTAATTCATCACATCTTATTTACTTATGATTGTGCATTATGCAATTTACAAAGCTAATATATAATATTCATCAAATTTTCTATGTCTTATATAATATGCCAAAACCATAAAGGTTCAAAATAAGAAAGTAAAGCATACAAAATAAGGTGTAAATAGCACTACACATACATATGTGATACCACTTATTTTCTAATTTAATCATTCTAACTAATTTAAGATTATACAAGCTCAAATCTCTAATATTCTACTATCCAGTATGAACTCAGAACTACGGTCCTATAAAGTTTAAATCATTAGAACTAATCATGGTCTAATATAATTCAATCAGTGATGCCTACATAAATTAAATAATAAGTCAAATCATCTTTATTAATGATTTTAATTAGTCCAAACCAATGTTAATTAAGATAAATCAAGATTGAGGGATTAAGAGTTAAATTCCAAAATGTTGGGGTTTAATTAACCCAAAAAGCTCTAAAAACTAAGGGTTTAAGGTTAATCCCAATTCTCACAGATTACAAGTTGAGGCTATCTTATTAAGCATAATCAAATTTAATAATATGGATCTCTAATTTTAAACTAAGGTTTATATACAATATAATCATAATAATGGATGAACTCTAAGAACTAATAAAACTAAGGCTCCATCCCATTGAGTGACCTATTTACTTAATGAATGAATTCTAACCTAAATGTACTACTAAATCTTAAGGAGAATTCATAAAGATAAAGAAATTATTTAAAGAAAATCCTTAAAGAAATGACTTACTAAATGATTCAATTATTAAGCATTAGAGTTACTTAAGTCTTAACTATACTGGTCTACTAATTTTGAGAACTTAGGAATAATATAATGTGGTCTTAATTCCACATTATGGAACTTATAAATTTACTTAGGAATTTATTAAGGGAAAGTTAGGGTTTTACTTAGGATTTAATTTACTAAGAGTGACGCCCCGCCCCTTAACCACCAATAATCAAGGCTAAGGAGTGGTGTGCCACTTTGGCAAATCAGTCACTTATCATTATATTAAGGTGTAAACCTCAATCCATTAATAAGGGAAGGATGTGCCCTAAATAATGCAGTGTAATCTTTCACTAAGTATATATATTAATCATAGTACAAAAGCAAGGAAAAAGTAAACTGATACATCCAATCCATCATAATACAAATAAGAAGTAAACATGCAGCTCATAATAAAATAGTATAGCAAAAGAACATACATGGGTACCTAAATTATTACAACAATTTTAATATAAGTTTAAAATAAAATAAATCACTCGTCCTCACAAGCAGAATGAAATGACAGCTAATATGTTGATCTTCTGCCCCAACCTGATGCTCCAAGAATGGCTCCTCTTCAAGCACGAGGTCCTCAAATTGCTCAGAACCTGCCATTATTGGTTTCACAATGACAGGACCCCAGCCAAAGTAAAGAAGATCTGGTTAGATATATTATTTAAGTATATTTTAGTTCATGAGTTTTATGATATCACCATTTTACTTAGATTATAAAGCAAGCAAAGTGTAAGGGTGCAACAAGCATACAAAGGTATATAAAAAGTTATAAATATATCATTTATAATTGAGCAACATATGAGGCAAAAGAATATACCTCAATAATAAGATGTGACAAAGTTAGGCATATTTATATAAATAAAGTAAGAAAAGTACTGAAAGAAAAGACTCATCCTAAACATGCTGATAATCTTATGGATTATGCAAGTTTAAAAGTAAGCAATCTATCTGTGATATGTAATAAGTAAGCAGTATAGGAAATATAACATCCATAATATATAAGTAAACATGTAAACTAAAGGCTAACTGCAGTAAAAAGTAATAGTAAAATAGTAAATAAGTATGCAATGACTGCCATATCAGAAGAGCGCTAAACTAGCCTGTTGAACTAAAAAATGTAAAGTCTTAGCATCATCTGAGTCTAAGCCAGTAAGTTTCTCAGCGTCATAAGAGGCTTAGGTGAAATAATGAAGTAGAACTGAACTAAGGAGGCAGTAAGTACAAATGCAGTAATGTTTTAGTTATTTAATTTATATTTGTGGACATATCCAGAAGTAGATGAGAAGTCAAGCATGTCTACAAGACTAAGCGGGTTTTAACTTAACACAACACTCCTCAATGAGTAATGTTAAGTAATCCTTATTTCTCCTTACCTTTATCCAGTAGGGTAAAATGCGCATGATAAATAAGTAACTGAACCCTATGCAAATGTTATCCTAATTATTCTAAGTTTTCATTTTATGCATCAATGTTCTTATATGATATGTTCAAGGTAAGGCACAAAGTACAAGGAATGAAAAATCAATAAGTCAATAGTAAGCAAGGGACTTTACTACACATATGTGATATCCATTATTATGTACTTAATCTGTTCTAACTACCCTAAGTTATACAAGTTCAGGATCTCTAATTCCTACTATCAAGTATAACTTAGAAGCATGACTATGAGCTAAAAGCAATTAGAACTGATCATATTCTAACTTAATTTAATCAATACCGCTTACAAATTAAATAAGTAATCAATACGTCATATTTAATGAAATTAAACGCTCAAAGCCAAGATCTGATCAAGATCTACTAAAGCTAGGGATTATAAATCAAACACCACAAATTAAGTTTAATCATATAATTTAAAGGGTAAAGCTTAAGGACTAAAGTTTAAGTCAATTTATGGACTAATAATTAATGCAAAACCTATTAAGCATAATCAAAGCTTAATAAGAGGGATCTCCTAATCTTAATTTAAAGTTAAAAGATAAAATAATCATAGTTAAAATATAAAAATTAAAAAACTAATAAAACCAAGGTTTTATTTATTGAAATTTATTCAATGAGTGAAATCTAAATTAGTTTTATTCCTAATCTTAAAGAAAAGATCCTAAGGTGAAGTGTAGATCCTAAGGGAACTCCTAATTAATGATAGAGGATTTTAAGGATTTATGATAATTGTTACAATTTATCTTTATGTGTTGTCCAAATTTACTCAAAGAGATTAGAAGATGTGATTAGGACTAAGTATAATGCATTAATTTTACTTAGGATTTTCAAAACTTAAAATAGAAATTTTATTAAATTACTTAATAATGGGATTAAGGGTTCTAAATTGATCCCAAATCAGTTTTATTACTTATTTTAATGATTTAAATGATATTTTAGAGGTTAATAGCACTTAACCTAAATTTTGGGACAAAATGACTGTTTTGCCTCTACTTAAGGGTCTAAAATGCTATTTTTTAATTAAGGGCTTCAAATTAAATTTTGTTGATGCCAAATAGTTCCTTGTTATCTAATATGAAGATAGATAGTATGTTCACCAAATTTGGACAAGTATTAAGTCATATAGGTCTAATTTAAGGATTTTAACCTATAAGGGAATTTTGGTAATTTCACTTAGTGAAATCTAATAATTCAGTTAATTTATTGCTGTCTACTGTCCAAGGATTTCATAGAATTCAAGAACACTAAATTTTGATGTTTAATGATTAAGTTATGATTATTTAAATACTAAGGTTCTATTATGAAAAATTAGGGTTTATAAAAGAGTCAAAATCTTAACTTTACCATATTCAAAAATCACCTCTAATTTTATACAATGCTTAATTATACTAAATTTATATTTGATTTTGATATGTTTTGGCCCCATTATAATTCTAGAGTTATTAAAATATGAAAAATCACAAATTTGGGCAATTCTGGACAGTTATAGGAACTTTCGGACAATTCTGGGCACTACGGCGTGCGGTAGCGCCTTCTGGCTGAAAACTAGGCACTGCGGTGCGCTACGGATCCAATTTTCTCGAGACGTAGGTGCTACGGTGCAGCAGTGCTTTCAGGGGCTGCGGCGCCAAATTTCCCGAGAGCTTGGTCCTACGGCGTGCTGTAGTGGTCCCTAACCAAGAGCTAAGCACGCTACAATGTGCTACGGCATAGCCAACCCGAGACGCGGGAGCTGCGGTGTGTTGTAGTGGTCCTTGGCCAAGAGCCAGGCACTACGGTACATTGTAGTGCTCGACGATGATTTTGCCTATGCAAAAACTGAAATGTGTCTCCTTTCACACTCAAATACTCTCAATTTAGGGCACTTTACATGCGGTGCCATATACCGATGGAAAGTTATTTCCGAGACCTTTCCATTGATACCAAAATCGACACTAAAGGGTCATTTTGATGATGCAAATAATGAGGTTAAGGGTCTCAGGTATACAGAAAGAAGTAATAATAGTGTTGTTTATCTACCATAAAATTACCAGCTTAATAAGCTCTAATGAACTCCATGAAATAGACATGCAAGGTAAATGTAGAAACTATTTGATAAAGAGAAGAGGTACCAAACAAGTACCTTGGTTTTAAAATGAATAGAGGAAGAGAGATCTATTTTTTGCAGGAACTTGGGAGCTTGAGAACTTGAAGATTCCTTTAGCAAGCACAGCAAGGGAAGGGAAGAATAGAGGAGGGGATTCAGCTTGACAGCAAGATATGGAGGGAGAGCTAAGAGTTTCCTTTAAAGGAGAAGGAGAAGAGGAGGTTGTATGCATGGCTTATGGGAGAGGAGCAAGTCCTCTCCCATCGCAACATGGAAGGAGAGGAAGGAGCAGAGGCTCTTGCGTGCACTAGGCAAGGGTAGGGGATGCCGAATGGGGAAAGGATGGGAGGAAGGAAATAAAAAAATGGATTTAATTATTTTTAACTTAATTTATTTAAATTAATTAATGCTTTAAAAATCAGATTTTATAACATGCTCCGAAAAATCTCAAAAATTAATCCCTAACTAATTTCGGGTGAGGAACTCAATGGCGAAATCAGATTTTGATTCTGACGAGTATTTAATTTTCTAATTTTTTGGGGTATTTAAATATATTAAACTCTTTGCGAAAATCTGACAACTTCAAATACGACCAAAACAACACCCCTAGCTAACTTGGGAGTGACGATTGCAATGACGAAGTCGGATTTTGATTTCAAGGTCAAATTAAATATCTCATTTTATAATTAATTAATATTATTGTTTTAAATATTCAATTGAGCTTCTAATTGCTCCAAATTCTTGAAGATTGATTCTAATGACTAGATGAACTCAATGGAATAACAATTATGATACAATTAAGCTATGATTAGATTAAGTAACAACTTATAGTTATTACAATAAGTCCAAATGATCTATAATTGATTCCTAATCACTTAATTCACTAATTTTACTAAATAATTTAGAATTTTAAGGCTTAAGAACTCTTAAACCTAATTTTGGGGAAAATGACCAAAATGCCCCAAGTTAAGGGTCTAAATGTAACTTTTTGAATTAAGGCTCTAAGCAAAAATTTATTAATGCAAAATAGTTACTTACTATCTAATATGAGGATAGATACTAAGAACACCTAATTTGGCCAAAGATTAAGCCTAATGAACTCAAATTTGGGTTTAAGCTCATTAGGGGTTGATTATCTAAACTACTTAAGGAAATCCAAAAATTTTGCTATACTTATGTCCTTCTCTACCTAAGAATTCTATAGAATTTAAAATTACTAAATTCTGAGGTCATTTGACAAAGTTATGATCAAAATAAGTTTTTTGGTTTAGATGTGTAATTAAAGAGTTTTAGAAATAAGTCTAAAAAGCTAACTTTTTCATTTGGTATCCAAATTGAGAAAAGTCAGATGCTATAGTTTTCATGTAGCACATTTATCACAATGAAACTAAGTTCACTCAATTTGAACTCCATTTGGTTAACTTATGCCCTAATTAAAGTTTATGGTGATTAGTAGGTGATTAATGAAATTAATTGCAAAATTACAAAATTAACTTCACTACTATGTTCTACACTATACTAAGAGCTAATAGCAACTTATATTTTTAAATTTGATTAATTAGTGAAGCTAATCTTCACTAATTAAGATTTGGAGTGATTATGGATAATTAGGCAACTTAATTACCAAAATTAAAATATTATTACATTTTACTGATCTACACATTCCCCTAATCAAAATAATATGTTGAATTGTCTAATTTGGAGCTTAATTGACTAAGTTATAGCATAATGAAGATTTAGAGTTTTAATGAAGTAATTAGGACAGGTCCTTAATGTCATTAGACAAAATATAAGTTTAACAGTAAATTGGACACCACCATAATATTCCTCGCATTTTTTTGATTAAAATAAAATATAACTTTAATATATTTGGATTATTGGAATGTAAGTTATGAGGGATTAAAATTCTGCTAATTAATCATTAAATTAAACTAATATTACACTGACATTAAATTAATTAAATTATTCTGTAGGTTAAACAACTGTGGGCCCACCATTGGATCTGCAACAATGAAGCGAACCCCATGAAAATAATGCATGAGCTGACGCGATGCGGGCCCCATAACAGCTCAGCAGTGTTGTAAACGACCACACGATACAAGGGTCAGGCCCAGGTCGACCTAGCCTAACCTTGACCTTCACCTCCTTCGAAACCCACCTACGATAAGAGGACTAGGGCATTCGATTTGGAGGTTGATTCGGCTTCGCCAGAGGTCGGCTCACTCGACAATGGATGGAGCACGGCAAGAGATAGCTAGCGCTTACTGAACCACGGACGGAGGTGGTCTGGATTGCCGCAAAACTCTAACCCTAGGTGAACTGAGTGGGACGAATGGGACCTTACTGTTGGCAACCATGGACCTCCTTCTAAATTGGTTCGATCGATTGAGCCGATCAAACATCATTCAACCATATGAAATAGCCATACGAAACGAGAAATTGCAATTTGAAAGGAAGGATTGATGGATAGAAGAGTACCTGATTGACGGCTCTGAGGGATTCGCTCGACTTTAGAAAAAAACCTCGTGCAAACGAGATTTGGGCTTGATCTATGGGGTTTATTCGCACATGGGATTTGCTCCTAAAGAGGTGGCAGACGCTTGTTGCCGTCGTTGGGTGCCACGTGCCGCCACACGTGACACACATAGCTCACGCGAAGAAGACGAAGCTCCTGCTATCCAATCTGATGATCTGTCAGCTTAGGAGAAATTGTTAGATATAATGGTGCGAACAGGAAGGGAGACGATACCATTTAGGGAAAATTTAGATAATTATTAATTTATTAATTATTTCAAAATTTCTTAATTAAAATTGGTTTGTTAAATGACTTATGAAAAGATTCAAATAATTCATCCTTAGCTAAATGAAGGGTGAAAAATGCAATGGCTAAATTGGATTTCGATTTTGACAAGTATTTAATTATTTATCCTATTTTCAGGATATTTTAAATATATTAAAATAATTGGGGAAAATCTAACAACTTCCAAAACATCACCCCTAGCTAATTTGGGGGTGATGAGCGCAATGATAAAGTTAGATTTTTTATTTGATATTAATTTAGTTAGGTCATTTTCTAGATTATCAAAAAATTTCAAAATTAGGGTTTGGTCCAATTGACTCCCAATTTGAATCAAAACTTCAGAATTTGCTTCTAATTGCATATTAAGACTTTTGGAATTATGATCAAGACTTGGTTAAGCCATGATTGACTATGGTAACAATATTAAGATGTTACAAGTATGATCTCCTAATATCACTATAGGTCTACCCAACCTAGTACTGGTACAAGTCTAGTAGCAAATAAATATTTTCTTGGAACATTTATTTTGATGATATAAATTCATGTAAGATATTATAATTTTATTTAAGAGTGTGGCAAACATTTATAAAAGTGATAGTAAACAAAATAATAGGTTTCAAAAGTAATTATCAGCTTGTAAAAAATAAAAAATTTGAGGCTCAAAGCAAAGCATCACGAAGTAACAAAATTAGCATATAAATGTAATTCATGATATTCGGGTACCTAACTTTAAGTTCCATGTTTGCTTTGAATTGATCTCTCTATAATCTGCATATACATAATTTTTATTAAAAATATATTTTAATATATTTTCAATTATTTAATAATTACTTATTTATTTATTTATTAAGATAACATACTAACAAATTCAAAATTGAATATTTAGGATAATAATTTATGAGAATGTCTATAATAGCTTATTTAATTTGTGATATTAATTAAGCTATTAAAATAATAATTTTGCATTATTATTAAAAAATAATATAATGAATATTTTTAATATTATTTATATGTATATCTATATAATTATTAAATAATTTATAAAAAATAGTTAAATGATTATTATTTTTATTTATTAATTATTTATGTATATTATATAATAAAAATATTATTATTATATTTTCTTTTTCTCTCTCTTCTTTTTTTTCTCTCTCTCTCTTCTTTTTCTCATATTTCCTTCTTTTATTTTCTTTCTTATTATGATAATTCTTCTTTACTCTCTCTCTCTCTCTCTCTTCCCTTTCTTTCTTCTTTCTTCCTTTCTCTTTTCTATCATTAATGTTAATACTAATATTAAAAAAAAGAGAATAATGGCTAATAATAAAAAGAATAAAATTGTATATCTTATTGATTAAGATAATTTCTTAATTAAAAAAAATAGGAATCCCAAATAATGATAATTCATCATACATATTATCATTATTATTTCTATAATAATAAAAGAAAATGATATGAGAAATAAATTACTATAAAAATGACAATATAAAAAAAGAAATCAAATTACATAATAATATAGATAAAAGAAATTGATTAATAATTATAAAAGAAAAATGAAAGGAAATGGTAATATTAATAATCATAAAGAATAATCTTAATACTTAAGATAAATATTTATGATATTCAACATACATTTTATTATTATTATTATCATAAATAATGCTAATAATAATTAACTAATAATGATAACAATAATTCTATAAATAATACTAATAATTATAATTAATAATATTGTTATGAGATCTTCATTAATTTTATTTTTATTTTATTTTAATAAATGAAATTCTCTCACCATCTTTATCTTCTCTCTTTCCCATTCAAAGGGATCTTCTCATAGCCGGTGGTGGATTGAAGCGGCGGTGCACCAGCTGGTAGGGGGTGGCGGCCTAGGGAGAGGAGGAAGTGGAGAATGTGAGATGTGAGGAGAAGAGGAGGTTTTGGGTTTATCTATAAAGGAGAAGGATGGTTTTGGCCAGCGACCAAAGGAGGGCATTCACAGATCAAGGGGGATGGCTGGATGCTGGAGAGGTGGATGCCGAAGGTTGGAGGAGGAGGCATATTTTGTGTGGGGGCAAAGAGGGATTTAGGGCACTATTTATTGCCACTATAAGCAGATGTCATTGTTCTCTGTATTTTCAAATAAAGACACAATTTGGCATGTTATGCATAATTATATTGTTATAAACTTTGCTTTAAATGCATATTCACATGAAACCTATTTGTAACTATTGTTACAACAATTTGGTAGACCTTTATTGCTCATGTTTAAGTATTGTTGTTGCCCTTGTTATAAAATATAAATATTTATTAATGTTTTTATTTAATTATTATTTACTTAGATTATTCTAACTAGTTTCAATTCCTCTAACATTTTCATGTGTTAGGTTAGGGATATTAAAGGCACTTAAAGCTACAAAGAATGAAGATTGAGTCATTTACTTTAGAAGCAATGATCACCAAAATTATCTTAGATTCATTTTAATTTTATTTTACTTTTACAAGAGATATAATATTAAACTTGGATGGATTTGGATTGTGATGTATATTATTATGTGATGAATGGAAATGATGTGCCTCATTAGGTTAACCACCCTATGTGTGGCGGTCGCCCCATAATCATAAGGATTAAGGAGTGGTCGACACTTAGCACATTCTTCACTTAACATTTGCTTAGAAGTTAAAGACTCCAAATCAATCTTAAGGGAAAGATGTGCTTATCTTAAATAGGTAAAGGAGAACAATCACTTCATGAGTATACTATGAAACAAAAGTGCGGAAGAAAAGTACAAACTGAAGTAATCATCCATTCATCCATATTACAAAGTAAAACATCCAACTCAGAATATACAATGCAGGAAAAGTAAAGTACAATTTAATCCTGTATTATTACAAACATTAAAGTTTAAAGACTAAAATATAAAGTGAAGTCTCTTATCCTTTCGAATGCAAAAGTAAAATAAACTAGGAAGAAAAATCTAGTGGTCTTCATCAACCTGCACTTCTTCCTGAACCTGCTCTTCTAAAGGTTTAACCTCCTCAAATAGCTCAGAATCTACCATTATCAGTTTCATAATGGTAGGTCCCCAGCCAATAAAAGAAAATTCTAATTAGACAAAATGTATAAGTACATTTTAGGGTAATCATTTTTATGTATTTTAAAGATATCACAAACTTAACTTAAGCGTAAAAATAGCGATAAAGCGACAAAGAAAGGAAAGGCTAGTTATAATAATAAATTATAACTCAAACAAAATGTGAGGTAAACACATACCTCAACTTAAGCTGTATAAAAGGTAAGTAAAGTGCAAATATAAATCTACTAAGTACAAATAAAATTCAAAAATAATATGATCAAACTAAACATGCCAATTTATAGAATAAAAAGTACTGTATAGAAAATAAAGTCTAGCATCCTAACATGCTTTTAAATAAAGTAAAGTAATTGAAATAAAAAGATTATTACTAGAAATTTTGTAATACTGAAGAACTGTAAAAAATGAAAATATAACAGGAAATGAACTGAACTGTAAGGTAAAAGTGAGCCAGAGCTGTAAAGAAACTGTAAAGTGGCTATAAAATGACTTAAAAGTAAAGTAAAGTAAAGTAAAGTAATTGTACTGTGTGACTGGAAAATAAAAGTAAAGTATAAAGTAAAGTGTAGAGATATTCCTACTTAATTTTGCCAAAAAATAAAGTCTATCTGTGCATCTAGGAGAAACATCCTAGATTAAAGTATGATGTGCTAGGAAAGTGTCCTAGTCACAAGGTAACGTCCATCTAATCATCCAGGAAAGTATCTCCAGCAAAAGTAACAAGCACTAGGAAAGTGTCCTAGGCAAAAGTAATATGCACTAGGGGAAATTCCCTAGTCAAAAGTAACAAGCACTAGGAAAGTGTCCTATGCAAAAGCTATCCTAAAGTAAAATTATACTAAATGGTAGACTAAGTAAAACATAACCCACAAAGTGTATTAAATTTTATTTTATTTAAGTTTTCTTTTTAAGTTATGCAAATGCTATATAAATGCAATTCAAGTTTAACATTGAATATTCATTAAATATTCATGTTTAATAAAATATGTACAAAAGTGTAATGAGGCTCAAAAATAAGAAAAAGCATAGCATTTTAATTTAAAAGTAATAATAGCACTACATAAACTTTGTGATATTACTTGTTTTCTAATTTAATCATTCTAACTACTCTAAGTTACATAAGATTCAGAATCATAAATTCCTACACTATTTGTAACTTAGAATCATGAACCTATAAGTTGAATATAACTAGGACTGGTCATATCCTAATTATAAATGAATCAAAGTTGTCTACAAGGTTAAATAAGTAAATTAATCATCCTAAGTTGTTATTTTTAATAATCCCAAACCAAATCTTGATTAGCCAAATCAAGATTGAAGAGATTAAGAACTGAACACAAATAATGAAGTTCAATCCTTAAACATAAGGTTATCCTAAGGACTCACTGATTAAGTATTGTGGCAAATCCTATTAAATTAAGTCAAACTCACTGGAATAGATCTCTAATCCTAATTCTAAAATTAAAAGATTAAATAATCATTTAAGAAACTATGAAAATCTAATAAACTAGTAAAATCAAGGTTTTACCTTAATGAGTAACCCACTTTACTTATTAGATAAATTCAAACCTAAGTTCTATTCCTAATCTTGGTAATTAAAGTTCTTAAGTACTAAGATTAGCACTCAGACACACATCCTAACTAAGGTTATAAGACCTATGGATGAACTAAGAAGTTCAAAGGAAGTGAAAAGAACTTATATTTTTATGTAGGTTTTTATTTAAGACTAAAATTTAGGGTTTTTTCTTAAATATCTAATTTGAGACTTAGAACTATTTAAATTAAAGTCTAAATCACTTTAATTACGATATATTATGATTTAAGGATGAATTCAGGACTTAAAATCATTAAACCCTAAATTTGGGCAAAATGACTATTTTGCCCCTACTTAAGAGTCTAAGATTTATTTTTATGAATTAGGGCTTAATTCTAGATTTTAATAAAGTTGAATGATTAGTTACTATCTAATATGAGTTTAGACATTAAGTTCACTAATTTTAGTTAAGTATTAAGTCTTATAAGGTCAAATTAAGGAATCTAACCTATAAGGGTAATTTAGTGATTTTACCTTAATGAACCCTAAAGTTTCTTTTAGTTTACTATAGATTATGTCCTAAGGTTTTTATAGAACCTAAAATCATTAAATTCTGATGTGTATTGGCAAAGTTATAGCCAATACAAGTTTTAGGGTTAAAATGGTAATTAAGGATTCTTAATTAAGGGTCAAATCTCCTAATTTCTCCAATTGGTGTCCAAATTGAGTAAAATCAGTGGTCATGGTTCACAAATAATCCACTGATTTCATTGACTAGTGGTAGGTTTAATTTGAATCTTAATTGGCTAAGTTATAGCCTAATTAGGGTTTAGATTGATTAGTGAGTAATTAGTGAAATTAATCACAATATTACTAAACCAATCACACAGCTAGGTTCTAATCTACTTTAAGAGTTCTCTGAAACTTGAATTATTCAATTTGAATCATTCATTTTACTAATCTTCACTAATCAAGTTTTAGGGTAATTAGGATTGATTAAGAAATCTAACTATTGGATTCTAAATATGTTTTTTGAGATTACTATTAATTAGGTTTTCCTAATCTAAATGGACATTTATATCACCTAATTTGGAGCTAAATTGACCAACTTATGGTAAATTGAAGTTATATGATAATTTGACCTAATTAGGGTTAGGTCTTAAATGTGATTAATCTAAAACTAATCCAAATAGCAAAATAAACACTACTAAGTTAATCCTTAGGATTTTCTGAGTACTTTGAGACCCATATTGGGTATGTTTGGATTAGTAGTTTAAGAGTTATGATCAAATGAATTTATATGACATATTTGAATTTAATTAATACCCCTAAATGTCACTATGTGAAATATTCATCAAAATGGAAAATTAATAGTACCATAACGTTCCTCTTATTTTTTTGATTCCAATGATATATAATTTTGCTATGATTGTATTTATATTTTTCAATATATGAATGTCTAAAGTGTTTAATTTAAGATTAAATAATTTAATTTAATTCAAATCACATTAATCCAAACTAATTCCTTCATTTATTTTATTCAAATGATAGGATTAGACGGCGGGACCCGCAGAGGCTGACGTGGCAGACAGCGGCATCATCTGGCGGGGCCGCGATACACATGTCGGCAGTACGCATGACGAGGAGTCAACGACAAGACCCACACCACTGACCCGTCTGCACACGGCGGGGCCCGCAGACACGTCTTGCATGACGCATGCTGGTTCAGAGGCACGCGGGTCGGGCCGGGTCGACCCGGCTCGACCCAGAAGCGATTCGTCTTCCCCTAACCCCACCAGTGCGTTCGCGGCTACGGTTTGAAACCCTATAACGCACCGTCGACATCGAAGCTCGACCCACCTGGCAACATCAAGCCCTTGTTGTGATCGAACTGCCACTGGCCAGACCAATGCCAGAAGGCCGCTATCCCTGGAAAAATCGAACCCTATATATTAGGGTTTGAAACGAAACAAGTCTATTTCAAATGGTATTCGTAATTGTGGAATAACAATTGAATTAAACTGAAGACAATTTATCATTGAATCAAATGAACCGAATGGTACCTTAATTGACGAGTCTTGAAGTTTTCGAAATGGATCACGACTGGCTTGATTTTTTTTTCTCCAGCGAAAGAAGAGGGATCGATGAATCAAATGGTTAATAGAGTGTGAAGAACACTTAAAATCCTAGATTTAGGCGGCAGGTGATGTTATCCGAATGCCGCAAAGGGCACCTAGCAAGCCGAGCTCGCGATGCAGGCGGCGATGGCCACGCGCCCTGTGCGTGGCACAATGGGGCAGGGACGATACACCGACCGTTCGATCTTTCGATCGGATCGTAGCGATTTACCGTCAGATGAAACGGGATAGATGGACGGCGTTACAATGGAGGGAACTACATCGTTAATTTAAATTTTTTAATTTAATATTATTATTTTAATAACTTATTTCAATTTAATTAATTAAGATTAAATTATCAAACGCATTCCAAAAATTCCCAATAAATCACCCCTAGCTAATTGAGGGGTGAGGAACGCAACGACGCATTCAAATTTTTTTTTTGACGAGTATTTAATTATTTAATTTTTTGGGGTATTTAAATAATATTAAATTATTCGACGAAAATCCAACGACTTCCAAATGCATCCAAAATTTCACTCCTAGCTAAGTTGAGGGTGGTGAACGTAATTGTGAAGTCAGATTTTCAATCTGAGGTCTAAATAAAAAGTCAATTTCTAGGGTTTTGGGATTTCCAGAAATTCCGATTTGATTCAATTGATTCTTGATTTGGATTGGATCTTAGAGATGAGCTTCTAATGACTTAAATTAAGGCACTAAAACCATAATTAGGACTTGGATTAATCCTAATTGAGTTAAGTAACAACTTGGGTTGTTACAGACTCCCCCCTCCACTTAAGAATAATGTCATCCTTGACATCACTCAAGTGGAAAGATTGAATCATAATGAAATGACAATTTGAAATGTAATGAAGATAATTAAGCATAATTTATAGAAGCTTAAATGAGTATATATTAATCCAATTAAAATAAAAGAATCATCAATTAGATAATTTTGATATTTATCCAGAATTTTGACAAGCCTTAAATTTGGTTAAATTCTTATTAGAGAAGATGGATATTTCAGGCACATAAAGTCCTACAATCATTGAACTGAAATTATGGTACTTCACCACTAATACATATATGGATTCAGAAATGTAATCCTCAGTAGATAGGCACTATCTTAAGAGTTGAAGATTCGAGTGATGATCACTTCTTTTGTTTATCATGAATTCTAAGAGTAAAAATAAGATTCAAACTATCCAAAAGAATTAAGACTTAAGGTTAATTGAAGGATCAAGGATTCAAAATTTAGAATCCCTTATCAACTTATGATTCAAGGCTGGACCTTCAAAATTCTACCTAAAAGGCTAGGAAATTTAAGCTAATTTCTAAGCTTAAGCTAGTTAACCAAACTAAGTGATAATCATCACTCAATAAGGCTAGTAATAAAAGAAAGAGAAGTTAATATTCACCCAGATTTAATACAACTTTAAGGGTCTAATGATTAACTCTAAACTCATAACTTAGGGTTTTATCATTATAATATAAGATTTATACTTAGTAAGTGACATCACGCACTAAGTATAAGAAAATTTCAAGATCTAAGATCTTAAACGTTTAACACTTAAGTGATGTTCTCCACTTAAGAAAATTTAGATAAATTAGTTTTAAGTCATTATAAGACTTAACGAAGACTAAAGGATAACGCAAATTCTAATCTAAAGAATTAGAATCCAAGGACCTAATATCAAAGAATTAACGTTCTTTGATTGCTTATTCTATTTTAGGGTTTGGACAAGAATCCATCATTAAATCTAATCTAATAATGAATCCAAATAGTTTGGCTTATAATTTCTAACTAGGATAAGATGAGGATGGACTAACTATATGAATTAGTCCATACTATGTTTGAACTAATAAAGAGATATTCATCTCTTATTAAAAAGTTTTGATTAAGTAGAAATGATTAATATCCAATTAGGATACATAGTCTCAAGGTTTTAAGGGAGGACTTAAAACACTAAAGCACCACAGATGACTTAACATCAAGAGTTTTAAGAGTAATTATTATAAACACAAGTCATAAATTTTTGATTTGGTAATGACAAGGAATTCACTTATCCATATAGATAAGTGCTAGGAGATTTAATAAAAACTAAGGCTACGATCATAAATCATAATTTATGACTTATGTCAGAGTTTCTAGAACTAGTTGCTATGATCCAAGTCACAGTATGTGGCTTAGGAATCTAATGGTTATTTTTAATTTATCTTGAATAAGAATTCATTTCAAAGTAATGATCAATAAATGCTTAAGTCATATCACAACTTAGGCACATAATTAAAGGTTAAATTTAAACTGTTTGGAAATAGAGATTTTCTCATTCAAAGGAAATAGGGTTTTCTAAATTTAGATTGTTTTACTTAAGTGACATTCATCACTTAATGATTATTATAGTAAAGGGATAGAATTTCTATTCAATTCAGATAGATAGGGAGAGTACAAGATTGATTTATTAAGTTACCATATGTAACCTTAACTAAGGTGTTTTCAAAGGGTTAACTATAATTTTTAAATCTAAAATTTAGAATTTAAAATGCTTTGCTACTTAAAGGAAGATTTAACTCTTCAAAGAATAAAGATTCTTTGACTTGGAATGGGCTCTATGTTTAAAATAAAATCATCATCATTAGTCTAAGACTAATAATGAAATAGGATTCACTATAGATAAACTTATGAGTTTATACATACATGTTAAAATAATCTAATCACTATGAAATCTTATATATTAAGGAATATATGGTGAACACTTTATAAAAGTCAATTCACTCTAAGGCTTCTTTTATTAACCAAGTAATCATCTTTGGTTAAGGAATAATACTTGGATAAAGAGGGTAATTATCCAACTTGGATACTTAACTTCACAAGAGAGGGAATTTTATGACATCCAGTCACATAAGATAACTTGATACATTGACTTGGTAAGAATTAATAAAATAAATTAGGACAATGGATTGCTTATCATTTAGGACAAGATACAATCATAGGTTACTACTAAGAGTCATAATTATGACTTAGTTAACTAAGGCCTTACGGTTATAACTATCCATTCTAAAGGATATGGATACATTCATCCCCAAAGGAATGAGATGCTTGGAATCTAAGGGATAAGCTAGGCTAATATTTCAAGTCATAATTGTGACTTATTCAACCATAGATTCCAGGATCTGAGTCAATCCAACCTAGGAATGAGAAGTTACTCACCTAACTGGGTAAGTCACTCCTTAAAAAAGAATTATTTCTAGAAGTCACAAAAGTATGATTTTGTCAAAAGAATCTAAGGTTTGATGGATTAAATTAAGGAATTAGGTATTTACCAAATCAATGATAAGACACCTTGAACACTAGATTAAGCTTACTAATAGCATATTCAATGTATCCATAGCTAGAGATTTATTCTACCAGGATAGGGTAGAATTATCTACACTATAATATTTAGGTAAAGTCAAACTGACCCAATATCAAATCTTGTAAATGGTTAGGAGTCAAAGACTAAACTATAGGAACTAGATTTATTTTAGTCTAAAGAGTGAAGTAACTCTCAAAATATAAAACTTATGTTTGAATCACATGGTTCTAAATTTAAAAGTTACGTACTAATTACAGTTTAAGACTATTTATAGAATCACGAATATTATTGTATTTTGAGATTCTATAAGTTCTTCTAAGATTGCTGAGCCTGGTATTTAAAGCTAAATTCCAACCAGTTTATAAGAGATTTGATATCTTCAATTTATTAGAAGAAGCATCTATATTCTAATTGGGATCCCTACAGTTGTGCAGAATTTATCAATGAACTAGTAATAAGATTTGGGGGAATAATAGGGCATGAAGTTATAGACACTTGTGAAGAATAATTTTGATTGCATTAAATAATGAATGGTCTTTCTATTGTTCTATTTATTTTAGCTGAACATCTACTCATGCCATAATAGTTTAACCAGAGTTTAATCTTTCAAGCAAAATTATTAAATGCAATAGGATTAAGAGATGATTGCCCATGGTTCATTTCCATATTTGTTTCTCACCTCACTTTGTAAGAGAGATGTTACAAGTGAAACAAAAGATGTGATCGATATACTCAATTTCTTCTAAAATGGGTTTTATGTGCTTTAAGTCATACTTTAGTCAAATGATAAAGATCAAATCTTCTGAAGGTAAGATGGTACATTGAAGAGTTTGTCTACTACACAACCTTAAATTTCTACCTCTTTGATCTATTGACATTAGAACTCATAATATCTTTTAGTATAAAGGTCAAGGTTTAACTATTCAATTTTCTCTGATCCTAAAGATCTTATAATCATTTTTCTAAGTTATTAAGTTATTTGTCATTCTCTAATTTGGTCCTTAACTCTTACTAATTATGACAGTTCTTTTCCATTTCATGCCTTTCATTCTGAGTATATGGTAATATGGATGCCACCTTAGTATTCATTTAGTGATTGTATGGCAGAAGAACTATCCATTATGTAGATAGGAATACATATTCCAATCTGACACCTCATACAATTCTCTGATACCAACTGTGGCGGCCGCCCCATAATCATAAGGATTAAGGAGTGGTCGACACTTAGCACATTCTTCACTTAACATTTGTTTAGAAGTTTAAGACTCCAAATCAATCTTAAGGGAAAGATGTGCTTATCTTAAACATGTAAAGGAGGACAATCACTTCATGAGTATACTATGAAACAAAAGTGCGGAAGAAAAGTACAAACTGAAGTAATCATCCATTCATCCATATTACAAAGTAAAACATCCAACTCAGAATATACAATGCAGGAAAAGTAAAGTACAATTTAATCCTGTATTATTACAAACATTAAAGTTTAAAGACTAAAATATAAAGTGAAGTCTCTCATCCTTTCGAATGCAAAAGTAAAATAAACTAGGAAGAAAAATCTAGTGGTCTTCATCAACCTGCACTTCTTCCTGGACCTGCTCTTCTAAAGGTTCAACCTCCTCAAATAGCTCAGAATCTACCATTATCAGTTTCATAATGGTAGGTCCCCAGTCAATAAAAGAAAATTCTAATTAGACAAAATGTATAAGTACATTTTAAGGTAATCATTTTTATGTATTTTAAAGTTATAACAAACTTAACTTAAGCGTAAAAATAACGGTAAAGCGACAAAGAAAGGAAAGGCTAGTTATAATAATAAATTATAACTCAAACAAAATGTGAGGTAAACATATACCTCAACTCAAGCTACATAAAAGATAAGTAAAGTGCAAATATAAATCTACTAAGTACAAAGAAAAGTCTTTTATAATATGATCAAACTAAACATGTCAATTTATAGAATAAAGTAAGAAGAGCACTGTAATAAAAATAAAGTCTAGCATCCTAACATGCTTTTAAATAAAGTAAAGTGACTGAAATAAGAAGATTATTAAAGAAAAATTTATAATACTGAAGACCTGTAGAAAATGAAAATATAATAAGAAATGAACTGAACTGTAAGGTAAAAGTGAGCTAGAACTATAAAGAAACTGTAAAGTGGTTGTAAAATGACTGAAAAGTAAAGTAAAGTAAAGTAATTGTACTGTGTGACTAGAAAATAAAAGTAAAGTAAAGTATAAAGTAAAGTGTGGAGATATTCCTACTTAATTCTACCAAAAAGTAAAGTTCATCTGTGCATTTAGGAGAAACATCCTAGATTAAAGTATGTTGTGCAAGGAAAGTGTCCTAGTCACAAGGTAACGTCCATCTAATCATCCAGGAAAGTGTCCCAGGCAAAAGTAACAAGCACTAGGAAAGTGTCCTAGGCAAAAGCTATCCTAAAGTAAAATTATACTAAATGGCAGACTAAGTAAAACATAACACATAAGGTGTATTAAAATTTGTTTTATTTAAGTTTTCTTTTTAAGTTATGCAAATGCTATATAAATGCAATTTAAGTTTAACATTGAATATTCATCAAATATTCATGTTTAATAAAATATGTACAAATGTGTAATGAGGCTCAAAAATAAGGAAAAGCATAGCATTTCAATTTCAAAGTAATAATAGCACTACACAAACTTTGTGATATCACTTGTTTTCTAATTTAATCGTTCTAACTACTCTAAGTTACATAAGATTCAAAATTATAAATTCCTACACTGTCTGTAACTTAGAATCACGAACCTATAAGTTGAATATAATTAGGACTGACCACATCTTAATTATAAATGAATCAAAGTCATCTACAAGGTTAAATAAGTAAATCAATCATCCTAAGTTATTATTTTTAATAATCCCAAACTAAATCTTGATTAGCCAAATCAAGATTGAAGAGATTAAGAACTGAACACAAATAATGAAGTTCAATCCTTAATTATAAGGTTATCCTAAGAACTAGAGTTAATCCCATCTCACTGATTAAGTATTATGGCCAATCTGATTGAATTAAGTCAAACTCAATAGAATAGATCTCTAATCCTAATTCTAAAATTAAAAGATTAAATAATCATTTAAAAAACTATGAAAATATAATAAACTAGTAAAATTAAGGTTTCACCTTAATGAGTAACCCACTTTACTCATTAGATGAATTCAAACCTAAGTTCTATTCCTAATCTTGGTAATTAAAGTTCTTAAGTACTAAGATTAGCACTCAGACACACATCCTAACTAAGGTTAGTTTACTATAGATTATGTCCTAAGGTTTCCATAAAACCTAAAATCATCAAATTCTGATGTGTATTGGCTAAGTTATAACCAATACAAGTTCTAGGGTTAAAATGGTAATTAAGGATTCTTAATTAAGTGTCAAATCTCCTAACTTCTCCAATTGATGTCCAAATTGAGTAAAATCAGTGGCTATGGTTCACAAATGATCCACTAATTTCATTGACTAGTGGTAGGTTTAATTTGAACCTTAATTGGCTAAGTTATAGCCTAATTAGGGTTTAGATTGATTAGTGAGTGATTAGTGAAATTAATCACAATATTACTAAACCAATCACACAACTAAGTTCTAATCTACTTTAGGAGTTCTCTGAAACTTGAATCATTCATTTTACTAATCTTCACTAATCAAGTTTTAGGGTAATTAGGATTGATTAAGAAATCTAACTATTGGATTCTAAATATGTTTTTTGATATTACTATTAATTAGGTTTTCCTAATCTAAATGGACATTTATATCACCTAATTTGGAGCTAAATTGACCAACTTATGGTCAATTGAAGTTATATGGTAAATTGACCTAATTATGGTTAGGTCTTAAATATGATTAATCTAAAACTAATCCAAACAGCAAAATAAACACTACTAGGTTAATCCTTAGGGTTTTCTGAGTACTTTGAGACCCATATTGGATATGTTTGGATTAGTAGTTTAAGAGTTATGATCAAATGAATTTATGTGACATATTTGAATTTAATTAATACCCCTAAGTGTCACTATGTGAAATATTCATCAAAATGGAAAATTAATAGTACCATAACGTTCCTCTTATTTTTTTGATTCCAATGATATATAATTTTGCTATGATTGAATTTATATTTTTCAATATATGAATGTCTAAAGTGTTTTATTTAAAATTAAATAATTTAATTTAATTCAAATCACATTAATCCAAACTAATTCCTTTATTTATTTTATTCAAATGATAGGATTAGATGGCAGGACCCGCAGAGGCTGACGTGGCAGACAGCGGCATCATCTGGCGGGGCCCGCGATACACGTGTCGACAGTACGCACGATGAGGAGTCAGCGACAAGACCCACACCACTCACCCGTCTGCAAACGGTGGGGCCCGCAGACACGTCTTGCATGACGCATGCCGGTTCAAAGGCACGCGGGTCGGGCTGGGTCGACCCAGCCCGACCTAGAAGCGATTCGTCTTCCCCTAACCCCACCAGTGCGTTCGCGGCTACGGTTTGAAACCTACAACGCACTGTCGACATCGGAGCTCGGCCCACCTGGCAACACCGAGCCCTTGCTGTGATCGAACTGCCACTGGCCAGACCGACGCCAGAAGGGCCGCTATCCCCGGAAAAATCGAACCCTCGATATTAGGGTTTGAAACGAAACAAGTCTATCGTATAATACAGCAGGTAAATCTTGATATTTCACTCGATTCGACAATTTCAAATGGTATTCGTAATTGTGGAATAACAATTGAATTAAACTGAAGACAATTTATCATTGAATCAAATGAACCGAATGGTACCTTAATTGACGAGTCTTGAAGTTTTCGAAATGGATCACGACTGGCTTGATTTTTTTTTCTCCAGCGAAAGAAGAGGGATCGATGAATCAAATGGTTAATAGAGTGTGAAGAACACTTAAAATCCTAGATTTAGGCGGCAGGTGATGTTATCCGAATGCCGCAAAGGGCACCTAGCAAGCCGAGCTTGCGGTGCAGGCGGCGATGGCCACGCGCCCTGCGCGTGGCACAATGGGGCAGGGACGATACACCGACCGTCCGATCCTTCGATCGGACCGTAGCAATTTACCGTCAGATGAAACGGGATAGATGGACGGCGTTACAATGGAGGGAACGGCGTCGTTAATTTAATTTTTTTTATTTAATATTATTATTGTAATAACTTATTTCAATTTAATTAATTAAGATTAAATTATCAAACACATTCCAAAAATTCCCAATAAATCACCCCTAGCTAATTGAGGGGTGAGGAACGCAACGACGCATTCAAATTTTTGTTTTGACGAGTATTTAATTATTTGATTTTTTGGGTATTTAAATAATATTAAATTATTTGATGAAAATCCAACGACTTCCAAATGCATCCAAAATTTCACTCCTAGCTAAGTTGGGGGTGGTGAACGTAATTGTGAAGTTAGATTTTCAATCTGAGGTCTAAATAAAAAGTCAATTTCTAGGGTTTTGGGATTTTCCAGAAATCCCGATTTGATTCAATTGACTCTTAATTTGGACTGGATCTTAGAGATGAGCTTCTAATAACTTAATTAAGGCACTAGAACTTTAATTAGGACTTGGATTAATCCTAATTGACCTAAGTAACAACTTGGGTTGTTACATTATGATGGTTCAAAAATTTTGTATATGTAATTAATGCTGCAAAATTTTGTTCATTTGATAATAAGAAATATGTGCTTTATATATTATTTCTAATTTTGTTCTCTCCTTATTATGATTCTTCAAATACTAAAAATATATGTATTAAAGTTTTAATAGTCTAACCCGCTTATCGATGGCCCGCATAGGACAATGTTGAAGATGCAAAAGCCAGTCCCATAAATGTATCGAGTCATAGTATAGGTGACTAAATCGGGCAACGAGGATATTGATATTTATTTATTCGTGTTCAATCTCAAAAATCATTCTCCATGATGTTCTTGAAGCGAGGATTAGAGTATGGTACTTGATTAAACAAGCTTAAAACACTACTTATTAATTTTTTTTTATTTCATTAAGTGATCGCAAGACAAGACGTGTGAATCTCTTATTAATGTCTCCAAAGTTGCACATCAACCAGAAAATAAACATGTGGTCCAACAATAAAGAAAATTCTCTCTGGAATATGTTGTCTTTTGAGAGGGAATTTTCAAACCTCTTGGCTATCTGCCTAAAATACTCTACCAAATATTAATATTTTAGTCAACTCATTTGATGGGTTGAGCCCTTATTTTCTTAGACACCTATTCTGGTTACCATCAAATAAAGCAATCAATATGGTGAGGAGAAAATTATGCTCATCATGTTGTATAACTTTATTACTCCTGAGTGATACTATTTAGATTAAACGATGTGAGTGAAATGTAAAACAAAAATTGATGAATAAAATACCACATGCTCAGAGGTCCTAAAATGTAACGACCCCATAAAGTAGTTATAAGCTTAACTTATAAATATCGAGGCTCTTTTTCAGGTAACGATGGAGTTTTTGATAATAACTCCAAAGTTAAGCATGCTCAGGTGAGAGCACGGGAGTGACCTACTGGGATGTTACTTTTTGAGGACAAAATTATGAGATTATTAAGATCAAAGTGGATAATACCTTGATGCTTAAGAGTTGAGTTATTACATAAAATATTGAAGTTTATATCAATACAACTCTAGTAAATTGTTGGTCAAAGATGGAGCACTTGGTTGCTCTTGAAGAGACATTCACAACTCTCCACAATTACAATAATAAGTTGAATCCCAAAAAAATTATTTTTGTGGTACTGATTAGCAAATTCTCTAGGTATGAAATAAGCCATGAAGGAATTAAGGCTAACAAAAATAAGATTCAAGCCATACTTGATGCTGGATTACCCTAAAACATCATAGAAATAGAAATAAGAAAATTCATCGAACAACTAACAAGTATCAACCAATTAATCTCAAAACTTAGAGGTGTTTGGGCTGCTATTCATGACTCTTAAGAGGATAGATGTCTTTTAGTGAACAAAATAGTGCATGGGTGATCTACCAACACTAATGGTGCCTTTGTTGGGAGATATTCCTTATTTGAATGTAGGAATTGATAACAAGGCTGTCACATCTGCATAAATTAGAGATTTGAATTAAGCTCAAATGTTGATCCACTGTTATAGCCACAACCTTATTAGTTGAGACTAATTCATATATTATTAAAATAAGTATGATTTATTATGGTGATGACTTCAAGAAGGCACTCTTAACTCTTCCACTCCCATGGAATATGGGTCATCGCCAATTAATAGCTCAAAATTGCTATGCAAAAACTTGATTGGGTTAGGCAACTTACAACTTAAGTATTAATCTCTCCTTCTTCGACATCAAGTTCATACCTCACAACACTAAAAAATAGAAATATTGGTGAACTTCAATCTTGACTATAGCCATATGAATTAGAATTGTTTAATCACTACAAAGGATACCAGTACTGGGAGTCTACACTCATGTTGAGGGATGGAGCCTTAGGCCAACCGAGTGCAAGGGAAGTGTGAGAAAAAGAATATTTTCCTTGTAAACCCCAAGTCAGTCAATATTTTATTTTTCTAGCTTAATTGTCATTATCTACCACAAACAACCAAACATAAGTTTAAGATTAATAAACGAACTCATGCCCATTATTGACCCAAGACTTACGTGCATCATAGTATTAGCTGATTCCAAATTAGTAGCAAAGAAATCCTCGATGCATACAAAATCAAGAACTTGAACATACAATTATACTTAAGAAATATTAAAAACATGTTGGGAAATTTGACTTCCAAATTGGACACATGCTAAGAGAAAATATTAAGATAGAAACCAAATAGCTAAGTACAAGAATCCTCATGTGACCCATATCAACGAGTTCACCAATCCCACGATGATAGAGCACTTTGTCAGAATAATAGATGATTCACCAACCAAAAAAGTTCAATTCAATAGCATCTTTAATTTCCTAAAAGTTGATGTTCTGCCAACCAAGACTAGGAATCTCTAGGGGTAGTTCATCTGCAATGGGATCTTAGAAAAGCACTTCAATGAAAGAAGAATCTTAAAGATCAACAATAAACATGTGGCCAGTGGTCCAAAATGAGCCACTCCAAAGATTGCAAGTCACTTGAGTAGAGAAAATGCGGTCTAGAATGTTCAAAGATAAGGCTATTTCTATCCATCCTTTAAAAAAGAATCCCATAAAGATGGCTCGACGCTGTGTAAGTTGCCACCAAGTTTGAAATGGCAGGTCAATAGCCGACCCACTCTCCTAGCCACACTCTATTCTTGAATCTTTGCAATGTGGTGGGCATGGCTCTTACAAGTCATAGTGAATTCCTTCTATGATTGGGTGATAAGATCATAATATTATTTGCATGAACATATTCTATGGGATTGAATCTCAAGATTGTCATGCATGGCCTCGGCTCTCGAGAACAAAGTATCTATTTCTCAATCATATAAAATTGCTTCTAATTAGCAAACAAGAAAGGGCAGGATTGAAACACTTGCAATTAAAACCTCCACTGAACCTTGAAAACACAATGTATGCACTGCACTTTAGGTTTTATTACAAGTGTACCAGTACCCTGAATTTTTCTGTATACATGTATATATAAATATGAAAAATGTTATGCTTATACAAGAATATACACCAAAATAATATGAAAGACCAATAGAATTTTTTAATTCATATATGCTCCACAAAAGTGTATTCAATCAATAATTTACTTACACATCGAATTAATATATCATATATATATATATATATATATATATATATATATATATATATATATTGATGTATATTAGTGTATAAGTGTAATAATACTCTGTACAAAGGAAAAAGAATACAGGACCGAGCACACCTTTACGTGTATATGAATATTAAAAACGTGGCCCTCTCTCCAAACGTACGAATTTTGATTGCCCAGAATTGCAAGGCAAATCTACAATTAAATTCAACAAATGAAATACTAAAGTAATCACAAAACTTTAAAATCAGGATAATTACTTTGCTTGACACAAAATTCTGAATATTTACAATTCAAACATTTTATCTTACAATATCATTCACTTTGTAAAATTTAACATTTATGTATAAATATATAAATAAGACATTTAAATGACTCCACTTTTATATGTATGTATTTTCCTTTCATCGTCTTTTATGTTAGATTTCTTTTGATCATTATTTTTTTGTTTATATATATATATAATTGTGTATCTGATGGTGTAAGTATAATATTTTCTTGCATTAGAGGAGGATCCTCAGATGACTACTCTTGTTAAGGAAGATTTGGAAGTTCAAACTGTTGGGTTGCTGAAGGTTGATCCGGGCCAAGATGGTTGTACCACTGTTGGTTGTGCCAGCCTACTGAGTCCGTAGAGATGGAGGTTGCTACCCCCTTGGTTTCGACATTTGAGAACCACTTGAGGGATTTGATGTTCCACCTATGGAGGTAATTGATGATGGCTGTGAGTTGGAAATTGAGATTGCTGCTGAAGTCATTCCAACGGGTGATGATTGCTCGAGTGCTACTTCACGTCAAGCTGATGCTTCCAGCCAGATGTTGGTAGAGGTGACAGAACGAGACTTGGTTGCTTTGTCGTTCGATCCTTTTGGTGGAGGAAAGCTTGCAGGCAACACAGACTTCTCCTCCTGAAAGCTTCAGGTCGCTCTCTTGGAAGCACCTGAAATCTTGAGAGTTACAGATATAGATTTGTCAGATATTCCTTCAGAAGAGCTCCAATTATATATTGATGAAATTCTAATTGTTTTGCGAAGAAAAGGCATCCCCTCCACAGAAGCCTCTTCTCAGATTTGTTCAAACCTGATCCTTATGCAAAGGAGTTTCATCTATCCATACATCAAAGGGCTCAAACTAAATTTGAAATTTTTTTTTGAAATGAACTCCAATAAAAAATTAAAGGATAACATATATAATTCAATACTATTATATAATTTCTTGAAGTAAAGGGAAAATGAAACAACACTTTTTTTCAATATAATGAATTCATATTAATTAATTTATAATCATAATTTTTAATTTTAAATCTTAATTACTATGAATTAAATAATATGATTAAATATTTTGAATAAAACAAAATTTTGAAGAAATTATAAAAAAATTACTTTCTTCTTCCGTTCTATTAAAAAATTATAAAGATCATCTCAATGCCAAGTTTTATTTGGATGCCTGCGGGATTAGAAAAGTTCAATCACTTTGACCAACACTCATGCATCAAGCAATATAATTAGTTAATTACATTCGATTTAGTGACAATAACTCAGTCAAATCCATTTGACATCAACAGACATACATTTGTGTAGCGATTCCTAATCTTTTAATAAATAATTATGAAAAAATTATCAAAAATGATCATTTGACTCTAACAAAGTGTTCATCTTCTGATTGACAATTTTTTTTTTCCTTCATTGACTTTATTAACCTATTATTGTTAGTTAGAAACTTAAGGCTACATTTGGAAATCCATACGAAGGGCAAATTTTTATACACAAAATGTTTTTGCGAGATTTTAATCTGGTGAATGATAAAATTTTAGATTTCAGATTTCTGCTCATGCCGGAATTCCAAATCTCAACAGGTCACTTGCCAAGTTCGATTCAGATTGGCGAACGAGCAGTGAGACAAAGCAACTAAGTCAATTGTCTCTCCGTGATTGAGCGGGGAGACGAACAAGTTGCGGAACCATTGCGCACAGAGATGAAGATCCGTCGAGGAAGAAATGAGTCGATCGCATCTTCGCCTCTCTGCTCGTTCGCCATCAACTTCTTCTCCCTGTTATAACACAGCAGCACAGTGGACGAAATCGCAACCGGGAAGTAGCAGAAGAATGAAGGAAAGACGCAAAAATACCCTGCTCGTCCTTGTTTATGAACCACACCATAGATGCTTCAAGGTTTACATGTTTGAATATGGTTGCCTACTGGTGAAATTTGATGATGAGGCTAAGAGTAAAATACATATGGTCAAAAACCAAGTGCTTGGTATTAAAACGACCAGGTCCATAGCTTTTTACCGTCCAACAAACTTGCTTGCTAAACCATGGTTTGGGTTCGCTCCCTGGTCATGTGTCAGGGTCAATCTCAAAACCTCTCGTTCCCAAAATATGATTTTAGTGTACCCACTACTAATAAACCAGGAAATCTGATATGGGCTTACAGTTGTTTGGTTTGAATGTGGAACGGTCTAACACAAGGAAGGTCCCACATATCTGAACTAGCATTGAGGAACAACATCAAACACCAGATCCAACCCAATGCTTCCACAGCTCAGCTTATTATTAATATGGCAAATGATCAAAACCTTGAATCAGAAATGCTACCAATAAACTTGGATAATGCATAAGCTGAAGGAGAAGGATCTAAACATACAGTCAGCAATGAGAAAATCTAGGGCCATGTCGTGAACATGTGGGCACCAATGCACGTAATCAGTAAATTTACCCTTCAAAAAGAATAAGCCATAATGAGCAAAAATCAACCAATTTTGAGAGGCAGTGGCAATCTTATCCAGAACATTGATCATCAAAACTACCGTATATATGCAATAAGATATTTTGTTTTTTCACCAAAGTATAAAATTAAAAGGATATGTGAAAAATGAGTTCATTAATAACAATGTTTGAATGGTTTAATGGAAGAATATTAATGAAATATAGACAGTTCGAGCACATTAAGTGAGGCAGTTCGATGACTCAGTTAGGAAACTTGAGTTCATGAATTTGGCCCACGATAAATGAGGAAAAGGAGGATAAAAAAAGACAAAGTAAGAAATTATTAGAAAGGACCTTCTTCGGAGAGACTTCAACTTGAGCACAATTGACGAAATGGACTAATATAGCCAACCCGACACAATGGGACTAAAGCTTGGTGTTGTTAATGTTATCAACAAACCTAGAGAATCTAAACCAATAATAGCTCCAAATAATTAGATTCATATTCCAACAATAGATTCTCCAAACTATACAGAAGGTATTACATTTATCTAACATCAACTACACATTATTCAAAAAAAATTTATATGATTATCTTAGGTGGATTTATAATTCTTAATGAAGAGAAACTCTTGATTGCTATGAATCATCCTAGAACTGTCTTACAATTGTCATTTTTCACAAAAAGGATAATTTAACTACAAGTCTAAACAAGAGCTTAAGAGCGGTCCCATTGCTTCATGCAAGACATTAGTCATTTCCTTTGCATTGGTATATAAAGCTATACTTATCAATTCCTTGTTCATGAGAAATGAAAATGTTGATTCCAAAACCATCAAACAAAAAATTGAAGTACATACAAATACTATTTAACCTTTCTTTTTTCCAATTTGTATTTTTCTATATTCATCTAAAAATATTACATTTCCTTTTTCCTATTTTGCATACTTCTATTTGTGTCTCAGATAGGGATAACAATGTGATGACTTTTGTCATGCTTAATGGAATCATGCATGCATTATTGTCATTTTGTCCTATCCATTAACATGGATGAGTTGCATATTGTGCTTCACTTTTCCATCCAACCTTTCATTTGTTCATTTGTGTTGCATCATTGACCTCAAGTAGCTATTCCATATAGATGCAAAGTATATTGTAGGGGCATGACTTTATAATACACAAAAAGATAATGCTGATATTACCATTATTGATGCAAATATTCATGTCAGTTCTTGGTAGAGCTAGGAATGATGACTCCAGATATTTAGAGTTTGGCCTTGAGTTAAAGAAAATTATTAAGGTAGGGTTACAACAACAAAGCTTAAACTATTAAAAATATAAGATTAGATTCAAATGCTTTTTAATCAATGACTTGGGTGTTTTATGGAGTAGCATGCTAAGGAGCATCAAAAAAGAGATGTGGAAAAAGTTAGTTCTAGGATGCATCTTCCCACATTAAGACTCTTGGGGAAACATCATCTTAATAGATAAGTGATTACCAATAACATCATCAAGCTTTAAAGACTGCCCATGAGAAAAAGCATCTTTGTTGGAATGTCTGCAATGTATCTAAATGAACCAGACAGACTTAGCAACTTTAGGTATAGCAATTTTTTACTTTACACCATCGTAAATGTTTGTTCCATCATGAACATATTTATGCATTCTTTATGTAACAGTCAAAACTTTTAAGCACAAAATTATTCTCCACTAAAGCCATAATGCCTTAAGATTTTATCCTCAAAAAGTAATTTCCTAACAGATCATCTCTCCTAAGTGTTCTCCCACTATAAGAATGCCAACTTTTGAGTTCATATTTAAAAAAATCCACCATTAACCAAAACGCATAATGATATTGAAGAGTTTTGCTTAACTAAGCTAAAACTATTTCACAATCTCCCACACTTGAGCAACAAACATCATCATCATCAATTTTAACAAAAGATCCAATAAACTTTCACACAATAGATTAAATTTTAGATGTGACCCTTATAGACTCGATATGCAACCCCTACAAGTTCAAGAGGTGTCCCCCAACAAATAACATTATATCCCATCATAAGTTTAAAAGATAGCTCCCATGACATAGCACTTTGCCAAGCCTAGTACTTAGCTGCTATCGGACACCTAAAATACTGCTCTAATACCATTTATAACAACTTAAATTCTTCAGTACTAAGATTTGTCAGTTTTGGCCTTATTGGCCTCATGATTTTATCCCCAAAAGATCGCTTCCTAAGAGCACTCCTACCATGAGCACGCTTAACTTTAAAGTTCTTGTTCAAAATACCACCATTATCTCAAAATGAATTAGGCATGAATGTTTAAAAGTGTAGTTTAACCATACATTTAAAGGGTTTCATACTTTATACTATTCAAATGTATTTAAAATATCAAGCACGAATAATAAATGTGATTGATGATTGGTCAAGAGAAAGGATTGTAGATCTTGGCTGCAGGGTGTTGGAAACTAAAACAAAGAAGAGTTGCATAGAAAGGACCAACTAAAAGGATTTAAATGGAGCAAGAGAAAGAGAGAGAGAGAGAGGGAGGAAGAGAGAGAGGGAGAGAGCGAGAGATAGAATTAAAGGTTGAAGAAGAAATGGAAAGCAATAGTTGATTAACTAAGGCAAAACATGAGAAGGAAAGTTATCCAGTTATTCATGATAAAAGAGGTGAAGGTCATAGAAAAAACAAGCAACAACATTTAAAAAAATTGGAGGGTGATTCAAAAAAGATAAAAAGAGAAAGAAATGGAAGAGATACGGAAAAGGAAGAAAAAAACTAATGATTTTGCCCTAAGAGATAGGTGGTTTGATTCCCCATTGAAACCTTAACATAAAAAAAAAAGAGAAGAGCAACCTAATAATATCACCTCTTTAATTCTCGATGACAATTAAAATCCTAAAACAAACTAAGTATTTATAATTTAATAAAATAAAACAAAGAGAAGCAAAAAATGAATATAAGATTTTCCAAAGAGATAAATTAATAAATAAATGAAATTTTAAATATATATTTGCTTAATTTTTTTAAATTAAAGCACCTTATTTATAAAAATCCTCAATCTATGGAAAAAATATTAAAAAAAATTGTCATCCAATTTTAAGCATAGCCCCAATGTTACCAAAATTATTCGACATGCCTCCCAAAAAATCCATACAAAACTATATATTTAATTAATTTTAATATATGATAAAAATTGTGTTTGATAACAAAAGGTTCAAACCATCTCTACTCTTAATAGCAACTCAAGATGTGCTGCTACTCAATCTCATTTTATCAATATGAATAATATCATTTGCAAAGAGCATGCATTAAGGCGCTTCCTCTTAATTATATTAAAAGTGTCCATAATCAATGCCAAGAGATAACAATTGAAACAAAACCCTAATGTAATCCAATTGATATTAGAAAATCATTAATGAGATTCAATTTTCCCAAAAATTTATATAATGCAAATACTACAACCCAAACACTCAAATTTGTAAATACCCAAAATTTTAATAATTTTACACCAAATTATAGACAAAATAGCCCTTATACATGTCTTTAATAACTTCAATATACACATCATAAATCATTTTCTTTCCAATACCCTCAAAGAACGTCTAATGGTAATTTATCATTTCATAAATACCATTCTATATTTCTCCATCAAAACTTTATGCCACATGTATGCCTTTATAGCTAATTAGCATGGCATTAAACTATATTGATTCTATAAAATATAGTATATCAATATAACTTATGTTTAATAAACAACAACACTAAGCTTTAGTCCCACTATATTGGGTCAACTACATGAACCCTTTGTTTATATAGAGTATAATAAAAAAAGGAAGCCCTCCCTAAGTTCTAAATAAACAAGGTCCTTTATAGTGGTTTCTTCCCATGTCCTTTTTGGCTTTCCTCTTCATCTTTTAACATGGCCAAATTCAAATACTCAACCTTTCTAACAAGGGCAACAAATGATCTATATTTAATATTCCCAAACCATTTAAATGGCAATCGTTAATCCTATCCACTATTAATGCGACTCCAACCTTACTATCCTTCAAAGTATACCCACTCATCCACATTAGCACCCTCATTACTGGAACACTTAATTTATTGGTAATTTTCTACTTTATTGGTCAACATTCAGCCTATATAACATTGTCGATCATATATTTATTTTATAACTCTTTTTCTTAAATTTTGTGTGGGATTTCTAGATTGTACAAAGCACTGAAAGCGCTCCTCTGCTTCATCCAACCAGCCTGGATTCTATTAATCAAAATGCTCTCTATTTCACCACTATTTTGAATAAGTGAGCTAAGATATTTGAATTTCTTGCTCCTCTTGATCACATGGTCCTCAACACTTATGTCCTCGAGATTATAGCTTCTATTACATTTAAACAACACTCAATAATTTTGTTTTAGATCTACTAAAATAAGAACCTTTAGATTCTAAAATAGCTCTCCAAAACTAGAGTTTTGCTTAAATTCTATCCCTAATCTTATCATTTAACAAAATATCATTTGTAAATACATGCACTAAGAAACCTCTTAAATTTGTTCTGTAAGAGTATTCATAAATAAAACAAAAAAAATATGAACTGAGACTAACATATTATGTGATGGCCGAGAAATCAAGTTGGAGAATTTCCAAAAAATAATCATATTTAAAAATAACAATACTAAAAGTAAAATAATAATGAGTCCATAATTATCCACACAGAGGCATACACATATACATTACATGTTTCATTCATTAATACATCAATAAATAAAATAAAAATATTCATCTTCAGCTCACTTCTTTAATTCAAGTTTTTTCTTTACTCAAGTTGATCTTCTTATGTTCAATTATCAAAACTTAAAAATTTAACAATAATTTCAGTTAGGTAAGAGTACTTAGACTATTCTATAAGACTTACTTTCTAATATTATATATCAGGCTAAATCAATATCAAAAGTTATATGAAAAATAAGGAAACATAAATATCTATCAAATATAGCCAATTTTATCTTGCATGTTAGACTTTGAGTCAGACATATAAACGCATAAAATAAATCTTATCAAAAGCCATATGTGACATAAAGTCGATTCCGAATACCCCTGAGCCAAAATGGGTAAATCTGTCAGTAGTTTATTAGCCTTTATGAAGACCCCTTTAAGAAGCTACCCATCGGTAGTTTATTAGCCTTTTCTCAAATTTTGGTGTATCTTTCCTCTGAATTTTTTCACTTCCTAAAAGAGCTAAATCCCTCATTATATCACCCAGGGCTACTAGCCAGCCCAATATGTACAAATTCTCAGTATTACTTTCTTCTTTCAAAAACAAACATCACTTATAATAATATATTTCTTTTTTTTGTCATATGTCTTATGATAATATTTTGCAATTTATTAAGTATTTAAGTGTATAAAAAAGGCATAAATCATGATTTAAATGAAATTAAGCTCAAAATAGATACCATAAAGTAAAATTTATAAATAGATCTACGTATCTAACTGATTTGATAAAACACAATAATTCACTTGATTTGAACTGTCAAATATTAATTTAAATCATCAAATTGATATTTTATAATTCAATAATATTAATATTCATTTGATTAAAACTTTAGATTATCTTTAAGAAATTTTTGATAATAAAGTAAAATATTAGTGTTTAGTAAGAATTTAAATTATTTATAGACATATAATTTAATCAATGAGACTTAAGGAATTTATTCACTAAGTATGCTAAATTAATTAAAATAGTACACTATGTAGGTTTCTAATAGATACTTACGTTATTCAATAAGATCTAAAAGGATTCAATCATTTAAGGAAGTTCTAAAGATCAACATGAAAGTTTATCTTAAAGAAAACTTTCAAATTTAAATAAAATTTCATTAGATTAATTCTAATTTGATAAAATAATGCTTCTAAGGATGAAAGAAATGTGAATTTTCACATTCACATTTCAACACTTAGGTTATAAGGCTAAATTAACAATTTAGGCATTTAAAGAAAAATGATGATCTAAACAACCTTATGTTGGTTTTATATATAAAGTTTATTGATTTTAAAGATAAATGATAGATTGGGGTGATTAAATTTTACTTAACATTTAGCCAAAATGACCAAAATATATTTAGGGTTGTGGTTAACACGATATGAAGCACTGAAGAAATTACAATTTAATTAATTAAATTTAAAATTTCCTAAAATTACTGTATGAACAGTTCACGCAGCAAGAAATATACAGGGAGACCTAGGCATCAAAATTCTCCCTACACAGAGCTCCTCACGAGGCTTGCCACATACCCATGGAAATGTCTCTTCAAGATCTTTCAATTGGTACCAAATACGCATCATAATTTTGTATATAACTTAAGAAATTATGATGACGTAATTCAGGCTTAAAGGGAAAAAGGGGTACTTTTAAAGTTCGTTTGGAACTTCGGTGAGGAGAATAATATCACTGCTTCGGTTCTAGGATAGATCCCAACGATGTAAACAAGGTTTGAGATCGAAATGGGGATTAAATGGAGGTCATAAAGCGTGAACAAGCCCCACGATCGGGAGCCTGCACGGTCGTGTGTCCGCGCGTGAGAAGATGGTGACAGGATTTTTTTAATTAAATATTAATTAATTATTAGATACAATTTAATTATTCAAAATTTAATAATCAAATGAGCTCCGAAAAATTCCAAAAATTCACCCCTAACTAATTTGGGGGTGAGGAACTCAAAAATGAAGTTGAATTTTAAATTTAAGATAAATTTAATTATTTTAATTTTTTGATTATTTAAATATATTAAAATATTTGAGAAAATTTGATGACTTTCAAAAATCTCAAAATTTCACCCCTATCTAATTTGGGGGTGAGAAGTTCAATGGTGAACTCTGATTTTGATTTAGAGGTCAATTTAATTATCTTAATTTTCTAATTAAATAAATACATTAAAACAACCAAGAAAAATCCAGTAATGAAAAAATTCTCAAAAAATACAAAACTTTTATAAAAGTATGCTTAACAATTGTATAATTCTATTTTATCAATTTATTGGATGATTTGCTTAAACTAAAATAAAAATAAATAAAAATTAATTTTCATTTAAAATTTGATATTTTACATATTACCACAACAAAATAGAACATCAATACAAGCATATAACTTTTTTTTGCTCCAAAACTCTCCAAAGAAAAGCTCTTAGTACTCTATTATAAGTATTTTCAAAATCAATAAAGATTAAATAAAGATCATCCATTTTTTATTTAATTTCTCTATTAAATCTCTTAGTAACTATAAAGCTTGAAAGAACCACCCAACATAAAACCAATTTAAAGTCTAACCAATCTCCATAAATAATGACTAGACTAAATTTCTCATATAATTTATATTTAATCGATCTCCTAAAATTTCAAATTATAAATATTTAACTTGATATTTCTATAATTTGTGCAACCATGTGCATCGCATATATTCTTATAAATAGATATCACCATACTTCAATCATTCAACATCTCTTTAGTCTTTAAAAGTTCTAAAAACCTAGTGAGAAAAAAAAATTCCTTCCATGCTCAAATAATCACACAACATTAATAAAGAGGTAATATCTTAAAGCTTTTTTATTCTTCATTTTTTTAAATATTCCATATCTCAATATTACTTGCACATAAAACAAAAAAGAAATTAGCATTAACTTTATAACTACTAAATTTACTATGCCAATCACTTTACAACTTTGATTAAGAATCCAATGAGATTAAAATGATTCGTGCATGGATATAATTTTAAAATACTATTTGCTATTAATCTTTCTTACAGAAACTCAAGTTTATCCTATAACACAAACACAATTTTTGTTATTCCTTTATATTTTAATATGGTAGCAAAACAATGCTTCTTTAATTAACTAATAACTTCTTGATCTTCAAACTTAATCAATAAAATAATTAACCAAATCACTCCAATACCCCATAACCTCAAAAAATTTACATTTCAATAAAAAGTTGCAAATATATATATATATATATATATATATATATATATATTTATATATATTTATATGTGTGGCCGAAGAAATTTGAACTCATGACCTATGATAACAAATCCTAAAAGCCTCAACCACTGTGCTACAACACAATTCATATATATATATATATATGGCACTTGCTCTCAAGAATGGCACTCGTGAAAACCTAGAGGCGGAGTCACCATGATGTCAGCACGAGTGGAGTCTAGCAAGTTCGTCGATCACTACATTTTTTACTGCTCGTGCCACGGGAATCTGGACGATTCGGTGACAGCTCAAGTTCGACAATCGACACGTGCCATAATAACAGCAGAAATGGATGGTTCAGACGTGTTGCTGACCTTTGTGTGCAACATGTGGTGCAGCCTATAGTTTCTAAATCTTTCTGAGAAATATTGACAAACACCTTTACGGCTGATTCGATAGATATCAAGTCCATAGTCTGTCTTCAAGGTAAACATGTTCTTATTCTATCCGAAGATGAAATACAAGTTCTTGCAAAATCGCTCATGTTTACCTTGATTAAGAAGTTTCCTAGTGGTAGACCATCCATGTGTGCTACCAAAAAATTCTTCAACAACTTGGGTTTAGTTGCAAACTCTCTTATAAAGTTTTCAAATGAAATGGATTATTCTCGGATCTTTTCTATGGGGATCTATTTCATAAAAAATCAACCAATGAAAACCTTAAAATGGACAACGACATTTGATCCTACGTGTGAACCATTGATATCTGGTCTAGATCAATTTTCCCCTCCTTAAGGTAAATCTGATCACTCATTCGATTTCCTATGCTTTGGGTTTGTATTTTGGGAAACCTTTAAAAGTTGATTCCGCGACGGCTAGTTTGACTCGACCGTCCATGACTAGAGTGTATTTAACAAAATGTTTTGATTCTAAGATATGTATTGGAGACAAAAGAAATGAATACTTTAAAGAGTGTATTATTGAAAATCGTCCAATCTACTATTCTCATTGTTTGATTATTGATCATGACGAATCTCATTGTTTTAAACTTCATCCTAAATTGAAGAAGGATCTGCCGACATTGATAGCTGCCCCTAAATGATTGAAAAAGAAAACAAAACTTGTGTATGTTAAAAAATAAATTAATGCCTTGAAGATGGTTCTCCAAGTCGGTGGGGAGCCTCTAGTGCCCTCGACTGAGGCTGGAGACTCGGCATCTCTTCCAGCGGGTGCCATGTGTGGCAATGCATTCAAAGGAAATCTTGTTGGGAATCAAGATGAATGTAGTGCAGCTCCCACTGACCACGTTGATGGAAGGGGCTCAAATATTGTGGATGATTTCTCAAGTGCTACTTCACCTCAATATGATCCCTCATTTTATGCGGAGGAGGCTTTGGTTGCGTCGTATGAGGATTTCTCCTCTCAGCAGCTTCAGGACCTTCTGGTGGCAGCTCCGAACTTCTGATGTGGAGGGTCGAAGGGACTCTCAATGAGGCTGGCACAATTCTTGTGGATGTCCCCTCAAAGGTGCCCTAACGTCATATTGATGTTGTTCCTTTTGTTTTGAGGTTCATGGAGAACTTCCCTCCATCCTCAGAATTATCTCTATGTATGAAGATGTATTCGACCCTGAATCCCCATGCAACAGAATTTCATGAGCCTGTGCCTGGAAGGGCTCATTCTACTCCGGGAGAAGAATTTGGCTCTTCTGTGGGGAATCCTAATGAGGATCTCAAGAACATCATTTCGAATTAGGAGCTACTTTTCGACTTCTTTATGAGGAAAAAAGGAAAAAATATAAAGAAGAAGAAAAAGGGTAAGCGTTCCACGTCACAAATAGATCTTTTGGTTTTTATATTTTGTTGCAAATTCAATTCTCGTAGAGGTTTGGTGACTGAGTTTTTATTTTGCTTGTCTTTTTTATTTTTTTTGAGGTCACCAACTCCCTATTTCATTGTATTTCACTTTCTTGATAAATATAAGATACAATAGGCTTTATTAATTATATATATATATATATACCTTTTCCGGTGCTCAATTCACTACATTCTAAATTAGATTAAGAGATATTATCGATAATTTGCACAACATTTTCTCAAAATAATTATTCCATCTTCCATTGGTACCTTCATATTCAGCCAAGAATCTATTCTTTTCACACTAGCGCATCATTCTTAATTACAGTTCAGATATCTCTTATGTCTTACCATGAATACTACATATCTCACATTATAAGTTCATAATACGAAAAGCCTACTACACAAAATATCAAAAGTTGTCGCTTTTTCTTTACACAATACCATCTTTGTAGTGCTTCATGTTACTTATAATAATTAAAATCCTCTATAACATTTAATTGTAATCACCTGTTAAAAATGCATTTATTTTCATAAGGAATTCATTATGACTCCTTATTTCACTGTCAAACCCCATTTCATTGTAAGATATACAAACTCTCTTAAGAATTTTACAACAATCATCATGATTGAACAAACCATCTTATCCTTGATTTGAAGGTTTAACAAAAAAATCCAACTTCAACCACACATCAACCTATCCACAAAAATAAGCAATTTCTCACAATCCAAATCCTACCACAATACAATAAGCCATACTTTATTTTAGTTGTTTTGTTTATACCCTTAATGCATAGAGTAGTCAAATTTGATACTGGAATCACCAGACTATGCAATGAAATATCCTGTTCCTCGTAAGAAGAATCAAGCGGTGACTTGGTAAATTAATTTTTGTAACCAAGTGTCCTTTTAATATATCAAAGTGTTTACTTCCTATTGTAAGCTCATAAGCTACAATGAATAAAATATAACATCCAACAGTATATTTAGTTGGTTGTTCCATAACCATCATAAATCCTTTCATAAGTCAGCCAGCTGCAACCTAGACACCAATTTCAATCACCTACTATATTCTTCTTCAATAGGTATATGTTGTAGCAGCTCAATAACATTTCCCAAAAACATTTTTTAAATAACATTCATAATATTCTCACTGATAACAATCTAAGCAATCACCTTATCATTAACCATATTAACCTCAGATTTTATCTTGGAACTGTATAGTAAAAAAAAGCCATCATACAGTTCACCATTTCTATATAATAACTTGCAAACTTCCCCAGATTTTTTCAACTTTTCTCCTTTACTAGTCTCCTCTTTACAGTCGAGTAAGGTAGTAATATGTTATTCTTGTAGAACATTCTAGTACAAGAAAATTCAAATTTGGATTCATTTCATACATTGTGGAGTCTGTTTTACAAATGACTATCAACATAGTATCAAGCCTTATCTTTCTTATTAAAGCACTAATAAATTCAGATCTGGATTCATTTTTTTATTTTTATAATTGATTATCAATGTAGTGTCAATTCTTAATCTTTCTTATTTAAGCTAGCGACCAACAACAACAACAAAGATAATTGAAATAACAATATAAATATTAGTGAACAACAACAACAATGCAACAGCATCGGTTGATTATTAGATCATTCCCTCAAAAAATTCAATCATCAAGCTGGCCCCATCAACAAAACTAGTCAGCATTACGGTCTCAATCATCATTATTTGATGAAAAATATTAATTGAAGAAAAATAAAATAATTTTCAAATATTAATTTCTCTACCAAATTTTAAATTTAAAATTGAAATTGAAAATTATTTTTAGAATATAATTATGATGTCAAATTTAAATTTTAAAACATTAATTTTCCCACCAAGCATTGCAATTTAAATTTTAATAGGATATTTATTATGGCAATTTTGAAATTTTGAGCTGCATCAAATAATGGGTCGACTATATGAATCAATTGTTTTCATTGTGCTCCATCAAATAATAGCCCCGTCCTAAACTCCAAGTATGTGAGATTTCTTTTTAAAATGTATTGTCATGTATTTTTAGGTCTTCCTCTTTTATCAAAAAAGACCATTAACTCAACCTTTCTTGTTGGAGCATCAAACGCTCTAATCTTAATATGCCTCAACCATCTAAGATTAATTTTCTTGAGCTCATCCTTAATTGGAGTACACCAACCCACTACAAAGGCTAAATATTTTCATCTCTATAACACTTACAAATGTGTCCTGCTTTGCAAGACAGCATTTTGCCCCATATAGCACTTTAGTTCTATAAAACTTTCCTTAAATTTTGAGAGAAATTTTTCTTTCATACAAACACTTTTTTATTTCATCAAATTGTTAGGATTATGTTAATCATACCAATACTTAATCACCATCTTTTTATATGATTGAACCAATATATCCAGATCTACTATAAAGCTTAATAACATGATCTTCAAATGTCATATTCTCATAATTATAACTTCCATAATGATAAAGCCGTGTTTCATAAATTCCATTTTAGATCTATTAAAACAAACCCTTTAGATTCTAAGTTTTTCTCCATACTAATTCTCTCTTAATGGCATATCAATAAAAATAACATCAGCAAATAGTACACACCAAAGCATCTCCTCTTTAATGTGATAAGAATGCCCATAATTAATACTAGAAATACAAATAAAATTTATCCATAATGAATAGCTTATGTTTTAAAACACGTAGATGCTCCATTATACATATCTTTGACAACATCAAAAAATAACACAAACCCCTTTTTTTCTAAAATCACTTCAAGAAATTTTCCAAGTACTTTATCATAAACCTTTTCTAAATTAATAATTTCAAAAAAGACCTTTTTTGTCTCTAAATTCACCGTCAAATCTCTCAGCATATGTTGTCTCTAAAAGCAATCCACCAAGCATATAAATATACTAGTATTGTGAAATTCAAACGTTCCAACGCATTATGTATATAAGCATTCTCTTCTAAAGTTTAAATTGTGACACTAACTTCTTTGCTTTAATTTGCACAATCCTATGCATCACTTTTCATTTTATGTATAATAGTCCTTCTGACTTATGATTTGACAAATCACCTTATGTTTTAAAACACGAAGATGCTCCATTATATATATCTTTGACAACATCAAAAAATAATACAAATTCCTTCTTTCTAAAATCACATCACAAAAATTCTCTAGGTACTTTATCAAAAGCCTTTTCTAAATTAATAATTTCAAAAATACCTTACTTTTCTGTCTCTAAATTCTCTATCAAATCTCTATGTAAATGTTGTCTCTACAAGCAATCCACAAAGCATATAAATATACTAGTATTGGGAAATTCTTGGTTCCCTGATGCATTATGTCATTCTATTTTAAAGTTTAAATAGTGACACTAACTTTTTTACTTTATAATTTTGCACAATTCTACACATCACCTTTCATCTTATGTATCATAGTACTTCTGACTCATATGGCATCGTTATAATCTATAAAATTGTATTAAACAGCTTGGTGAGCCAAGAAAGTCTTTTCCCCAAAATTTTCATATATCAATAATGATATTCTTAAATCATACAATTTTTCTACTCTTCACATACTTTAAAACATTCAACAACTCAGATTCACTGCCAAACAAATAAATAAATAGTTAACATTATCGTTAGAGCTACTAAATTGGCTATATTAATCATATTATTGTAGAATTCATTAAAAATGATAAAAACAATTAATTCTTCTATCATAGATATCCTCATTTATAAATGTATTTGTGATTAATATCCTGAACAAAATTCACTTTCTTAAAATCTCTACTTTTGTATCTCTTAATTTAGCTAGTTTATACGTCTTCGTCCCCATCAACAATAAAAATTTCTCATATAATTTTGAAAAGTCATATTCTTACCAACACAAACATCTTTTTTAACACTTACAAACTAATTCATATATGTTCATCTTTTTTAACACTTACAAACTAATTCATATATGTTCATCTTTCATTATCTTCACACTCATGTTATTCATTATAATAAATTTTCCTTTAAGTTTTACTTAAACATCTTCTTTTCACCCCCAAGTATTATACTGTTATGACTCTCCTTTTAAATTTTCCAAGACTCTTGTTGACATTTCAAATACAAGTAGCAATTGCAACATAAATTATCATCTTCTCAATGGCTCAATGTCTCGATGAAAGTTTAAGAACTTTGCACCAAAAAGTTTCTTATTTTTTCATTAATAAAATGAGAAATGCTATTTAGACCTGCTGACGTGGCACCCAAAAAAACCCATCTAAAGAAATTTGAACATCATTTCAATACAAACTTTAAAAATAAAATTTGTATTATTTTAATGTAAATAAATAAACACTAATGAAATGATGTCCAAATCTCATTGAATAAATTTTTTTGGATGCTACGTCAGCGAGTCTAAATAGCATTTCTTTTAATAAAATTCCACAATCTAATCTAAAAACCTAACTTATGTTTATAATTCTTTTTAGCAAGTTATTTTAAATCTAAAATCATTAATACATAATGGGTAATCAAACTTTCTATGGGAAAAATCTTACAATCTTTACAGAATACTTAATCTCCTTATCTAATAAAAATTAATCAATTTAAATTTCAGAATGCCTGATCTTATAAATGATAACATATTATTCTTTTTTCTTAGACAAAGTAATAGAAACCAATAATCCATTTGCTAAAGCAAACTCCAATACCAATTTTTTTCTTTTCATTACCTTGCAAAAACAAAATTTATCATATATATTATTAAATTCTTCTTATGATCTTCGAACATTTCGAAATAGATATATTTCAAAAAATAGCATTTCATCTAAAGGTATTCTTACATCAACTCTTCCAATTATTACAAAATTAAAATTTTATGCTTACATCTAATCCTATTTAATGACACAAATACTTTAAATATTAATAATATTTAACAAATTACAATCTTTAAAAGTATAATGCTATCCTCAATCTTTCAATTTTAAATAAATCATCACTTAAATTCTTATCCAAAGATGTTACCAACAACATTTCCATATCTAACCATACCCAACAACCAAAGTTAGATGCTTAAACTAGGTTCTTTTTGGCTTTATCACCAACCAATATTGTTTCCTAAGGATATATAATATTTTATCATCATATTAATCATATCCACTATATCTAAAAGTTTGTCTATCAGGGTACCAATAAGTGTAATATTCTTAAGAGTTTCAAAAAAAAAAACATTTAGAATGTAGATTAACAAAAATTGATATTCAATATATGAGAATTGAAAACAATGTTAGATACTAGGAAGGACACACAAATTGTAGATGAAAGTTCAAGATGCATCAAGTGTCTTGATTGATCTCTAATGCAACCGCATCCACAAGCTAAGTAATGTTTAATCAATACATGAGTTGATTTCGACAATAAGTGAACCAAAGAGGCAAGCAAATAATGGGTTCACGAGCTCATGTTAGGCACCTATTAAGTTGACTTAAATGCAAGTCATTTTTCAAAAGTGCCATCTCATTAACACAAATTCTAATGACAAACAAAGAATCATTCAAATGCTTCTAGCATGTGACAATTTATCCATCAATTGTATTGTTACAATAAAGAACAGTGTTGAACATTCCCCAGTCATGAAACAACATGAAAACTTAAGACAAAATTCAGTAGAACTCCAAATAAAGATGTCTGAAGTAAATTTTTAAAAGGTTAATATTAATCTTAATTGCTTTTAGTAATAAATCAATCAACAAGGACACCAGCATACTGAAGAAAAAGAAGTTCATTCAACAAATCAGTTTAAAAAATTACCTATTCAATTACAAGTTGAGCTACGGATCCATTCAAAAAAATCGAAGAAAAAAAAATAAAATAAATGGAACAGTAGGCCACCTTACATGAGAATTCTAAGAACTTCATGTACGTTTCATTACCAGGATCCTGCAAGAACCCAAAAAATAAGAAAATTAAAAAAAATGCTGAAGGGCATGGTTGAAATCATCATTAATGAAATTAAAACGTCAACTTAAATATTACCTCCTCCAGTGCATGTTGGTAACACAGCGTTGCCTTCTCGAAATATATATTTGCAGCATCAAAATCATTAAAGCGCATAGTGAGTGTGCGCGTTACCCAAACACCGTGTCATGTTTCCTGGGAACAATCTGCAGTGCCTCCTCCAGCTTTGAAACAGTGTCTAAAGCACGCTAGTATTTAGCTCAACCATCAATCGTCATATCATAAAATTTTGCAGCCATCCTCTAAATTGTGTTAGAACCTTTCACAAACTGTAGTGAATCGGAGGGATTCTGAAATTGCGATAATTCAAGAAGTGCTTTACCCCAGGTGGTGAGATCGATTCAAATAAATTAAATTGAAAATACAAAACAAGGGTTCAAAGTTTATGCAGGAACATTGCGTCGTAACCATTGCAAAATTGATAACAAGTCAGGATTTTTAGGAGCTCACTTCAGCATCGAGAGGATTCTTTGCGTAGGCTGCCTCGGCGTCCAAGAGGGCGTTTTCGTAAAAGATGACTCGACGAATGTCCGATTGACCGAAATCCATAGCGCAATTGCGAACTGCGAAGGCCGAGTGCAACCACGCAGGGTTAGCGTTTATGATATATGCATTAATGACTCCCGAGAATTAGGGTTATATTTGAATAATTTATGTTAAATATTTTTTTAGTCGTTGTGCTTTTATGTAACTCTCAATTTAATTTTTATCATTTTATTTGTATCAAGAGAAATGCTAAACAGCCCGCCTACATATAACCCACATTTAACCCACCTTTGTGTCGCATACGTGTGATACATATGTGGTGTATACCATTACGAATGGCATCCCCGTTCTCTCAACTCCTCAGCCACTCTTAGGCACATTAGGGCTCTTAGGGCTCCCCTGTTTATCACATTAAGGTTCCATGTTCGCTCAACCCCGACGCCTTTTGCCTCTTACGATGCTTCCCCGTCGACTTCTCGTTCGCCTACGGAGTCCTCACTTATCCTATGGCATATACGAGTAGTTAGGGCTCCCCGTTCGCTAAACTCGTTCGTCCATTCGCATCTTCATTTTTTGACGCGTGATGAAGGGGCTCGCTCTTACAATCAAGTCAATTGATTAAGTGATTAAGGATTTAGATCATAATCAAACAGGTTTGGGTTTAACTCCTATCTTTACCCAATTAAGATCAATTGTTAATTTATAGATCAAATATCAAATCAATAAATTATTGATATATTATTGGTGGCAAATCTCAAATTTAGATCAAGTATTAGTAATTTGATCAAGATCTTAAGACTTCTTAAGGTTAATTAAAAAATTTAATTACTTAACTCAAATTTGTTAAATATATCCATTGTGTATTAACATAAATGAGTTAAGTTTATTCACACTACTGATATAAGGCATATTAATAGAAATAGAAGGTAATTAGTGGTAATTAAACTTTAGTCCATAACAAAAGGATTAGCATCCAATTACAAATCTAATCATTAAAATTTTATACAACTTGGCAGATACAATCCATACAATCAAGTGAACAATCAGAGACTAAGTTTATTAAATTTGGATAATTAGAAACTCTAATTTTTACTAATTATGCTTTTACAAGATTAGAACATAATTAAGAATACATAAATTAGAATATTAAACCACTTAGCACATACTTTCTACAAGGCATAAGGAACACAATAGCATCAAAATCATGCAATTTAGCTAAGTATATATGATAATCAACTCTAATTAAGTTCTATAATAATTAGGCTAAAATAGAAAATCAAATCATTAAAAGTTCAATATTATTTTATATTCTAATTCCTTATGATTTTCTGATTAATCTGGTATATAATATCATAGAGTTTGGACCAGTGGATCAAAAGTTATCACATTAATTTACATTGCATTTTTCCAATTTAATTTTCCTATGGTTTAGATAATTGAATTATTTTCCTTATGGAAAATAAATCCAATTATTATTAATATTAAACTGCGGGCCCAAAATCAAAATTGCCCGGGGCGGGGTCCGACCCGGTTCGCACTGTACTTCTTCCACGCTCCTTCGTCCCTCGATATTCATCAATTAAGGTTAACCCTAACCATAATCACAAAATTATGTGGCTCCGAAACACACCAGAGCCTCCAACAAATCCCTACACCTTCAGAGCTCTCATACGCGTCCAGAGGGCCCTAACTTGCAGGCTGGGAAGGACGAGATTGCTGGGGTGCTACTCTCCCAAAATTGGGTGAGTACCCAATTAGGGGCCTTCACTGTGAGGGGAATTTCTCCTCACATAAGCCACGATAGGACCAGAACTAGATGGCTACACCATTAGTGTAGCCAGACGCACTAGAACCCTATACTAAAAAGGTATGAGCACGTCCATATGCGCGGGTCCTTACTCGGGCTGATTTTTGAAAATCACAAAAATTGCCTGAGTTAGGGCTATACACTGGGTCGAGCTCCAACTAGCCAGACCCTACCGATTCGATAAGTATAAATATATAATTGCATAAGTAAAGAGAAGGAGACTGTGAGTCCACTCGACTCACAGTGGAATGAAAGGGTACATGGGTTTTTGGAACAGAGCTGGAAATGAAAGACGAAGAGAAATTCGCTGGCTGTAGAGCTTCCAAAGGGCACACAGGGGTCCTGAACAATAGGAGAGCCCACTATCAACAGTTCGCAAGCTCCAGGGGCTTGGGAAGACTAGCAACGATGAACTCAAACTCCTCTTCAATTGAACAGCAAGGAGCTATGGGAAGGAGTGTGGAGGCTATTTATAGCCTCGACAGAGGTTTGGGACTATTCTAGCACTGAGGAATTGGGCTGGAGGTGGCCTGAGAGTTCTGGTCACCGAGAGCTCTCAGAGTTCCCAATGGGGGTCTATCGGGCCTAGGAGCCCGGCTAAGGAGCTTAACCAAATTAGGAATGGGGCTAACAGCCTTACTGAGCTGGAGGGAGGAGTGGGGGACAGGCCTAGGTGTCGGGGATCTTTGGATTCCTTCGGTCAGGCGCGGGAGTGGTGAAGACGAAGGTCCATAGTCATGGAAGGGTTCAAAGCCATCTGATTGATCGATCAAAAAGGCATGACGGTCCTGATCCTTCAGATCCTAACGGTAGGATTCGATTGAATCTGTGTCGTATGATCCATGGGGCGCATCTAACGGTAGATCTGCAGTTCCGCGTATCTGACTCCTAGGTCAGATTGATAGGTTGAATGATCGATATGGCGGAAGCACTACTGTCGCGTGACCCGAGCTCCACAGCGGATCTCCCGCGGACCGCACAGCGGATCCCGACCGTTTAAATGGTTTAAACGTATGTTTGCAAAATTAAAATGTTGGAAGCCATAAAATACAATTAGACTAATTTTATTTAAATTGAATTATGATCTAAATAATCTTCAAATTTTAACAAATTTTAACCTCTAGCTAATGTGGGGGTGAAAAATTCAAACATGTAATTAAATTTTAATTCTGAGATCGTAATAATTTATGTCTAATTTAGGGCATCTAGACTGATCAAAATGCTAACTTGACTTAGAGAAGTCTAATTGACTTCAAACTTTCATGATTGACTTACCTTGATATTTTAAATGTAATGGGATTAAGAATAATGTCTGATTAAGTTGAAAATTAAATCAGGATAATAACTTAGGGTTGTTACAGACTCCCCCACTTAAAAACGATGTCGTCCTCGACATCATCTCAAGAGAGAAACAACAATGCAGAATTTTTTAAGAACAAAATTATAAATTCAGAATTTAACGGATACCTGGATTCTCAAAAAGATTGGGATACTTTCTTCGCATATCAATCTCTTTCTCCCAAGTAGTCTTTTAGAGAGAGATTCCTCCACTGAACTTTTACCATTGGAATTGAGCGATTTCTCAATTGATTTTGATCATGAGCTAATATCCTAATTGGCTCCTCCGCATAAGAAAGATCTGACTGGAGAGATACCACTAGAAATTGGACTATATGAGATGGATTACGAAGACATCTCTGCAGAGAGGAGATGTGGAACACATTATGGACTACAGAGAAATCTTTAGGAAGCTTTAAGCTATAAGCTGCAGAACCAATATTCTCTAGGATTTCAAAAGGTCCGACATGACGGGGACTTAGATATTTACTCTTGCGATCTTGAGCTGCTTTAATTCTCTGTTGGATTGGCTGAACTTTACGATTAGTTTCTTCAACTAATTCTGAGCCATATAACTGAACGTTGCTTATTTCAGACCATGCTAAAGAAGTACTACATCTTCTGCCGTACAAGACTTCATATGGAGCCATAACGACTCATCTAAAAATTGTTGTTTTATACAAATTCCACCAATAAAATATGATATTCCTAGAAGCCTCCGAAATTCAGAATACAGAGACAAAGAAGATCCTCCAAAACTTGGTTGGCTCTTTTTGTTTGACCGTCTATTTGAGGATGGAAAGTGGTGCTCATGGCTAGGGTAATCCCTAAGTCTTGATGCACTACTTACCATAATTTAGAAGTGAAACGACTATCTCGATCTGATGTAATATATCTTGGAATTCCAAGGAGCCTGATGATTTCCCTGATATATAACTTTGCTAATTTTTCTATGGAATTGGTTTGACGCATAGGAATAAAATGTGTTGATTTGGTCAGTCTATCGATAATGACCCAGATTGAATCGACACTAAATCTAGATTTTGGCAAACCCATAACAAAATCCATAAAAATATCAAACCACTTCTATTCAGGAATTGCCAGAGGATGAAGAAGTCCTTCGGGCTTCTGATATTTTGCTTTAACTAAATTGTAGGCATGACACTTTGCTACAAATTCGACCATGCTTTTCTTCATTCCAGGCCACTAGAAGAATTTCTTCAAATCTTGGTACATCTTAGTGCTACCAAGATGCACTTGATAACCAAAATTATGGCCTTCCACCAAAATCTCTTGTTGCATGAATTTGAGAATCCATAGACGATCTTCTTAGTAAATTACATTTCCTCGCAGCTGCAGGTTGAATTGACGACCACTTTCGATTTCCATTTTAAATTTTAGATAGTCTTCATCCTTCGTTTGGGAGATGGAGACATCGCGATGAAATATTGGTTCAACGGTACTCATGGATATTAGCTCGCTTAACAAGGCACCACACACTAGCTTAATGTCGAGCTTTCTAAATTCTTCTTCTAGAGAACTTGACGCTATCTTGGATGAAAGTGTAGTATGAAGACTGAGTGCATCAGCCACAATATTTGCTTTTCCCATATTATATTGGATACTGAGATCATAATCACTTATTAGTTCAAACCATCTTCGCTGATGGCAATTGAGTTCATGCTAGGTGAAGATGTACTTTAAACTATGATGGTCCATGAATATAAAACACTGGATACCATACATATAATGATGCCAGATTTTCAAGGTGAAAACTACAGCGGCTAATTTGAGATCATGGACATGATATATCTTTTCATGCGGTTTTAGCTGATGAGACACGTAGGCGATAACTTTTCCTTCCTGCATTAGCACACATCTCAAGCATATCCCAGATGCATCAGTATAAACTTGTTACTTGAGACCTTCTTTAGGTAAGGTTAGAACTGGGGCAGAAGAAATATCATCTTTTGGCGATTGAAATGCCTTATCACACTCTAGACTCTAGATAAAATGTACTATTTTCTGCGTCAACTTTGTGAGAGGAGATGCAATTGTGAAAAGCCCTTGACAAATTTTTTGTAGTAACCAGCCAAACCCAAAAAACTTTTGATATAAGTCACAGACTTTGGTTGTGACCAATCTTGAACTGCGCTGACTTTATTTTGATCGACTTTGATTCCGTGTGCGTCAACGATATGACCCAAGAAAGCGACTGAGTTAAGCCAGAATTCACACTTAGAATACTTAGCGTATAATTCATGACTTCAAAGCTCTTCTAATACTAACCGCAGGTGGTTCTCGTGTTCAGCTTCGCTTCTCGAATAAATCAGGATATCATCGATGAAGACGATGATGAATTTATCTAAATACGCTTTTAATACGCGCTACATCAAATCCGCAAAAATGAACGGTGCATCGGTTAGTCCAAAGATATTACCAAAATTCATAATGTCCATAGCGAGTTCTAAACACAGTTTTTAAGATATCTGAATATTTAACTCGCAATTGGTGATAATTTGATCGTAAGTTTACTTTTGAGAAAACTTTAGCTCCAGATAATTGATCAAATAGATTATCGATATGCGGCAGAGGGTATTTACTCTTAATAGTTACCTTATTCAGCTCTCTATAATCGATGCACATTTTCATCGATCCATCTTTCTTTTTCACAAATAGAACTGGCACTCCCCAAAGAGATGAACTTGGGCGGATAAGATCCTTCTCCAACAACTCTTGAAGTTGCTTGTTCAGCTCTTGAAGTTCCTTGGGCGCCATACAGTATGGAACCTTTGATAGCAGTTAGGTTCCAGGATTTAAATCGATTACGAACTCAACCTCTCTAACTGGAGGAAGACCAGGCAAGCCTTCAGGAAAGATGTCAGGGAATTAACGAACTATTCGATTCTTTGAGATATAAATGACTTCTTTCTTCTCTCCTAACATTATTACGAGATATGCATCGTAGCCTTTCTTGACTAACTTTTCTGCCTTTATCGTGTTGATTAACGATGCTTGAGTACTAAATTTTCCGACAAAGGACTGCGACTAATTCCTACTTCCAAAAGTGATTTTCTTCCTTTGGTAATTTATTGAAGCACCATGTTTGCTTAGCCAGTTCATACTCAGAATTACATCAAAGTTTGCAATTGGAAAAATAATTAATTTAGCTTCATATTTGTTCTCACCAATAGGAATGTCAATTTTAGAAAATTTCTGGGATTGTATACGGGCTCCGGAAGGTAACTCGATGCTTAATGAGTTTGCTAAACAACAGGATGGTAGCTTAAGAGTTTTAGTGTGGCGCCCTACCTCTTAATACACAAGATTAAGCTAATAGGTGATGTGTTACTCTAGCTAACCCTTCACTTATTATTGAATTAGGATGAAATCCACAATCCACCTAATAAGGGAAGGAGTAAGCATAGAATCAAATATTCAGTCACTTAATAAGAATTCCTACAGAGTGCAACTCAGAATAAAAGGCATAGTAATCCAAACACATAGTCAAGGGTACCTATATTATTACATTAATTCAAAGTTTAATCAATGAAAGTAAAAATGCGCTCATCCTCACTTATAAGAGAAAGCTAAATGGCTCATTCTTCCAAAGGCTCTTCCTCTGGATATGGTTCCACACCTAGTTCCTGATCATCCAACTGAAGAAGATCTGTCATTGTCGGTTTCACAATATAGGGCCCCAGCAAAAAAAAGAAAAATCTTATGTTAGAAAATTATCTAAGTACATTTTAGGCTGATAAGTTTTTATGTATTTTGTAATATTACTATTTTACTATTTCTAAGCAATAACCATACAAATATAGGAGCAACTAGTAATACAAAAAGGAAAAAAAAGTTATAAACAATCATTTATAACTTAAGCAAAAAGAGAGGCTAAGATATGCCTCAAATGCAAGCTAAATAAGGTAAGACATATGAATATAAATAACTAAACAAGTATTGGAAGAAAATACTACATCCTAAATATGCTGGTGATCAAAAGAAATATACAAATTAAAATAACTGAACTCAATAATGGTACATATAGATAGCAGCAAAATTCTAACATCCTAACATATATATAAACAGTACAAAGAAAATAGCTAATTGAATAAAAATGCTAAAAAGTAACAAAACATCGAAACTGAACATATAGGTAAACATCTGTGTACTAACTGTCATACAGCAAAAGAGATAATTTAGCCCACTGGATATAAAAGATCTTAGCACCATTACGGTGAAGGCATAAAACTGTGTACCCCTAGTGTCAACAAAGAGACTAGGCAATCAGCACACAACGAAATAACAGAAGATATAAATAATATCTTCCCCTAGTGTCAACAAGGAGACTAGGCAATCAGAAGACATAACTGAGAGGCAGCTCTAACACATATAATTATTATCTTTAATCAATCACTTTAATATTTTCATAAGGAATCTAAGGAGTCTCCATATTTTCCTAACATTTAGAAGTCTTCATATTTTCCTAACATTTTATTCATGCATCAAAAATCTTATATAATATGCTCAAGGAGTTAAGGCATAAAAATATAAGAAATGCGTATCAACAATCATCAAATAGAAGCAATGGACTCTACTAAATATGGTGATATCATTTGTTTTATAATTAACCATTATAACTATTCCAAGTTACATAAGTTCAGGATCATCATTTTCCTACTATTGAGTGTAACTTAGAAACTCATCCTTATAAGTTAAAAAGGATTATAACTGATTAGGTTCTAATATAGTTCAATTAAATAGATGACTATGAGTTAAATCAATAAATCATACATCCTAATTTTGGTGAATTTAGATGTTCTATCTAAGATCTGGTCAAGATCTTCTAAACCTATAAATTATGGATTAAATACTATGATATTTAAGTTTAATCACATAATTCAAAAAGGATAAGACCTAAGATTTAGGTTTCATTCTATAAGTGATCTACTTATTAAGGCAAATCCTATTAAGTAACTAGACTTAATAGGATGAATTTCCTATCCTAAAATTAAAGTTAAATATGAAGATCCACTTAAGTAGTAATAAGTGAAACTCTTAAACATCGAGGCGCCTTTTTTAGATAACGGTGGAGTTCTTGATAAGAACTCTAAAGTTAAGCATGCTCAGGAGGGAGCACTCCTAGGATGGGTGACCTATTGGGATGTTATCTTCTGAGGGTAAAACCATGAGGCCTTTCTGGCCAAAGTGGACAATACCTTGGTGCTTAAGAGTTTAGATTGTTACAAGTGGTATCAGAGCAAACCATAGGGTGTCAGATAGGAGCTAAGTGCCATACAGGGCAAAGTACCATTTTATGTGAGCAACCTCTTGAACCCATGATGGTTAAGGTGCTACATGGTTGTGGGTACCTCTTGAGCCTGTAGTGGTCACCTCTAGTTCTATCTACCCAATGGATGGTTCTTGGATCTGTGTGTGGATACTAATGAGGACGTCGGTTACTTAAGTTGGGGAGATTGTGAAGACCCACTTAAGTAGTAATAAGTGAAACTCTTAAACATAGAGGTGCCTTTTCAGATAACGGTGGAGTTCTTGATAAGAATTTCAAAGTTAAGCGTGCTTAGGTGGGAGCACTCCTAGGATGGGTGACCTACTGGAAGTTATCTTCTGAGGGCAAAATTGTAAGGCCTTTCTGGCCAAAGCAGACAATACCTTGGTGGTTAAGAGTTTGAGTTGTTACATTAAAAGACAAAATAATCAAAATAAGTTGTAAAATAAAAGAAAAATTTAGAAACTAATAAAATTAAGGTTTCATCCATTGGGTAACCTATTTACCAAATGAATGAACTCTAATATATGATCTAGTCTTAGTCTTAGGAATGATCCTTAAGTGAGGTGTAATGATCCTAAGGAGGGACTCAGAAGGATTTTTAAGTATTTCACCAATTTGACATAAAGACTGATCTTTTACTCACTTAGATGACTCTAATATAATTAAAATGTTAGTTTTAGTGTTTTAAAAAACTAATTACAGGTTACGGGTGTTAACCATAAATTTTGGGCAAAATGTCCATTTTGCCCCTATTTAAAGGGTCCGAAGAGTCAACTTTTGACTTAAGGGTCCAATTTGAAGTTTCTCTTTTCCATATAATTTCTTACTGTCTAACTTGAAGATAGACAGTAAGTACGTCTAATTTGGGTAAAAAATGAATTCTATGAGTTCAAACTAAGATTTTCGACTTAAGGGCAATTCAGTGATTTTCACTCTATTAAAACCTATACTTTTATACAATTTATTGTAGGTTACTATTCAAGAATTCCATAGAGTCTAAGAACACTATATTCTGAGGCCAATTGACTAAGTTATGAATGTTTTAAGTTCTAAAGACAATTTGAAAATTTCGGGTCGGTCAATGGGTGGCAAAAACCGAACTTTTCTGTTTGAAGTTCAATTTTAGCAAACTCAGTTTATATAGATTCCCTATAATATACTGAGTATGCTGATAGAGAGTAAACCCAATTTGAACCTCAATTGGTCAAGTTATGACCTAACTAAGGTTATGTGTATTTTGGTCATTTTTAAAATTTCTAGGGTTCATATCCTAAATATAATGGTTATTTGAATTCTAGGGGTTCATATCCTAAATATTATGATTGATTTGACCAAATTATGGTTATTTGAATTCTAGGGGTAATTTGGTCAATTTTCCCTAAAGTCAACTAGGAATTATATAGTTGACTTTTTGTCTTGATGGCCAAATGGGAAAACTAATACTACTACAGTAATAGGATCACTCCCCTGAGTATTTTAAGACCCATATTGACTATGTTTGGTTAATTAGGTCAAAAGTTATAGGGTCTTGAAGAGGTCCTAAAATACTACTTCGTTATGTGTGCCCTGAAACAAAATTCTGTATTACGCCATTTGATTCCTCTTATTTTTTTGAGTACTTTGAGACTTATATTGGCTATATTTGGATTATCCTGTAATAAGTTATTAAACTTTTAAGCTTTACTATTCAAAAATATAATTTGTATTATTTTACTATTTATTTATTCCATTTGTATTAATCTACTATTCATTCCTAAAGTTTAAATATTCTCTTATATTAATTAAATAAATTAATAAATCTATAATTAATTATATTAATTATCAATTAATTATTAATTAATCTATATTTAATTATTTTAAATATAATATTATTTTTATTACTTTGTAATTAGGATTAGGATTAATTAATTAACTATTTAATAATAATATTATTTGATTAAGATTAAGATTTGTTTATCTTACTGTTTAATGATTACTTAATTAGTCCTAATCATATTTAATTTTAGTATTACTGTGTAGTAATTAAAGGAATCTTAATTAGGTTAAATTATTAATTAATATATTATCAGTTAATAATTAAATTATTATTTACTGTTTAGTTGTAATTATGATAATCTTAGTTAAACTCTAATTGTTTAACTATTAATAAAATAATACTAGTTAATTAATCAGTTAACCTAAAAATTAATAATTAATTAGTTAATTAATTTATGTTTACTGTTTCATTATCAATTAATTAATACTTAATCTATCCGTTAATCTAAATTAATTACTAATTAATCATAATTATTGTTAATTAATCATAACTGAATTAATATTAATATATCTATAACAATTATGGCGATGAGGCCCACTGCCACATGGCAAGCCATTATTGGCTATGGCAGAGGGTGCGGGACCCACCACTGCCACGCGGCAGCACGGAAACGTGGCGGGCCGCAGTGTGGGCCCCACAGCTGCGGTCAAAACGACCACAGCGGGCCCCACAGCTGACGCCTGCTGCATCGGGGCAGGCCCCACCATGGAACGCGCTGCTGACGCGTGGCGGCCCGAATGCGAAAATGAGCGGGTCGGGCTGACCCGCGACCCCTCGACTTCCTCTTCGAGCACCCGAGGCTAGACAGCTAGGGTTTGGTCTCGCTGACGCCACTGGTGACGGGCGACGGCGGCCCGCATGGCAGCAGAAAGGCTACGGCTAGGCGTACCTAGCAGTACCCGGTCCGGCCCTAAAGGACATCGGTGGTGCCCGAAAGACCTAGCCCTAGGTGCCTACGTGCGGTGTGTGCGTGTACGTGGCCGGCCCGAGAGGATCGAGCGTCGATTCGGGTCGATCAGACCCGATCGAGCTCGATCGGATCGATCGATTATCGATCTGATCCCGGGCTTAAGATTTGCAATACTTGGATGCGATTTAATGAAAAGGAAGATCGGGAAGGGTACCTAAAAACGGACGGTGGGCTGCGGTCTCCTTTAGGGTTCTCGGTTGATAGGGATGACTCGAACCAGGATGCTTCTCGTGAACTCCGGGTCTGAGGGCACGGGAGGGTCCTTATGGACCCTTGGGCGGAGTCGGCGAGGCTCCGGAGGCGTCAACAGCAGCCGGTTGGGGAGAACGAGCGGCGATTGAGCCGCGTGGCGGGCTCGGGATCGCGGACGATCCCAACGAGGGAGACGGGTCGAGGGCTGTCTGATCGAAGATCAGATGGCTCGGATCGGCCGTCTGATCCAACGGCCGACCTAACGGTGCGGCACTATTAGGGAGACGGCGTTGGAATTTAAATATTATTTTAAATTCCTAATTAGATTAAATTAATCCCAAATAATTAAATGGCTTTAGGAAAATTCCAAATATTCACCCCTAACTAATTGAGGGGTGAGGAATGTAACGGCGAGATCAGATTTTTGATCCGACGAGTATTTTGATTCCTCGATTTACGGGATATTTAAATATTATTAAAATATTCGTCGAAATTTCAATGACTTCCGATTGACACGAAATCATCACCCCTAGCTAACTTGGGGGCAATGAGTGTAAAGGTGAAGTCCGTTTTTCGATCGGAGGTCAATTTAAATAGGTCAAATTTTAGGGTTTCTGAATTTTCCAGAAATCAGGATTCGATCCATTTGACTCCTAATTTGGATTAAGTCTTAGAGGTTGACTCCAATTGACCTAATTAGCACTTGTGATTATATTTAAGACTAAGATTAGTCCTAATTAACTAAGGTAACAACTTGAGTTGTTACATTTAGCCCAACCTTCTAATACGAAGGAATGACTCGCTCTAGTATCGAATAGAATATTATAGGATTTATTATCTATTATTAAGGTGCCTAAAATTACAACAGTTCTGATAAGGGTTTGCTTTTCAATCATTCTAAAAATACTAAAGTAGAAAAAGATTTAATACTAAACCAGAAATGGCTGAATAAGAATTATTTTAAGATGTACCTGAAACCACATCGTTATCTTCAGAAGTAGAGGCAGGGGTTAACATATATACCCTTGCAAGTGCTAAAGGTCATTTATTCTGAGGCCATTGACCCTGATGATTATGGGTCGGTTTCTGCACAGGTACAATTGCTTTAGTCTTTGAAGTCAGGGCTGGCATTATAGCAGGAGCAGGTTCTCATATGTTTCTTGGCTATATATGGAATACCTATTTGTAACGAGAGTGGTCGATGAGCACTTCGTCGATTATTGTTTTATCATCGCAGTCAAAATAGCAGTGGTTGCTTCGACCACATGTAAAACATATGCCACCAAAGTGGTAGCATTTTTCATATGGATAGAACCATTTGCATTCGAAATTTTAAGGTTGGGATTGTTCTGCTTTAATGTTATAGATTTTTGCCATCTTATGATGGGCAAAACACTCTTTCCTTAGTTGCATAACTGTTGTCTTTTGCTTTTGATCCAGATGACCTAGAAATCTTTCCTACAGGCGAGCAGCGTCGATCAATTCTGTTAAATTCTTAATCTGACGGGATACTAAGTGGGCTTTTATAGAGTCTCTCAAACCCTTCAGAATTCGGTAGCACCTATACGCTTCGGTCCTAACCAGGTCCGGAATTAAATGTGATAATCTTTAGAACTCTTGTTTATAATCGAACACCGAATTATTGCCTTGAGTGAGATGGAGGAGCTCATCCTCCAGAATTGCTTGAGACGATGCTGGTATGAACACTTCACAGAATGCTTCCAAAAATATATCCCATGAGATATCCTCTATTTCATAATTGGCAAATTTGTTGTTCCGCTCATTCTCACACCAATATTCAGTTTCTTCTTGAAATAAGTGAGTAATTAGGCGAATGGCTTTTGTGTTAGGGCATTTTATACTAGCCAAGTTTTTTAAGCTATTTTGAGCCATTTCATGGTGGACATTGGATTTAGCACTCCGTTGAATGTGGGCGTTCCGAGCCAAAGGAAAATGTGCAGGATTCCATCACCGGTAAAGTGTGAGGATGATGAAAATCCTGATGGGGGTGCAGATTATTGTCGAACAAATAAAATCAGTGCATGCGTTTCTTGCGCCTGTTGCACATTTCTTCCTATTAAGGCCTTCATTAGGTTTGATTCTTCGGGTCTGCCAGATGATGAAATCGCATTCTTGATCGGAGTAAGAGCAGAAAGAGAACCGAGATTCATGACTGTAAATGCAAGTATGAATTCAGCAACATAAAACTTCACTATTAATAAATTCATTTCTTTCTCAAGAGATAAGATATATAGATTCACAAAACACATAACTGAAATGAAAGGAATGGCATAATAAGATTGCTAAAATCCTAGTTACAATACTATACCTAAAAGGCAGCACAAAATTCATCAAAAGTGACTATACGGCTCCTTCGATCTAACCTTCTATAAACCCAAAACTGCCAATGACTCGCTGATTCCCTCAGTAGGATCTCCACAATCTGAGGATGATACTCCTCGAGACATGCCGTCTCTCAAAGTGCGGTGGCTGTACAATCCAACCACTCTCTGGCGAGTGCTGAAAGACTGGTACCCCCATAGGATGAATGGACAAGGATCTTGTCCAGCACTTTAACTCTGCGAGATGACACCCCGTTGACGATCCTACCATAGAAATCCAGAAATACTTTAAAATGCGATAATGAATCCAAGATCTCCATTGTGTAGAATTCTGCTAAAAGGTTCTAACTCATAGATTCTAGTTTTGATAATTAGTTATAGTTGAGATTTTATTTAAATATCATTAGTTGGGAAGATTGTATACACATACTTAGCATATTTCCAAAAAGGGTGGTTTCTAACACTTAGTTTGATTAAGCCACACATAACGAAGCGATCTTTGATAGGAGGCATCACCTGTGGGGCCCCCCGTACTGACAATAAGGAAGTACGGTACTCCAACTGTGACAAGATTCCCAACTTAAGTAAAGTTAGGTAAACCCAACCTGCCTTAGGCCAAGGATTTGTCACCAAGTGCTATAACATTTATCAATACAAATATCAAAGTGGCGGAAGCAATATAAAATATGATAACATCCACAAGCATACATAGTAGGAAAAGAGAATGCAATATAGTGACTCATCACAATGCAGAAATAAAATACATCCAGAATTAATTATTATAAACTGAAGTTTAAAGAGAATAAAATAACTCTCAATCTCACTGGAATAAAATGCAAAATCTAACTAAACTGCAGCAGCACGATCCTCCTTCTGCATCTGCTCCTCTTCAGCGACACTGCCCACGAACACGTCTGAATCTGACATTTGTCGGTATCACAAATGCCAGGGCCCCAGCCAATAAAATAAAAAGGTTACAGTTAGACAATTGTCTAAGTACATTTTAGGCTATTTAAATGAACTGAATATTGAAAGATATCACATTAAACTATTTTTAACATGCAAGCAATTATGGGGAGCAACAAGCTATACAAGAAATGGAATACTATAAACTATCCATTTATAGCAAGCAACATATATGTGAAGTAACATACAAAATACCAAATAAACAAGGTGAGGCTAAAAGCAAAAATAACTACAACTACTGCAATAAATATGATCATAACATGATTATGATCGCAATAAAATATGCTGAGTATAAAAGAACACAAGTACTGAACATGATAAAATTCTAGCATCCTAAACATGTCATTTATACATATATCTAAGCCATAAAAGTATACATACAACATGCAGATTAATATGAAAAAGAAAGGCCACTGAGACATGTGGCAAAAGCAAAGCAATATATGAAATGTAAGGCCACTAAGGCATGTGGCAAAGCGAGCATAAACAAAAAATAAGGCCACTGAAGCATGTGGCAAAGCAAATTAGAAAGCACTATAATTCATCTAAAGTAGCAATAAGCCTAAGACATAGTACTGCCATACCAGCCAATAGGCCATACAGGGCCTCCAATATCCATCAATCAATCTCCAACCCAGCCATCCAAATATGCTAGGTCTGAGTCCAGTCTATACAATACTACTACTGAAGAGGCAGACTAAGTTAGGACATATTCTACTAACTACAAACAAAACAAAATTGAATGATATGCAATTCCAATACTAGCTTAGGATGTATCGTCCATATCCTAAGTTTTTCTTATTATGCTCAAGGAATAAGGCTCAAAAATCAAGGTAAGCAGAGCAATCTAGTCAAGTAAGCAAGAGACTCAATCTAGACTTATGTGATATGTGTTGTTGTCTAATTACCAAATCTAACTATTCTGAGAAGATACAAGTTTAGGATCTCCAACATCCAGCTATCGAGTAGAATCTCAGATTTACGTCCTTAAAGATAATATTAGAACTTAGCAAGTTCTAATCCAATAATCGTGTGATGACTATATATAGTTTAAGCAAATCAATGACCTAATTTATTAATATTTTACTCTCTTACCCAAATCTTGACTAAATAAATCAAGATTTAAGAATTTAGAACTTAAACCCTATGTTGAGTTCAAATTCTAAATCCTAAGAAATATCTTAGTAAGGATCTAGGGTTCACACTTAACACCCCAAATTAAAGGTGAAGAGTCCTATAAGCTGTAGGATTCAGGAACTAAGAACTTAGTGAAAGGCTATTCTACTGATTATAAGATAAAATAATTAATTAAGAACTTGAGAATCTAAGATCTATATTCAACCTTTAAGATAATTTCATTATCTTATTGATTGAATCATCCTATACCCACATGGAAGGTTTCAAAATTTTAAACAATCAATCATTAAAGAATTTCATTTGGAGGTGGTTTAATTCAAATTGAAGATCTAAGCTTATGATCTAGAGATCTAAAGATCTGAAGTTTGATCACTTTAGACTTCTAATTAGAGTTTTGACTTAAGAGTTTCCATTTCTGATTCTCTTTAGAATCTAAGTTCATAACTAACTATAAGGAGCTTATTAAGGTTAAAATTGACAAATCCAAGTATTAAATTAACACTAAACCCATATTGACCTTCTTAGGTTTCTTAAGATCTAAGGGTCTGAGTTTTGATCATTTTAGATCTTAAGCTAAGATTGTACTTAGATATTTCCAATTACTTTTCTTTTAACACTTAATTCTTAAATTATCTTAACTGAACTTATTAATGAGATAATTGACCATTTCATTTATTAGATTTAGAGTTTAATACCATATGATTTTTATAAGTAAAACTTAAGATCTAAGTATCTTAATTAAGAATTTAATGAGATCTTATGGATTAATGATTATATTAACACTATTATTGCTCTAGGATTTCAGAGAACATTTCCAACCTACTTTATAGTGGTTTACTGAAATTTTTCAATCTTTAAAGAACACTAAATCACATTTTGGTCAAAATGACCAAAATGCCCCTCTTAAGGCTAAAATTGGAATTTTAGAGTTTAATTACCAAATTTGTTCTAATCTATTTCAATGTGTTTCATATTACTTAATGAAGGGGGAAACACCCTTAATTTAGGTTTTGATGACCTAAATGATCTTAATTAGCACTAATCACTTAATTAAGCCACTTATGGTGATTAGTGAAATTAAGGCAATTTATGGCAATCCAACTTTACACTTAGGTTTTAATAGACTTAATATAAGGTTAGGAATAATCCTCACCCAAATTAGAGGCTTAAATATGATTTAATTCACTAATCCTTGATTAGGGTGATTAAGGAGTGATTAAGAAAATTAATTATCCAAAATTAATTTTAAGGGTCTGGAATTGTTCCTTAGGTCTCAAGGAGCAATCAGAGCCCTTAAACTCACCATTTGGATATTTAAAAGATTTTATATAATTTATTAAAGAATAAAAAAGGTTTGGCCAAAATTTTTAAATCCAACCATTGCATCTGAGATTTTATTTTATATTCAAACTCCTTGAATTTTTCTGATTCAAATGGTATATTGGATCATACCATTTGGATTTATATAACTAAAGTTATTCAAATAATTTAATCTGTATTTTTATTTAAATCAGAATCATATGATTTAATTAATTAAATTCATAACTATTAAAAATTCAATCTGATAATTATTTAATTAACCGCGGCCTGAATTCAAATCGCGCGGGTCAGAGACCGACCCGACCCGGACCCACGACTTCGTCTTCTTCCTCTCGACAGGTCCCGAGCCCGGCAAATTTCAAAGCTGAAATTCTCAGTGCTCTGGCAACGGCAGGGGCTCAAATCAATCCCTACACGTTCCCTGAGGCAAGACGTGTCGATTGGACCAAGAACCCCCATCTGGATCCATCTGGATCGATGGGGTGTTGCTCACCCGAGACATCCTTCCTTAAGACGTCTCAGGCCGCCTATGAGGGGGAAATTATCCTCACATAGGCCTTGATTCGATCGGGGCTCGATCCCTACACGTTCAGGGAGTCAAGACGCATCGAACCCCCAACCTATCTTAACCTGGGGTGCAGCCAATCGCTGGGTCCTTGGTCGGACTCAGCCATTGGTTCGGCCGCTAGCTCAATTGATCGATACGATCGATTCGAGCTAGCTTAGCCCCAAGCGACAATCACATGGGTTTCCTAGGTGGCTAAGGATGCTTAGACAACAATCAGAGCTCATTCCAGCTGACGGAAAGGAAAGAAGCTTCAGAAAATTTCAATGGAGGAAACTGTACCTTGAATCGGGACTACAGGCCTTGCCGAGGGAAATTGACGTGCGCTGGAGCTTCCTGGAGACTAAACGAACGTGCACAGGGAGTCTGAACAGCAGACAAGCCCTCTATCAGCGGTTCTAAGCTCTGCAAACACCGGGAAATTGCCGAGGGAAAGGGAGCTCCAGCAGGCCTTTAGCTGGGGAAATGGGGATTCACAGTGAGCAAAGGGACTCACTGTGAAGTCCTAGAGGTATTTATAGGCTCTATGAGGGCTTAGGTATGGAGGCCAGGGGCTCAGGCTTGGAAATTGACTCGGCCCGAGGCTCCTCCCTGGATTCCCAAAATTGGGAAGGTCCAGGCCTCTTGGTTCAGCCGGCTAGGCTCGGCCACTTACGGGAAGGTGCCAACAGTCAAGCTGACCTGGCGAGGGGAGTGGCAGACAGGGATTACGTGGTGAATTTTTGCAAATTTTTCCTGTTAGGACGGGATCCTCTAGGGATGAAGATGAACAGTAGCGGGGTCGCCAGGGCCGTCTGATGGATCGTTAGTTGACGCGGGACGGCCCTGATCACTCGACATCTAACGGTCGCGCGTGGGATTGGATCGGCCGTCGGATCTGATCCGGGGATCGAACAGGCGATCGGGTTTACTTAGGCGGATGGATTAAGAGCCGTTGGATCAGATCTCAGAATCGTGGAACAGTCGAGATCTAACGGATCTGATCAAAGGTGCGAGCCGTTGGATGGAAACACGCTGAGATGCGTGCTAGCAATCCTACGGGCGCAAAGCCGTGCGCCGCTGTCGGGACCCCGCAGCGGATCTACCGCAGTCCCGACAGTGAATCCCAAGAATTAATTTATTTAATTTAAATTAATTTTAATTTAAATAAATCCAATTAAATAATATATAATTATCTTAAATTATTTAAATCCAATTTAGGACCAAATGAGCTCCAAAAATTCCCAAAAATTCACCCTTAGCTAATTAGGGTATGAGGAATTCAAAAATGAAATCAGATTTTGATTTGGAGATCAAAATAATTTAGGTATTTTTCAGGGCTTAAAAATAGCCAAAAATACCAAATTTTTTAATTTGGCTCCGATTGATTTCAAACTTTTAGGTTTAGGTTTAAATGACCCATTGAACCTAATGGAATCAAAATCAAACCTTGGTTTAGCTTAATTAATCTAGTTTTAGCTAGGGTCACAACCTATGGTTGTTACATCACCCGATGGCGATTTGTATCTCAAGTTAAGCCATTAAAATAACTAAATCAGAAGCACACTTAGTATTCTAAAGAGGGTGACTTGAATCACATTATTTGCTTGAAACACACCTATAAAAGTGATCTTTGATAGGAGGCATCACCTGATAGTGACTTTTATTCAAACGAACTAATGGTCTAAGTCCTTAATCATTACACTCTTAAGATTGGATAATTTATTCTGAGTGGGACTATATCCGACTAAACTCGCAGGATAGAATACAGACATAATCCTACACTAAGATGAATCAATCAATCTTGAATACTACTGAAATATTCCAGCACTATGGGTATACCCTACTATACCCAACCAATAATCTGGGTTTAGACAATTCTATTTAATCAATAAGGATTTATCAAAGCTATTAATCATTACTCTAAATGGGTGAGTCCTACACATGGCTCCAAGAATGTGATCAAAAGATCACTCAATATAGATTTCTATCATAATGGAGAAGTTCCATTCTAAGTAATTAAGGTGATTCCTACCATGAGGTGTTAAGATCAACTTCTAAGGTTAGGAAGGATCATCTAAGATTCTACCTCAATAAGTTACAAAAGTTTTTCCTACTTCAATGTATTAACATTTAAGGTCTTTTAAACATTTCAAGAATGATCTTATAGCCAGATCGTTGAGACCTCACTCTTCTATTTCTTAAGCTAACATTCAAAATTTACTTATTAACTAGGATTAAAGTGATCAGATCAGATGATTAAATCCATCTGATCCTATTCTACTCTACAATCATGGGATGAAATCAAAGGTATTATTAGAGTTAGATCATTTCATAAATCATTACAATTTTATTATCCATCTTGTGCTAATAGTCTTATATAAGAGAAAATCAAAGATCTAAAACTTAGATTCAGATGATTCAATCAAACATATTCAATATTAACCTTAGTACTTCTAATTTAATGATTTAAGATCAATACTAAATCAGATGCATTATTAGAATAATGTCAATTTGATTATCTTACAATCAAGTCATTTGATTAAGTGATTAAGGATTTTGATCATAATCAAATAGGTTAAGGTTTAACCCCTATCCTTACCCAATTAAGATCAATTATTGATTTATAGATCAAATGTCAAATCAATAAATTATTAATGTATTATTAGTGGCAAATCTCAGATTTAGATCAAGTATTAGTAACTTGATCCAGATCTTAAAACTTCTTAAGGTTTATTAAGAAATTTAATTACTTAACTTAACTTTGTTAAATAGATCCATTATGTATTAACATAAATTGGTTAAGTTTATTCACACTACTGATATAAGGCATATTAAAAAAAAAATTAGAAAAATAGAAGATAATTAGTGGTAATCAAACCTTAATCCATAACAAAAGGATTAGTACCCAATTATAAATCTAACCTTTGGAATGTTATACAACTTGGAAAATACAATCCATACAATCAAGTGAACAATCAGAGATTAAGTTTACTAAATTTGGATAATTAAAAACCATAATTTTCACTAATCATGCTTTTACAAGATTATGGCATAATTAAAAATACATAAATCAGAATATTAAACCACTTAGCACATGCATTCTCAATGGCATAAGGAATATTATGGCACCTAAACCATGTAATTTGGCTAAGTATACATGCTAATCAACCCTAATTAAGTTCGATAATAATTAGGCTAAAATATAAAATTCAAGCATTAAAAATTCAATATTATTTTATATTTTGATTCCTTATGGTTTTCTAATCAATTTGATATATAATATCTTAGAGTTTGAACTAGTGGATCAAAAGTTATCACATTAATTTACTTTGCATTTTTCCAATTTAATTTTCCAATGGTTTAGATAATTGGATTATATTCCTTACAAAAAATAAATCCAATTATTATTAATAATAAACTACGGGCCCAAAATCAAAATCGTGCTAGGCAGGGTTCGACCTGGCATGCACTGTGCTTCTTCCACGCTCCTCCGTCCCCGACATCTAGCAATTAAGGTTAACCCTAATCGCTAAATTCTGAGGCTCCAAGACATGTTAGAGCCTCAGACAAATCCCTACACCTTCAGGGTTCTCAGACACCTCCAGAGGATCCTGAATTGCAGGATGGGGAGGATGGGATGGCTGGGTGCTACTCTCCCCAAATCGGGTGAGTACCCAATTAGGGGCCTTCACTGTGAGAGGGAATTTCTCTTTACAGAAGCCACGCCAGGACCAGAACTCGATGGCTAAACCATCAATGTAGCCAGACGCACTAGAACCATATACTAAGAAGGGCTGAGTGCGTCCAGATGCGCGGGTCCTTACCCGGGCCGATTTCTAAAAATTATAGAAATCGCCCAAGCTAGGGCTATACACTGGTCAAGCTCCAACTAGCTAGACCCTACCGATTCGATAAGTGTAGATACATAATTGCACAAGCAAAGAGGATTTGGCTGTCGGGGGACCAGCGTGCATAGGAGAGATTGGGAGGTGGACGATGATCCATAGTGCTTAGGGTCTTCAGAGCCGTCGGATGGATCGACCATTAGCTCTGAACGATCCTGATGGACAACTTAAATGAATTAGATAGCAGCCGTCAGATGCGAGCGACGGATCTGAGGCTTAGGATTAGATCAAACCACGGAGGAGATCCCACCGTTAAATGGTTTGCGCCAAGATGCGTGCTTTCGCATAGGGTGGCCTAAACCTATGCGCCGCTGTCGGGACCCCGCAGCGAATCTGCAGCAGTCCCGACAGCAAATCATGTGACTTAAAAAATTATTTATATAATTAATTTAATTAATATTAATCCATTTAATAATTAATTAAATTCTAATTAATTTCTTAATTCAATTTAGGCTTATATGAGCTCCAAAAATTCCCAAAAATTCACTCTTAGCTAATTAGGGTATGAGGAATCTAAAAATAAAATTAGATTTTGATTTGGAGACCATTTTAATTTAGGTATTTTTTCAAAGCTTAAAAATAGGCAAAAATACTTAAATTCTCAATTTAGCTCCGATTGATTCCAAACTTATAGGGTTAGATTTAAATGACCCATTAAGTCTAATGAAATAAAAAATCAAAGCTTGGTTAGCTTAATTAATCTGGATTTAGCTAGGATAATAACTAGAGTTGTTACAGTTACATACCTCCGTCCCCATTCTAATTCTTCCTAAAGAAGTAGCGAACTACCAAGTCTACACCGATGCCTTCGGCATAGGCTTGGGAGCCATATTAATACAGTAAGGCAAATGTTGTGGATGATGCTCTGAGCCGTCATGCTACCCTTAATGCCATTATCTCGAAATCCCACAGAGAATAGCTTAAATAAAGTGTGAGGTAAAAAGAGAAACCTCAACCCAAAGCTGCAGAAAAGGTTAACCTTTTTATATGTAAGAACTATTAAGTACAAGAAAGATCCTATACAAATATGATCAAATTTATTTATGCTAATGTTTTGAAATAAATGCAATATAAACAAAACTGAATTGAAATCTAGCATCCTAATATGCTTGCACATAAAACCAAAAGTTGAAAACATAGAAATGCTGAAAATATTACAAATGTTGAAAATACTAAAAAGCATTGAAAATACTAAAACTGAATTAAGAGTAGTTGAGACTGACTATAAATATTTTTATTGGACATGTTCCTAGATTAGTCTTATCATAGCAGATAATTGGCTCAATTAGCCACTAAATTCAACTCTGAAGCATCTAGGACACTAATGCTTAGATCAATAGATCCATCATATACATTTGAACTGAATTGAATCATCTAGGACACTAATGCGTGGGAACTGAACTGAACTGCACTTACTATCAAACTATAAAGGCAGACTAACTAAGGCACATTTTACTAAACTATTATCTTATTTATTGAGTTATATGATCTATCTGACTTATCTAATTTACTTATATTCATGAATTATGTAACTTCAAATCTAAAATATCATATGTTTAACCTAACATGCTAAAATAATAAGACTTAAAATAAGGAAGCAAAGTATACAAAATAAGGAAAAAATAACACTGCACAAACATTAGAGATATCACTTATTTTCTAATTTAATTATTCTGTTATACAAGCTCAGGATCTCCAACATCCTACTATCAAGTACAAACTTAAAGCTACGGTCCTATAAATCTTAAAGTTATTAGAACTAATCAAGTTCTAATATAATTCAATCGGTGACGCTTATATAAGTTAAATAATAAATCAAACATCTTAATTAATGATTCTCAATTAACCCAAACCAATATTGATTTAGATAAATCAAGATTGAGGGATTAAGAGTTAAACTCTAAATTATTGGAGTTTAACCTTGTAATCTAACGATTCTAAGGACTAAGGGTTTAAGGTTAAGCCCAACTCTCATGGACTACATATTAAGAATATCTTATTAAGTATAATCAAATGTAATAAGATGGATCTCTAATATTAAACTAAGGTTTAAATACAAAATAATCACAATAAAGGATGAAGTCTAGAAACTAATAAAACTAAGGCTCCATCCCATTGAGTAACTCATTTACTCAATGAATAAATTTTAACCTAAGTCTACTATTAAATCTCAAGGAAGATTCCTAAAGACTTAAGAAAGAAGCTACTAAAGGGAAATTAATTAAAAACGGACTTAATGAATGGTTCAATTATTAAGCATTAGAGTTATCTAAATCTTAACTATACTTATTTACTAATTTTGAGAACTTAGGGATGACATAATGAGAGCTAATCTCACATTATGAAGCTTCTTAATTTACTTAAGAGATTAGTTTCGCTTAGAATTCAATTTAATGAGTCTAATGATCAAAATTTGATTCTTAATCACTTCATTTACTGATTTTAATGAATATTTTTGGGTTCTAAGGCTTAGGAACACTTAAACCTATTTTTAAGCAAAATGACTAAAATGCCCTTACTTAAGGGTCAAAAATGGAACATTTAGAATTAGGGCTCCAAAGTAAATTTTATTAATCTACAATAGTTTCTTACTATCTAATATGAAAATAGACACTAAGAACTCCCAAATTTTGGCCAAGAATTAAGGCTAATGAGCTTAAATTTAGGTTTAAGCTCATTAAGAGTTGATTAATAATTTTACTAAGGGAAATCTATAAATTTTGCTATACTTATGTCATTTACGGTCTAAGGATTTCATAAAATCTAAATAAATTTTGAGGTCATTTAACTAAGTTATGATCAAAATAAGCTTTGGGTCTAAAAGGGTAGTTAAGGAGATTTAGGATTAGGTACAAAACCTAACTTTTCCATTTGGTATCCAAATTGAGTAAAGTCAATAGCTATGATTTCCATATAGCACAGTGATCACAATAAAACTGAGTTTGCTCAATTTAGACCTCATTTGATTATGTTAGGTCCTAATTAGGGTTTAGGATGATTAGTGAAATTAATTCCATAATTGCAAAATAAACGTCACCACTATGTTCTACACTACACTAGGAGCTAACGTCAACTTTAATTTCTAAATTTGGATAATTAATGAAGCTAATATTCACTAATCTATTTTTGGGGTGATTAGGGCTAACTAAGAAAAATAATTACCAAAACTGAAATTTATTGCATTTTATTATTTTTCATATTCTCCTGATCAAAATGGAATATTGGATCATATTATTTGGAGTTGATCTAACTAAGTTATGATATTATCAAATTTTAGGATCAAGGGGGATTAATTCGTTTAAAAGGTAATTAGTAAAATTAATTACCAAATAGAAAACTAATGGCATAATATTAATCCTTACATTTTTTATTTAAAATAGTATATTATATCACTATGTTTAGAGTTGAAAGTATAAAGTTATGAGATTTTAAGAAAATTTGCTAATAATCAAGTAAAATAAAAAAAAATCTAAAATTTTATTATATGATCAGTAATTCGGTGGAACTTAAGAAAAGTGAAACTTTGGCCTCCAAATTCTCCATTCACAGAGCTCCTCACGAGGTGTGTCATATACTGATGTAAATGTCTCTTCAAGACCTTTATATTAATACTAAATACGCCACCTAATTTTACCTATAACTTAAGAAATTATGAGCTCTAATTTGGGCTTAAAGGAAAATAAAGGGATACCTTAAGGGTTCGTTTAGGACTTCGGAAAGAAGATGAATAGTGCTACTTCCACTCTATGATAGATCCAAATGATGAAAATTATGCTTGAGGTTGAAATGAGATTCAAAATGGGGTATTTTTGGGGTCCCATAGTGGTGGCAAAGCCACCTCACGCTGCTCCTATCGCATGCATTACAGGCGGAAGAAAGGAAAAAATAAATAAATAAACTTTTTTAATTATTCATTAATTTTTAATTTCGATTTAATTATTCAAAATTAAATAATAAAATGAGCACCAAGAGATCACAAAGTTATACCTTAGCTAATTCGAGGGTGAGAAACACAATGACGAAGTCGAATTTCGATTTCGACGAGTATTTAATTATTCTAATTTTTGGGGTATTTTAAATATATTAAAATAATCGGGGAAAATCCAACGACTTCCAAATATTTCCAAAACATCATTCTTAGATAATTTGGGGGTGATTAGCATAATGAAAAAGTCAGATTTTCAATTTAAGGTCAATTTAATTAGGTCAATTTCCAAATTAAAGGGATTTCCCAAAATTATGGTTTAGTTCAAATGATTCCTGATTTGAATCAAAACTTTAGGGTTAGCTCATAATAGCTTATTGAGACTATTAAAATCAAGATCAGGATCTAGTTTAGTCTTAATTAATTAGGATAACATCCTTGGATTTTTACATTATTGATCGAGCTTGTCAAATTTAATCGAGCTAGCCCGATTGATCAAGGGCAATTAGATTTAGAATAGTGCACTATAGTGCATGGTCGCGAGTAAGGTCCCAATGATCCAGCCGATTGTCAAGCATGGTTGAGAACTTAGTTGCTCCGCCTGTGGTCCATGATCATATAGGGATTGAGACAAAGCGATGGCATGGTCTCCATAGGGAGATTTTACTCCTTATAATAAACCATATGATCAGAATTAGGGCAAATAGAGTTCCAGCATCCTCATCAGTCTCGCAAGGGGCTTCTTGGCGCAGTCGAAGTTCCTCAGGCTAGTGATCGTGTAGTGATTAAGTTTAAGCCAGGAAGTGAACTCTGTGGTCGAGATTTGGGTGAAAACCCTAACCATAGCCTGTTCAATCGGAGAAAATTGGGGTGAGGGAGATGCACAGTAGCTGATTAGGTCAGACCCTATTCATTGCTTGATGATTCTCGGTGTAAATAGCTTGAGATTAGAATGATAGTTTGATTTGGTAACTTAAATCACTTTGAGCTCCATAGCTCACCAATTGGCGTAAACCTAGGAATTTGTAAATTAGTGCCTAGAGCCTAGTGATAAACTATTGAGCCTAACAACACTATTCTTTGAGCTCAGTCGAAAGGTCGATGCATGTGAGCCAAGAGCCACCAATCAAGCTCTGTGGCTCTGAAGATATTAAAGGAGGAAGTGGAATTATTGGTGCTCATGGATGATCGTGACATAATCCATGCAGCCCAATAATTTACTTTCTTAGCTAAACCGCGCATGTAGCATGTGATGCTAATTGTGTGAGAATCAAGTTCATGTGATTGCTAAATTAAAATAATTATTTTGATAACTTAGACGTAAGGAATCTTAATTAACTCTTATCGATCACATGAGAATTTATGTACCAAGATCGAACCCTTGCGTGTTCATCTTGTGCACTAGATATGAAATAGTTGAAATTAGAGGACCAATCTAAGGAATGCTATCTTCACTTGATTATAATTAGCATGAAAACAAGTTTCATTAAAAGTTGAATTAATTTAATTACTTACACTAGTCCCAAGACAAATTACATGATTAAAACCCAACTCTCCCTTCTTCTCAAATAATATCTTTAGTTTGATATCATTGAATTGTTTATTAAGAGCTACACAAAACCAAAAATATCTTAGTCTAGACATTATTAAAAGTAGAAAAATCTTAGTAACAAAACACACCATTCCATGAGGACAATAAATCTCAGAACTTACTTTCCAAATATTACTTTAGACCATGTACACTTGTGTGCGAGCGCATACGTGTATTTACAGTCTGTCAACAAGTATAATATTAGTGCCCAAAATGATAGCACTTTCCATATGGATGAGGCTTATTACATATTCTAATGGGTTCAGATGACTGAACTACTTCCATTTGACAAGCCTTAGCAGACTACAACCTATGCTTCTTGAATTCATAATGGTAGATGGAAGTCACATGAAACTTTCTCTTTAACTTCTTTTGAGATTGGTGGTGCTCTACCACTTTGGAGGTTTCCACAAGTTAGGTGAAATTGATAAAGCGAATGGGAACAACGTGATCCTTGATTGAGTCTCTCAGACCACTTTGAAACATATGGCAGCGAGTTTCCTCAGTCCTTACCAGATCGAGGGCAAAAGTAAATTTATCTATGAGACACCATCTCATATTCAGATATGAGACAACCGCATTGCTTTATTCTCATCAGTGGATCTTCAAAGATGTTCTAGGAAAATGGGGAAATGAACTTTGCTTTAAATTCTTTGACAAACAAATCCCACAAATTTTTTCTTAATGTCATAGTTAACAAAGTGAGAATTTCTTTCATTATCCCACCAGTATTCAACCTATTCTTGGAATAAATGGGCAGTGAGGCGAATAACTTTTGAGCTATGGCACTTAATGCTCGTGAGGTTCTTCTTGACTAGCTTCAGCCAGCTTGCAGTGCCCATGGGGGGAAAACTCCCATTAAAGGTAGGAGTCCTTAGCCTTAGGAAATATGAAGAATGCCATCCGCAGAGTGATGAGGGGTACACGTAACTGGTGCTATAGAAGATGCTGCATTGCTAGCTGGATTTTGAGCTGTAATCAGCTTATGGATCATTTGGATTGTTGAGTTTGATTCTCAACAAATACCTTATTCATTCTCATGAGTGAGTCAATTTTTTCTAACGTGTTGCTGGATGCAACGGTCATCTTGATTGGAGTTTTCATTGATGGAGAACCAGGATTCATTCTTGTTTAATTGAAGATATTTAAAAGTCAAAAAATAGAAAGAAATGGCAAATTATTAATCAAGTAGGATAGATTCCATTAATTACTTTGGAAAAAAGTAGGATAAAATTTCATTGATTTGATTTCAAGTACAGTTATAGTGAAGAAAGGTGTTACATAAAATGGTCAAAAGTTGGAAATAAAGATAATATGACTACTATGAATATCTAGAAGAGAAGTAAAATCAACTAAATGATGCTCCATTATGCATTTACATTCTAATTTTCTAATATTAGCAAGCTACCATCTTGCTACTCCTTGAAGAATTGGCACCAGGATCTAAAGGCGTATATCATCTCGACACTCAATTTGTTTAAAGAATGCGGTTGTATAATTTAACCACTCCTTGGCTAAGGCAGGGAAATAATTCCCTTTGAATACTAGGTAATGTAAGATCTTGTTTAGCACTAGCACTCTATTAGGTGATACTCCTTCCACAATTCTATTGCTCTCTTATCTACACTGAAAATCTTCTTCCCAAATGTAGTCAAATCTCCTAGTATGATTCTCAAGTTCTAGAAGATCATCTGCCATTTATCTACATGGGTTAAATTTCATAAGTCTAATAATTTATAATAGTTTTTATATTGCTTGCACTCTTCACTTATTATTTAAGTGAATTTAATATTTTGAAGTGCTAACTTACTTAGAGTTTTCATAAAGGTTCTCTTCCAATTATAGGGTTTATTTTTTAGATGTTTTGTTTTGAGAAAGCAAAAAATATAATAAGGTACTAATGTCACTTGTTTATACACTTAGTAGATTAGATTATATTTGTAAGAGAATGAACCATTAGGTAGATAGGAACATAATTCTAGTTTAACACCTTATGGCACTCTCTTATACCAATTGTGGCAGTCACCACCTAACCATCGTTGAGTTAAAACTAGATCAATTATGATTAAGTGATGATCATCACTAGTATCACATATATCAGCTAAGAAATCTCTGATATCAACTGTAATGCCTCAAATTATTAATCGCCAAACATAATAACTCAAAATATTAATTATGATAATGACAAGTACTAAGAGTAATATATATATATATATATATATAATATAAAGAAAATGAGATACTAAAATTCACTCTCTTCCAAGCAAAATGTCAGCTAAAATTAAACAACTATAGTAGGATTATCCTCTTGCTTCTGCTCCTCACTTGAAGAAGGCTCCACAAACAACTCTAGAGTTGGCATATCAGTTTCACATGCCAGGTCGCCAGCCAAAAAGAAAAATCTTGTGTTAGGCAATTTCCTATGTATATTTTAGGCTGAATTTAATGAATTCTACATGTCTTAGGATCCCACATTTTAACTCAACATATACACTATTATAGATGCAACAAAGCGAAACAAGAGAATGAAAAAGCCATAAATCATCAACTTATAACTTAATAACATTAGGTAAGTAAGTGCACATAACTCATATCCAAGAGTTGTAATAAGGTCAAGCAATAAATATATAAATCTAAAATAATTTTACTAGGACTAAAATAAATCTCCTAACATGAATATGATCAAGAATACATGTGCAAAGTAAACTATAAGGCAAGTAAGTCATGATACATATAAGTAAACTAGATTAAGACTAAAACTAGGACTAACATCCTAGCATGCATATATAAGTACAAACAAATCTATATATATAAATAAATCTAACATAATGAGCATGTAAAATTGAAAATAAAAATGAAAGATGTAAAATTGACATATCAGAAAAGTTGTCTAATAAAGCCATAAAAGTTGTAACTAAAACATATCATGCATAATCATCTAGCTACTTAAAACTAGAGCTAAACTGTACTGTACTAAACTGAAGAGGTAGAAATACAAAGTTACTGTAATGTTTATTTTAATTATTTTACTTTACATCTGTGAGCACATACAAAAGTATCTAAAGAGTCAAGCAAGTGCAAGTATCCAAATAAGTACATGCCAATGAGTACGTGCCAGTATCCTAATTTCTCATTATGGCCTAGCCATTGGCCAAAATGTGTATACACAATCACCCATCTTGGTATAAACCTAATTCAAAATAATTTCCTAATTTTACTAAGTTTTCATTTTATATATCAAATTCATCTTGTATGACATGTTCAAGATAAAAGCTGGCTCAAATGCAAATAATAAAGCAACAAAAATTAATGAATAAGCAAGAATTCTAATACAAACATATGTGATATCCGTTATTTTACAATCATTCATTCTAAGTATTCTAAGAACATATAAGCTCAGTATATCCCATATCCTACTATTCAATAAATCTCACATTCACGGTCTTAATATTAAGACATTAGAACTTAAATAAAGTTCTAATTCAAATCAGACAAGATCACATACTCAAATTTGATTATCAAGTCTATCATCCTAATATTATGTTTTTTTCACACCTTAACTAATTTGGATACAGTATCAAAATTAGAGATTAATTATGACCATAGGATTCAAGTATCTAAACTTAGGGTTCTAAGCTTCTAAGGTTTAAGCCACTCAAACCCATACTAAATTTAGGTTTATCTTAAATGATACCATTGAGTTAGATTATACTCAATAGACTATCTAAACTCTACTACTACTTATGTAAATATAACTAGAGAAATAAGGGGTTTCAATTCTATGCTCAAAGTAATTTGGCTTTTTCTTATTAAAATAATAAAATTTAAGGGTTCAAAATTTGACTTTAAGAATTATGGTTCCAAATTATAACTTCTCTATTTTTATAGGTTGCTTACTAACTAAAGAGTAAATCAACACCTTAATCACCCAATTTGGACAGGTCTTAATATTGAATAATAAAAGTTTGTCATAATTAGGGGGTGATTTGTAGCAACCTTAATGTTGTTAGCATATCGTTAGAGACCTAATTAACTCCAACTCACTTCTAGTACTCTTATAATAATATTAGGAGCCTTCACCTTAAGTTCGAGGCAATTTGAAGATCATTTGTGATTTATAAACTTTTTTTATTTTCCTATAATTATGAGAATACCAATTTATTTTTAACATCAGAATCAAAATTAAAGTTCACCATTAAACTCACACCCCCAAATTAGCTAGGGGTTGTATTTTATGAATGTTTGGAAGTCGTCAAAATTTTCCAAAATATTTTAATATTAATTAAATAGTAAAAAAATTAGAATAATTAAATTGACCTCCGATTGAAAATCCAATTGCATTTTTGAGTTCCTCACCCCTCAATTAGGTAAGGGTGAATTTTTGATTTTTTTTGGGGTCCGTATGATTATTTAATTTTGAGAAATCAATTTTGTATAATTAATTAATTAATTAATTAATTATAATATTTAATATAATTTAAATTATTTAAATAATTTTCAATGGCTAAATTGTAACCATGGAGATCTGCTGTAATGCGGCATGCAAGGGTCAGCGGTTTATCTCCATCTGGACCGTCGAGTGGAATCTGATCTAGATCAGATGACGCTAGATCAACCCTTTTGATCTGGTTATCGGATTCAGCTAGCTCACCCCATCCCTTTCTACCTCCTCTCCCGATTCCTATTCTGCATTTCTTTCATTTGAGATCTTTTCCTGGAGCTGGGAGCTGCGATCATGTTTGCTGGAGCTCACTGAAGGTTCACCGGACCGAAACATTGCAAGGCTTCCATGTACAGATCCATCGATCCTCTTCTTCTACTGTCTACCTTGATTATTATTCTGAGCCTTTAAGTGTCAATCCGGACTTAGATCGGGCTCGATCAAGTTCGATCGATCCCAAATTTAAGAACCATCCACAGTGGATCGACGGAGATGCCCGGGTCCTCCCCATTGGGACCTAGGAAATCACCTTGTCGATGATACCTTCCCCCTTGGGCTGATTTTTAGTCTATCTGATCAGCCATGGTGAGACCTCTCCATCGGTATGCGGACCGAGCTATAAGACCCCGGGTTCGACTGGGAGGTCTAACCCTAGGGCGCCCCTCATGGGCTCCTGTTGGGGATGAAGCAGCTCGAACTGGGGTGTGCTATAGTTCAGCCTTTCTTATTGGATCAGCTCGGTCCACATCTCAGACCATGCCATAACGCGGATCTCTGCAAGCACTTTGGAATGATACGCGTCGCTCACAGCGACTGACACGTGTGGTTGTTGCGCGTGGTCTTACAAAGTGCACGCATAGTCTTACATGCTTAGCTGATTTCCGCGCAGGCTGTCGTATCGGTCAATGCAGTTTTCCGCACCGCTAATTTCCGTGCCATGTGGAATTCAACATTGACGATTAGTGCAATTAATCATTTTAAAATGCAAATTTTATTTTCCTCATAACTTTAATAATACACATTAAAATAATTAAAAATTATATGTTATTTTAATCAAAAAAATGGGATAAATACATTGGTATAATTCAATTTAGGATTTGAACCCTAATTTTTATAATCCCTTTTTAACCCTAATTAGGAGCCCTGGAAACCCTAAATTTTAATATTGTTCGATTTTGACCTACTTAGTATCATTCTTCTCCTTATACTATAAGGATTGCATATTTGTTATAATTATTTCATTTGGACAGCAATTGGTTAAATTAAGTATTTTGTTACCTAATTAGTGGAATTATGTGATTTCATAACATCTTAAATTGAATATTTTAGGTTCTAAAACCCTAGGATAGTAAACATGCCTCACAACTTACTTACCTTTATGTCACTTCAATTGAGAGTTTGAACTTGAATTAATATGGATTAGATACTGGTTCACTTAGCAAAATCATTGATTCAACCCTTAACCTTAGGAGAGATATTGTAGGATTGATTTCTTAGCCTTGATTTTCTTGTAAGCTTAAAAGTTAGTTAACCATCCCATTTAGTGTATTTAACTTTAGCACTTATCTCCTAATAAGATGAAAACCTATTAAGAATAGTTTTCAACACTTAGAATTGATCTTAACAATCATTACTCCTAATTTAAGCTCTCTAGCAATTGATTTATAGTGTCCCTTAGCTCTTTAAGGGGATTTAGATGTCCTATAAGCTTCAATAACCTACATCCTTTAGTGAGCCATAATTAGTAGTATGTAATTCTTCCTCTTCCATACATATAAACCTCTCCTAAGAATGTTCCTAAATAGTCAAGTGATTGATTGGGCTAGATCCGTTCAATTGCAAATTAGTTTATATAAACTTTAGTGGTGACCTCCTTATTTCAATCTCTTTAGGTATAGTGATTTCTTAGCCTTTTCCCTACCTCCACTAGTTCACTAAGACTTGAATTTAGTAACCAATATTGATTATCTATTTTAGGATTAGTGTTGGATTAGTCTCATTTTGCATTAATATATTTATAAATTATTTTGTCATTCCATAAGCTTAAATCAAATTACTATTTTCCAAAACTCAAACTACTTATAGTAGTACTACTTACAATTGACTTAGAGATCAATATCCCTAAGTTAATAGGGAGCTTAATTAGCTCCAATCATTAAGCTAGATAACATAAATATTAGATAACTTTGGATATTACATAGTTTACAATTACTTTAATTCCTTGAATGCATGCTTTTCTTTGAGATTACAACCTTGAACATGCATATAAGATGTTGTGCATAAATAAAATATTCATAATAAAACATAAAGGTTTCTTGCTGATGGCCAGGGCCAGAGCAGGCTTAGGGGGATATAAGGAGACCTCACATATCTTAAAGGATGAATGTGAGTATTTATTTTCTATGAGACCCTGCTTTCCTTACTAGTTAGGCAGACGAGCTTAACTCCTCGCTCATTCTATAACTTTGCCCGCATAACGAAAAACTTAAAATAACTTGAACAAATTAAATGTTTGGGTTATCACAATTTTATTGATTGTGAGAAGTCGTCATAGCCATTGAGCTATGCTTACTTTTTATAGTCTTTGACTATGCCTTCTTAGCCCAAGAGGCTAAGATTCTTCTTACTTTACTTACTGTGCACTTTTACTTATTGTACTATGCTTTACATACTTATAATTTTATTTTTATGTAGTGTATATTGCCTTACTTACTTTCCTACTTCATTGCCTTAGTTTCCTTTACTTAGCATAATATTTATTGAACATATTCATATTTTCATTCTATACTTTTAAATGCACATTAGTAGTTTATAGCCTTATTAGGATGCTTTTCCCTTGTTATTGTAAGCTATAGCAAATCTACTTGTAAGTTCTTACTCTTTTCTTACTTATTGTCTTCTTTACAATTATTTTACCCTTATTTTGATACTTTATATGCTCCGCTATTAGTGTTTAATTGTAAATTTACATATGTGATATCCAACTAAACTGTAATTAAAATTTAGCCAATCTTAAAATGTACTTAGTCTTTTTAGTCTAATCACTTATTTTCTCTTTTTTTGGATGTGCTATACTGTATTTTATAAATTAAAAATAGCAGCAGATTAGGGGCATTTTCTGGATAGTGGATCTGGTCCTAGTTCTGGACACTAGTAGCATTAGAAGAAATTATGCTTCTGCACCTTTCATTTTTATTGCTTTAAGTGAGCAAGAGAATTTAATTTAATTACTTTTTCAATTCAGTTTGTAAGAATTTAATTTTTGCAATATTTTTACTTTATTATGAGTTTGATTTACTTTCATTATAAAATGCTTGGTTTGGATAGTAGATAGAATGTAATTTATAGCTGCATATTTTTCTTCTTGCTTACCTCATTCCTTAGCTTACACCCTCACAAAGATTATTTACCACACAACACTCAATGTTGGATTGGTTTCCTTCTGTTCAAGTGTCAAGTGCTGTTGTAACGTTCTAGTACTAGATTGGGTTCAAGATCTAATATTGGGGTCATTACAGTTGGTATCAGAGCCAATGTTAAGAAAGTTAAGGAGGTATCCTTTTATCTATGACAATCAACATAAAAAAGTAAAAACATTTAAAATTGTCACCAAAGGATAGTAAAAGCCTCAATACTTCAATAGTTGATCTAAATTTAACTTGAATTTGAAATCGACTCTCGGATGCAGATCAAGAGTCAGACTTAAAATATTATTCTAGGTTATTCTTCCAATATTGGGAGGAAGATTATTTGAATGGCATAAAGTACAGTTGTAACAACCCTAGTTATTACCTTAGCTGAATTTAGATTTAATTAGGCTAAACCAAGTTCTAATTTTAATTTTATTAGACCCAATGAGTGATTTAAGCCTAACCCTAGAAGTTTGAAATCCATCAGAGCTCAATGGAGAATTTTGGTATTTTTGCCTATTTTTTTATCTTGAAAAATGTCTAAATTAAATTGATCTCCAAATTAAAATCTAACTTTGATTTTGAATTCCTCATGGCCTAATTAGCTAAGGGTGAATTTTTGGAAATTTTGGAGTTCATATGGTCTTAAATTGAATTTAGGAAATTGTTGGAATTAATTAATTAATTAAAGGATTTAAATTATTAATTAAATTAAATTATTAATAATTTTTATTCGCGGGATTTGCTATGGGGATCGCGGCAGGTCTGCTGCGGGGTCCCGACAGCGGCACTCAATTTGCGCCAATGGATGGGTTAGCACGCATCCTAGCGTACTTCATTCAACAGCGCGATCTACCCCACGTCGTGATCAGATCCTAGGTGTCAAATCGATCGAGCGTATCCAATGACTGTCATCTAATCTACGGTTAATTGTTTAAGTAGTGCATCACAGCCTTCTAGTCCCAACAGCTTGGTGATCAATGGCTCCCAGCATCCCTTGCACTGTGGAACTTCGTCTACCTCTTGTTCGCCCATGCATCTGGTCCCCCCCTGACAACACGACCTCCTCAGCCCCATGGTAGTATGGGACTCATGCCAATCTTCCCATTTTACCCTCAGGCGTGACGTCTTACCAGCTGCCATCTCCCTGAATTACCCCTGGCCATTTTGTCCACCCCATTGCTTCGGGCCGAGCCATACCCTAGTTCCCAAGCTTTGTCATCCATCCCTACCCCTCCTACTACCTATAAATCCCTCAGAACATCTTAGTGAGCCCTTTTTGCTCACTGAGATCCATTATCTTCCTACTGAAATCCCCTGGAGCCCCTGTCATCCTAACGAATCCTAGCAACTGCCATTGCTGCGATCTGCTAATAGAGGGTCCGTCTGGTGTTCAGACTCCCTGTGAACCTGTGTCTATAGCTTGGAGAGCTCCTGAGTCTGTCAGTTCCTTCTGTCACAGCAATTCTGCAACACCAGGTACTGCCTTCACCCTACCTTGTTATTGAGCTAAATTCAGCTCGGCTCATCGTCAATCAACCCCTAAATGCTGTGTTAGGACCTCACCCTTAATCTCCTCTAGTCAGTCGAGGGTTTGGGAGTGACTGGCAGTGGACTAGATGGTGAATTTATCATCTAAGTGTGCACTGTCAGTCAACTTTTGGTTCACCTAATCTCCGCAGTTCTGCAAGCCATCAGCTCCTCAATTGGTATTGGAACCCCTCGGTGAATGATTGTAGACTTATATCAATGTTGGTTTCGATCTGATCGATCGATTCGAGTGGAATCGATCGACCCATTATTAGCTATCATCTGCATTCCACCGCGAGTAACACCCTAGTGACTCACCCTTCCTCAGGACCTCTCGACTTGCCCGATCGCTTCCCACGCGATCCTAGAACATGTAGGACTAGATCATTGCTCGTGTCATTGATGCCGTGAGGAGAATTCTCTCCTCACATTTGCGCCTCAGAAGACGCATTGGTCGAGTAGCACCCCACCGATGCAATACATCCCAGACAGGGCTTTTTGGTTCAATCGACGCACCATGAGCCATTGATGGTGTAGCCATCAAGCTCTAGGCGCGGCAGGGCTCGTACGTGGAGAATTGGGCACCTGAAGGTAATGCTAGGGGATCGGGTATCGGGTATTAGCTGCGGAGATGATCCACAGTGCCGGGCCGGGTTAGACCCCGGCCCGCGCAGTTTTGTTTTTGGGCTGCGATTTTATTTAAGAATTTTGGAATTTATTTTCCTTCTAATAATTCCTTTATAAATAGGTTTAATTAAACACTCTATGGTTTTAAGTTAATTTAAAATATATATTAAATTAATTAAATAATTTTAGCTATACTTATTCAAATGGTATGATCCAATATACTATTTTAATAAAAAAAATAAGGAATAATTAAATAAAATAAAATTCAAGATCCAATGGTTATATTTTAATTAATTGCCTAATATTTCTCTATTTTTATTTAATTCATAATTAATTCATTAAAAGTCCAAAAATATTGATTAAGGTCTCTGATTGTTCATGAGACCATAGAGAACCTGTTTAAGCCATTAAAAATAATTTAAAACCATTAAAATGTCTAATCACCTCTTAATCACCCTAATTTTAGATTAGTGAATTAAGCCTTGGATAAATCTCTAAATTGGATAATTTAGATTTCAATCATATTCTTAAGTATAGTAGAACCTATAAATATGCATGGATCACCCTAATGTGCCATAATTCCCTTAATCACCTTAACTAGTCTCTTAATTACATTAGTGATAATCAAGCTAATATTGATATCAAAGACCTAAGTTAAGTGTTTTATCCACTTCAGTAATCAATATGAAGCTCATGAAAATAGACTTGAATCAATTTAAATGATTAAATCTTAAATTTCCAATTTTATCCTAAAGAGGGGTATTTTGGTCATTTTGACCAAAATATCTTTAAGTCCCCCTTAAATCTTGGAATTTCAAGTAAAGTGCTTCTAATTAATGCATTAGTACCTTGCTGTAATCTTAGGTGTACTAAATTGGACCTAAGTAAAGAAGTCCTAAATCTCCCTTAATGAAATCTAAATTTCCTTTAATGAAGACTTAAGACTTTCCTTAAGAGGGCAAGTCTAATTACCACTAGTACTAGATCCCTAGTTAATTGCTCTAGTAAGATCATTCTTGAGCTAGAATCCTAAAGGGAATATTTTTGAGAAATCCTAAGTCTAGATTTGTAGTTTAGATCTTAAGTGATCAAACCTTAGATCTTAGATCATCTGATTGAATTGTATCAGTTCATTGGAATTCACTATTTGATTTACTGTTTAATCCTTTTGAAACCGCCTTATGGGTGTTGGAATTATTCAATCTATAGAATAATGTAATTGTTCTAAATATTGAATAAAGAGATCTTAGATTCTTATTTCTTGATTGATTATTTTATCTGATAACTTTAAAACAACAACCTTTCATTAAGGTCATAGTTTCTAAAATTCTTCAGCTTATAAGATTCTGCACCTTTAGCTTATACTTGAGTGTGAACCCTAGATCCTTATTAGAATATCACCTTAATTCAGGATTTGAACCCTAAGTGTGGAGTTTGAGTAAAGGGAACCTTAATCTTGATTTACTTAAATCAAGATTTGGGTTAAGTGAGAAAAATGATAATAATTAGGTCATTGATTTTAATTTAAGCTTTCATAGTTATCATTTGATTATGAATTAGAACTTGTTAGTTATAATGTTAACATTAAGATCATAAATCTAAGATAATACTCGATAGCTGGATATGGAGATCCTAAACTTGTATCGTCTCAGAATAGTTAGATTTGGATTAATTTGACAACAATAGATATCACATAAATCTAGTTGAGTCTCTTGCTTACTTTGACTTTGATTGCTCTGCACACCTTGAATATTGTGCTTTCTTTCTTGGGCATAATATGTAAACTTAGGATATGGATAACATATCCTAAGTTAGTATTTGAAAGCATAACATTTATTTTTTTTAGTGCATTCAGTTCAATAGGGTGTGTCCTATCGTAGTCTGCCTCCTCAATTCTAGTTTTGCTATAGAATAGACTTGGATCTAGCTCTGTGCTTGGCTAGGATGGATACATGTCTTATTCTATAAGTTCAACTCGGACCTAGCTCTGATGATGTCTAGGATGGACACATGTTGAACTTTCTGTTCAGAGGCCCTGTATGGCATGTTTCTATTATGACAGTACTATAGTTTTAGGCATACTTTTACTTTAGTTTAGTCTTAGTGCTTTGTTTTGCTTTAACACATACTTCAGTGGCCTTATTTTCAGTACTTCTAGTTGCTTTATTACATGCTTAAGTGGCTTTACCTTTAGCTCATTTCTGTACTTAGCTTGTTTTGCCACATGTTTGAGTGGCCTTATATTTATCAAATCTGCATATATTAGTTATTATCAAATTTATGGCATGTTTAGGATGCTAGTCTTTGTACATTTATTTCAGCACATTTCAGTACAATTTTCTCTTGAGAAATAAGCATGTATCTATGTGGTCATAAGCATGTTAAGATGAGTTCTTCAGTACTTGCATTTATTTTTGCTCTTTGGCCTCACCTTGCTTAGTTTTATGTTTTGTATGTTACTTTACATACTGGTTGTTCAGTCATAAATGTATTGTTTATAGCTACCCTGTTCATTTTAGCTTGTTGCACTTTAATTTGCTTGTATGCTTAAAGTAATAGTGTGGTATCTCTAAATGTTTAGTTCATATGAATTAGCTTAAAATGTACTTAAAAAATCTATCTAACTTTAATCTTTTTCTTTTGCTGGCTGGGGCCCTGACATTTGTGATATCAACAAATGTCAGATTTGGAGCTATTTGTTGGTGGTTCTGCAGGAGAGGAGCTAGCACATGAGGAGGACCTTCCTGTGGCCGCTTGGTTAGATTTTCCTTTTCTTGCAGTGAGATTGAGAGATATTTTATTTCCTTTAAACTTTCAATTTGTAATAATTATTATTGGATGTATTTACTTTCTACATTTGATCTAAGTTACTGTTACATTTACTTTCTTATACTATGCTGTGATACGGATGTTATGTTTTACTGTTTTCTGCTTCCGCTACTTTGATATGTTGATGTATGTTCACAGTTCTCTGGTGACAAGTCTTCAGCTTAAGGTGAGTTGGGTCATACCTGACTCCACTTAGGTTGGGGATTTGCCACAGTTGGAGCATAGTACCCCTCGTAATTATGCTAATATCAGATTAGCTTGGCCGTGGAGGGTACGGGGCCCCACAGTTGGTATCAGAGAATATCATATGGTGTCTGAATGGGATCTGTGATTCATTTCTACCTAATGGACTATTCTTCTAAAGTACAAACATCAAGATATAACATCCATAATATAGTACTATCGATAACTCTCTGAAAAATGTAGAAAAAAAATACTCATATCCTAAAAATCTAATCATCTCTAGTTGATAAAAACTAGTACATTTAGCAATTAGGATCAAATAGATCATGGAGAGTCTGTCTTGGACTATTATTTGCACACCTTCGAGTTGGCTTGGAGCTATAGTTTCAAGTGGAGACATGAAAGCAAATGGCAGCTCAAAGGAGTTTCAAAACAAGGAGTGGTTGAGCTGAGTAGAGTCAGTCCTGAGGCACATAAAGTGTCCAGAGTCCCACTTGGTTGACATTGTGACGGATCAGATGCTGGACTAAGCGGGAGTTTGGTGGTACGATACCATCAAGAAGCTTGAATAGAAATGCAAGAGAATGCGTCAAGAAGTGACCTTTGAAGATTTTTTTATTGCATTTAGGCCTGACTACATTAAGGATGTTTGAGTGTTAGTTAGAGTAATTATCACTTCTTGTTGCTTAAATGATTTTAGTAGTATGGCAATTTTTGGGCATTTTTTCTGAATCTTATGTAAATGTTCATTTCAAAAGTAATGAGAATTTTTGGCATATATTGGAGATTTAATTATTGTCTTTCCTAGAATAATTCTAAAATCTAGTTTTGTATTGCTCAAATAGAATGGATCCTAGGTTACCTCCTGCGATAATGCCTATCAAAACTACTATTGCTTTGAGCAGTTCTTCCTGATGAAATAGCTCATCTTCTAGTAATGGTGGCAACCTTGTTGAAGAATCAGGCCCAACAAGCATTGGTCATGCAGAAGATGATGTCTGATCACTCAGTGCCAGCTGCTGCTATTGCTGTTCCTACTGTCCTAGTTCAGCAAAACCCATATCCTTCCCATCACCCTATAGATGGTATCCTTCACAACTTCCTGAGATTAAGGCTTTCCACATTCAATGGGAACTTATCTCCGATGGACATAGCCGATGGGCTGAAAACTATTGAAAAGGATCTAATCAATCTGAAAATCCCAAATTCAGAAGTGTTCATCTCACGATACATTTGTTCCATGCTAAGGCAAAATATTAGTGGGATGAGGTTTGAAATACCAGATTCATTGATTATGAACTTGAAGATGTCCTTTGGGATGAATTCGTAGAAGCATTCAAGGCCGAATTCATTCCCCCGTTTGCACAGAATGTCATAACGAACACAATTCTGAGGCTGATGCAAGGAAGCCATTCTGTTGCTGACTATGAAAGAGAGTTTTGTAGGTTGATTCATTTTACCCCAAAGATGATCCAATCTGAATCAGATAAGTGCCATCATTTTCTCAAGCAGACTGTGAGATTTACTAAGAGATCTGATTGTTCCTCTCCGTCTAATTAGCTTCTTTGAGCTTGTAGAGACAACAAAGGTGTTTGAGCATCATCACTCGAAAAGAGATCTCAAGCGAAAGATGTAATCAACTCCCCATAGGCATGAAGCTTTCAAAAAGCATATACCTCACTCTGCAAAGGTCTATCAAATCGAAGTTGCACCCACTGCTGAACCAATTCAAGGCTGTAATCAGCCTCATCCTTATGGCAAGTGTTACCACTTTGGCCATAAGTGCTACACTTGTGGGTGTCCAGGCCACCTATTCTATTATTACTCATACACATAGATAGTGGATGGAGTCTAGATTAAGCAGTCGCAGAAGAGCTAAGTATTCAGAGCAACTCCGATGAATAGGAGAGAACCATGTTTGGCAATAATGCTAGCCCCTGCATTTGAAGTTCCTCGAGAGCAACCATCAGCTCCTAAGTCCCAGAACAATCCCAGGAAGCAGGTAAGCAACCGTCCTACTGGTACTGCATGAGTGTATGCTTTAACACCTCCGAAAGCTACAGAAGACAATAATGTGGTTTCAGGTGCACATTTCTAAACTTCTTCTTTTTTAATTGTATTTTCTATATCTTAATTATTGCAAGCTATTAATGTGATTTGTATAAACAATTTAGGCACACTATATTTTAATAACCAGCCCTCCAATGTGTTATTCGACACTAGTGCTAGTCATACATTTATTTCTGAACATTTTGCCAACATTCTTAAACCACACTCGTACAATTTAGCAGCATCATTAAGTGTTAGACTTCCATCTGGAGCCCAACTCAGTGTTCATAAGTTTTGTAATGTCAAAATCCCATTAAATGGTCAGGAGTTTGACTCCAAATTAATTATCCTGCCATTGGAAAACTATCATCCTTAGAATGAATTGGCTCAGTGACCATAATGCCGTGATAAACTGCCTTAAGAAGAAAGTCACTCTTCATTCCCAGGGCAAGGCTGAAACCTTTATAGGAAAAGTCAGTACACAATTATTGTTAATCAATGCTATTAAAGCTGAATAATTGATCAGTAAGGGTTGTGATGCTTTTCTGGTCACTATGATGGGTGAAGCAAAAGAAAGTATCCCCCTCTCCGATTGCAAAGTAATTAATGAATTTGCCGATGTGTTCCCAGAAGATTTTCTTGGTGTACCTCCTCCTAGAGAAGTAGAGTTCTCTATCGAATTAATCCCAGGTACCCAGCCCATATCTAAAGCTTCATATAGAATGGCACTTAAGGAACTTCAAGAGCTTAATGAACAGTTGCAAGAACTCTTGAATAAAGGCTTTATTAGGCAAATTATGTCTCCTTGGAGAGTGCCCGTTCTGTTTGTAAAGAAGAAAGATGGATCTATGCGAATGTGCATAGATTATAGGGAATGAAATAAAGTCACCATAAGGAATAAATATCTGTTGCCTAGAATTGATGATTTGTTTGACCAGTTATCTGGAGCTGTTATATTCTCTAAGATCGAGCTCAGGTCTAGATATCATCAATTGTGAGTAAAAGAAGATGATGTAGGAAAGACTGCTTTCTGTACTTGTTCTGGTCATTTCAAAATTTTATTGATGTTTTTCGGACTCACTAATGCGTCATCAATCTTCATGGATTTGATGCAGCAAGTCCTTAAACTGTAATTAGACAAAATTGTAATCATCTTTATCAATGATATCCTTATTTATTCTTGAACCTTAAAAGATCATGAAGATCATCTGAGATTAGTATTAGAAGCTTTGCGTGAACATCAACTATATGTCAAGTTCTCCAAATACAAATTTTGGCTTAAATCCATTGCATTCTTGGGACATGTAGTCGATGCTCAGGGTATTCGTGTAGATCAAAACAAAGTAAGCGTTATTTAAGATTGGGTTCAGCCTAAGTCAATCACTAATAACAGAAGTTTCTTAAGATTAGCTGGATATTACAGGAAGTTTGTTAAGGGCTTTTCCCAGATCGCCTCGCCTTTGACTAAGCTAACTCAGAAAGTCATTCCATTTGTATGGAATCCTGAATGCAAAGAAGCATTTCAAACCCTGAAGGATCCACTTTCTACTACTCTAGTACTTGTTTTGCCCAAGGAAGGCTTGAACTATTAGGTGTACATAGATGCATCTGGTATTGGCTTAGGCTGTGTGTTAATGCAAGAGGGTAAGGTAATCGCTTACGCCTCCCATCAGTTAAAACCCCACGAAAGAAATTATCCAGTTCATGATCTTGAACTTGCCGCTGTGATCTTTGCCTTAAAAGTTTGGCGATATTATTTATGTGAAGTTCAGTGTTCAGTTTTCACTGATCATCAAAGCTTAAAGTATATCTTCACCAAAGAGAACTGAATTGCCATCAGAGAATATGGTCAGAGCTCATTAGCGATTATGACCTAAGTATTCAGTATCATCCAGGTAATCCAAATGTAGTGGTCGATGCTCTTAGCCATCATGCTACCCTATCTGCCATGATTGCCTCCAGTTATTTAGAACAACCTTCGTAAGCTAGAAATTTCTCCAGTCAGTGGCGATATGCTGGGTTCGCTTCTAGTAAATATCAATGTGGAACCTACTTTTTACAGAGATGTTTCCATCTCACAGACTAAGGACAAAGATTATCTGAAATTCAAAATAGATATTAAAGGTGGTCGTCATCATGATTTGTATATGCATAACGATGTAATTTATCAAGAAAATTGTTTGTGGATTCCTAAATCCATGCACCATAAAGTTTTGGTAGAAGGCCATACTTATGGATACCATATTCATCCAGGCAGTACTAAGATGTACCAGGACCTAAAGCAATCATGTTGGAAGGATGTAGCCAATTTTATGGCTAAGTGTCATGCCTGCAATTTGGTAAAGGCCGAGCACCAAAGACCTGGCGGTCTTCTGCATTTGTTAGAAATTTCTGAATGGAAATGGTTTGTTATATCTTTGGATTTCATTATGGGATTGCCTCACGTAAAATCTGGTGCTGATGCATTTTGGGTTATAGTAGATTGTTTAACTAAATCAGTGCACTTCCTTCCTATCTGTTAGACTGACTCTGTAGAGAAGTTAGCAAAGCTTAATATCAAAGAAATTGTCAGGCTGCATGGAATTTCAAAATCAATAATTTCTGACAGAGATAGCAGATTTACTTCTAAGTTTTGGCAAGCTGTGCACCAAGATCTGGGTACTACTCGAGCTATGAGTATAGCTTTTCATCCTCAAACGGATGGTCAAACTGAAAGAGTGAATTAAGTTCTGGAGAATCTACTTAGGCTTTGTGTTCTCAATTTTGCTAGTTCCTGAGAAGATCACATTCCATTAGTGGAGTTTGCCTACAATAATAATTTCCAAGCCAGTATTAAAATGGCTCCTTATGAGGCATTGTATGGTAGAAAATTCAGTACTACACTTGCTTGGTTAGAAACAGAAAGCGTTTAACTTTTTGGGTCTAAGTTAGTTGAAGAAACTAATAAGAAGATCCAATTAATTCAGCAGAGAATCCGTTCTGCTCAAGATCGCCAGAGCAAGTATCATGATGCTCATCATTGTCTCCTAGAACTCAATGTTAGAGATTCTATTTATTTGAAAGTCAGTCCAATGAAGGGTCTCTACAAATTTGGTGTAGCAGGGAAACTTAGTCCCCGCTATGTTGGACCTTTTGAGATTTTGGCTAAAGCAGGATCATCTGCATACATGTTGAATCTTCTAAATGACTTTGTAACTGTTCACAATGTATTCCACATATTGTCATTAAGAAGATGTCTTAGAGACCCTTCTCATCTTGTTCAGCTTCCAGCAGTGGAAATCTGACCTGATCTTTCTTATGCCGAAGAACCAATCAGAGTCTTAGCTCATGATCAGAAATAGTTAAGAAATCGTTCAATTCCTATAGTCTAGGTCTAGTGGAAGAATCGATCTTTGGAAAAATTTACCTAGGAAAAAGAAGTGGATATGCGCAATAAATATCCGCAACTCTTTGCAAGCCCAGGTACCATCCCTTTTCCTTTCCTTTCTATTTCATTTAAATTTTTAGTCTTCGTAGTACTTTCTTCACTGAGTGATGTCAGGAATGACATCGTTCTTAAGTGGGGGAGTCTGTAACAACCCTAGTTATTACCTTAGCTGAATTTAGATTTAATTAAGCTAAACTAAGTTCCAATTTTGATTTCATTAGACTTAATGAGTCATTTAAGCCTAACCCTAGAATTTTCAAATCAATTGGAGCTCAATGGAGAATTTTGATATTTTTGCCTATTTTTGAATCTTAAGAAATACATAAATTAAATTGATCCCCAAATTAAAATCTAATTTCACTTTTGAATTCCTCATGCCAAATTAGTTAAGGGTGAATTTTTAGAAATTTTTGGAGTTCATGTGGTCCTAAATTGAATTTAGGAAATTATTGGAATTAATTAATTAATTAAGTAATTAAAGTTTTTAAATTATTAATTAAATTAAATTTTTAATAATTTTTATTCGTGGGATTTGCTGTCGGGACCGTGGCAGATCTGCTGCGGGGTGCTGACAGTGGCACTCAATTTGCACCAATGGATGCGTTAGCACGCATACTAGCGTACTTCATTCAACGGCGCGATCTACCCCGTGCTGTGATCAGATCCTAGGCATCAGATCGATCATGCATATCCGACGACTGTCCTCTCATCTGCGGTTAATCGTTTAAGTAGTGCATCACAGCCTTCCAGTCCCAATGGCTCGGTGATCAGACAACTCCCAACCTCCCTTGCACTGTGGACCTTCATCTACCTCTCACTTGCCCGTATGTCTGGTCCCCCACCGACAGCACAACCTCCTCAGCCCCGTGGCAGTACGGAACTCACGCCAATCTTTCCATTTTACTCTCAGGCACAACATCTTTCCAGCAGTCATCTCCCTAAATAGCCCTCAGTCGTTTTATCCACCGCATTGCTTTGGGCCGAGCCATACCCTGGTTCCCAAGCTCTGGCATTCATCCCAGCCCCTCCTACTGCTATAAATACCCTCAAAATATCTCAGTGAGCCTTTTTTGCTCAATGAGGTCCATTATCTTCCTAGCTGAAATTCCCTGAAGCCCCAATCATCCCGACGAATCCCGGTGACTGCCATTGCTGCGATGTGCTGATAGAGGGTCTGTATGGGGTTCAGACTCCCTGTGAACTTGCGTCTACAGCTTGGAGATCTCCTGAGCCTGCCAGTTTCTTCTATTACAAAAATTATGCAACCCCAGGTACTGCCTTCACCCTACCTTATTGTTGAGCTGAATTTAACTCAGCTCATCATCAATCAACCCCTAAATGCTGTGTTAGGACCTCACCCTTAATCTCCTCTAGTCAGTTGAGGGTTTGGGAGTGACTAGCAGTGGACCAGATGGTGAATTCACTGTCTGAGTGTGCACTGTCAGTCAGCTTTTGGTTCGCCTAATCTCTGTAATTCTGCAAACTATCAGCTCCTCAATTGGTATTGGTTCCCCTCGGCAAATGATTGTAGACTTGTATTGATGGTTGGGTTCAATCGAATCGATCGATTCAACTAGAATCGATCGACCCATCGTTAGCTCTAGTTCGCATTCCACCCCGAGTAGCACCCTAGTGACTCACCTGTCCCCAGGACCTCTCGACTCGCCCGATTGCTTCCCATGCAATCCTAGAATGTGTAGGACTAGATCATCGCTCGTGGCATTGATGCAGTGAGGAGAATTCTCTCCTCACAGTTGCACCTCAGAAAATGCCTCGGTTGAGTAGCACCCCACCGATCCAGTACGTCCCAGATGGGGCTTCTTGGCTCAATCGACGTGCCATGAGCCACTGATGGTGTAGCCATCGAGATCCAGGTGTGACAGGGCTCTTACATGGAGAATTGGGCACCTGAAGCTAATGCTAGGGGATCAGGTATCGGGTATTAGCCGCAGAGGCGATCCACAGTGCCGGGCCGGGTCAGACCTCACCCCACGCGATTTTGATTTCGGGCCGCGGTTTTATTTAAGCATTTTGGAATTTATTTTCCTTCTAATAATTCCTTTATAAATAGGTTTAATTAAACACTCTATGATTTTAATTTAAATAAAAATACATATTAAATTAATTAAATAACTTTAGCTATACTTATCTAAATGGTATGATCTAATATACCATTTTAATCAGAAAATATAAGGAATAATAAAATAAAATATAATTAAAAATCTAATGGTTAGATTTCAATTAATTACCTAATCTTTCTCTATTTTTATTTAATTTATAATTAATTCATTAAAAGTCCAAAAATATTGATTGAGGTCTCTGATTGCTCATGAGACCATAAAGAACCTATTTGAAGTATTAAAAATAATTAAAGACCATTAATATGTCTAATCATCTCTTAATTACCCTAATTTTGGATTAGTGAATTAAGCCTTGGATAAATATTTGAATTGGATAATTTAGATTTCAATCACATTCTTAAGTATAGTAGAACCTATAAATATGCTTAGATCACCCTAATTCCTTAATCACTTTAATTGGTCTATTAATGACATTAGTGATATTCAAGCAAATATTGATATCAAAAACCCAAGTTTAGTGTTTTATCCACTTCAATAATCAATATGAAGCTCATGAAAACAGACTTGAATCAATTTAAATGATTAAATCTTAAATTTCCAATTTTAGCCTTAAGAGGGGTATTTTGGTCATTTTGATAAAAATATGTTTAAGTCTCCCTTAAACCTTAGAATTTCAAGTAAAGTGCTTCTAATTAATGCATTAGTACCTTGTTGTAATCTTAGGTGTTCTAAATTGGACCTAAGTAAAGTATTCCTAAATCTCCCTTAATGAAATCTAAATTTCCTTTAATGAAGACTTAAGACTTTCCTTAAGAGGGCAAGTCTAATTACCACTAGTACTAGATCCCTAGTTAATTTCTCTAGTAAGATCATTCTTGACTAGAATCCTAAAAGGAATATTCTTGAGAAATCTTAAGTCTAGATTTTTAGCTTAGATCTTAAGTGATCAAACCTTAGATATTAGATCTTAGATCATCTGATGGAATTATATCAGTTCATTAAAATTCACTACTTGATTTATTGTTTAATCCTTTTGAAACCTTCTTATGGGTGTAGGAATTATTCAATCTATAAAATAATGTAATTATTCTAAAGATTTAATAAAGAGATCTTAGATTTTGATTTCTTGATGGATTATTTTATCTGGTAACTTTAGAATAACCTTTCATTAAAGTCATAATTTCTAAAATTTTTCAGCTTATAAGATTCTGTACCTTTAGATTATGGTTGAGTGTGAACCCTAGATCCTTATTAGAATATCACCTTGAATTCAGGATTTGAACCCCAAGTGTGGAGTTTGAGTCTAGGATCCATAATCTTGATTTACTTAAATCAAGATTTGGGTTAAGTGAGAAATATGATAATAATTAGGTCATTGATTTTACTTTAAAGCTTCATAGTCATCATTTGATTATGAATTAGAACTTGTTAGTTCTAATGTTAACATTAAGGTCGTAAATCTGAGATTAAACTTGATAGCTGGATATTGTAGATCCTAAACTTATATCTTCTCAAAATAGTTAGATTTAGATTTATTAGACAACAACATATATCACATAAGTCTAGTTGAGTCTCTTGCTTACTTTGACTTTGATTGCTCTACACACCTTGAATATTGAGCCTTCTCCCTTGGCCATAATAGGAAAACTTAGGATATGGATAATGTATCCTAAGATAGTATTTAAAAAGCATAACATTCAGTTCTTTCCATGCATTCAGTTCAGTAGGGTGTGTCTTATCTTAGTCTACCTCATCAGTTCTAATTTTGTTATAAAATAGACTCAGACCTAGCTCTGTGCTTGGCTAGGATGGATACATGTCTTATCTATAAGTTCAACTCGGACCTCGCAATGATGATGTCAAGGATGGACACATGTTGAACTTTCTGTTCAGAGGCCCTGTATGGCATGTTTCTGTTATGGTAGTACTATGTTTTAGGTATACTTTCACTTCAATTTAGTCTTAATGCGTTGTTTTACTTTGCCACTAGTCTTAGTGGTCTTACTTTCAGTACTTCTAGTTGCTTTGCCACATGCTTCAGTGGCTTTACCTTTAGCTCATTGCTCTACTTAGCTTGTTTTGCCACATATTTCAGTGGCCTTATATTTATCAAATATGCATACTTGTATATATGTTCCTAATGGGTAATTATCAAATTATTAGCATGTTTAGGATGCTAGTCTTTGTACATTTATTTCAGCACATTTCAGTACAGTTTTCTCTTGAGAAATCAGCATGTATCTATGTGATTATAAGCATGTTATGATGAATTTTCCAGTGCTTGCAGTTATTTTTGCTCTTTAGCCTCACATTGCTTAGTTTCATGTTTTGTATGTTACTTTACATACTAGTTGTTCAGTTATAAATGTATTATTTATAGCTACCCTATTCATTTAGCTTATTGCACCTTAATTTGCTTGCATGCTGAAATTAATAGTGTGATACCTCTATATGTTCAGTTCACTTAAATTAGCTTAAAATGTACTTAGAAAATTTGTCTAACTGTAACCTTTTTCTTTTATTGGCTGGGGCCCTAGCACTTGTGATACCAACAAATATTAGATTTGGAGCTGTTCATTGGTGGTTCTGCAGGAGAAGAGCTAGCATAGGAGGAGGACCTTCCTGTGGCCGCTTAGCTAGATTTTCCTTTTCTTGTAGTGAGATTGAGAGATATTTTCTTTCCTTTTAACTCTCAGTTTATAATAATTATTTCTAGATATATTTACTTTCTACATTTGATCTGAGCTATTATTATATTTACTTTCTTATACTATGCTGTGATATGGATGTTATGTTTTACTATTTTTTGCTTCTGCTACTTTGATATGTTGATGTATGTTCACAGCTCTCAGGTGACAAGTCTTCAGCTTAATGCGGGTTGGGTCATACCTGACTCCACTTAGGTTGGGGATTTGCCACTGTTGGAGCACTGTACCCCTCATGATTATGCTAATATCTGATTAGCTTGGCCGCGAAGGGTACGAGGACCCACAATAGTAGATTATATGTTGGAGTGTCTCAAGCTGGAGGTGATGTCCTGAACAAGATTTTGAAGTATTGTATGTTCCATGGTGATTGCATTCCTGAGTTGTCAAGGGAATATATTACTCATCTCATGGAGACATTTAAAGTAATTGGTTGCCCTGATCATGTTCGCCTCTGAGTCACGGACCAACTCTTCGATAACTACGATGAGGAGTGGTGGGATCGCGCCTTCGATAGACATGTTCGAGAGTGTGGACATTTCCATTGTGCTCCAATCTATTAAGACTTTGAAATCATGTTTAATGCAAAGTTCTGTAGATGATCGTACTAATTTTCCTTTGTAGTAACTTTTTGTATAGCAACTTCTATCTTATTTCTTCTTTCCTAGTATCTTTCATATTATGTCTCCTAAATCTTTTAAGTTTTAATGAGAGTCTTTCCCATTTCCTTGTTCCTAAATTTATATCTCCCTTATCTTCTTAGACTGAACTCTGAACCTGACATCCATATTGTAATAACCCAAGGTTGTTACCCAGCTTAATTTTAGTCAAATCATATCGTAATTATCATTCCATTAAGTTCATCTAGTCATTAGAACCAAACCCTGAAGGTTTGGAGCAATTCGAAGCTCAATCAATTACTTTGAAATATTTTAATATTTAATTAATTAGAAAATTGAGGTATTTATTTTGACCTTGAAATCGAAATCCGACTTCGCCGTTGCGATCGTCACCCCCAAATTAGCTATGGGTGATATTTTGGACGCGTTTGGAAGTCATTGGATTTTCGTGAATATTTTAATATATAATTAAATATCCCAAAAATTAGCATAATTAAATAATCATTGAAATTGAATTTTGACTTCGCCGTTGAATTTCTCACCCCCAAATTAGCTAGGGGTGAATTTTTGGGATTTTCTTAGCGCGTTTATTTAATCATAATGTTTTAGCAATTTAGAAAATAAATAACTAATCATTTAATTAAGAAAATCAATTTTCTTAATTGATTTTCCTGACATCCCCCTCCATTCGGCGCCCATACCCCCTCCTTTCACGCATGGATGGCTGAGACCATCCATCCCCTCTCCTCTTAGCCATTCCTCCATCCCATCTTCTTTTCCCCTATAAATGGAGCTTAGCTTCCTCTCCTCCACCCCTTGCTGTCCATCTAGAGCTCCACACCTTCCCCTCTATTGCCGAGTTGTGCTGAAGAAGAAGAAGTTCCGCTCCTCTCCAAGGCTCTGAAGAAAGCAGAGTTTTTTTCCTCTTCTCTAAAGGTTAAAGGTACCCTTTTGTTTACTCTCATTGTACCCATTTGCTCCTCTTCCTTGCCTATTTCATCTCACTATTATGCTTGAATATATCTTTAGAAATTCATAAGCATGTATGGAAGTCATTAAGGCTCTTTAAGGCATTACACTACTTGAAAGAAAACTGTTCTGTTTTTCATCTATTCTGCACACCCCTGCATTTATCACCATTTTTTGTATAATTAGGATGCTTCGTTCATGCTGATTTTTATGTCAATGGAAAGGTATTGGAAATACCTTTCCATTAATATATAACTGCTCATGGAATGCTTTGGATTGGGAGTATTTGAGCTCGAAATGAGGCCCTTACGAGTTTTCATACTAGCGAAAATACCGTCTAGCGCTGCAGCAAGTTGCAGAAACTGGACCGCTGCAGCGCGCCATAGCGCGCTGTAGTGGGCTGCAGCATCATTTCAGGAAAAATCATATAAAATCAGTTATTAAACTAATTGAACAGTAAATCACAAATGGACCGCTGTAGCGCGCCATAGCGCACTGTAGCGGGCTGTAGCATCATTTTAGGAGAACTTTATGAATATGAAAAATAAATTGATTGAACAGTATTTTCGCAAGTTGGACCACTGCAGCGTGCCATAGCACGCCACAGTGGGCCGCACCTTCAAAAGCGCGGCAGCGCGCTCTAGCGCCAGAAGCGTCACAGCGCGCTCTCGCGCCAGAAGCGCCACAGCGCGCTAAAGCACCAGAAGCGCTGCAGCACGCTATAGCATGCCACAGTGCGCTACAGCACCCAGAAATTATAAAATTGCCCAGAATTTTCTGAAAATGTCCAGAATTGGCTGAAATGGCCAAAACTTCACCGTTTTTGTATTTTAAAGTCCCCAGGACCCTAGTGGGACTGAATTAAAATTGAGCATTGCATAAAATTCTATGTTGAAATTAAGTTTGAAACTTTGTCATTTTTATCAAGTGCTCAAAACCTGTTATGTATTTTAAATATATTGTGCCAATTGCTAGATAATCGAATTCTTAAAAGCTTATATTGGATAGGTATATCTTAACAATTAAATGGCATGAAACCTAAGTCCTTTGGATTTGTAATTAAGTGCTAACTCTTTTGGTTTGATTTAGAATTTAGTTAGCCTCAATTACTTTCTATTTTATGTCAAATTTATATTTCTATGCTTTTATAGTTTTAGGGTGTATGTTAGAGAATCTTAACTTTTATTTGGACACTTAAATGTGCTTAGTTAACATTAGACTATAATTGAGCATAAAAATCTTGATAACTTGATTAAGTAGATGAAACTTAATCTAAACCTAAAATTACTATCAATAATAAACTAGTAACATATTGATTTGTCATTGACCTTTAAAATTAACCTTTGGTCTTAATAGTAGAAGGGTTAGGGGTTAAACCCTAACTTATCTTGATTAAGATCTAAACCTTAACCACTTAATTAATTAACTTGATTGAAAGATAATTTAATTGATATTATTCCAATAATGCATCTAATTTAGTATTGATCTTAAATTATTGAATTAGAAGTATTAAAGTTAATATTAAATCTGTGTGATTGAATCATCTAAACCTAAACTTTGGATCTTTGATTTTCTCTATATAAGACTATTGGCATAAGATGGAAAATAAAATTGTAATGATTTATGAAATAATCTAACTCTAATAAAATATTTGATTTCATCCTGTGATTGTAGAATAGAGTATGATCAGATGGATTTTATTCATCTGATCTGATCACTTAAATTAAAGACTAATAAGTAAACCTTAAATGTTAACTTAAGAAGTAGAAAAGTGAGATCTCAAGGGCCTTGCTATAGGATCATTATTGAAATGTTTAAAGATCTTAACTATTGATATATTGAGGTAGGAAGAACTCTTGTAACTTATTAAGGTAGGAATATCGAATGATCCTTTATAACCTTAAAGGTTGATCTTGACACATTATGGTAGGAACTTCCTAAAGCATCTAGAATGGAACTCCCCCCTTGTGGTAGAAATTATTATTGAGTGATCTATATGATCATACCCTTAGAGCCTTATGTAGGACTCACCCCTTTAGAGTAAGGATTAATAACTTTGATAAATCTTTGTTGATTAAATAGAGTTGTCTGAACCTAGATTATTGGTTGGTGTAGTATGGTATACCCATAGTACTGGATTACTTTAGTAGTATTCAGGATTAGTTGATTCACTCCAATGTGTACTTATGACCAGGTGCTATCCCGAGGGATTAGACGAATACAGTCCCGTTAGAGTAAATCTTCCAAGACTAAGAGTGTTATAAATAGGGACTCATTCCTTAGTTTTATTAAAATACAAATCGCCATCGGGTGATGCCTCCTAGTAAAGATCACTTCAATATGTGTAGCTTAAACATACTAAGTAATTCGAGTTACCTTCTTTAGGACACTGAGTGTGATTGTGAGTTGGGTATCTTAATAATTTAGCTTGAGATACAAATTGCAATCAGGTGATGCCTCCTATCAAAAATCACTTCGTTAAGGTGGCTTAATCAAACTAAGTGTTAAGAACCACCTTTCTTGCAAATATGCTAAACATGTGTATACAGTCTTCCCAGCTAATGATTTTTAAGTAAACTCTCAACTTTAACCAATTATTGAAGTTAGAATTCTAGGAGTCAGAATCCTTTTAGCAGGATTCTACATAATGGAGACATTAAGTTTATTATTGAATTTCTAAGCATTTTTCTAGATTTGTCTCACGCAGATTAGAAGCATGAACATGAGCATAAGCATGATATGTGAGTATCAGAATGATGTATGAGTATCAGTGATGATTTATGGGTTACAGAATGTTGCATATATTGATTGGGGAATTTCAGGATGCATCAGCATCGTAGTTCCTAATTGGATGTATGTATATATTGGACTGTACTACTCATAGCAGTTCAATGATATTTTAGTTGCATATCAGTAGCATACAGTATTGTGACATATTCAGATGTATAGTTTCAGTGACATACAATATAGTTTTATAGATGATTACTCAGTTTCAGATTCATTACTATTTTGGGTTATTTTTAATATTCAGTTTATAGTTCAGCTTTACTTTACTTTACTTCAGTTTTGTACAATTTTATACAATTTTATGCTTTCAGTCACCTTTACGGTATTTTTGCAGATTCAATCACATTATGTAAATATTAAATGAATAACTAAAACTGTTTAGATTAGTTTTGATGTGTTAGACTTATTGTCTAACACGGGGTAATTTGGGATCTAGCAATTTGCTAGATCTTAAGCAGTATATTGAGCCAAGTCAGGAGGACACCCAAGAGATTCAGGAGGAGCCCGTGGAGCACTAGTAGACTCTCCTCCAGTTTCGCTACTTTTCTGCTTAGTTTATTTTAGTTTAGTACTTAGCTTTTATGTCTGTTCCAATAAAACATTTATAATAATTCTTAATGTATTTTCTTTTCTTTTCTGAGACAAATGGTTTCATACAGCTTCCGTGATGAATGTTTCTGGATATTTGCTTTAAGCTTCCGCACTCTATTATATACTACTTATACTTAGTATTGTGATGTTATCAGTATATTGGAAATACTGATATCTTATACATATATTGGATCCCTCATGTGTTTTGCATCCAATGTATGTATTGGTCTAATACTTAGGATAAGGATACTACTCTTATCTTAAATATTAGCCCTCAACCATCCTTGAGGTTGAGTCATCAACCCTCCAGATGGGTTTGGAGTTTCAGCTATTTCGGGGAGATGGATGTTCCTCCCCAAGTGGCGCACTGCTCTGCCGCCAATCTATTTACACTTATCTATTGCGCACGGTGACGGGGTGAGGCGCTACACATATTCCCTCAATGTCAAAGGAAAGTACTTCTGCGATTACATCTCCAAATGAGGAAATGAAGCACCTTATGGTGATGATGAAAATGGTGATTGTAGCTCAAACACATGCAGCAGAGAGAATGGCTTCAGCTGGTACCATATTTCAAGCATATCCAACTCCACCTCAGTCATTTCCTATTCCAACTCAGTCATCCCCTACTCCACCTCAAACTCCTACCCCCATACCTTAAAGAATTATTATTGCTTTGCAACCGATTCCTAGTCCTATTGTGGATGCCTTTTTTCTAACCTTTTTACGCATAAAATCTTCTACGTTTAATGGCTCCTCTTTCCATATAGAAGATGCCAACTAGTTCAAGGCAATTAAGAAGACCTTGGCCAATATCAAGTGTCATGAAAGTGAGTGCATCTGTCTCGCCACCCATCTATTTCATGATGAGGCAGAGTATTGATGGGACAGTGAGCTGAAAGCCTGCACCTCTGATGTTAATGTGGATGATATCCCTTGGGATGAATTCAAGCAAGTCTTTTGTGAATAATTTATTTCTCCTTCTGCCCAGACCATTATAGAAGATGAGTTCATATAGCTCGCTCAGGATAATCGACCTGTGCATTTTTTGCAAGATGGAATTCAAAAAACTATCCCGTTTTACCCCTAATCTAGTTCATTTTGAGACAGCTAGGTGTAGTAGATTTATGAAAGGACTGAAAGACTCCATAAAAATTCATCAAATGTCCCAACACCATGATAAATTTCCCAAAATTCTAGAAGGAGCACAAATATTGAGCATCATCAAGCTCAGGTGGAGTTCAAAAAGCATTCGCATCCCCAATTTTCTTGGTCATAACTGTTCAAGAGGAATTGTCCTCAAGAATCGAAGGTTTTACAGCTTACTGCAAGCCAAAATTAGCAAGGAAGGCATGTTGCTTGCTGTACTAGACCGCATCCCTATAGTAAAAGTTACCACATTGGCGATCGATGCGACATTTGTGGTAGGACCAATCACCGTCATGTGACTGCTGAGAAAACTGGACTATGGATAAAGTGCAGATCAACCGCCAACATACTGTTCAAAATCTTACACATATCAACTCTTAAGCATTGGCTCTTGCTTTGATTTCTCCTTCAACCAGTGGAAGCGTTATAATAACCCTAGTTGTTACCCTAGTTGAATTTAGATTAATTAAGCTAAAACAAGTTCTAATTTTGATTCCATTAGACTCAATGAGTCCTTTAAACTTAACCATAGAAGTTTAGAATCAATCGAAGCTCAATTGAGCATTTTTGTGTTTTTGCCTATTTTTTGATCCTAAAAATTAGCTAAATTAATTTGATCTCCAAATTAAAATCTAATTTCATTTTTGAATTCCTAATGCCCTAATTAGCTGAGGGTGCATTTTTGAAAATTTTTGGAGCTCATTTAGTCCTAAAGTGGATTTATAAATATTTAAATTTATATTAATTAATTAAAAGGGTTTAATTATTAATTAAATTAAATTATATTATTTATTTACTGCCAGGATTTGATGTCGGGACCAAGGCAGATCTGCTGCGGGGTCCCGACAGCGGCGCATTATAGTCTGCCTATAGATGCCTTTGCGCTAATATTAGCGTAGGATCCAACAGCGTTTATCATTAGCGTCTTGATCTTCTAGCACACGTTAGATCTGATAGTTAATCCAACGAATGAAGAGATGCCCACGCTTCAATTAACCAGATGATGCATCAGGCCGACTATCTTCAATGACCTCATGATTAGACGACCACAGATGGTCCAGCCATGCTCACCTTCGTACACATGCGATCCCCGGTCCGATAGAGGAAATTTGCTCATACAAGCCACATCGACCTTGTCTGCCACTCCAGGTCATCTAGACCGTTAGATCTTCCCATTTATGTCCGGACCCACCTTGGCAACGTGGAGGCTAGGACATATCCCATTAGGGTTGGGTATGGAGACAGCTCGACCCGAGCCTGAGCCATGGCCTCCAGCCTTGCCATCCAGTCCTGGGCCTCCCCATCATCTATAAGTACTCCTAGGTTATCACAGTGAGCCTTTTTGCTCACTATGATCACCCAGCTGCTTAGCCAAAGTCTCTGGAATTCTCTGCGAACCTCAGCATCCTAATCGCTGCGATCCACTGATTGAGAGTGCGGTCTGATGTTCAGACCCCCTAGCAAAGCTTCTGCAACTGCTTGGAAACTTTTGAACTCCTCCATTCACCTCAGTTGCAGCCATTCTCCAGCTCAAGGTACAAGCCTCTGACCTCTTTTCCGTCAAGTTGGTTTCAGCTCGACTCATAGCTTCTCTACCCTTGATGATGTGATAGGATCATACCCTAGTGTTCCACTTGTCAGTTGAGGTGATTAGGAGGACTGGCAGTGGATCAGATGGCATGATTATCATCTGAAAGTGCACTAGCAGACAGCTCTTTGGCTAAAGAATTGCGGTGATTCCTCGAAGCATTCAATCCCCACTTAGAATTTCTATCCCTTTTGGACTGATTATAGACTCGTGGCAATCACTGGGTTAGAACTAATCGATCGATTCGATGGGGATCGATCGACTCAGTTCGAGCTCGTATCTATAAAATGTCGCGAGTAGCACCCCAGTGATCCACCCATCCTTGGGGCTAGTCAAGCAGTCCATTTGCTTCTCCTTGGTTACATGAACGTGTCAGCATTGCACCTAGCTCATCGTGTTGGCTCTGTGAGGGGAATTCACTCCTCACAGATTCAATTGGGAGGTCGTCTCGATCGAGTAGCACTCCAACAATCCGGCATATCCCAGATGGTGGTTCATAGTTCAATAAATGCATCTAGTGCCACTTATGGTGTAGCCGTCGAGATCCAGGTGTGACGTGACCTGTGAGCTGAGAATTTGGCGATGAAAGCTAAACCTAGGGATCCTAGTGTCGGGGAGATACCTGCGAAGACGACAGACAGTAGCAGACCGGGTCATACCCTGGCCCGCGCATTTAGCATTTCGGGCTGCCAATTAAATTTTGGAATTATGGAGTTATATTCCTTCTAACAATTGATAGGTTAATAAATATAAATGATTTTCTCATGGTTTTAATTTAAATAAAAATACAGACTAAATTAATGAAATAACTCTAGCTATACTTATCCAAATGGTATGATCCAATATACAATTTCAATCAGAAAAATGCAAGGAATAATAATATAAAATAAAATCCAATATCTGATGGTTAGATTTTAATTTATTTCCTAATCCTTCTCTATTTTTATTAAATTCATAATTAATTCATTAAATGTCCAAAAATCTTAATTAAGGTCTCTGATTGCTCATGAGACTATGGAGAACCTATGTAGACCATTAAAAATAAATTTAGAACATTACATTGCTAATCGCCTCTTAATTACCCTAATATTGGATTAGTAAATTATGCTGTGGATAAATCTCTGATTTTAAGGATTTAGGTTCCAATCACCTTCTTTAGTATAGTAGCACCTATAAATGCACTTAGATTACCCTAGTGTGCTCTAATTCTCTTAATCACCTTAATTGGTCTCTTAATATGATTAGTGTTAATTAAGCTAATATTGATATCAAATATTTAAGTTAAGTGTTCTATCCACTTCTTTAATTAATAAGAAGCCTATTAGAACAGACTTAAATCAATTTAAATGATTAAATCTTAAATTCCCAATTTTAGTCTTAAGAGGGGTATTTTGGTCATTTTGACTAAAGTATGCTTTAGGTACCTTAAAATCTTATAATTCAGTAAAATGCTTCTAATTAATACATTAGTACCTTTCTGTAATCTTAAGTGTAATGAATTTGATCTAAGTAAAGAAATCTTAAGAGAATCCATTAATGAGATGACTTAAATGAGAACCAAAGACTCCTCTTTAAAGAACAAACCTAATTTATATTAGTACTCAATCTAATTGGTTTTGCTCTAACTCTAGTTTAATTACTTTATTAGGATCATCCATAAACTATAATTCTAAATGAAATATTCATGTAAAATCCTAATTCTAGATTTTAGTTTAGATCTTAAGTGATCAAACCTTAAATCTTAGATCTTAGACCATCTGATTGAACTAGATCATTTCATTTGGAATTCCCTACTTGATTTATTGTTTAATCCTTTTGAAACCTCCTTGTAGGTGTAGAATTAATTCAATCTATAAAATAATGAGATTATTATATGGATTGAAGGTAGATCTTATATTCAAATTTTCTTAATCGATTATTTTATCTTATAATATCAGTAATGACCTTTCACCAATATCTTAGTTTCTAAATCCGTCAGCTTATAATATTCTTTCTCTTTAGATTCAGGTTATGTGTTAAGCTTTGATTTTTTGCTTGGAAAATACCTTAGGTTCAAGATTTGAACCCCATGTATGGAGTTTAAGTCTAGAATCCTAATCTTGGTTTACATAATCAAGATTTGGGTTAAGTGAGTAAAATAATAATAATTAAGTCTTTGATTTACTTACTTCAAACCTTTATAGTCATCATCGGATTATAAATTAGAACTTGTTAAGTTCTAAGGTTAACAAGAAGGTCGTGAATCTGGGATTATACTCGATAGCTGGATATTGGAGATCCTAAACTTGTATTCTTCTCAGAATAGTTAGATTAAATTAAATTAGACAACAACAGATATCACATGAGTTTAGTTGAGTCTCTTTCTTACTTTGACTTTAGTTGCTCTACACACCTTGTATATTGAGCCTTCTTCCTTATACATAATACTCAAGATATTGTTAATGTTATCCTAAGTTAGTATTTGAATAGCATAAACATTCATTCAGTGCATTCATTTCAGTAAGGGTGTGTTCCATCTTAAGTCTGCCTCCTTAGTTCTAGTTTTGTTATAGAATAGACTCAGACCTAGCTCTATGCTTGGCTAGTATGGATACTATTCTTATTCTATAAGTTCAACTCGAACCTAGCTCTGATGATGTCTAAGATGGATACATGCTAAACTTTCTACTCAGAGGCCTGGTGATGTAGGATGGGGGTGATGACATGTAATATAATCAAATCCACCAATTAATTAATGAAATTAACCTTGCATATTTAAGTTACTAGAAGATATGCGAGTTGCTTGTTGAGAATAAAGAGAAGTGTTGTAAGCGTTCACAAGTAATGAGAGCTAGGATTAAACGAGCACACTTGTAAGGTAGGAGGAAAAAAAATAAAAATAAATGAAGAAGATCTTACGGGAGCCTTATTACCAAATATGCCGCTTACGATAAAGAAGATTAACTTCTACGAGCAGTCCTTCACCGCAGATCAAACCTTCTTTTCTTGGAAGTCCATCTCCAAGAATTGTAAACCACACCTCAAGAAGTCCTCTTAAGAATGAAGCTCACATAACACAAAGAAGAAGAGAGTATTTTTTATATCACTTGCAATGCCATAATACATGTGAGCGTGGCCAATTTATAGCCATAATATACATACCAAATGACCATAAAAACCCTTAACCAACCTCTCATGAAGGACTAAAGTGTCCTTTCCTTCAAAAGACCAAAAAAACCATATACTTCCTCTCTCATGAAGGACTAAAATGTCCTTTCACACAAATGACCAAATAAACCATAAACCAACTCTCTCATGAAGGACTAAAGTGTCCTTTTACAAAAAAAAAACTCACATGACAATATATGGGCTAGGATGAAGGCCCATTTATGGAACAAATACAAAAGCCCATAGGACTCAAAATAGAAAAATAAAACATAGTACCATTAAACTAATTTATGATATGGCATGTCGATGATGATTTCGTTGATGCCCTGCATTACCTGGTATTGCCTATTTCTGTTATGGCAGTATTAAGATTAGGCATGCTTTTGCTTCAGTTTAGTTTTAGTGCTCTTAGTTTGCTTTGCCACATGCTTTAGTGGCTTTACTTTTAATTCATTTTAGTACCTTGGCTTGCTTTGCCACATACTTCAGTGGCCTTTTATTTATTTATCTTGCATACTAGTATATTTATTCCTGTTCAGTAGTAATTAAATAATGATGCTAGTTTATGTAAAGTTAGTTCAACATATCTCAGCACAGTTTCCTTTTAATGAAATTAGCATGTATTAATATGATCATAAGCATGTTAGGATGAGTTTACTTTCAGTACCTTGGAGTTATTTGTATACCTTAGCCTTACCTTATTCAACTGCATGTTTAGTAAGTACTTTTGTGTACCTTATTGTTTAAGTTATAAATGTATTGTTTATAGCTACCCTATTCATTTTAGCTTGTTGCACCTTAATTTGCTTGCATGCTTAAAGTAATAACGTGATATCTCTAAATGTTCATTTCACTTAAATTAGCCTAAAATGTACTTAGATAATTTGTCTAACAGTAATATTTTTCTTTTATTGGCTGGGGCCCTGGCATTTGTGATACCGATAAATATCAAATTTTGACTTATTCATTAGTGGTTTTGCAGGGGTGGAGCTAGGATAGGTGGAGGATCTTCCTGCTGCTGCTTAGTTAGTTTTCTCTTTCTGTTGTGAGGATGAGAGTTCTTTCTTTCTTTAAGCTATTTAGTTTATAATAATTAATCTGGATGTATTTACTTTCTATACTTTGAGCTGAGTTACTATTACATTTACTTTTCTATACTATGTTGTGATGTGGATGTTATGATTTATTGTTTTCTGCTTCGACTACTTTAATATGTTGATGTATGTCCACAGTCCTCAGGTGACAAGTCTTCAGCTTAAGGCGGGTTGGGTCATACTTGACTCTACTTTGGTTGGGGATTTGCCACCATTGGAGTACCGTACTCCTTGTGATTATGCTAATATTAGTATTAGCATGGTTGCAGGCGGCACGGGGCCCCACAAGTGTCTAAGGCCAGAAAGGAGCACCTTCATCTGCTCAGTGGCAACAGCAGGCAAGTTGAGTTATAAAGGGCAAGGCTATTGCCAAATCTTCTATTGTACCATGAGTTTACACTTTATCTTCATCTATTGGTCAGGATGACAATTACGTTATCACCGGTGCATCCTACATTTAATTTTCCATATTCAGTCTTAGCGCCAACAAGGAGGCTAAGGCAACAAAATATTCTTAGTGTCATCTGAGGCTAGGCCGGAATAACAGAATAGAAACTGAACTGAAGAGGCAATAATGTACACATGCAAAAATATTTTAATTATTTACTTTACATCTGTCGACACATCCAGAAGTAGCTGAGAAGTCAAGCACAACTGTACGGGTTCCAAACTTAGCACAACACTCCTCAATGAGTAATGTCAAGTACTCCTTATTTCTTCTTACCCCTGTTCATTAGGGTAAAATGTGCTAGATCAACAAGTAATTGAACTCAATGCAAATGTTATCATAATATTCTATGTTTTCATTTAATGCAACAATGTTCTTATATGACATGTTCAAGGTAAAGGCACAAAGTACAAGGGATGTAAAAGCAACAGTAATTCAATAGTAAGCAAGGGACTCTACTACATAATGTGACATCCATTATCATCTATTAAACTATTCTAATTATTCCAAGTTACATAAGTTCAGAATCTTCAATTCTTACTATCAAGTAAAACTTATATCCACAGCCTTATGAGTTAAAAATAATTAGAACTGATCAGGTTCTAACTTAGTTCAATCAATATTGCTTACAAGTTAAATAAGAAATCAACACATCCTATTTGATGAATTTAGTTGTTCTAAACTAAGACATGATCAAGATCTACTAAATCTAGGGTTTATGAATTAAGTACCCTAAATTGGAGTTAATCATATAATCCAAAGGGTAAAGCTTAAGGACTAAAGTTTAAGTCTGAATGTGAACTAATAATTAAGGCAAATTCTATTAAGCACAATTAAGCTGAATATAATGATTCTCCTAATCTTAATCTAAAGTTGAAAAATAAAATAATCAGAATTAAAGTATGAAAAATTAGAAACTAATAAAACTAAGGTTTCATCCATTGAATAACCTATTTATTCAATGAGTGAAATTTAACCTATGATTTATTCCTAATCTTAAGGAAAATATCCTAAATTGAAGTGCAGATCCTGATGAGCTCCTAATGGAATGACTTAAGAAATTTTAGGATTTTATGCAATTTATTATAATTTACCTTCATTTGCTGATTTTGTTCATTTAAAGGGATTAAGGATGAGTTTTAACTAAGTTGAGATGTAATGACTTTTACTTAGAAATTTTACAAACTCTAAACTAAATTTTTAACAATTCACTTAATTTATGAGTTTAAGAGACTAATTTAATTCTAAACTAGTTTTATTACTGATTTTAATGATTTAAATGACATTTTCGAGGTTAAGGGCACTTAAACTAAAATTTGGGCAAAATGACCATTTTGCTCCTACTTAAGAGTCCAAAATGCTACTTTTTGGTTATGGGCTCCAAATTGAATTTTGTTGATTCCAAATGATCTATTGCTATCTAACATGAAGATAGACAGTAAGTACATCAAAATTGGACAAGTATTAAGTCCTATTGGTTCAATTTAAGGAATTTAGCCTATAAGGGCATTTTGGTAATTTTACTAAGTAAAATACAAAAGTTCAATTAGTTTTATTGTCCAAGAATTCCATAGAGTCTAAGAACACTGAATTTTAACATCTAATGATTAAGTTATGGTCATTTTAATATTAGGGTTCTATTTTCTTGAAAGGGGGGTTAAAACCTAATTTTTCCATATTCAAAAATCACCTACAATTTTATATTTCGGCCCCATTAGGGTCCTAGGGTCATTAAAATACAAAAAATATAAAGTTTTGGCCATTCTGAATAGTTCTGGGTAGTTCCGAACAGTTCTGGGCACTACGGCGCGCTGTGGCGCCTTCTAGTCGAAAGTCAGGAGCTGCAGCGGGTTTCGGCGCTGTGGCGCGCTACAGCGAATTTTGGCACTGTGGGGCGCTACGGCGGACCTAATTTTTGAAACTTGGGCACTGTGGAACACTGTGGCATGTTGTGACGTGCTGCGACAGACCCAATTTCAAAACTTGGGCACTGCGGCGCGCGGTAGCGCTCGACGGTGATTTTGCATGTGCAAAAATGGCAATGAGTCATCTTTCGGGCTCAAATACTCTCAAACTAGAGCACTTCACGTACAATTCCATATATCAATGGAAAGGGCTTTCTGAGACCTTTCCATTGATACCCAAATTGGCACCAAACGATTATGTTATCAATGCAAATAATGGAGTTAAAAAACTAGGTGTACAGAAATTCGTATTTGCAGATTTATATCTCCTTCCCTAACATTTGCAGATTTTAATGAGCTTCTACATCTTAAATATAGATTCATAGATAGACAACTAAGGTAATATTGATTCTTAAATATGCAAATGAGCATAAGAACAAAATGGAATAGCCATTGGATTAACCATTGGAGGGAAAGGGGGTATCTTAGACTTGCAAATGGAAGTTCCCTCTAGGGATCCTTGGGAACCTGAGAGCTTAAGAAGCTTAAGAGCTTCTATTTAATAGCTAGCACAGTAAAAATAGAGAATGGGGGGAGAGTTTTAGCTGAGCAAATGGGGGAAGAAGGGGAGCTGAAGGTCCACTTAAAGGAGAGTAGGGGACAAAGCTCCATTAATGAGCCTTCCCATCAGCATGGATGGTAAGGAAAGTGCAGCAACCCACTTTAGTGCAAAGAATGGGAAGGAAGGTGCTGGGAAGGAGGGTTAAGCAGCATGGGGATCAGCTTAGGAAAAGAAGAGGGAAATGGATAATTAATAATTTTCAATTCAATTTATTTAATTATTGCCTTAAAAGTCAAATTTTGTAACGTGCTCTGAAAAATTCCAAAAATTCACCCCTAGCTAATTTTCGGGTGAGGAACACAATGGCAAAGTCAAGTTTTGATTCTAATGAGTATTTAATTTTTTTTATTTTTACGGTATTTAAATATATTAAAATATTCTTGAAAATCCAACAACTTCCAAATACGTCCAAAATATTATCCCTAGCTAATTTGAGGGTGACGAGCGCAATAGCAAAGTTGGATTTTGATTTTAAGGTCAAACTAAATATCTTAATTTTCTAATTAATTAAATATTATTAAATATTCCAATTATTTGATTGAGCTCCAAATCGCTCCAAATCTCTAGGGATTAGTTCTAATGACTAGATGAACTCAATGAAATAATAATTATGATGTAATTAAGCTAAAATTAAGCTAAGTAACAACTTAAAGTTGTTACATTTAGTAACTTTTATATATACATTACTTAACCCTTTCTGTAATTTTGAGGATGAGATATGTTGTTTACCTCAAATTTTATTTAAAGTTATAATTGAATAATTATAACTTTTATCCTTTTTCATTTGATTGCTTTATTGCTCCTAAGATGCTTAAGTTATTTGCGATATCATAAAATAAAATTAATATTAGCCTAAAATGTACTTAGATAAATTGTCTAACCAAGTTTTTCTCTTTTTAGCAGGGGCCCTGTCATTGTGAAGCTGACAGTGAGGAGAAGCAGTTCCAGGAGAATGAGCATCTTGGAGCTAAGGAGCCTTAGTTTATGTTGATTTTATTTAAGTGAGGATGAGAATTCTTTCTTTCTGCTTATATTTCAATTTAAAAGTGTATTAATACAGGTAATTGTGCATTTTCCTTTATTGCTACTTTATTCTTAGCTGGATGTTATTCTATCTTATTTTATAGATGTATGAATGTTAAAATTTGATATTCTTTTTTTCTGCACTCTAATATCTATGTATGATCATTTAGAGAATATTTCAATTTATATATACATATATATATTGCATATCCTTCCCTTATTAGTGGGTTAGGGAAGAAAACCTAATCAAATGATAAGTGAAGGATTGCCCCGTGATGACCACCACTTAATCTTAGTTGATTAAGGGGCGACCACCATAGTTGGTATCAGAGAGAACACTATAAGATGTCATATCGGAATTTATATTCCTATCTACCTAATAGATTATTCTTCTGCCATACTGTTTCTAAGTGAATACTTGAAATACATTCATAATTACCATAATCATATGCTCATAATAAAGGTATTAAATGAAAACATCTATATAAGAGTTAAAAATGCTCAAATATAAAACCCATATATTAATAACTTTAAGAACAATAACCAGCTCAATTTAACTAATGAAACTTGATTGAATCTCTAAGATCATAAGATACTTGAAAATGTTAATCTTGGAATGCTTCAAGATGTTTGAATCTCTATGGGAGTTTGACTTCCAAATAGGCCAAAGGCATGGGAGGCATATTGATGGAGTATCCAAATAAGGAGTATTAGCGCTGGACAGGATGCTTCAACATGCCAGTTTCATAGGGCTACAATTCCATATCTTAGCCAAGGAGTGGCTTAACCATGTGAATTCCATCCTTGAAGCAATGAAATGCAATGATGAGGTCCAAGTCTCACTGATGACCTACCTCCTCCAAGACCAAGCATAAGAATGGTGGGCCATCACTTTCTGGGAACCTACAAAGAAGCAAAGGAGAGAGCTTCGTGAAGTCACTTTTGAAGACTTTTGTCTCACCTCTTAGACATAATACATTAAATAAATATTTAGTGAATTGTTCTATGTTCTCTATTGTACTTTTCCTATTATATGTTCTATCTAAAATAATCAATAAAATAAACCAGTATATTTTAGCTCTTCTTTGATTCTAAAAGAATGTTATTTCTAAACTCAGATAAAATATGAATCTTGGAATGTCCTCTTCTATCCCTACTACATCTGGCAGCTCTTCTTCAGTAATTAACGCACTTCTTGTAACAACCCTAGGGTTGTTACTCATCAATTAGTGACCTAATTAACTCTAATCTTTTTCTATTAGTCTTATAATAGTATTAGGAACCTACATTTTAATTTTCGTACGATTTGGAGCTCATTTGACAATTTCCAACATTTCTCAATTTTTTGATAATTATGAGAATGCCTAATTTACTTAGACCTCATAATCGAAAATGGAGTCCACCATTGGTCTCACCACACCCAAATTATCTATGAGTGGTATTTTGGAAGTGTTTAAAAGTCATCAAATTTTCCCCAAATATTTTAATAATATTTAAATACTCAAAAAATTTTGATAATTAAATTGACCTCCAATTAAAAATTCAATTGCATTTTTGAGTTCCTCACACCTCAATTAGATAAGGGTGAATTTTTGGAATTTTTTGGAGTGCGTTTGATTATTTAATTTTGATTAAAGAAATGGGTATAATTAATTATTTAATTAAAGTAAATAAATTAATATATATAATACAATTTAAATTATTCCAATGGTATTAAAATTAGAACCGCAGAATTCCGGTGCTGGGAGTGAGGCACGAGACAGCGGTCCCATGCAATCTGATCTGTCGCATTATATTGAGGGCTAATCCAACGAAGTTTAAGCGTAGGTTTGATATGGCCGGTGGATCGCTCATTTGATCCAATGTCCCAAGCGTTTCCTTGTAGGCCTCTCTACGCCACAACCGAGCGCAGAGGCGTACAAAGCACAGAGGCCAGCTGCCCCTCTCCTCTTCGGCAATTAGGCAAGCAATAGGCCTCCTAAACTCCTATTCTTCTTCCTTAAGCTACGGAGACCTTGCCGAGTATCTGCCAAGGCGTTTTGAGCTGCTACCTGCTGAAACCCAATTTTTCCTTTTCAGCCGGTGTAAATGAACCAAGCACCGCAAGGTACCCTAATTACCTTACCATTTATTCATTTGAAAGGTCCAAACATTATTCCGGGAACTGTTATGGACTACCATAGTTCAATCGAGCTCGAATGAACTCGATTGAGCCCTGGCTTGATGAACCATCTACAGAGGAAACTAGGGTTCAACCCTTGGAACCTAGCATTATATTGTGTAGGATATTGTGGCATCACCGAGAGTTGATTTGTGGTTCCTTAGATCGGTCTCAGTGAGGACTTTCCGTCGAGGTGCGGGTTGCGCCGTGAGACCCTCGAATTCGTCCGAGAGGTCAAACCTTAGCAAAGCCCTCACGGGCCTCTGTTGGGGACAATGCAGCTCAGATTGTGTGTTTGCATTTGGGGATTACCGTTCAAACTGGACCAGTTCATCCTAGTTCGACCGCGTCGTCCCTCGAATTAAAAGGAGGACTCATGTCGATCCCGAGAGATGCCGCGTCTGCGTAGTGCGGATTTCAATGCTGACTAATTTTTCGCACCGCCGTCTTGTCCTGATTTTAGTGCCCATCCTTTCCCTAAACTCAGTGCCATTTATTTTCGTGCTGTGCTTTTAATTCTGCGATGTGGTGATTAAATGATTTGGAATTAATTATCAATGATTAATTATTGTAAATTTCATTTAATTGTAACTTTAAAAATACTAATCTAAATAATACAAACTTATATACCATTTTGACCACAAAAATGTGTAGATTAATAATATATAATTTAATTTCTATTTTGATGAATGTTTTAATTAATCAATATTTAATATTAATTAATCAAGTATAAATTAATTTCATCATTTCATATGACCTAATTTGATTATTTAATATCTAAAGTAAATGATCAAGTAATCTATTTTACTCACAAAAATGTGAAGAACAATAATATGAATTCAAATTTAACATTTGAACCCTAATTTTTTTAATCACTTTTTAACCCTAATTAGGAGTCCCAAAAATCTTAATTTTTCAATATTGTCCAAATTTGACCTACTTAGTGTCATTTTTCTCCTTATGTTATAAGGATTCCAAATATTTGTATATTATTTCAATAGGACAATAATTGATAATTTCAAGTTTTTGACTATTAATTAGTATTATTGTGAAAATTTCTAGATTCTTAAATTTGCATGTTTTAAGTATTTAAAACCATAGGATATAAAATATGTCATATTTATTACTTTTCATGTCAAGTTCAATTGCATGTGTTTGAGCTTAGTTCTTATAATTTAGACATTTGAATCAATTATAAAATGCTTGATTCACTTTTCAACTCTAAGATAGAAACCCAATGATTGATTTACAATTTGAACTATAGTTGATCCCCAGATCTACTTATTACATCTATTAAGAGTAGTTAACCTTAATACTTTTGTAGTTGTATATTATGAATTATCTAGGGTTAGCTTTGAGTGACTATATTTGAACTTAGTTCATTTCATCTTAGTCCTTAAGTCTTCATTTAAGTTCTTTAAGAACTAGTAATAAGAGTTCTAAATTCACTTAGAATAATTTAGGAATCATATTATAACAGCCCTAGTTATTATCTTAGCTAAACTTAGATTATTTAAGCTAAACCAAGCCTTAATTTTGATTCTATTGGACTTAATGGGTCATTTAAACCTAACCCTAGAAGCTTGGAGTCATTGGAGCTAAAATGGAAAATCATGTATTTTTGGCTATTTTTAAGCCCTAAAAATACCTAAATTAATCTGATCTCCAAATCAAAATCTGATTTTTTTTTTAAATTCCTCATACCCTAATTAGCTAAGGGTGAATTTTTGGGAATTTTTGGAGCACATTTGGTCCTAAATTGGATTTAGAGTGTTTAAGAATAATTATATATTATTTAATTATCTTATTTTATTTAAATTAAATTTTATTTATATTTTTTAGAGCTAGGATTTGCTGTCAGGACTGCGGCAGATCCGCTGCTGGGTCTCGACAGCGGCGCATAGCCTTAAGCCACCCGATGCTCGAGCGCGCATCTCAACGCGTTCAATCCAACGGCTTGCGCTACCCCGCACCGGGATTAGATCCCCGCCACTCGATCGGCATCTTATATCCGACGCTCGGGATTCAATCCACAATTCGGTTAAGTAGAAGCCGCATCAGGCTGTCTATCCTCAACGGTCCCGTGATCAGACGGCGGAGACGAATCCCCCCACTGTAGATCTTCGTCCCCAAAGAGATCCCACCCCGACAGCGAGAATTCGCTCGTACCGTGCCTGCCAGCATTGTCCCCCACTCCCTCCTGCCTTGTCCCCTAGGCCGTTAGGGTCCTTCCGAGAGTGGCTGAACCCAGTAGGATGGCCCGGGAGGTCTGGACCCTCCCAATTGCAGAAATTGGGAGAAGCCTTGGGCCGAGCCGATTCCAAAGCCCGAGCCCTGGCCTCCATACCTAAGACCTCCTGGAGCCTATAAATCCCTCTGGGATTTCAGAGTGAGTCCCTTTGCTCACTGTGAATCCCCAATTGCCTGGCTGAAGCTTTGCTGGAGTCCTATCTTCCCTAACGAATCCTGAAAATTTCTGCAGCTTAGGATTGCTGATAGAGGGCCCGTCTAGTGTTCAGACCCCCTGTGAAGCTTTTTCCACTGTCCAGGAAGCTTCAGCACACCTCAATTCCCCTCAGCCAAGCTTGCAGCCTGACTTGAGGTACAGCCTTTCCCCAATTGAAATTCCTTTAGCTCCATTTCATTTCTTTCCTCTATATGAGCCCTGGATGTCGCCTACTGAACCGTAGCCACCTAAGGAACCTGTGATGATTGTCGCCTGGGGCTAAGCTAGCTTGAGTCGATCGTATTGATTGACTGAGCTAGTAGCCGAGCCAGTGGCTGAGTCCGAGTAAGGACCCAGCGGTTGGCTGTGCCTCCAGGTAAGATAGGTTGGGGGTTCGATGCATCTCAACTCCCTGAACGTGTAGGGATAGAACCCCAGTCAAATCAAGGCCTCTGTGAGGAGAATTTTCCCCTCACAATCGGCCTGAGATGCCCATATCAAAGGCATCTCGGTCGAGTAGCACCCCGTCGATCCAGAGGGATCCAGATGGGGGTTCTTAGTTCAATCAATGTGTCTTGACTCCCTGAATGTGTAGGGATCGAGTTGACCCTCTGTCATCACCAGAGCGCTGAGAATTTTGGCGCTGAAGCTCGGCTGACTCGGGACCCGTCAAGAGGAAGAGACGAAGTTGTGGGTTCTAGGTCGGGCCGACCCGTGACCCACGCGGTTCTGATTTTGGGCCGCACCTAATTAATAATTATTGGATAACATTTTTGATGATTGCGAATTAAATTAATTGAACCATATAGTTTTAATTTAAATAAATATTCAGTTTAAATTAATTTAATAACTTTGGCTATACTGATCCAAATGATATGATCCAATATACTATTTGAATCAGAAAAATACAAGGACCTTTATAAGATAAAATTTCAGATCCAATCGTTAGATTTAAAAATAATTACCCAACTCTTTATTGTCCTTAATTAAATCATATTAAATTTAATAAATAGCCAAATGTGGAGATTAAGGTCTCTGATTGTTCCTTAGACCCTAGAGAACAATTTCAGACCCTTAAAACTAATTTGGGATATTTATTTTTCTTAATCACCCCTTAATCACCATAATTAATGATTAGTAAATTTAACCTTAATTAAGTCTCAGATTTAGGGTAAGTAAGTTTTGAATGCTATATTAAGTCTATTAGAACCTAAGTGTAAGGTTGGATTGCCCTAAAGATACCTAAATTCACTAATCACCCTAATGGGCTTAATTAAGTAATTAGTGATAATTAGCCTAATTAAGTGGTCAAACATCTGAGATGAGTGAAACTTCTACTTCATTAATCAATATGAAACATATTAAACCAGATTAGATCTAATTTGGATAGCTAAACCCTTAAATCCCAATTTTTAGCCTTAAGAGGGGTATTTTGGTCATTTTGACCATAATGTGCTTAAGTGCCCCTTAGACCTTGGAAATTCAGTAAACCACCCTAAGATAGATTAGAAATATTCTCTGAACCCTTAGGCTAAGGATATTAATACTATTGATATTGAAATTATGAAATCCTCAACTTAGCCCTAATTAAGATCCTTAGATCTTAAGTAGCCTTAAAAAGATCAATATGAGTTTGATGTTTAATCTAATACTTAAGATTGTCAATTTCAACTTTAATAAGCTCCATATAGTTTAACTATGAACTTAAATTCTAAAGGAAACACAATGGAAACTCTTAAGTTAAAACTCTAGTTTAAAGTCTAAAGTGATCAAACTTCAGATCCTTAGATCTTAAATCTTAGACTTAGATCTTCAATTTGAATTGAACCATCTCCAATTGAAATTCTTTAAATGATTGATTGTTTAATCTTTTGAACCTTCCATGTGGGTATAGGGTGATTCAATCCATAAGATAATGAAATTATTTTAAGGATTGAATATAGAACTTAGATTCTCAAGTTCTTAATTGATTATTTTATCTTATAATCAGTAGAATGGTCTTTCACTGAGTTCTTAGTTCCTGAATCTTTCAGCTTAAAGGATCCTTTACCTTTAATTTGGGCAATAAGTGTGAACCCTAGATCCTAGATAGAATATTACCTTGGATTTAGGATTTGAACTCAACATAGGGTTTAAGTTCTAAATCCTTGAATCTTGATTTATTTAATCAAGATTTGGGTAAGAGAGTAAAATATTAATAAATTAGGTCATTGATTTACTTACTTAAACCATATAGTCATCACATGATTTTGGATTATAACTTGATAAGTTCTAATATTAACTTTAAGGACGTAAATCTGAGATTCTACTCGATAGCTGGATATTGGAGATCCTAAACCTGTACCTTCTTAGAGTAGTTAGATTTGGTAATTAGATAATATCAGATATCACATAAGTCTAGATTGAGTCTCTTACTTACTTTGACTAGATTGCTTTGCATACCTTGGATATTGAGCTTTATTCTTTGAGCATAATAGTAGGACTTAGGATATGGATAATACATCCTAAGTTAGTATTTGAATTTCATATCATTCAGTTTTGCCTTGTTTGCAGTTGGTAGAATATGTTCTAGCTTAGTTTGCCTCTTTAGTAGTAGTATTGTATAGACTGGACTCAGACCTAGCATATTTGGAAGGCTAGGTTGGGGATTGATTGACTGATATTGGAGGCCCTGGATGGCTCATTGGCTGGTATGGCAGTACTATGTCTTAGGCTTATTACTACTTTAGCTGGATTGTTCCATATTGTTTTCTGTTTTGCTTTGCCACATACTTCAGTGGCCTTATTTTCAGTACTTGCTCGCTTTGCCACATGTCTCAGTGGCTTTACCTTTCATAGATTGCTTGGCTTTCGCCACATGTCTCAATGGCTTTTTCTTTTCTTTTCCTTAACTAGCATGTTATATGTATACTCATATGGTTTACATATATATATTTTGGCATGTTTAGGATGCTAGAATTGTACATTTTCAATACTTGTGTTCCTTTTATATATTCAGCATGTGTTAATATGATCATAAGCATGTTAGGGTTAAAATTGTATGATAGTTGTTGTTTCTTTTTAGCTTTTAGCCTCACCTTATTTATTTTGCATTGTATGGTCTTCATACTAGTTGTTGGCTATAAATGGATAGTTTATAGTTACCTAGTTCTTTCATAGCTTGTTGCACCCATTACTGCTTGCATGTTTAGTTAATTTAAATGTGATATCTTCAAAATATTCAGTTCATTAAAATAACCTAAAATGTACTTAGACAATTATCTAACTGTAACTTTTTTGTTTTGTTGGGGCCCTGGCATTTGTAATACCGACAAATGTCAGATTCAGACGTGTTCGTGGGTAGTGTCGTAGAAGAGGAGCAGGTTCAGGAGGAGGATCATTCTGCTGCTGTTTAGTTAGATTTTGCTTTTTATTTCAGTGAGATTGAGAGACATTTTCATTCTCTTTAAACTTCATTTTATAATATTTAATTCTAGATGTATTTCATTTCTGCTTTGTGATGAGTTACTATATTACATTCTCTTTTCCTACTATGTATGCTTGTGGATGTTACTTTATTATTCATTGCTTCCGCCACTTTGATATTTGTATATTGATGATGCTATAGCACTTGGCGACAAGTCCTTGGCTTAAGGCAAGTTGGGTTTACCTAACTTTACTTAAGTTGGGGATTTGCCACAATTGGAGCACCGTACTTCCTTGTTGTCAGTACGGGGGCCCCACACCTATTAATTTTCTTAATCTTTACCCTTTTTTAAAAAATAAGAAAAAAATATAGAACTTATAATTTATAATTCCTTTATTCCTCTACTTTAAGCCTTATATATTACTTTAACCTAGCTAGATTAGTATTTGATTTGGATAGATCTTTCAAACTAAAACCTAGCTATAGAACTTTAGTAAATTGAACATTAATTTCTATTTCCTTTAAGTTTGATAATTTTATAACCACAATCCTTTCCTAATAGTCACCTAAGCCTTGAGTTAGTTAACCTATTTAAATTTTATAGTTTAGGATTAGAATAGAACTAGTTTTTATTTGTATTGTTATACTTATAAACTAATTTGTTATCTCATAAAAATGAAATGAAACTATTATTTTCAAAACCCCAATTATCAGTATTATTTATAATCAACTTGAGATCAATATCTCAAAGTTAATTTGGAGCTCAATTAGCTCCAATCATTAAGTAGAATATTAAAATTAGATAACTTTAGATATCACTTAGTTGCAATTATTGAATTTTCCTTGAATGCTTGCTAGCTTTAAGCCTTATTCATATGAATCATTCATATAAGGCATTGTGCATAAATAAAACTTTCACATTAAAAACTATAGGGGCTTATATGATAGTTAAGCCAAGGGTAGGCTAATTAGGAGTAATAAGGAGACCTCACATTCTTAGAAGGTGAATATGAGTGTTATTTGTTTTGACCCTGCTTTTCTTTACTTGTTAAACAGACGCGTTTAACTTCTCGCTTCATTCTGTATTTGCCCATAGAATGAATACTTTCATAAAATAACTTTAATCAATTAAAATGTGAGATCTTCTACAATCTTATTGATTGCTAAAACTCATCAAAGTTTTTAGCTATGTTACTTTCTATAGTTTTAGACTATGTGAATTTTAGACTAATAGTCTAAGATCTTCTTTTAATTTTCATACTTTGCATTTTTCCATGTTTTAGTATTGTGCTTTACTTGTTTACAGTTTGCTTAGATTGCAGTGAATATTATCATAATTACTTTTAAATGTTTCACTGTCTCTTTTCTTTACTTAGCATAAGTTCATTGAACATATACATGCTTTATTTCATTTACTTTCATATGCACTTTAGTACATCTCTGGCTTATTTAGGATACTTTTACACTTATTTTACTTGCAGGCTAGAATGTAAATTTATGTGAGTATTCTTACTCACTCTACTTTTCCTTACTTTTGCTTACTTCCTTTTTCCATACTCTTATACTTATATTTTGCACCATTTCATATGCTTAGATTGTAACTAGTTGTGATATCCAAAATGAATTATAAAATACTTAGCTAAATCTTAAATTGTACTTAAACTGTTTAGTCTAACCATATTTTTTTCTTTATTGGCTTTGCCCTATCACATTAAAATGCCAAAATGTGATAGATCAGATGCACTTAGATGCTAGTAGAGCTGGACCAAGCACTTAAAGTAAATTAATTGCTTCAGCTTATTTATTAAATTCTTACTTTTTATTCAAGTGAGAGAGAGACTTTTATTTTAATTATTTTTTAATATCTATTTTTGGTTTGTAATAATTAAAGTCATTTGCTTTATATTTACTATGCTTATGTTGTAAATTAAACTTCTTACTATAATGCTTGGTTTGGGATGAATGGATAAATTCATTGGAATGCATACTTAATTAGAATTAGTTACATACTTAATTGGAAATTTAGTTGTTATTTTCTCATTTTCTTACAATGTAAATGATGTAGGATGTGTGTATCCAAGGATAGATAATTATTTCATATGTTTTTCTCACATAAAATTTTTAGAATTAGAATTAAGTAATCCTATGTAATTGATTGACTTAATATTAGTTATAGGTTGTTAATCTTTCTAATTAATCTTCCAATTTAATGGAAGACTTGTGTGTAAATATTCATGTGTTTCTTTTGAGTAAATACAATAAAAGTCATGCTGAAATTATTAGAATTAGAAATAAGTAATCCCATGTAACGGATTGACTTAATGTTAGTTTTAAGATGTTGAACTCCTTCTATTGTAGATTTGCTTAGGAAAGATCATAAGAATGAATTGATTTATCCATACATTTTAAATTCATATTCATCATATGTACCTCATATATTTTCCATTTCTTTCCATGTATTCTCCCATCTTAACTTAAGAATATTCTTCTGAATCCTTGGCCAAACATAGCACCTAATGATTTGGATTAGTTTCCTTCTAATCTAGTATTAGATGTTGTGGTGATGTATCAATATTGAGATTCGTTATTACTCAATATTGGGGTCGTCACATTTAGTATCAGAGCCAAGTTGAGAATTTTAAGTTAAGATAAAAGATAACCATTTATTCAAAAGCAAATATAACAAAATAGTAAAGATAATAAAATGACATCTTAGGACAGTAATCGCCTTACTAATTTAATAGTTTATCCACCTTCTAACTTAAACTATAATCAAACTTTCAGATGGCAGACTCTGAGATTGAACTAAGATACTTTACTAGATTATTCTTCCATTATTAGGAGTATTATCATTGGTATGGTATGACATTTGGTCATGTTTATTATGGAGTATCTGCAGCTAGAGGAGATGTTTTGAACAAAATTTTGAGGTTTTGTGAGTTTCGAGGCGACTATTTCCCACAGTTAGCAAAGGAATGGCTCTTCCGTATTACCGATTGCCCCAATCACTTACGTGTCCAAATTTTGGACGAACTCTTCGATGACAATGCCATGGATTGGTGTTATCGTGCTCATGAAGTACTAATTCGTGGGAGTAGACGTCTTCACCATGCCCCCACTTATGAAGACTTCAAGTTTATATTTTATGCAAAATTTTGCAACTAGTAGTACTAGTTTCCTTTTGCTCTAGCTTCTTTTCCTTTAGTAGTTTTTGAAAATAACTTCTACTTTACTTATGCTTTTTCTCTTTTTCCTCCAAAGTTATATCTCTTAAATATGTTAAGTTTAATGAGAATTTTTTTTCCTATCTTCTTCAATTTTTGAATTATGTTTTCTTTCCTTTTTTTAGAATGATCCCGATTCCAATATCCCTTTTGAGCCTATAGTGGAGGAACCTACTTACACTACAACTTTCCACACTGACCAGATGTAGAATCTGTTAGAGCTAATGAAGGTTATGATTCAAGCACAAACCTGTGCTGCTGAAAGGATGGCCTCATCCTACAATTCTTCCCAACCTTCTTCTGCTCCATCCCAACATTGTCCAACTCCTCCTCAAGCATCTTCTCTAATTATTCTTGAACTCCCTTTAGCTCCACAACCATCTACGGGTCCTATGATAGATGCCTATCTCCTAACCTTTCTTCGTCTGAATCTTTTGATCTTCAATGGTTTTGTTTCTCACTTTGAAGCCATTGACTGGTTAAAGGCTATAGACAAAACCCTAGCCAGTATAAAGTGTCCTGAAAGTGAGTGCCTTCAACTTGCTACTTACCTATTCCATGGTAAAGCAGAGGATTCGTGGGATGGTGAGTTAAAGATATGTTTTTCAAGTGTTCATGTGGAAGATATCATGTGGAATGAATTTGAGCAAGTTTTCAGTGAGAAATTCATTCCTACTTCCGCCTAGACCATAATCGAGAATGACTTCATGCAACTCACTCAAGGGAGTCATTCTGTGCATGATTATGAGATGGAGTTATGCAAACTTGCCCATTTTGCTCCTAATCTAGTTCACACTAATGTGGCAAAGTGTAACAGATTTCTTTTTGGCTTAAGAAATTTTATTAAAAGTCATCTGATGTCTCTGCATCATGATGATTCCCTCAAGCCTCTCGAAGGTGCTCGTATGGTTGAGTCCATCAAGCTCAAATGGAATTAAAGAAGTATTCCAATCCCCAACCTTTTAAATCTGAACCTTTCAAGAGGAACCGTTCCCATGGTCTTAAGGCCTTCCAGCTTACCTCTGGGCAAAATCCTAATCAGAATCCAAGGCAGAATCAGCAAGGAAGACCAGGTGCTAGATATAACAGGCAACTTACCTATGGGAAGTGCTACCACATGGGTGACAGATGTTACATTTGTCGCAGAACTAATCATCGCCATTGGGACTATTGAGCCAACTAAACTGTGGATAAAATGAAGATCAATCGCCAACCTTTTGTGCAAAACCCTGCTCCTCTTAACTCCTAAGCGCCAACACTTGCCTTAATGCCTCCTCCTGCTAGTGGAAGTGCACAATATCAAAAGGGTGTACCTCTGTCTCCTTCCAAGCAAAGCCACTACAATAAAAAGGATAATGGAAAGTTAGTTGCTCAATCTCCTGTAGTACCATGAGTCTATGCTTTATCTCCTTTGATTTCCCAAGAAGACAACAGCATTGTTACCGGTATGTTCTATATTTTATTTCCTATTTTCTATCTTTTATTTCTTCTACATTTTATTTTCAGTATTTTTTGCTTTAATTTTCATTAGTTGTAGTTAGAGTTTATTTTCCATATTATAGGAACTCTAGTTATTAAGAATCAGTTCTGTGACACTCTCTTTGACACTAGTGCTAGTCACTCTTTTATGTCTGTGAGTTGTGCCTCTTCCCTTAACCTTTAACATTTAAGCCTAGGCAATTCCTTGGTAGTACAAATGCTATTTGGTGCTGAAATGTGTGCTAGTGAGTTCTGTTTGGTAGACATCCCAATTAGTAACTAATTCTTTCAATCCAAATTTATTATTATGTCAATTATAAACTCTGACATAATTTTAGGAATGGATTGGCTAAGTAAGTTTATGCCATTATAGATTGCTTTCGTAAGCGAGTTTCACTTATGGTTGGAAAGAAACCTAAGGATTTTGTAAGAAAACTTGGCTTGACTGCATCCTTAATTAATGCAATTGAAGCCAAGCACCTCATTAATAAAGGTTGCTATGCAATCTTAGTAACCTTAATTGGCAATGAGAAGCAAGTTTATAGTCCAGAATAGACTATTTTCATTAGATAGTTCTTGGATGTGTTCCCTGAATACTTTCCTGAACTACCTCCTTTGCGTGAGGTAGGGTTTTCTATTGAGCTTATTCCTGGGACTCAACCTAAATCTAAGGCTCTGTATAGAATGGCACTGAAAGAATTGCAAGAGCTTAGAGAGCAGTTGCAGGAGTTGTTAGAGAAAGGATTTGCTTGCCCTAGTATGTCACCTTGGGGAGCTCCTGTCCTATTCGTCAAGAAGAATGATCGTTCAATGCTGATGTGTATAGACTACTGTGAGCTTAACAAAGTGACTGTGCAGAATAAGTATCCTCTCCCTAGGATCGATAATTTGTTCAATCAGCTCACCAGAGTGAAGATCTTCCACAAGATTAACTTAAGATTAGGTTACTACCGGATTCGAATTAAGGATGAAGATGTTTTCAAAACTGTATTTAGGACCCGATATGGGCATTTTGAGTTTCTAGTCATATCTTTTGGACTGACAAGTGCTCCTTCTATTTTTATGGACCTGATGTAGCATATCCTTAAGACATATCTTGATGAATTTGTCAACATTTTCAACGATGACATCCTAATCTATTTGAAGTCAGCTGCTGAGCATGAAGAGCATATGTGTGTCATTCTTGGGTTGTTAAGAGAGAATAAGCTTTTCACTAAGTTTTCTAAGTGCAAGTTTTAGCTTAAGTTCGTGGCATTTCTGGGTCACATGATTGATGCTGAAGGCATTAGAGTATATCAAAAGGAAATCCAAGCTATTCAATAGTGGGTTCAACTTAAATCTGTAATAGATATTCGCAGTTTCTTAGGACTCACTGGCTATTACAAAAGGTTTGTTCCTAGATTTTCTCTAATCACTTTGTCGTTAACTCAGCTAACTAGAAAAGATATTTTGTTCATTTGGAGCACAGCCTGTGATGAATTCTTTCAGAAGTTGAAACAATTATTGACTTATGCTTCTGTTCTAGTACTACCTCATGAGAATAAAGATTTTTAGGTTTATACTGATGCCTCTAATGTAGGGCTTGGTTGTGTTCTGATGCAAGATTGTCGTGTAATAGCTTATGCCTCTAGATAGCTTAAGCATAATGAGAAGAATTATCCTGTGCATGATCTTGAACTTACAGGGGTAGTTTTTGCTCTTAAGATCTGGAGTTAAGTGTGAGATGTTTACTGATCATCAAAGTTTGAAGTACATCTTCACTCAGAAGAAACTTAACTGCGGTCAGCTTATGTGGCTAGAGTTACTTTGTGACTATGACTTAGAAATCCAATACCATCCCGGTAAAGCTAATGTTGTAGCTGATGCCCTGAGTCGTAAAGTGACTTTTTCTTCCCTTTATTGTAACAAATTTTTGATCAAAGATTTTGTCAGATTGAATCTTGAGCCAATCAGTTCTATTGATTTGGGCACTCTACTGTTTACTATTCAATTATACGATTCTCTAAGGTCTAAGATTATCGAAGCTCAGAAGGAAGATACAAGTTATTCTGCTTTAGTTTTTGTTTTCTTTAGTGGTAAGCAATTTGAATTATGTCTTATTACTGAAGAAGTGTTTTTTCATAAGATTAGATTATGGATTCCTAAGAGCCTACAGTTACAAATACTGTCAGAAGCCCATAACTTTGATTATACTGTTCATCCTGGAAGCAGTAAGATTTATCAAGATGTAAAGAAATTGTTCCGGTGGTCTGGCATGAAGAGAGATATTGCAATTTTCATTTCTAAATGCCATTCATATTCATTAGTTAAAGCAAAACATCAAAAGCCTAGTAGACTTCTCAAGCCCTTAGAAATTCCTGAATGGAAGTGGTTTGATATTTCCATGGACTTCATAGTAGGACTTCCTAAGTGTAGGTCTGGTTCTAACTCAATTTGGGTTATAGTTGATAGACTCACTAAGTCAGCTCACTTTCTTCCAATTCTTCGGACAGATCCTATAGAAAAGTTAGCTAAGCTTTATCTTAAGGAAATCGTTCATTTGCATAGCATGCCAAATTGTATAGTTTATGATAGAGATATCAGATTTACTTCTAGATTATGGTTTACTATTCAGCAAGACTGTGGGATGAATTTAGCTTTAAGTACTACTTTTCATCCACAAAGTGATGGTCAAATTGAGAGGATTAATCAGATCTTAGAAGATCTTCTTCATCTTTGTGCTCTAAATTTTGGCAGATAAGGGGAAGATTATCTTACCTTAGTTGAGTTTGCCTACAACAATAGTTTCTAGTCTAGCATTGGTATTGATCCTTATGAAGCTCTTTATGGTAGGAGATGTAAAACTCCTATTGCTTGCACTCAAGTAGGAGACTCTCAGCTTTATGGTTCTAAATTGATCTAGGAGACTACTAGAAAAGTTCTTCTGATTAAATTGCAATATGATGACAGCTTGGGATCGATAGAAAAAGTATCATGATGCTCATCATCATCTATTAGAGTTTCAAGTTGGAGATCATGCTTATTTGAAAGTAAGTTTGATGCAAGGTGTAAAAAGATTTGGTGTTTCTAAAAAGCTAAGTCCAAGGTATCTGGGACCCATTAAAGTGATTAAAAAAGTTGGAACCTCTACATATAGGTTGGAGTTACCTGATGACTTTTCAGCCGTGCATAATGTGTTTCACATCTCATCATTAAGAAAGTGCTTGTTAGATCCTAATTAGCAAGTTCAAATTCTAGCAATTGGATTATAGCATAATTTGACTTTTGTCGCTAAACCTGTTGTAATTCTGGGGCGGAATCTTAAGCAGTTTAAAAACCGCAGCAATCGTATGATCAAAGTTCACTAGCAAAATCATCTAGTTGGTGAAGCCACATGGGAGAAAGAAGAGGATAAGCAAAAAATGTTCCCAAAATTCTTTTCTTAATTAGGTAATTTTAGTTATTTCATTTTTATTGCTATTTCTTTAGACTTCCTTTTGTATTTTCAATTTCTTATTTTCAATTGTTGTGTGTCGTGGGTGACACTCTTTTTAAGGATGGGAGTCTGTAATAACCCTAGTGTTGTTACTCATCAATTAGTGACCTAATTGACTATAATCTTTTTTCACTAATCTTATAATAGTATTAGGAACCTCCATTTCAATTTTTATTCGATTTAGAGATCATTTGGCAATTTTCAACATTTCCTAGTTTTTTGATAATTCTGAGAATTTATTTATACCTCATAATCAAAAATAGAGTCCACCATTGGACTCACCACACCCAAATTAGCTAGGGGCAGTATTTTGGAAATATTTGGAAGTTGTCGAATTTTCCCTAAATATTTTAATAATATTTAAATACTCATAAAATTTAGATAATTAAATTGACCTTCGATCAAAAATTTGATTGCATATTTGAGTTTCTCACACCTCAATTAGGTAAGGCTGAATTTTTGGAATTTTTTGGAGTGCATTTGGTTATTTAATTTTGATTAATAAAATGGGTATAATTAATTATTTAATTAAAATAAATAAATTAATATATACAATATAATTTAAATTATTCCAATGGTATTAAAATTAGAACTATAGAAATCTGCTACAGGGAGCGAGGCATGTGACAACAGCCCCGTGCAATCTGATCCGTCGCGTGATATTTAGGGTTGATCCAACAGCGTTTAGGCGTAGGTTTGATCTGGCTGTAGGATCGCTCGTTTGATCCAACGGCCCAAGTATTTCCTTGTACACCTCTCTGTACCACGACTGGGTGCAGAGGCGTACAAAGTGCAGAAGTCAGCTGCCCCTCTCCTCTTTGGCAATTAGGCAAGCGATAGGCCTCCTAAACTCCCTCTTCTTCTTCCTTGAGCTACGGAGACCTTGCCGAGTATCTGTCAAGGCATTTTGAGCTGATACCTGCTGAAACCCCATTTCTCCTTTGCAACTAGTGTAAACGAACCAAGCATCGCAATGTACCCTAATGACCTTACCATTTATTCAATTGAAAGGTCCAGACATTATTCCGGAAATTGTTATGGACTACCGTAGCTCAGTCGAGCTCAAATGAACTCGATTGAGCCATGGCTTAACGATCTGTCTACAAAGGTAACTAGGGTTCGACCATTGGAACCTAGGGCTAGACTTTGTAGGCTATTCTGTCATCACCGAGAGTTGATTTGTGGTTCCTTAGATCGGTGTCGGTGAGGACTCTCCGTCGAGGTGAGGGTTGCGCCATGAGACCCCCGGATTCGACCAGGAGGTCGAACCCTAGCAAAGCCCTCATGGACTTCTGTTGGAGACGATGCAGCTTAGACCGTGCGCGTACAATTTGGGATCGCCATTCAAACCGGACCAGTTCATCCCAGTTCAACTGCGCCGTCCCTCGAATTAAGAGGAGGAAGCGTGTCGATCCCGAGAGCTGCCGCGTCTGTGTAGTGCGAATTTCAATGCGCCTAATTTTTGGCGCCGCCATCTTGTCCTAATTTCAGTGCCCGTCCTTTCCCTAAATTCAGTGCTAATTATTTTTGTGCTGTGCTTTTAATTCTGTGATGTGATGATTAAATAATTTGGAATTAATTATCAATGATTAATTATTATAAAATTCATTTAATTGTAACTTTCAAAATATTAATCCAAATAATACACTTTTTTTACCACAAAAATATGTAGATTAATAATATGTAATTTAATTTCTATTTTGATGAATGTTTTAATTAATCAATATTTAAGATTAATCAATTAATTATAAATTAACTTCATCATTTTATATGACCTAATTTGATCATTAATATTCAAATTAAATGATCAAATAGTCAATTTTACTCACAAAAATGTGAGGAACAATAATATGAATTCAAATTTAACATTTCAACCATAATTTTTTTAATCACTTTTTAACCCTAATTAGGAGTCCCGAAAACCCTAATTTTCTAATGTTGTCCAAATTTGACCTACTTAGTGTCATTTTTCTTCTTATGGTATAAGGATTCCAAATATTTGTATATTATTTCAATTGGACAATAACTAATAATTTTAGGTTTCTAACTACTAATTCGTATTATTGTGAAAATTTCTAGATTCTTAAATTTGTATGTTTTAAGTATTTAAAACCTTAGGATATAAAACATGTCACATTTATTACTTCCCATGTCAAGTTCAATTGCATGTGTTTGAGCTTAGTTCTCATAATTTAGACATTTGAATCAATTGCAAAATGCTTGTTTCACTTTTCAATTATAAGATAGAAACTCTATGATTAATTTACAACTTGAATTGTAGTTGATCCCTAGATCTATTTATTATATCCATTAAGAGTATTTAGCCTTGATGCTTTTGTAGTTGTAGATTATAAATTATCTAGGGTTAGCCTTAAGTGACTATATTAGAGCTTAGCTCATTTCAACTTAGTCCTTAAGTCTTCATTTAAGTTCTTTAAGAACTAGTAATAGGAGTCCTAAATTCATTTAGAATAGTTTAGGAATCCTATTGATTTCCTTAATTTTTAACTTCTAAAAAAAAAACATAGAACCTGTAGTTTATAATTCCTTTATTCCTCTACTTTAAGCCTTTCATTTTACTTTGACCTAGCTAGATTAGTATTTAATTTAGATAGATCCTTCAAACTACAACCTAGCTAGAGAACTGTAGTGAATTGAACCTTAACTTCTATTTCCTTTAAGTTTGATAATTTTATAACCAGAATCCTTTTCTACTAGTCACCTAAGCCTTGTGTTAGTTAACCTATTTAAATCTTATGACTTAGGACTAGAATAGAACTAGTTTCTATTTGTATTATTATACTTATAAACTAATTTGTCATCTCATAAAAATGAAATGAAACTATTACTTTTAAAACCCCAATTATTACTATTATATATAATTAACTTGAGATCAATATTTCAAAATTAATTTGGAGCTCAATTAGCTCAAACCATTAAGTAGAACATTAAAATTGGATACCTTTAGTTATTACTTAGTTGCGATTATTGAATTTCTCTTGAATGCTTGCTTAGCTTTAGGCCTTATTCATTTGAATCATTCATATAAGACATTGTGCATGAATAAAACTTTCACATTAAAGACTATAGGGGTTTACATGATGGTTAAGCCAAGGATAGGCTAATTAGGAGTAATAAGGAGACTCACATTCTCAGATGGTGAATATGAGTGTTATTTATTTTGACCCTACTTTCTTTTACTTGTTAAATAGACGTGTTTAACTCCTCGCAAATTCTGTATTTTTTCGTAGATTAAATACTTTCATAAAACAACTTTAAGTAATTAAATTGTGAGATCTTCTACCATATTATTGATTATTAAGACTCATCATAGCTTTTAGCTATGTTACTTTTCATAGTTCTAGATTATGTGAATATTAGACTAATAGTCTAAGATCTCCCTTCAATTTCCATACTTTGCATTTTTTCATATTTTAATACTATACTTTACTTGTTTGCAGTTTACTTTGATTGTAGTGAATATTATTATAATTACATTTAAATATTTCACTATCTCTTTTTTTTACTTAGCATAAGTTCATTGAACATATACATGCTTTATTTCATTTACTTTCATATGCATTTTAGTACTTCTCTAGCCTATTTAAGATACTTTTATCCTTGTTTTACTTGTAGGCTAAAATGTAAATTTATATGAGTATCTTACTCACTCTACTTTTCCTTACTTTTACATATTTCCTTTTTCCATACTCTTATACTTATATTTTGCACCCTTGCATATGCTTAGATTATAGCTAGTTGTGATATTCAAAATGAATAATAAAATACTTATCCAAATCTTAAATTATACTTAGACTGTTTAGTCTAACCATATTTTTTTCTTTACTGTCATTGCCCTATCACATTTAAATGCCAAAATGTGATTAATCAGGTGCATTTGGAGGCTAGTTCTAACAACTCTAAGTTGTTATCCTAGCTAGACCTGGATTAATTAAGTTAAACCAAGGCTTGATTTTGATTCCATTAGATTCAATGGGTCATTTAAACCTAACCCTAGAAGTCTGAATTCAATCGGAGCTAAAATGAGAAATTTGGTATTTTTTGTTATTTTCAAGCCTTAGAAAATACCAAAATTATTTTGATCTCCAAATTAAAATCTGATTTCATTTTTGAATTTCCTCATACCCTAATTAGCTAAGGGTGAATTTTTGGGAATTTTTGGAGCTCATTTGATCATAAATTGGATCTATAAATTTAATAAGAATTAATATGATTATTTAATTGAATCATATTAATTAATTTAAATATTTAATTAAATTTTAAGGTTAGGATTCGCTGTCGGGACCGCGGCAGATCCGCTGTGAGGTCCCGACAATGGCGCATATCTATGGACCCGTAGGATGGCTAGCACGCATCTTGGCGTGATTCGTTCGACGGCACGATCCATCCCACGCCGTGATCAGATCATAGACGCTCGATCGATAGCCCGATCCAACGGCCTCCCGCGCCCCGCCCTAAGTAGCTCGGATCGAGCATTGGATCATTTCAGTTTGATTCAATGGGCAATTTGCATTCCCGATCGACCGTTGTTAATCAAAAGATCTGGGCCACCCAGTCATAATTGAAGACCCATCGAACGACGGCGTCTTACCTGTCGCTATTCATCATCGTCTCGGGCGCGTCTCCTCTGGAAACTCCTGACAGGATTCCAATGTCTTGCCCGCATGGCAGTACGAGGATGGAATCTTGTCCCCTACGATCTCATTCGCACCCTAATCGCCATAGTCGTGATACTCTTCCGGAATTACCCCGCTCCGTTCGGAGCCCCAATAGGCAGCCATGTGCCGAAGCTGCTGGCCCGATCCTGGCCCTGGAAGCTCGCCTTCGAGCAATAAATAGCCCTAGAATATTGATAGCTCAATGTTTGCTTCAGGCTTTATCTTCCACAAGCTTCCCGTGCCACTCCAGTCCAGGTTCTCTAACCCTCAGTTTGGCAACCCGTCCAGCTACTGGTGGAGCTCGATTCGATCGTCTGGTTTGACGTTCAAACCCCCAGGTACCTGCTTGGAGCTCAGCTATCCCAGGGTCTTCTGCCATGCTCTATTCGTCCATCCTCAAGTACAACCCATTCTTCTCATTATCTCTGTCAAGCTGGATTTAGCTCGACTCACCTCCTCTCTAGCCTAGATGCTGTGTTAGGACCCCTCCTTACTCCCTAGCGGTCGTTTAGGACTTCTAGTGATCCCTGGTAGTGCGCCAAATGGCATAAGCACCGTCTGAAAGCACACTGCCAGTTGGGCCAATTAGCTCGAATGCGGCATCCTCTCAACCAATTTAGCCCTTTAATTAGTATCAAAACCCCTCGGCAATAGTTGTAGACTGGTATCGAGGGTTAGGTTCGACCAGATCGATCAATTTGATTGAACTCAATCGATCTAGTCGAAGCTCTCATCGGCAGAATATGACGAGTAGCACCCCAGGGATCTAGACCACCTCAGAACCTCCCGTTTCGCCCTATCGCTTCCCCATCGATCCTTGAACATGTAGGGATCAAGATAGCTGTGACCCGTGGATTCTATGAGGAGAATTCACTCCTCACAGGTGCGCCTTATGGGAGGTCTCGGCCGACTAGCACTCCATCGATCCGGCGCCTCCTGGTTAGGGCTTCTTGGCTTAATCGTTGCATCTAGGGTCAAGGATCGTGTAGCCATTAAAATCAAGGCGTGGCGTGGCTGGAGCGCAGAGAATTTGGCACTAGAAGCTGGCCCTATGGTTCGGGCTGCGGGCGTGTGCGAGAGGAAGAAGACGGTGATTTTGGGCCGGGCTGACCCCGGCCCGCGCATTTTGGGATCGGGCCGACAAAAAATAAAAGGATTTTTGGAATTAAAATCCTTAAGGAAATTAAATTATAATTAGATTCATATAGTTTTGATTTAAATAAATATTCAGAATAAATTAATTTAATAGCTTTGGCTATATTAATCCAAATAGTATGACCCAATATACCATTTGAATCAAAAAATTCAAGGAATTTAAATATAAAATAAAATCACAGATCCAATGGTTGGATTTAAAAGTATTTGCTAATCTTCTTGCTGTTCTTAATTAAATCATATAAAATAATTTATATATCCAATTAATGAGATTAAGGGCTCAGATTGCTCCTTGTACCATAAGGAACAAGATCAGACCCTTAAGTTTAGTTTTGGATTATAATTTTTCTTAATCACCCCTTAATCACCTTAATTAAGGATTAGTGATTTTAACCCTAATTAAGCATTTGATGTGGGTGGGGATTGTTCCTGATGTCATATTAGGTCTATTAGAACCTAAGTGCAAGGTTGGATTGCCCTGGAGTGCCCTAATTTCACTAATCACCCTAATTGGCTTAAATAAGTAATTAATGCTAACTAAGATTAATTAGGTCATCAAAACCTAATATAAGTGTGTTTCTCACTTAACTAATCAATATGAAACTCATTAAAATAGATTAGATCTAACTTGGGTGACTAAATCCTAAAATCCTAATTTTTCTCTTAAGAGGGGCATTTTGGTCATTTTGACCAAAATAGGTTTAAATGCTCCTTAAAGCTTAGAAATTTTAGTAAACTATCCTAAGATAGATTAGAGATGTTCTCTGAACCCTTATACTAATAGTAATGCTAATGTGATCATTAATTCAAGAAGTCTCCACTAAATCCCTAATTAAGACACTTATATCTTAAGTGATCTTATAAGAGTCATTTGGCATTAATCCTTGAATCTAATAATTGAGATGATTAAATATCACCTTAATAAGTTCAGTAAGGTGAACCTAAGAGCTAAAACTTAAAATAAATGCAATTGGTAAAGTCTAAGTTAAAATCTAGCTTAAGGTCTACAATGATCAAATCTCAGAATCCTTAGATCTTAAGTAGCCCTAAAAAGGTCAATATGAGTTTAGTGTTAATCTAATAGTTAAAAGTGCCAATTTCAACCTTAACAAGCTCCTTGTAGTCTAACTATGAGCTTAGATTCTCAAAGAATCACAAATGGAAACTCTTAAGTTAAAACTCTAATTTAGAGATCTAAAGTGATCAAACCTCAGATCTTTAGATCTGAGATCTTAGACTTAGATCTTCAATTTGAAATTAAACTATCTCCAATTGAAATTCTTTAATGATTGATTGTCTAATCTTTTGAAAACTTCCATGTGGGTATAGGATGATTCAACCAATAAGATAATAAAATTATCTTAAAGATTGAATATAGATCTTAGATTCTCAAGTTCTTAATTGATTATTTTATCTTATATCAGTAGAATGGTCTTTCACTAAGTTCTTAGTTCCTGAATCTTTCAGTTTAAAGGATCTTTTACCTTTAATTTGGGCAATAAGTGTGAACCCTAGATCCTAGATAGAATATTACCATGGATTTAGGATTTAAACTCAACATAGGGTTTAAGTTCTAAATCCTTAAATCTTGATTTATTTAATCAAGGTTTGGGTAAGAGAGTAAAATATTAATAAATTAGGTCATTGATTTACTTACTTAAACCATATAGTCGTCACATGATTTTGGATTAGAACTTTTTAAGTTCTAATATTAATTTTAAGGACGTAAATCTGAGATTCTACTCGATAGCTGGATATTGGAGATCCTAAACTTGTACCTTCCCAGAGTAGTTAGATTGGGTAATTAGATAACATCAGATATCACATAAGTCTAGATTGAGTCTCTTGCTTACTTTGACTAGATTGCTTTGCATACCTTAGATTTTGAGCTTTATTCTTTGAGCATAATAAGAATACTTAGGATATGGATGATACATCCTAAGTTAGAATTTGCAAAGCATATATTATTTCATCCAGTTTTATAATAATTTTCAGTTAATAGGATAGGTTCTGAGTATAGTGTTGCCACCTTCAGTATTCAGTACAGTATGGAAGTTACCCAAGCCTTAGAGAGGAACAGTAATGGCCTAATGGCTGGATATTTTGATAATATTTGGGCTGGGATGGCAGTGCTATATCTTAGGCTTATTGCTACTCTAGTACAGTTCAGTTCCAAATGGTATGATTTGCCACCTATTTCAGTGGCTTTACTTGCAGTTTCAGTTGGCTTTACCACATGCTTCAGTGGTTTTTTTTTTCAGTACTTGCTTTGTTTTCACCACATGTCTCAGTGGCTTCATATTTCATAGATTGCTTGCTTTTGCCATATGTCTCAGTGGCTTTTATGTTCTTTTCCTATTCTTAACTAGCATGTTGTATGTACACTCATATGGCTTACTTATATATATATTGGCATGTTTAGGATGCTAGAAATGCATGTTTTCAGTACTTGTGTTTCTTTTATATGCTCAGCATATGTTAACATGATCATAAGCATGTTGGGTTAGAACTGTTAACATGATCATAAGCACCTCAATTCCCCTCGGCCAAGCTTGCAGCCTGACTTGAGGTACAACCTTTCCCCCATTAAAATTCCTTTATCTCCATTTCATTTCTTTCCTCTAGATGAGCCCTGAATGTAACCTAGTGAACCGTAGCCACCTAAGGAACCTGTGATGATTGTCGCCTGGGGCTAAGCTAGCTCGAGTTGATCGTATCGATCGACTGAGCTAGTAGCCGAGTCAATGGCTGAGTCCGAGTAAGGACCCAGCAATTGGCAGTGCCTCAAGGTAAGATAGGTTGGGGGTTCGACGCGTCTCGACTCCCTGAATGTGTAGGGATCGAACCCTGGTCGAATCGAGGCCTTTGTGAGGAGAATTTTCCCCTCACAGTCAGCCGAAGATGCCCATATCGAAGGCATCTCGGTCGAATAACACCCCGCGATCCAGAGAGATCCAGATGGGGGTTCTTAGTTCAATCAATGCGTCTCGACTCTCTGAATGTGTAGGGATCGAGTTGAGCCTCTGTCATCGCCAGAGCGCTGAGAATTTTGGCACTTAAGCTCGGCTGATTCGGGACCCGTCGAGAGGAAGAGACGAAGTCGTGGGTTCTGGGTCGAGCAGACCCGTGACCCACGCGGTTCTGATTTTGGGCTACGCCTAATTAATATTTATTGGATAACATTTTTGATGATTGTGAATTAAATTAATTAAACCATATAGTTTTAATTTAAATAAACATTCAGTTTAAATTAATTTAATAACTTTGGCTATACTGATCCAAATGGTATGATCCAATATACCATTTGAATTAGAAATATACAAGGAACTTAAATGTAAGATAAAATTCTAGATCCAATGGTTAGATTTAAAAATAATTACCCAACTCTTTGCTGTCCTTAATTAAATCATATTAAATTTAATAAATAGCCAAATGTGGAGATTAAGGTCTCTGATTGTTCCTTAGACCCTAGAAAATAATTTCAGACCCTTAAAACTAATTTTGCATATTTATTTTTCTTAATCACCCCTTAATCACCATAATTAATGATTAGTAAATTAAACCTTAATTAAGTCTCGGATTTAGGGTAAGTAAGTTTCGAATGCTATATTAAGTCTATTAGAACCTAAGTGTAAGGTTGGATTGCCCTAAAGATACCTAAATTCACTAATCACCCTAATGGGCTTAATTAAGTAATTAGTGATAATTAGCCTAATTAAGTGGTCAAACATCTGAGATAAGTGAAACTTCTACTTCATTAATCAATATGAAACATATTAAACCATATTAGATCTAATTTGGATAGCTAAACCCTTAAATCCTAATTTTTAGCCTTAAGAGGGGTATTTTGGTCATTTTGACCAAAATGTGCTTAAGTGCCCCTTAAACCTTAGAAATTCAGTAAACCACCCAAAGATAGATTAATGTTCTCTGAACCCTTAGGCTAAGGATATTAATACTATTGATATTGAAATTATGAAATCCTGAACTTAGCCCTAATTAAGATCCTTAGATCTTAAGTAGCCTTAAAAAGATCAATATGAGTTTGATGTTTAATCTAATACCGAAGATTGCCAATTTCAACTTTAATAAGCTCCATATAGTTTAACTATGAACTTAAATTCTAAAGGAAACACAATGGAAACTCTTAAGTTAAAACTCTAGTTTAAAGTCTAAAGTGATCAAACTTCAAATCCTTAGATCTTAGATCTTCAATTTGAATTGAACTATCTCCAATTGAAATTCTTTAAATGATTGATTATTTAATCTTTTGAACCTTCCATGTGGGTATAGGATGATTCAATCCATAAGATAATGAAATTATTTTAAGGATTGAATATAGATCTTAGATTCTCAAGTTCTTAATTGATTATTTTATCTTATAATCAGTAGAATGGTCTTTCACTAAGTTCTTAGTTCCTGAATCTTTCAGCTTAAAGTATCTTTTACCTTTAATTCGGGCAATAAGTGTGAACCCTAGATCTTAGATAGAATATTACCTTGGATTTAGGATTTGAACTCAACATAGGGTTTAAGTTCTAAATCCTTGAATCTTGATTTATTTAATCAAGATTTGAGTAAGAGAGTAAAATATTAATAAATTAGGTCATTGATTTACTTACTTAAATCATATAGTCATCACATGATTTTGGATTAGAACTTGTTAAGTTCTAATATTAATTTTAAGGACATAAATCTGAGTTTCTTCTCGATAGCTAGATATTGGAGATCCTAAACCTATACCTTCTTAGAGTAGTGAGATTTGATAATTAGATAACATCAGATATCACATAAGTCTAGATTGAGTCTCTTTCTTACTTTGACTAGATTGCTTTGTATACCTTGGATATTGAGCTTTATTCCTTGAGCATAATAGGAGGACTTAGGATATGGATAATACATCCTAAGTTAGTATTTGAATTTCATATCATTCAGTTTTGCGTTGTTTGTTATTGGTAGAATATGTTCTAGCTTAGTCTGCCTCTTCAGTAGTAGTATTGTATAGACTGAACTTAGACCTAGTATATTTGGAAGGCTAGGTTGGGGATTGATTGACTAATATTGGAGGCCCTGAATGGCCCATTGGCTGGTATGGCAGTACTATGTCTTAGACTTATTGCTACTTTAACTGGATTGTTCTTGTGGGGCCCCCGTACTGACAATAAGGAAGTACAGTGCTCCAACTGTGGCAAATCCCCAACTTAAGTAAAGTTAGGCGAACCCAACTTGCCTTAAGGCAAGGACTTGTCACCAAGTGCTGTAATATTCATCAATATATATATCAAAGTGGCGAAAGCAATATAACATAGAGTAACATCCACAAGTATACATAGTAGGAAAAGAAAAAGCAATATAGTAACTCATCACAATATAGAAAGTAAGGTACATCCAAAAAGTTTATTAGTATAAACTAAAATGAATAACTAAAAATGAAAGACTCTCTTCCTCATTGGAATAACAAGACAAAGCTAGCTAGACAGCAGCTGGAAGGTCCTCCTCCTAAACTGGCTCCTCCTCAGCAACACTGCCCACGAACAAGTCTGAATCTAATATTTGTCAATATCACAAATGCCAGGGCCCCAGCCAACAAAATAAAAAGGTTACAGTTAGACAATTGTCTAAGTACATTTTAGGCTATTTAAAGTGAACTGAATATTAAAGGATATCACATTTAAATTTAACCATACATGCAGCAGTAAAGGGGTGCAAAAGTAACTGCAAAATATATGTGAAGTAATATACAAAACACTAAATAAGCAAGGTGAGGCTAAATGCAAAAGTAACTGCAACTACTGAAATAAATATGATCCTAACATGCTTATGATCATATTAACACATGCTGAATATATAAAAGGAACACAAGTACTGAAAATGTGCAATTCTAGCATCCTAAACATGCCAAAATATATATATGTAAACCATATGAGTATACATATAACATGCTAGTTAAGGAAAATAAAAGAAAAGGCCACTGAGACATGTGGCGAAAGCCAAGCAATCTACGAAAGGTAAAGCCACTGAGACATGTGGCAAAGTGAGCAAGTACTGAAAATAAGGCCACTGAAGCATGTGGCAAAACAAAACAGAAAATAATATAGAATAATCCAGCTAAAGTAGGAATAAGCTTAAGACATAGTACTGCCATACCAGCCAATGAGCCATCCAGGGCCTCCAATATCAGTCAATCAATCCCCAACCTAGCCTTCCAAATATGCTAGGTCTGAGTCCAGTCTATACAATACTACTACTGAAGAGGCAAACTAAGCTAGAACATATTCTACTAACTGCAAACAAGGTAAAATTGAATGATATGAAATTCAAATACTAACTTAGGATGTATTATCCATATCCTAAGTCCTACTATTATGCTCAAGGAATAAAGCTCAATATCCAAGGTATGCAAAGCAATCAAGTCAAAGTAAGCAAGAGACTCAATCTAGACTTATGTGATATCTGTTGTTATCTAATTTCCAAATCCAACTACTCTGAGAAAGTACAAGCTTAGGATCTCCGATATCCAGCTATCAAGTAGAATCTCAGATTTATGTCCTTAAAGTCAAATATTATAACTTAACAAGTTCTAATCCAAAAATCATGCGACGACTATATAGTTTAAGTAAGCAAATCAACGACCTAATTTTATGAATATTTTACTCTTTTACCCAAATCTTGATCAAATAAATCAAGATTTAAGGATTTAGAACTTAAACCCTATGTTGAGTTCAAATTCCAAATCTAAGGTGATACTAAAATAGGATCTAGGTTTCTCACTTAATCCCAAAGGGTATAGGTTCCTATAAGTTAAAAGATTCGGGAACTATGATCTTAGTGAAAGGCTATTCTATTAATTATAAGATAAAATAATCAATTAAGAACTTGAGAATCTAAGATATATATTCAATCTTTAAGATAATTTCATTATCTTATTGATTGAATCATCCTATACCCGCATGGAAGGTTTCAAAATATTAAATAATCAATCATTAAAGAATCTCAATTGGAGGTGGTTTGATTCAAATTGAAGATCTAAGTCTAAGATCTAAGATCCAAAGATCTGAGATTTGATCACTTTAGACATTAAAACTAGATATTAGCTTAGGAGCTTTAATTTTATACTTATTTTGGAATTTAAACTATATTGCACTTATTAAGATGATGCTTTAACCATTCACTTCCCTTGATTAATATTTAAGCTTATAATCATCTCTTTATATTACTAAGATCTAAGAGTCTAAGTTTGATCACTTTTAGATCTGAAGCTGGATTCCTAACTTAAACTTTTCCAATTCCTTATCTTTTGATACTGAGCTCTTAAGTTATCTTATCTGAGTTTATTAATGATACAATTGACAATTCTTATTATTATATTTCAATTTTTAGGTCAAATGATCCTTAAATGGAATGCTTAAGAGCTAAGTATCTTATTTAAGGATTAAATGAAGATTTGATGATTTAAGGATCATATGAATAATATTATTGTTCTAAGATTTCAGAGAACATTTCCAATTTAATTTAAAGTATATTACTGAAATTTTCAATCCTTGAGGGACATTAATCCACATTTTGGTCAAAATGACCAAAATGCCCCTCTTAAGGCTAAAATTGGGATTTTAGGGTTTACTTACCCAAATTGGTTCTAATCTGTTTTAATATGTTTCACATGACTTAATAAAGTGGGAAAGACCCAAAATTTAGGTTTTGAAGACCTAATTGATCTTAATTAGCACTAATCACTTAATTAAGCCTCTTATGGTGATTAGTGAAATTAAGGCAATTTAGGGCAATCCAACTCTACACTTAGATTCTAATTGACTTAATATAAGGTTAGGAACAACCCTCACTCAATTTAGAGGCTTAATTAGAGTTAAGTTCACTAATCCTTAATTAGGGTGATTAAGGAGTGATTAAAAAAATTAATTACCTAAAATGGATTTTAAGGGTCTGGAATTGTTTCTTAGGTCATAAGGAGCAATTAGAGCCCTTAAACTCACAATTTGGATAATTAGGTGATTTTATATGATTTATTTAAGAATAGAAAAGTTTTAGTTAATATTTTTAAATCCAACCATTAGATTTAGAATTTTATTTTAGATTCAAATTCCTAAAAATTTTCTGATTCAAATGGTATATTAGATCATACCATTTGGATGTGTGGATCTAAAGTTATTCAATTAATTTATTCTGAATATTTATTTAAATTAAAACTATAGGTTTCAATTAATTTAAATCATAACTATTAAAAATACACTCCAATAGATATTAATTAATCGTGACCCAAAATTAGAACTGCGCGGGTCAGCGGCCGGCCCGACCCGGACCCGCGACTTCGTCTTCAACCTCTCGACGGTCCCCGAGCCCGTCGAATTTCAAAGCTGAAATTCTCGGCGCTCCGGCGACGGCAGGGGCTCAAATTGATCCCTACACATTTCCTGAGGGAAGGCGCATCGATTGGACCAAGAACCCCCATCTGGATCCCTCTGGATCGATGGGGTTTAGGTCGCCCGAGACGTTCTTCAGAAATCCATCTCAGGCCACCTATGAGGGAGAAATTCTTCTCGCAGAGACCACGATTTGACCGGGGCTTGATCCCTACACATTCAGGGAGTCAAGACGCATCGAACCCCCAACCTATCTTAACCTAGGGTGCAGCCAATCACTGGGTCCTTGGTCGGACTCAGCCATTGGTTCGCTCGCTAGCTCAATCGACCGATACGATCGATTCGAGCTAGCTTAGCCCCAAGCGACAATCACGGGAGTTTCCTAAGTGGCTAAGGCTACTTAGATGACATTCAGAGCTCAATCCAGATGATAGAAATGAAAGGGAGCTTCATAAATTTTAATGGTGGAAAGCTGTACCTGAAGTCGAGGACACATGGCTTGCCGAGGGGAAACGACGGGCTCTGGAGCTTCCTAGAGGTTAAGTGAACGTGCACAGGGGGTCTGAACACCAGACGAACCCTCTATCAGTGGTCCTATGTCCTACAATTGCCGGGAAAATCACCGAGGGAAGGGGGAGCTCCAGCAGCCTTTCGTAGGGAAATTGGGGATTCACAGTGAGCAAAGGGGCTCACTGTGAAGTCCCAGGGGTACTTATAGGCTCTAGGATGGCTCAGGTATGGAGGCCGGGGCTCGGGTTTGGAGTTTGGCTCGGCCCGGGCACTTCCCAAATTTTCCAGAATTGGGGCGATCCAGGCCACCTGGCTCAGCCGGCTATGCTCGGCCTCAAACAAGAAGGTACCAACGGTCGAGCTGACCTGGCGCGGGGAGTGGCAGACAGGAATTACGTGGCAAATTTTCACAGAATCTTCCTGTCAGAACGAAGCCTTTTGGGGACGAAGATGAACAGTGACGGGGTCACCAAAGCCATCTGATGGTTCGTTAGTTGGCGCGGGACGGTCCTGATCACCCGACATCTAACGGTCGCGCGTGGGATTGGATCGGCCGTTGGATCTGATCCGCGGATCGAACAGGCGAGCGGCTTACTTAAGGCGGATGGATTAGGCACCTTCGGATCAGATCTCAAAACTGCAGAACGATCGAGATCTGCTGGATCCGATCGACAGCGCGGGCCGTTGGATTGAAGCGCGCTAAGATGCGTGCTAAGGATCCTAGGGTGCAAAACGGTGTGCCGCTGTCGGGACCCCGCAGTGGATCTGCCGCGGTCCCGACAGCAAATCCCAACAGTGATTTTAATAATAAAAAAATTAAATTTAATTAAATTAAAAATCATTTAAATAAATTTCAATTATTCCAAAAATTCATAAATTCAATTTAGGTCCAAATGAGCTCCAAAAATTCCCAAAAATTCACCCTTAGCTAATTTGGGTATTAGGAATTCAAAAATAAAATTAGATTTTAATTTGAAGATTAAAATAATTTATGTATTTTTCAGGGCTTAAAAAATAGCCAAAAATACCAAATCTTCCAATTTAGCTCCAATTCATTTCAAACTTCTAGGTTTATGTTTAAATGACCCATTGAATCCAATGGAATCAAAATCAAACCTTGGTTTAGCTTAATTAATTTAGTTTTAGCTAGGGTAACAACCTATGGTTGTTACAGACTCCCCCACTTAAGAACGATGTCATCCCCGACATCACCTAAGTGAAGAAATATCCTGCTGTGATAATACGAGTTTTAGATGCAATTGAAGGAAAATAAATGAATAGTACCTGGATTTGTAAAGAGCTGGGGATATTTATTGCGCATATCCACCTCTTTTTCCCAAGTAGATTCTTCCAACGATCGGTTCTTCCACTGAATTTTGACCATAGGAATTGAACGATTCCTCAGCTGTTTCTGATCACGTGCTAAAATTCTGATAGGTTCTTCGGTATAAGAAAGATCAGGTTGAATTTCTACTGCTGGGAGTTGAACGAGATGAGAATGGTCTCGAAGACATCTTCTCAATGAGGAAACATGAAACACGTTGTGAATAGCTGCAAAACCATCAGGAAGGCTTAGTCGATAAGCAGATGACCCTACCTTGGCCAATATTTTGAAAGGTCCTACATAGTGGGGACTGAGTTTCCCAGCTACACCAAATCTAAAAACACCCTTCATTGGGCTGACCTTCAGATAAGCAGAATCTCCCACGCTGAACTCTAAGAGACGGTGGTGAGAGTCATGATACTTACTCTGACGATCTTGAGCTAAACGAATTCTCTGCTGAATTAACTTGATCTTATTACTGGTTTCTTCTACCAATTCCGAACCAAACAGTTGAACACTTCCTATTTCAGACCAGGCTAGTGGAGTACTGCATTTTCTACCATAAAAAGCTTCATAAGGAGCCATCTTAATACTGGCTTGAAAATTATTATTATATGCGAACTCCACTAACGAGATGTGATCTTCCCAGGAACTAGCAAAATCAAGGATACAGAGTCTAAGCAAGTCTTCTAGAACTTGATTTACTCTCTCAGTCTGACCATCCGTCTGAGGATGAAAAGCTGTACTCATGGCAAGAGTCATTCCCAGATCTTGATGCACAGCTTGCCAAAACTTGGAAGTAAATCTACTATCTCTATCAGATACAATTGACTTTGGAATTCCATGCAATCTGACAATCTCCTTGATGTAGAGCTTTGCCAACTTCTCTACTGAATCGGTTTGACGAATAGGGAGGAAATGCGCTGATTTAGTTAACCTATCAATAATAACCCAGATTGCATCGGCACCAGATTTGGCATGAGGCAATCCCATGATGAAGTCCATTGATATATCGAACCATTTCCATTCAGGAATATCTAGCAAATGCAGAAGATCACCAGGTCTTTGGTGTTCAGCCTTTACTAGATTACAGGCATGGAATTTGGCCACAAAGTCAGCCACATCTTTCTTCATACCTGGCCACCAAAACGATTGCTTCAAATCTTGATACATCTTAGTACTACCTAGGTGAATATGATACCCAGAATTATGGCCTACGACTAAAACCTCTTGATGTATAGATTTAGGTATCCACAATTGATTGCCCTGATAAACTACACCATTCTGCAACTGCAAATCCTGACGATGACCACCTTCGATATCTGCTTTAAATTTCAGATACTCATCATCTTTGGTTTGCGAGATGGAGACATCTCGGTGGAAAGTGGGTTCCACATTAATATTTGCTAATAGCGAACTCAGCATATCGCCATTAACTGGAGTAATCTCGAGCTTACGAAATTCAGGTCCTAAGAAATTGGAGGCAATCATAGAGGTTAGAGTAGCACAATGACTAAGAGCATCGGCCACAACATTCGCTTTTCCGGGATGAAATTGGATACTGAGATCATAATCACTGATAAGTTCCAACCATCTTCTTTGATGGTAATTCAACTCTCGCTGGGTGAAGATGTACTTCAAACTTTGATGATCAGTGAAAATTGAACATTGTACTCCATACAAGTAGTGACGCCATATTTTCAAGGCGAATATTACGGCTGCAAGTTCAAGGTCATGAATTGGATAGTTTTTCTCATGGGGTTTTAGTTGACGAGAGGCATAAGCAATTACCTTACCCTCTTACATCAAAACACAACCTAGACTGATTCCAGAAGCATCGGTATATACCTGATAATTCAAACCTTCTTTTGGTAGAATAAGAACTGGAGCGGTGGATAGAGCATCCTTAAGGGTTTGAAATGCTTTCTCGCATTATGGGCTCCAAATGAATGGGACAGCCTTTTGGGTTAGTTTAGTTAACGGCGAAGCAATCTGGGAAAAGCCCTTTACGAACTTCTTGTAGTATCCTGCTAATCCCAGGAATCTTCTAATATCGGTGACAGACTTAGGTTGAGCCCAATCCTGAATAGCTTTTACTTTGTTCTGGTCTACTCGAATTCCCTGTGCATCGACCACGTGTCCTAAAAATGCAATGGAGTTAAGCCAGAACTCGCACTTAGAGAACTTGGCATAAAGTTGATGCTCACGCAAGGTTTTCAACACTAACTTTAGATGTTCTTCATGGTCTTTCAGAGTTTTGGAGTAAATGAGAATATCGTCAATAAAGACGATTACAAATTTGTCCAGATATGGTTTCAGCACTCGCTGCATTAAATCCATAAAGATGGATGGTGCATTGGTGAGTCCGAACGACATCACCAAAAACTCAAAGTGTCCATAACGAGTACGGAACGCAGTCTTCCCTACGTCGTCTTCTTTTACCCGCAGCTGATAGTATCCAGACCTTAGATCAATTTTAGAAAATATCATGGCTCCGGATAATTGATCGAACAGATCATCAATTCTAGGCAGTGGGCATTTGTTCTTTATGGTGACCTTGCTCAATTCACGATAGTCTATACACATACGCATAGATCCATCCTTCTTCTTCACGAATAAAACTAGCGCTCCCCAAGGAGACATGCTTGGCCTAATAAAACCTTTATTCATGAGCTATTACAATTGCTCGTTGAGTTCCTGAAGCTCCTTAGGCGCCATTCTATATGGTGCTTTGGATATTGGCTGTGTACCAGGAATTAATTCAATGGAGAATTCCACTTCTCTGAAAGGAGGTACACCAGGCAAATCTTCTGGGAATACATCGGCGAATTCTTTGACTACCTTACAATTAGCAAGGGAGATATTTTCTTTTATTTTGCCCATCATGGTGACTAAGTAGGCACTACAACCTTTGACAATCAACTGTTCTGCTTTAATGGCATTTATTAAAGATAACTACATGCTAGTTTTTCCTACAAATGTTTCAGGCTTACCCTGAGAGTGGAGAGTGACTCTCTTTTTATTGCAGTTAATCACAGCATTATTGTCACTAAGCCAATTCATCCCGAGGATGATGTCAAAGTTTACTATCGATAGAACGATTAGCTTAGCCTGAAATTCTTGATCATTTATCGGGTCTTTGATATTGCAAAATTTCTGACCACTTAGTTGGATTCCTGATGGAAGTCCAACACTCAATCTTTGCGCTAGGTTGCATGTGTGGAGTTTAAGATTATTAGCAAATTAGTTCTGAGATGAATGAGTGACTGGCACCCGTATCGAACAATACATTATAAGGCTGGTTATTGAAATAAAGTGTGCCTAAATTACACAGTTTTGCATTAACAGCTTGAAAAGATTTAACATACAGAAAGGCAATATAACAAGAGGGGTTGAAGAGTGTGTACCTAAAACCACGTTGTTATCTTCCGCGGCTTCTATAGGAGTTAAAGCATACACTCGGGCAGGTCCAGCAGGACGATTGTTATTTTGTTGTCGCTGGAAATTTTGAGGATTGGATGCTGGTGGCTGTGTGTGAGCCATTTCAGGAGCAGGGGCTGGCATTATGGCTAGATTTGGTTCCCTCCGATTCAGTGGAGTTGCCCGGAACACCTGCTTCTTGTGATACGGCTTCATTTGAACTCTGTCTATTGTTTCTGTGTGGTCGCACTGATAAAATCGATGGCCTGTGCGCCCACAATTAAAACACCTCTGGCCAAAGTGATAACACTTGCCATATGGATGTGGTTTGGCGCAGTTCTGAATTTATTCAGATGTAGGTGTAGCTTCCAACTGATATACTTTCGCGGGGTTGAACCTGTGTCTTTTGAAATTTCCTCGCTGGTTCAGATTGGTTTGCGCCTTTCGCTTATGATCTTCTTCGGATTGGTGATGTTCAATTACCTTAGCTGTTTCCACTAGTTTAAAGAAACTAGTTAGATAGAGTGGCACTATCTGATTCTTCAACAAACTTCTGAGTCCACAAAGGAAGCGATGACACTTTGCTGACTCAGAGTGGGTGACTTCTGGTGCAAAACGGATCAATCTACGGAACTCTCTCTCGTATTCCGCCATTGAGCGACTTCCTTGCGTCAACCTCATGATCGTATCTGTAATCATGTTTTGTGCGGACGGGGGGATGAACTCAGTCTTGAAGGCTTCAACAAATGCATCCCAAGGAATGTCGTCTAATTCATAATCGACGAACTGGGTGTTCCTGACTCCTTCCCACCAATATTCCGCCTCGGCGTGATGGCTTCAGAGTTTAGAATTTTTAGACCGACTAGATCCTTTTCTACGGCCTTCAGCCAATCGGCCATATCTATTGGGGACAAATTCCCGCCAAAGGTTGGAGGCCTTAACCTCAGGAAATTATGGAAAAGATTATCTGCTGTATGGTGTGAAGATGAAGCAGCTTGTGGAGCATGGACTGTTGGAGCAGCGACAGTTGCTGGGGTTACACGCTCATTCAACAATTTTTGCATGACTAGAGCCTGTTGAGCTTGGCTCTCTAAGAGTGTTGTCACCATAGCTCGCAGATGAGCACCTCATCATTAGAACTACCGGAGGCCACAGTGTTCTTGATTGGGGTAACAGTGGGTGGTGATCCAGAATCCATTCTAGTTTTAATTAAGAAAAGAACAACTCAAAATTTACTCTAAGGAAGGAAATCAAAATTTCTCATTAATTATAAAATTTTGAAATTACAATGCCAAACTGTAAATCAAATGAGGTTTGCTTAAAATTAAAATAACATTTAATCTAACTATTATTTAGACTTTATCAATGTACTCAGCCTTAAAGGCTACACAAAAATCCTCAAAGGTGACTTCTCGCCGCTTCCTATTATGCTTCTTTTTGAGCCTTGCCATAGAATTGCACATTTTCAGTACTTGTGTTCCTTTTATATATTCAGCATGTGTTAATATGATCATAAGCATGTTAAGGTTAAAATTGTATGATAGTTGTTGTTTCTTTTTAGCTTTTAGCCTCACCTTATTTATTTTGTATTGTATGGTCTTCATACTAGTTGTTGGCTATAAATTAATAGTTTATAGTTACCTAGTTCTTTCGTAGCTTGTTGCACCCATTACTGCTTTCATGTTTAGTTAATTTAAATGTGATATCTTCAAAATATTCAGTTCATTAAAATAACCTAAAATGTACTTAGACAATTGTCTAAATGTAACCTTTTTGTTTTGTTGGCTAGGCTCTGGCATTTGTGATACCGACAAATGTCAAATTCAGACGTGTTCATGGGCAGTATCGTGGAGGAGGAGCAGGTTCAGGAGGAGGAAGGTGCTGCTGCTATTTAGTTAGATATTGCTTTTTTTTTATTTCAGTGAGATTGAGAGATATTTTTCATTCTCTTTAAACTTCAGCTTGTAATAATTAATTCTGGATATATTTCAATTTCTATATTGTGATGAGTTACTCTATTGCATTCTCTGTTCTACTGTGTATGCTTGAGGATGTTACTCTATTAATTATTGCTTCCGCCACTTTGATATCTATATATTGATGAATGTTATAGCACTTGGTGACAAGTCCTTGGCTTAAGGCAGGTTGGGTTTACCTAACTTTACTTAAGTTGGGGATTTGCCACAGTTGGAGCACCGTACTTTCTTGTTGTCAATACGGGGGTCCCACACTAGTGGAGCTGGACCAAGCGCTTAAATAAAATTAATTGCTTTCGCTTATTTATTAAATTCTTGCTTTTTATTCAAGTGAGAGAAAGACTTTTACTTTAATTACTTTCTAATGTCTATTTTTGGTTTGTACTAATTAAAGTCATTTGCTTTATATTTACTATGCTTGTGTTGTAAATTAAACTTCTTACTAAAATGCTTGGTTTGGGATGAATGGAAAAATTCATTTGAATGCATACTTAATTGGAATTAGTTGCATTCTTAACTAGAAATTTAGTTATTATTTTCTCATTTTTTTACAATGTAAATGATGTAGTATGTGTGTATCCTAGGATAGATAATTGCTTCATATGTTTTGTCACATAAAATTTTTAGAATTGGAAATAAGCAATCCCATATAACAGATTGACTTAATATTAGTTTTAAGTTATTAATCTTTCTAATTAATCTTCCAATTTAATGGAAGACTCGTATGTGAATGTTTATGTGTTTCCTTTGAGCAAACACAATAGAAGTCATGCTGAAATTATTAGAATTGGAAATAAGCAATCCCATGTAACGAATTGACTTAATATTAGATTTAAGTTATTGAACTCTTTCTATTGTAGATTTGCTTATGAACGATCATAAGAATGAATTGATTTATCCATATATTTTTTATTCATATTCATCATATGTACATCATACATTGTTCATTTCTTTCTCTATATTTTCCTATCTTAACTTAAGACCCTCTTCTGAATCCTTGGCCAAACACACCAACTAATATTTTGGATTAGTTTCATTCTAATCTAGTATTAGATGTTGTGGTAATGTATCAATATTGAGATTAATTATTACTCAATATTAGGGTCATCACACTTCTGGAAACAGTTCAAACTTTAGTGGAAACTCACGTCAGGCAAGATAAAAGAATATAGAGGTTAATTATCGTGTAAAGCAACCAGAATCCTTCTTTAGCATCTATTGTCCCTGCACCATATTATCCTCCCCAACAGCACTACCAGTCAACGGATGGACTCTTACACTATTTTATCCATTTAAGGACTCCTACTTTCATAAGGATAATGTCAGCTATGGACACAGCTAGCTGGCTAAAGTTGGTTGAGAAAAATTTGACAAGCATTAAATGTCCCGATTCTGAAGCCATCAAGTTGACAGCTCACATGTTCCAAGATGAAGCTGAATACATGTGGGATAATATCTAGAACACGTTGTTCAAAGATTACCACATTGAAGATATTCCTTGGGATGAATTTGTTGAAATATTTATGGCAGAATACATTCCTCCCTCGATTCAGAACAATACTTGGGATATGTTCCTAAGACTGAAATAGGGAAATCATCCTTTGGCTTAATACGAGATAGAGTTTCGGCACCTAGCTCGATTTATGCCTAATATGGTACAAACTGAAGATTTCCGCTACCACTATTTTCTGAGTGGATTGCGTGATTCAATAAAATATCATGTTGTACCATTAAGACTACCAAATTTCTCTGAACTAATAGAAATAGCCCAAGTGGTAGACCAACATCAATCCTAGAGGGACTACAAGAGGAACTATTAACTAATCTTCCTACAAGAATGATAACTCCAAGAGCTAGACTTCCTTCAAGGAGGGTGTATCAAATTTAAGCTACTTCTACCTCATCTGATCCATTCAATGGATGCACAAAGCTTCATCCTTATGGAAAATGTTACCACGATAAGCAATGCTGCTACACCTATGGTAAGCAAGGACATTTTTTCCATCAATGTAACTATGATAAAATTGTCAACGGTGCTCGCATTGGCTGATCGAGGTGCAATCAAGTTTTCAACCTAAATTCTGTAAATCATAGAAGCCAACAGTTGGCAATAATGCCTTTTCCATAGTCTACAACTCAAGCTCCGAAGGAAGGAGGTAATGCACCTCGACCTAACACGCCAAGGCTTCCTCAAAAGCAGGTCTATAGAAACAAGCCCACATGACCTACTAGGGTATATTCCCTTACCCCATTGGAAGTTGTTGAAGATAATAACGTTGTTTCAGGTACACATATTCAATCACATATTCATCTTCAGCATTAAGTTATATTATTTCTTATAATTTCTAATAGTGATTGTTAAATATGGTTAATTTAGGAACCATTTACATTAATAAAAAACTTTGCAAAGTATTATTCGATACTGAAGCCAGTCATTCTTTCATATCTGAAAGTTTTACCAAAACCTTAAATTTACCCTTTTATAAGCTAGCTAAAACCTTAAGTGTTGATCTTCCTTCTGGAGCCCAACTCAGTGCAGCCAAATTCTGTGATCTAGAAGTACCTTTGAATAATAAATCAGTCCAAGATAAGTTGGTAATTCTACTTATAAAAAATTTTAATATTATATTAGGCATGAATTGGCTCAGCATGCACAATTCCACGATAAACTTCCAAAAGAAGGAGATCGCCCTGCAGTCGCTTGATGCTTCTGAAACTTTTGTTGGAAGATTTAGCACCCAAAGTTCATTAGTCAACATGATTAAAGTAGAAAGGTTAGTAAATAAGGGTTGTATGGCATTCCTAGTCACTATGATAGGCAGTAGTAAGAAAGATGTCTTTCTCTCTGATATCAAGGTCATTAAGGAGTTCACAGATGTATTTCCTAAGGATTTGCCTGGTTTACCTCTAGCAAAAGAAGTAGAATTTTCAATCAATCTAGTTCCTGGAACATAACCAATTTTCAAAGCACCATACAGAATGGCTCCTATGGAATTGCAAGAGCTTAATGAGCAATTGCAGGAGCTCTTAAATAAAGGCTTCACTAAACCTAGTATGTCTCCTTGGGGAGCACCAATTTTGTTTGTTAATAAGAAAGGTGGATCTATGCAAATGTGCATATATTGTAGAGAGTTGAATAAGGTGACCATTAAGAACAAGTACCCACTTCCCAGAATCGATGATTTGTTCGATCAGCTATTTAGTGCGGTCATATTCTCAAAAATTGATTTGAGATCAAGGTATCACCAGTTGTGAGTAAAGGATTCAGATGTTGAGAAAACAGTCTTTTGTACTTGTTATGGTCAGTACAAATTTCTTGTGAGGTCTTTCGAACTCACTAATGCGCCATTAATCTTCATGGACTTAATGTAACAAGTCCTAAAGCCTTATCTAGATGAATTTGTTATTATCTTTATTGATGATATCCTTATCTATTCCAAAACCACAAAAGATCATGAGAATCATCTGAGGGCAGTGTTGGAAACATTGTGTGATCATGAGCTATATGCAAAATTCTCTAAGTGTGAATTTTGGCTAATTCTATAGCTTTCTTGGGTCATATGGTATATGCTCAAGCAATCCATGTAGATCAATCGAAGTTTAGCACTATTTAAGATTAGGTGAAACCCAAGTTAGTAACGAACATTCGAAGCTTTTTGGGATTAACAGGTCACTACAAGAAGTTTGTTAAGGGCTTTTCTCATATTTCCTCTCCATTAACCAAACTGACTCAGAAAGCTATACCATTTAATTAGAGTTCAGATTATGAAGAAGTATTTCAAGCTTTAAAGGACACACTTTATTCTACCACAGTACTAGTTCTACCTAAGGAAGGCTTAAACTATCCTGTTTATATCGATGCCTCTAGGACTGGCCTAGGATGTGTTCTGATGCAAGAATAAAATGTTATTGCATATGCTTCTCATCAGTTGAAGCCTCATGAGAGAAATTATCATGTTCATGACCTTGAACTCACCGCAATAATCTTTGCCTTGAAGATCTGGCATCATTATTTATATGGAGTTCAATGTTTCATTTTTACTAATCATCAAAGTTTGAAGTACATCTTTACCCAGCAAGAATTAAACTACCGTCAAAGGAGATGGTTGGAGTTGATTAGTGACTATGATTTAGACATTCAATACCACTCTGGTAAAGCAAATATTGTAGCAGACGCTCTCAGTCATCCTGCTACGTTATCGATCATCATTGCTACAAGTTCATTAGAAGAAGAATTTTAAAATTTAGATATTATTCTAACACATGGTGACATGCTAAGCTCCATGCTAACTAATATCACCAAGGAACCCACTTTTCATAGAGATGTCTCCATCTCACAGACTAAAGATGATGAATATTTAATGTTCAAAGTAGATATTTAAGGTGGTTGCCATTAGAATTTATAGTTTTAAAGGACCATAATTTATCAAGGAAATTATATATGGATTCTTAAATCCATGCACTAAGAGATTCTTGTAGAAGGTCATAATTCTAGATATCAGGTTCACCCTGGGAGTACAAGAATGTATCAAGACTTAAAAAAATCATTATGGTGGCCTGGTGTAACAATCATATATTATTACTTAGCTAACTATAAGCTTAATCACACTCTAATTATAGTTTCATTACATTTAATATGTCATTATAAGCTAACCCTGAAAATTTGAGATTAATTGAACCTCTCTAGGTCAAAAAGGGCATTTTGGTTCAATTAGATACCCCAATTAATAGTTAAAATATTTTGATCTCTAATCAAAACTCTGATTACATTTTTGAATTTCTCACCCCCAAATTAGCTAAGGGTGCAAGTTTGGAAATTTTTGGAGGTCATTTACGCTATTATTCAATTTAAATTAATTTTGAAAAATTGCATGGAAGGGATCCCAACAATTTAAATTTGTAAATATATCCTTTAACCGATTTAACTAAATCGGGATCCGCTGTGCGGACCACGGGCGATCCGCTGTGGAGTCCGTATGGGGCATTCTAGTTGGTAACAGAGAAGTATCATAAATTGTCAGATAAGAAAAGTGTTCTTATCTACTTTATGATTTGTTCTCTGGAGCATTAATGATCACAATCACTAAGTGTAAGGAAAAGCAACATCCACAACTTTATCAAGTCAAATCTCATAAATGAAAACAAAGAATGTCTAAAAAGGACACCTTATGGATTGAACAAACATTAAAAGATACTTAAAAGTAAAATACAAATAATGAAGGACATTTTAGAACCTGAACATACTTTAAAGAAGTAAAATATACAAGTAAAGTATTTAGAATTGAAATAAGTGGAAAACTAGAACTAACAATTGAATGAAATTTTAAGAATAGAATATCAACAGCCTGAGTACTACTACTACCTTAGATTATTCGATGAGTATTGGGTGGATGATTTCCAAGATGGAAAAGTCTATGGAAAAATCATTGAAGGAGTGTCTTATCACGGAATAGAAGTTCTATACAAGATATTAGTTCACTCAACCTTCAGAAGGATCAATCTCCATTTCCTTGCCAAGGAATGGTTGAACTGCGCGAACCATTACTTTCAGAGAGACAGCTTGTTTAGATGATTACCGCCTTCACATTCTTGGGACTCTGCTTGGTGGTGCTAGACTTACCGAAGGCTCTCAAGGAAGCGTCGAGTAGTCTCATCGATGATTTTTGTGCTGCTTTTAGGGTAAAATATTGTATTTGATGTTCTTAAGATATCTTCTATATCTTTTTTTTGCATTAGCTTGTCCTTTTTGCCTATCAATGTAGCTTCTCCTTTGAGAAAGTGATTGAAAGAAATAGTGGATTTTTATTTTTCACTGAATTCTTGCTTCTGGATATTACAGTCATGAATCCAAGTTCCCCCTCAGCTCCTACACCTATTAAGAATACAGTCTTGTCCACATATGGACCGGATAAAATCAACTCTCTTGCTAGTTTAAGGAACACATTCATAGAGAGTAAATCACAGCAAGTTCAAAACACTCGCGCTCTGATACTAAACTCTCGTCAACAGCCTTTTTCTCAGCTGGGAGCCCCCTCTGCACCGCACTTCTCGGGAGATGGAATTCTCCACAGTTTTTTGCATCTTCTGACACCTACGTTCAACGGGTACTAAACCCAATAGACATGGTCAGCTAGCTCAAGTTAGCTAAAAAAAACTTAGCGAGCATTAAGTGCCCGAATTCTGAATCAATCCGTCTGGCCACCCACCTGTCCAAGATGAGACTGAATATTGGTGGGATAACAAACATAATACCAAATTCATTGACTATGAATTGAAAGATATTTTGTGGGATCAATTCGTTAAAGCCTTCAAGGAAGCCTTTATTCTAATATCTGCTCAGGCGATAGTTGAAGATGAGTTGCTCTACCTGACTCAGGGTGGAAGATCAGTGGCGGACTATAAGCTTGAATTTCGCCAACTATCGTGTTTCACTCCAAACTTAGTTAAGTCTGAAGCTTCTCGTTGCCATTGATTTCTGAAAGGGCTGAGAGATTCCATTAAGGCTCACTTAAACTCCCAGCAAATTAAGAGTTTCTTTGAAGTAGTCGAAGCTGCCCGTCTACAGGAAAGTTTTCAAGGGCAAATGGATCGGAAGAGAAAGGCTAGCTTTGGTCACTGGAAGGTGTCCAAGGTGTATAATATGGAAGCTGAACAATCCCTAAGCAAAACTTACTGAATGAAAATGCCATCATCCGTATGGGAAATATTACCATTAGGGTAATGTGTGTTATATTTGCGACCAGCAAGGCCATCATTTTTACCATTGCGAAGCCAAGGTTACCATCGATGGAGTACCCATCACCTGCTCCCGGAGTGATCAAGTGTTCTATCCCCATCCACAAAATAGTTGAGCTCTTACCATAATTATGATGCCAGTCTTAGCTCCTTCTACTAATCCCAAGGCTATAATACATGTTCCTGAGCCAGCCTTCAACCATCAAGGCCAAAGATCTCAGAATAAGCAGCCAACAGGTTCAACTCGAGTGTACATGTTAACTCCTACTTCTGCATTGGAAGATAACGATGTCATTTCGGGTACGTTTTAAATTTAATTTAAATTTATATTCTATTATTTCAGCATTTTTTGAATGTTTTGAATTGCAATTTTTTATTAATGCTATAATCATAAGCACCTTATCAATTAATGGAAAACCATGTAATATTCTTTTTAATACTAGAGCAAGTCACTCATTTGTATCAAAAAATTGAGTTAAAGCCCTTAATCTACCGTCATATTGTTTAGTGAGTTCATTAAGCACCTAGTTACCTTCTAGAGCCTGCATGCAATCTCAGTAATTCTGTAAAATAGAAATTCCTACCGGTGAACAACAGTTTGAAGCCAAGTTAATCATGCTGCCAATTGTTAACTTTGACATTATATTGGGAATGAATTATTCAAGTAAACATGGTGCTTTTATAAATTGTCAAAAGAAGAAAATCACCATAAGTAGCGGAAGTCAATCAAAGACGTTCATTGGAAAATTTATTATCCAAGCTTCAATAATCAACGTAATTGATTTGACATTAACTAATCTTAAACACTAAAGAATCTTAAGAGTTTTATAAGTAATCAATATTTAATTTAAACTTAAATTTGACATCAATAATTCACAATTAACTCGCTGATTTTGTGTGGTGACCGCCCCTTAATCAACTAAGATTAAGTGGTGATCATCACGGGGCAATCCTTCACTTATCATTTGATTAGGTTTTCATCTCTAACCTACTAATAAGTGAAGGATATGCGATATATATATAACAACTGAAACATTCATTAAATGATTATACATGAATATCAGAGTGCAGAAGAAAAGAATATCAATTTTTAACATCCATGCATTCATAAAATAAGATAGAATAACAGCCAGCTCAGAATAAAGTAGCAATAAAAGAAAATACATAATAACCTGTATTATTACACTTTTAAATTAAAATATAAGCAAAAAGAAAGAACTATCATCCTTACTTAAATAAAAGCAACATAAACTAAGGCTCCTCAGCTCCATGACGCTCCTCCTCCTGGAACTGCTTCTCCTCAGGCACTAACTCCTCAAAATGTTCAGAAGCTAATATTTTCAGCTTCACAATGACAGGACCCCAGCCAAAAAGAGAAAAAATTGGTTAGAAAAATTTATCTAAGTACATTTTAGGCTAATATTATTTGCATTTTATGATATCACAAACAACCTAAGCATCTTATGAGCAATAAAGAAATCAAATGAAAAAGGATAAAAGCTATAATCATTCAATTATAACATTAAACAAATATGAGATAAACAACATATCTCATCCTCAAAACTACAGAAAGGGTTAAGTAATGTACATATAAAAGTTACTAAGTGCAAGAAATATCCTAGATAAATATGATCAAATCTGCTCATGCTAGTTTAATGAATAATATGAAATACGAATAAGGCTAAAGTAAATCTAACATCCTAACATGCTTGTACGTTAAATCATGAATTATTGAATATATAAATAAATGTTGAAAATACTATAACTTTAGAAATACTACATATATACTGAAGAATATCAAACTAGAAATATAATGAAAATGCTATCTCATATGGACATGTGTCTACTTAGAACTGCCACAACAGAAAAATGGTGGCTCATCTACCCACTAAATAAATCTTCTAAGGAATATAGGATCAATCACCTAGATCAATAGGTCTATTGAAATATATACCATATCATCATCCACGAACAAACACCTGCGAATATCATCATCTCAAAATATATATATATATCCTCCAAGATCAAACACCTGGGCATTGAACTGTATTTGAATCTCAATATATGAAATAGTACTGTAGATGCAGACTAAGTAGGATAAATTTCATTTAAAATGTTAAATAAATTTATGGATTCATCTTTAATTTTTCATTTGATTATTCATGAATATGCCTTATGAAATTTTCAAATCTAACATAAAATATTTATCAAATATTCTATGTTTCACCTATTACAAATATAAAAGTCCAAAATAAGGAAGCATAGCTTACAAGATAATGTATAAATGGCACTATACAAAACTCTGTGATATCATTTATTTTATAATTTATTCCATTCTAACTAATCTAAGATTATACAAGCTCAGAATCATTAATATCCTAATATCTAGTATAAACTCAAAATATTGGTTCTATAAAGTTTAAAGTAATTAGAGATAATCAAGTTCTAAAATAATTCAATCAATGATGCTTACATAATTTGAATAATAAATCAATATTCTAATTAATGAATATAAATAATCCCAAGCCAATCTTGATTAATACAAATCAAGATTGAAGGATTAAGAGTTAAACTCCAAATATTAGGGTTTAACCTTTTAATCCATTAGGTAATACTAAAGGATAAAGTTTAAATCTTATTTCTCACGAACTACAAATTAAGGCTATGTTATTAAGCAAAGTCAAGCTTAATAATATAGATCTCTAAACTTAGACTAAAGTTAAAATACAAAATAATCATAAATAAATGATGAAATTCTTGAAAGATATAAAACTAAGGTTTCATCCATTGAGTAACACATTTATCCAATGAATGAACTCTATCCTAAGCTTACATCTAAAATCCTATGGAAAGTCCTAAGGTTTTAAGGAAGAATCCTAACCAAGGAAGAATTATGAGTTCCACTTAAAATTCAATTTAATGAGCTTAAATGAATTAATATTGATTCCAAATTTATTATATTACTGATTTTAATAATTAACTCAAGTTTTTAAGGCTTAAGAATGTTTAACCCTAAATTTTCGCAAAATGACCATTTTGCCTCTACTTAAGGGTCTAAAATGCTACTTTATGATTTAGGGTTTTAAATTAAAATTTATTAATAGCAAATGGTTACTTACTATCTAATATGAAGATAGACATCAAGTACACCCAAATCGAATAAGGATTAAGCCTAATTATCTCAAATTAAGGCTTTAGCTCATTAAGGGCAATTTAGTAATTTTCTTAGTGAAACCTGAATTTTTAGTTATTCTATTATTTTTTACTATTTAAGGATTCTATAGAGTCTAAGATTACTAAATTCTAAAATCAATTGACCAAGTTATGGCCAAAACAAGATTGTGGTCTAATTAGATAATTTAGGAGATTTAAGGAAAGGTTCAAAAACTTAATTTTCTAAAATGATGTCTAAATTTAGCAAACTAAGACTATAGATTTCCTATAGCATACTGAGTGAAATGACTAGGAGTGGACTCAATTTGGACTCCATTTGGTTAAGTTATGAGCTAATCAAATTTTAAGATGATTAGGGCAATTTAGGAGATCTAATTACCAAAACCGAATTATTTTTGCAGTTTACTGATCTACACATTCTCCTTATCAGAATGGTATATCATATGACCAAATTTAAAATTAAATTAACTAAGTTATGATCAATTAAAGTTTTTAGAATTTTAAGGGTAATTAAGGAATGGACCCAAAAGTCATTAGTCAAAATATGAACCTAACAATAAAATTAATATTAACAGAAGATTCTTGGGATTCTCCTGATTAAAATGAGATCTATATTGGTTATGTTTTGTGCTAAGAGTGCAAAGATATGAGCCTTTAAAGATTAGGGTTAATTAGGTTATTAAGTAGGGGTCCTAAATATCACTAATATAAATACTCATCCAAAAGAAAATTAAATACCACCATAATATTTCTCATAATTTTCTGATTAAAAAGATATATATTTAATATATTTGGATGAGTAGATTAAAAGTTTTGCATATTTAAAGTTTTGCAATTAAATAAATTACATTAACTAATCTAATTTAACAAGTTTAATCAATCAGCCAATTCATAGATTTATAAAGCAGATATGGCCCACATCTTTTGAATACAGCGGCAGAAGAGGCGGTATGGCGAGACTCACCACATGACTGAGGGGACGAGTGGGTCCCATGGCTTTGGGATTCGGCAACTAACAACTAGGCAGCGGGACCTGCCTCAACAAAGTAGAGGGCGACATGCTGTGGCCTAGTGCCAGAAACGCGGGATGGGCTAGACCCGGCTCGGCACGCAAAGGGATCGCCTTCTCTCGTCGAACGACAAGAAGAATGCAGGTAGGGTTTTGCGAAACTAGGTCACCAGATAGATCCAAAATATGAACAGTATGTCAAATGGACGGGCTCGCGGATACTTAACCTCCAAGCTTAAGAACTCCACCGGAGGCTACTGGAACTTTTTAAATTAGAAGCCCTAGGGTTCCAAGGCACAATACCTGTGAGTCCAAGCATACCCGATGCTAAGACCGATCGAATCGGACTGTTTTGGTTTCAATTTGATCGAATGGAAACATACGATTACAACTAAATATGATATGATACATAATTAATAGCAATGAAATGCAAAAATTGACAGGGAGGGAAAGTTCCTTCGATCAGTCGAATTTTTGCAAGAGATGGGAGGTGAAGAGCTGAAGGCTTTTCCCTTAGGATTGATTAAATCCAGGCATTTGCCTTCAAACAAGACTAAATCTGAGCATGAGAGGGCCTCGAAGCAGTGAGATTGCCAACAAGAGGCGGGGAAGGGCCGCGTGTCAGTACGCTTGCATGCACAAGGTGCCGAAGACTCGGCAAGGGAGATGAGTCGACAGCCTTCAGATCGGATCAACCAATCCGATTGGATGCTCTAAGAGAAACATCATTGGATTAGATGGCACCACAGAGATAGAAGATGGCGCAGACAGGGAAATAACGGAACCATTAAGGAATTTAATTAATTAATTAATATATTAATTAATTCATACTTTCTTAATTAAAATAGGTCTACTAAATGACTCTAGAAGAATTTTGGTAAATCACCCATGGCTAATTGAAGGGTGAGAAATGCAACAACGAAGTTGAATTTTGATTTTGATGAGTATTTAATTTTTCTATTTCTTAGGGCATTTAAAATATATTAAAATATTCAACAAAATTCCAACAACTTCTAAATGCATCCAAAATATCACCCCTAGCTAATTTGGGGGTGATGAGTATAATAGTGAAGTTAGATTTTTGATTTGAGGTCAATTTAAATAGGTTAAATTCTAGGGTTTCTGAAATTTCCAAAATCAGGGTTTGATCCATTTGACACCTTATTTGGACCAAAAGTTCAGGGTGGGTTCCTAATGACTTAATTAGAGTGTTAAAACTAAGATCAGGACCCAATTAAGCCCAAACTGACTAGGGTAACAACCTAGGGTTGCTACAGACTCCTCTTCTTAAGGATGATGTTATCCTCAACATTACTTAAGTAGGAAGAATGATGCATGGATTACAAAAAAAATAAATTGAAAAGCAGGGAGTTGAAGAAGTACATGGGTTCTCAAATAGATTTGGATATTTATAACACATATCCACTTCCTTTTCCCAAGTAGATTCTCCCTGTGAATGATTTCTCCATTGAACCTTCACCATTATAATGGAGTGATTTCTCAGTTGATTTTGATCACGAGCTAAGATTTAGATAGGTTCTTCGACATAAGAGATATATGCCTAAAGGGAAACTGCTAGAAGTTGAACTAGATGCGATGGATTACAAAGATGCCTCCACAGAGATGAGATGTGGAATATGTTATGAACTATAGAGAAGTCTTCGGGAAATTTTAATCTATAGGCAGCAGGCCTATCCTTTCTAACACTTCAAAAGATCCGACGTAGCGAGGACTGAGCTTCTCACCTACACCTAAATGAAAAACTCATTTCATAGGACTGACTTTGAGATAAGCAAAATCTATAATAATAAAATTTAGAGGACGATGATGAGCATCGTTATATTTACTCTAGCGATCTTGCGCTGCTCTAATCCTCTACTGGATTAATTGCACTTTTCTGTTTGTTTCTTCTACAAGATCAGATCCATAAAGTTGAATGCTTCTAATTATAGACCACGCCAATGGAGTGCTATATTTTTAGACATACAATGCTTCATAGGGTGCCATGCTAATGCTTGCCTAATATCTGTTATTATAGGCAAATTCCATGAGAGGAATGTGGTCTTCCCAGGAACTGTCAAAATCTAAAATGCATAAACGTAAAATATCTTTAAGAATATGATTAGCATGTTCTATTTACCCATCATTTTGTGAATGAAATGCGGTGCTCATGGCCAATGTAGTTCTTAGGTCTTGATGCACTACTTGCCAGAACTTAGAGGTGAATCTACTATCATGATTAGAAACGGTTGATCTCGGGATACCATAGAGTTTGATAATTTCCTTAATGTATAGCTTTGCTAATTTATCTACAGAAACAGTTTGACTCATTAGGATAAAATGTGTTGACTTGGTCAATTGATTGACTATAACCTAGATAGAATTAGCACCATACCTTGACTTAGGAAAACCCATGACAAAGTCCATGGAAATATCAAACTATTTCCATTTGGGGATTGCCAATGGGTGAATAAGTCCTCTGGGCCTTTGGTATTCTGCTTCAATAAGATTGCAAGCATGACATTTTGCAACAAACTTTGCCACGCTCCTTTTCATACTAGGTGTAACGCCCCATTCCATCACCACGCACAAATTGAGTTTATTTAAGGAATAACAATTGGCGGTGGAATGGTGCGTTACTAGGGAAGGGAAAATTGAACCTCCCCGAATACAATGTCTGAGCATAAGAGCTGCTGAGACTCAACCTCAAGAGAAGAGGGCTAAGTACTAATCCTTAAGGTAAGTGTATTATCCTTATCTCAAGTATTAGGTAGGGTACTTATGTATATTGGATAAAGGTAGGATCCAAGTTACATGAATACTAGTATTTTATGTATATCCTGATCACATCAAAATACTAAATATAAGTAATAGTAAAGACAAAGTGCATAAGCTAAAACATACATCTAGAAGCATTCATCACAGAAGCTAAGTAAAGCATTCATCTCATAAAAATAAGAAAATACATTTAGAATTATTACAACTATTTACTTAATAAAAATACTGATAATATTCTAAGTACTAAATTGAAAGTAACTAATGCAAAAAATAAAGGCTGATGAAGAGTCTGCTAATGCTCCATGAACTCCTCTTGGGTCTCTTATAAAGGTTGCTAATCTAGCTCCACAAGCAGCTTTGGATCTAGCAAATTACTGAATCCTAAAAGTACCATATATTAGACAATAAGTTTAACACATCAAAAGTTATTCTAATAATTACAGTTATCTACTATTTAGCTTTTAAATAATTTAAGACTGTAGAAAAGATAGTAAAAATAGCTGAAAGCTAAAAAAAACAATACAAATTTGAAAGTGAAGTAAAATTGAAACTATAAACTAAATACTATAATGTAGAGAAAATAGTAAGTGAACTAAAATTATAACTAATTGCTGAAATATAAGGAAAATAATAAATAAATTTGAAACTGAATAAATAATTATCTAAAACTATACTATATTCCACTAAAATTCAAAAGTTTGCATCTGACTAAGCCACAGCACTATGTGCCACTGATATACTAACTTGGTATTATATGACACTCTACAGATCCTAAGTGAGCTCATTCACTCCACTAATAGAGTCCTCAGGTGAGCTCATTCGCTCTACTAATGCTGACATGACTTATGCATTTTATGATATGCCAAGGCTTTTATGACTATATGCTTTAAATTATCAAAATCTAAAAATCAATATAATATTAAGTGATGATTTTGTTTATCTCCATTGTGAAGAATTCATCTAATGAATTCTGACTCTTAAGTCTAATCCACAGCATGGATTTAGCTAAGATTTGATCTTAAACTCATCAACTAAATATTTTTGTATATACATAGTTGGTATGTTTCTGAGAAAGGTGACTTTAATACTTAGTTTGTTTAACTGCACTTATTAAAATGCATGACGATAAGGGGCATAACCCGGTCACAATTTATTCTCTCAAACTAAGCTGTTAAATACCTTAATTACATACATACTTATGGTGTTTTCAAAAAGGTAACTTGAAATACTTAGTTTGTTTAACTGCACTTATTGAAATGCATGACGATAAGGGGCATGACCCGATCACAGTTTATTCTCTAAAATTAAGTATTCAATTCCCTATTGTAACACTTTTGGACTTGGGATGTTTATCCTAAATGGAACTGTACTTATCTAATTACCTAATATAAGACAGAGAAACTCTACAGTTCCATTTAGGATAAATCAACCAACTCTATTTCTTACTAAAATAATTCAATTCTATAGATATACACTATCACCTCCAACTGATAGTTCTACTAATTTCAACAATTCAATTTAATAATTAAGGAATATCAAGCTAATGAATCCATCTCCATTGTGGTAAATCCTATACAAAGGTTCCAAATATGTGACTTAAAAGTCACCCAATTCTAGATACTACCATAAGGAAAATAACCTCAATTTAGATCTTTAAGTTATCCTACCACAAGGTTTTAAGATCAAGTATCTAAGGTTAAGAAGGTGCATCTAAACTTTGACCTCAAGATTAGACAATAAGTTCTTCCTATCTCAATAACTCATATATTGATAAGGCTTAGGATTTATTACTAGATTTCAACATTAAAACTCTAGTACTGAAATATATAATTTATAATCTAAGATCTAAGATATATATTAAGCTTTCCATTCTTAGTTCATTAAGTTGAATTACACAAATCAGATGGGTAAACCCATCAAATCACAATATATACTACAATTATGAGATACAATCATGTAATTTAGTAAGAATTGATCATTTTGCAAATCAATAATATTTTATGATTTATCTTGTATTAAGAGTCTTACTTAAGAGAAAATCAAAGATTTAAAGATATATATTCAGATGATCAATCACATAGTTTAATTATATATCTTAATATTTCTAATTTAATAAGTTAAGATCAATATCAAATCATAATGTATTATTAAAATCATGCAAGTCCTTTAAATGTTCAAATCAAGTGTTTTACTTAAGGTGATTAAGATTTTAGACCTTAATCTAATCAAGTTAAAATACAGTCCCTAACTTAACCAAATCAAGACCAGTTGTTGAGTTAATGATCAATAACAAAAGTAATAAATTATTAGTGCATTATTAATGCTCATTTCCAATTTAAGGTTATACTTATCATCTTAATTATTCATTAAGATCCTTAGGGTTAAGATTGAAAATTATCAAATCAATTATTTAAAGTGTCCAAATTAGGGTTTGAGTTCTCTAACATGCATACTACTATTATTGAAATATATAAACATTTACTCTAGCAAATCAGAAAGTAATTAAGGTTAATCAAACCCCAAATTAAGCCAAAAAGGATTAACACTTAATTACAAATATAACTATTCAAAGTCTATGAAATTTGACAAATATATTCTACTTATCCATATGAATAATCAAAGACTTAGTTTGCTAAATTTGGTTAAGTGTAAACCTTAATTTTTACTAATCTTGCATTTCTAAGATTAGGGCATATTTATTAAAATAATAATAAAAAACTATTACACCTAGCACATGTATTCTATAAAACATAAGAAGCATAATGAAACTTGAATCATGAAATTTAGTTAAGTATTCATGCTAATCCACCCTAATCAAATTCTGGAGTAATTAGGCTAAATCAGAAATTTCAACCACAGAAAGTGTAATATTATTTTATATTTAGAGTTCTCATGATTTTTTGAACAAAATAGTATATGATTTTATATAGTTTGGATTAATGGATCAAAAGTTATTTAAATAATTTAATTTGCATTTTTCTAATTAATCCATTTGATTTTCTTAAGGAAAATAATTCCCTAAATAATTTTAAATATATTTAAATGTGCTCAACCCATTTATAAAACACGTGGGTCGGCTCAGCCAAGGGACTCGATACGGTCAAACCGCACAGGTCACGGAAACTATGTAAAGTATTTATCTTAAAAAAGAAAATAAAATACATCCAGAATTATTACAAACTGTTTAATTAATGAAAAATATATAAAATAGTCCAAGTACTAAACTGAAAGTAACTAGTGCAGGAAATAAATATTGATGAAAAGTCCTCTAATGCTCCATAAACTTCTCCTGGAACTCCTGTGAAGGCTCTTGATCTAGCTCCACAAGCTGCTCTGGACCTAGCAAATTGCCGAATCCCAAAAGTACCACGTGTTAGACAATAAATCTAACACATCAAAAGCTACTATAATAGTTATAGTTATATAATATTTAGCATTTAAATAGTTTAAGTAAAATTGTAGAACATATAATAAAATAACTAAAAACTCAAAACAGTACAAATCCAAAAGTAAGGTAAAGCTAAAACTACAAACTAAAAACTGAAATGTAGAGAATGCCTTAAAGAAAAACTTTCCCTTGGGTTAAATTTTTGACATGTGGGGCCCTCAAAGAATATTCTAACTCATCCTATCTATCACTCATAGTGTGGCTAGAGTTATTAGTCAATTGATTTGATGTAATGGGGTCTGTAGATTAATCGTTAGCTTTAGCTTCCTTCTGGTCAATGTAATTGACTAAATAAAATTTGGCAATTGCTTGTTGATTGGTCTAAGAAATTCTTAATGTTTATTTCTTTGTCCACATAGTAATATACAATTATAGCTAATGTAAATATACAATTATAACTAAAGCTAGTACACTTATCTTCCTTATGACCACATAAAGATATAAGCATATAATGTATAAAAAGAGAAGTTATTAAGAAATATTGGCTCATGCTTCTTTGGTTTCAGCTAAATAAGAGATGATTAGATCACTCAAACATGATTATCTATTTATCCTCAGTGAAAATATCAAACATGATAACGATAGTATGTTTACCTCTATGTTTTTGTAGGTTGTGCATCAAGATTTGGGTACAACATTAATCATGAGCATCACTTTTCATCAGCAAACCGACTGCCAAACTGAAAGGTTAATCAAGTGTTAAAATATCTATTGCAATTATGCATTTTAGACTTTGGCAGACATTGGGAAGATCATATTCTTTTAGTAGAATTTGCTTATAACAACAGTCATCATGCTAGTATCGACATGGCTTTATATAGCACTATAAGGAAGAAAATGTAGTACTCCACTAGCTTGGTCTAAAATTGAAGATGTTTAATTATATGGGTTAGAGTTGGTGAAAGAAACCAATAAGAATGTGCAACTCATTCAGTAGATAGTTCGAGCAGCTCATGGTAAGGAGAGTAAATATCGTAATGCTAAGCATCACTCTCTAGTATTCCAAGTATGTCATTTTACTTATTTGAAGGTTAGTATAATAAAATGTATTTGCAGATTTTGTGTAGCTAGTAAACTCAGCCCAAGATATGTCGAACTTTTTGAAGTGCTAGCCAAAGTAGAAGCATCTGCCTACAAGTTAAAGTTGCCAAATGATTTTGCATATGTTCATGATGTATTTCACATATCTTCCTTGAGGAAATGTCTCCAAAATCCATCACACCATATTTCAACTTCTTCTATCAGTCTACAACCAGATCTATCATTCATCAAGGAACCTATTAAGATTCATGGAAAAGATCACAGAAAATTAAGAATCTATTTCATTCTGATGATTAAAGTTTAATGGAGGAATTACGGTGTTGAGGGAGCTACATGGAAAAAGGAATCGAAGTTGTATAAGAAATATCCCAAGCTATTTAAGAATAAAAGTAATCCTAAAACTCTATAATTTTGTAATTTTCTTGCTTTACCCCTCATTTGTTTATGATGTCAATGATAATATCATTTTTAAGTGGGGGAGTCTGTAATAACTCAAGATTGTTACCCAACATGAGTAGGCTTAATTAGAACTTAAACTTATCACCATTAGGTTATAAGATCATTAGGATCAAACCCTAAAAATTTGAAGCAAAAATGATTGATAAATATTTTCTTGATTATTTATTTTATTTAAATACTAAAAAAAATAAGAAAAATATTTTGACTTCAAACCCCAAATCTAAGGACATATTTGAATTCCTCAATTCAAAATGTGTTAGGAGTGCAAATTTCATAATTTTTAAACTTGTATTGGTCAAAATATGCATAAAATACAATTTATATTTTTAATTAAATCAAAACTATATGATTTAATTAAATTTTAATTAAAATTGATTATTAAAAATTATAGTATTAAATATCAAAACCACGGAGATCCTGTGCAGCGGATCAAAATACGGAACATCGATCCAGTCAATCACGATTGTTCTACGTTTCGGAGATCAGATTAAATAATGCTGATCTCATAGCACCACTAAAACTCAATGGATTTAAACTGAGACATGAGATTGTGCCACAGATCCAATGGTAATAGTTTAATCCTGCAACGGTTGTTAAGATTCGAGCGATCTGAGCCATAGCGCCTTTCTGATCAAACATCAGACGACATTCACATGTCCTGGCACTGTTCACCTTCATCTATGAATGATTGCTCCAGATAACCGAGATTCCTTCGTACCAATGGATGTTAGAGCCTACTCCCAACTTCTCATCACATCGCCAATGGATTTCGACAAGTGGGAGGAACCCCATACTAGAGGTTTCAACCTGATTAAGCCCCAGAATGGCCTCTAGGAGATCGACCTCTGTGCTTGGCTTGAAAGCCATAGCCCAACCTTCGTAGAGCCTCTCAGGCTATAAAACCTCCCAAAAAAACCCTAAGTTTATACTACCTGGAAATTCTCAGCATCCCATTTTACCCTCTGTTTAGTGCTGCATTCCCCTCTCAAGCCTGATAGGCTCCAGTGGATTCAAGTGCCTCTCACTAGTGAACTAGTGAGTGCAGCTCATTGTTCTTATGCTTGGAAGCTTCCTTTTAATGTAAGGAAGATTTATGATTAATCGATAGAGTTCGAACTAGCCAGCAAACCCAATATTGCCACAAGCTTTGGTGCAAGGTACCCCCCTGAACACTATTCTGCTCAACTTCCAGTGGCTAATAGGCCTTAGATCATCTTTGTGATGTAAGTTGAAGTAGGATGCATTAAGAATATTAAAATTAGCTAGAGTCTATTTAATCAACTCTAGGGTTGGTGGGCCACAGGAATTGCTAAAGGCCGCCTGAGTGACCTTCTCGCAATTCCCTGCTCTAGTGAGCTCATTGACGCCATTTCCCTTGATTGTTATGCGAGAGAGTTAGACATTGATTTTTTAACTCAATTGGTCTTGAAATAGTATAGTTGAGCCTCAATATGATTGGGCTCCATAGTGTTGCACAGTGGAGCCCGATCTAGTAGATCCTTAACATTTTGGATGGGTTTAGACGCCATGGGTAGGCTTGTTCAAGCCATCGTGGGATGGTGATTGTACAGGCACCAAAACCCCCATCCGATGTAGCCTGTGTCGAGCCATGATGGCCTACTTATGGCCGAGTAAGGTCCCGATAATCGGCACCACCAACCAAGGGGCTTCTGGTGACAATCAACGCACATGATCTTGCTGAATGATTTGGTATGTGGCTCATCCCTATATATGGCCAGAATCACTTAGGATTAACGACAGAAGTCTACCCTAATTTGGCGATCCCACAGGAGGATGCACAGTCCCGAACATGGTCAACCCATGATCCACACTGTTTGACGGAAGAAATATCCATCAATATTTCATTTCAATTAAATGACACAATAAATTAAATTAAATCAGAATTTTAGGAATTTAGTACATAATGTATCAATGAAATAAATTGATGAACATAAATTCAAAATATGTGAATCATATACTATTTTGATCAAAAAAATGAGAGGATTGAAAACATGAAATAAATTAAGGATTTAGTGGCTAATTTTACTAATCACCCTCTAATTATAATTAACATTGATTAGGGCCTTTTGTGATCTATGGTTACCCAAATTTAATGTTTAAAGTGCTATTGAACTCCTTAGATAGTAAACATTAATGATAGATTGAAATATTTAGGATTGGATGTAAAATTCTCAAAGTTAATTCTTGGTTAAATTAATAATATTTTAAATTCCAAAATTGGTAAATTGTCCAATTGTAAATTTTAATCTTTCTAATTACCATAGAAGTCTTTAAAATTAGTATCCTCAGCTAATTGGATAATTTTGAGTGCTTAATTCCACTTATAAAAACTCGATAAGTTTGATTTCATTTAGGAGTTGAGTTTGAGTAGTTCACGTTAGAACCAAAAAGTATAAATTTATGTTAAAAATTTAACCCTTATATTTAGTTTAAGCCTCTTAACTAATGCTTAATAAGGTAAAGAAACTTAATCAATTGCATTAATCAAAATATTAGTATGTGTATATCTATTTAAGTATTCAAATTAATTAGGTGAATCTATCAGATTTTTGGGTTAAAATTAAGTTTAGTTCTAACATTGTGATCTTAGGATTGTCAGTTTGAAAATGTACAAGATAGTAGGATATTGGAGATATTGAGCATATACATTTCGTGGTAGTTATATTAGATAATTATACGATAATTGATTTCACATAAATTCAATAAAATTTCTTTAATTTACCCTTGTTTTGTCGCTTTACTTGAGCCAGTTCCTTATAACATAATATAAAAGATTTGTGCATGAAAATGAAAAATTAGTAATTTAGGAAAACAATCAACATTTGGTTCATTTCTGGGTGAGATATTGTTCATGCACATTTAATAAGGATACTCACACATACTCATTGATGAGGGTTGTGTAAGCTTAGAGAACCCACACATAGTCTTGCAAATGTGCTTGACTTCTTATCCACTTCTGTACGTGCTCGTAGATGCTAAGTAAAATAAGATAAAACAAACATTGCATGTGTACTACTGCATATTTCAGTTCAGCTTAGCTCAATTCAGTCCTAGCTAGGAGAAGCTAGACATTTACATGTTTAGATCAATTTTGGCTTCATTAGACAGTTAAATAATACAATTTTATGTTTAGTTCTTACATTTATTTATGCATACACTTTTTAGTATTTACTTTCAACAACATCTTTTTTGTTGCAGTTATTATTGATATCATTATTACTTTGCAGCATGTTTATATCGGTAGTTACTTATAGCACAGTCTATTAAGCATATGTCTTTTGATCATATTTATGTTAGCATTTATTTCAGTTTATTACATGTATTTATGCCTAATCTTTCATGTAATTCGTGGCCGGTGAAGTGTGTACTTTAGTTTATCTTAGTTGCTTAATTATAACTTGATAAGTTATGACTTCACCTTTCATATTATTTAGGTTTATTGCGCCTTTTATTAACTGCTCAAATGTGATATTCCTAAACATAGGAAAACTATTTAGTCAGCTTAAAATGTACTTAGACAAATATCTAACACAAGATTTTCTTTTGCTTAGCTAGGGTCCTGGCATGTGAACTCAACAATTTAGATCCATAGCATTTTGAGGAGCCATCTTATAAGGAGTAGGTGCCCAAAGAAGAGCTCATCACTTAGTTCCTTTTTTGCAACTTTAATTTTCTTTTGTGAGAGAGAGAAGTTTATTTTTTGTTTCTTTTTCTGAAATGCATATTTTTATTTTATTTCTAGATGGATGTAATGTATGTATGAATATATTAACTTCCACATTCTGCTATTTCATATGTCATTATACTTAGTATTAGATGAGAAATCATATTTAGTGATCAATCACTTAATCGATGACTGATTAGTACGAGTATTAGTCTGACGACGGATAGGGGCCGTTAGAACATGCCATATAGTTGGCTTATACCAAGATTAGACCAGAGTCATTCATTATAATAAGTTAAACAACAAATAACTTACTGCCATCTTTTGATTGTTATTTGTTTTACCTTAAGAACAAACATACTTGCTTAACACACTTACTCAAGAGATGATAGGAATCTTGAAAGAGGTAACATACTCTGGTAAAGTACCCCTCACACTCAAGTTATACCGATTGTTATCACAACACTGCAGACCAATCTTGTTTTGTTTCAGTCAATAAGTGACGAGCCTTTTCTTTTTACTAGAATCTAATTTATTAAGTCGTTTTAAAAGTCTTAATAAAAAGAGGTTGAAGGAAAAACCAAGAGAAGCTGAGCTGCTATAGGAAGTCGACAAAAGCACGAAATCCTTAGCAATAAGCACTTAAGCAATCAAGCTAGCAACTTCCTTAGATCAAAAGAACAAGAATACATCATGCTCTTTTTTTAAATCAACTTGCTTTTTCTTACTCATCGGGAATCCATACACTAAAAAAGCAAGAGTGTAGAAAGTCAAAAGTCATGGCTAGTTCAAGTTTATTCTTGCATTCAATTCACTAGCTATGAGCACAGAAGGTTTTTAATAATAACTACATGTTGTTGATTTGCTTGGCAACCTTATTTGAGCTGACTACTAACCAATAAAAATTCTTGCTAGACATTGTATAAGGATTAAATTTGTTTTTGATGAGCAGTTAGCTTGATGGCAACTTGCATTAGATTATCAGTATAGAGGGCGCGTACACTTATGAGGCCCAAAATAATCATTGCATTATCTTTTGATAAAAAATATTCTATTATAGAAAACCACAAACACACGTGGTTGGGGGACACAATAGCTTCAGTGAAAGTGTAAACATCCGAACTCAACTGCTCGGTTGTTATATTTGAAGTACAAAGATTGTGTTGGGTGCTCACTTTTTTATTATCTACAAAAACTTATAGTATCAACAATCAATATTCCGAGAAGCTATATAAAATCATTCAAAAAATACTCTAAATTAAGGGGACAAGGTTCTTAACTAATCTACCTAAAGACTTCAATTAGATTCAAACTAGCTAGAAAGTTACTCAGCTTGTACGGTTACTAAATTCATGAAAGTTCACTGTTAGCTTAGCATCTTGAGCTTGAACAAAGCCTACATTAATTGACTTATTTTACTTCGACTTAGATTTCTACTTCAATTTGAACTTCGACTCTACAGCTTCAGTTTCTGGAAGACTTTTTAGCTACCCGTCATTACGACAAGAGACTAACAGCTGCCTTCAACCGACTTCGAGCTTCCTTCTGATCATTTCTTACTGAGAACCCTAAGCTTTCTCAAAATAATCCGACTATTACTCACTGAGCTTCTTCCAGTTCTCCCTCGCCCCAAACCATAATCCCCGTCTTCGAACTCACACCTTATTTATTTCTATCTTTCAATCTCATCGTTAACCTAGATTGTCTTAAAGGCCATGAATTGTGAAGTCTGCCAGCTGAAAGAACTAGTGAGTTTTAAATCTCATTTTTGGTTTCTTACTGATTGTCTGTTATTCTTCTGTACTCCCCTTGAAATTTTAGTCATAGTAATTCCCGTTCGCTCTTTTATATGAATTCTCTGCTTATTTCTGTCCATTTATTGCTGACGCGGTTTCGCATATAGGTGCTTGAGCCGCTTGAGATTCGAGAAGTGTTGCGCTGTAAGATTTCTCTTTTCCGTGCTGAACCTGAATAGTTGTTGTTTTTATTTTAATTTTTGTGATCATAATAGTTGAAGTTCGAAGCTTCATAAGCTTATTGTTCTGGATTCTATAACTTGTTTATATAAAACTGATGCTGAACTTGAAATTCTTTTGTGAAATTTAAATTTTTTTAACTCAGAATATCGCTAAGTTATATGCTCAATTTAACCTGAATTGCATGTAAGAATGTTGGGGAACCTTCTCATGGATTTTATTAGTATAAGCTGAGCCATAGGTCCATATCCTCAGATTGTCATCTTATATGATTTGATGACTATGGTGTTCATATATTGCTGTAATTTACTTCTTTAGATTGATCTTTTTGTCTACGGATTGCTATGATTCATTGACTATGATGCCCCCAAATTAATCTTTATGTATATCTAAATTTACAAGATATTCATTAAAGAAATAATAAAACTTTTTCTCTTTTCTTAAGATAGTATTAAGATGTCATTAAATTATTTTCTAGTCTCTCTTGTGACATTTGTCTATTCCCCCTCACAACCTCACAGCTAGTTCTTAGCCTGCTGTCATCCCCAATTGCTACCCACAAAACACCTTTTGGGCATTGCCCGACACTTAAGTACGAGTTGCTACTTGCAATGCACTTAGTAGAGGTTCCTCTGCCACAGATTACACTCCTACTTTTTCATTACTTACAATCATTCTCTACCACTGCTTATGATCTTCATATTCCATTTACAGTTTCCAGCACAGTTAGGGATTTCATGTGTCACAACTTATGCTCTTCTTTTGTACTGCCTACAACCTTTCTTATTAATATAGCTTTTTGTGTCAACGCATGTTATTTTTCCCATTGTGTTTCCTCTTGTAAAACCTCTGTTGCCTCTTTCTGTCAACACCTGCATTGCTTTCAAGTGTTGCATTTCTAACAGCTGACATAACTTCCTTTGGCTTCCTAAAAAGCAAAAAAATCTAACCAACTAATTCCCCTTTGACACCTTTAGATTTATGGTCAGCTACCATTGCTAGTAGTACTTAGCAATTGCCCAACAATTAGTAGTTTAGGTGCTGCTTCCCTAGTAATTGTTGGCCCTCATCAACATGATTACCATTCATGTTATAATATGAGATATGGAAGCATTAGATTGGAGATGAGATGCAAAATATAATGTGTAAATGAAAAGGGTATGGACAAGAAAGGAAAAAGTACACGTGAAACTATGAAGGAGCTAGTATTGGCAATTTAGGGCATTCTGCATGAAATATTGTTGAAAATAGCGTATTGATTTTCTTTGAGTCAGGAAAATGATGGTTTTTATTCAGCCACGGGCATCCTTATTTTAAGGTGGCAAAATGAGAAGAAACATATCATATTGAGTGAATGAGTGTAGTAAACATCCTGTGCTTAAGGTTGAACATAAATCTTTATAATGTTTCACATATAGGACATTGGAATATTAGCAGGCTTAAGATAGTATTGATAGAAGTTGCTTATAATGATTTGCAGATGATTGGTTAAGTACCTCAAACTGTACTCAATAGAAATTGATAATAATGAGGATTCATTATGTTGATAATAAGTTGCTGGAATAAAGCTACTGGTAATTTTTAAGTATGCTTAAACCAAATAATTGACAATTTTATATAACATGACATTGCTATACACTTATTTGAACCAAACTCGTATCTTATGTTAAATAAAACAAAAGTATTAAAAAAAATAAAATTTATTCATAAATGAAGCACTGTAAGATATCTGTCATACTCACTATGTTTAGCCAGGTTGCTAAGCAATTATTTTTTGCTTATTTAGTTTGATAATATTTTTAGATTTCTTAGCAATTTTTCTTTTAATTGTTCCTGAATAAATAGCTTGATGTCAAGCCAAGCCAGGGAACGATCTTTTTTTGTTAGAGGGCTGCTTACAAGATGGTTATCTTTGAATTTTATCAAAATCTTCATTATTCAAGATTATTGTTTTGTTTTGAAGGTTTTGCAATAATGATAATATTTTCTTCTGAGGTATTAGGTTAAAAGACGTGCTAATAACTATTAATTTGAGGAAAACTTTTTTTTCTTGTGGTGAAGGACTAAGTATATGTTCATCTTGATTAGTTTTTGATGACCTTGATGAAATGGGTACAAAATTAAAAATTTTGAACTAAATAATATGTAGGATCTGAAATTATGCTTGCAAAATATTCTTTGGTTTATTGTTGCCTAAAATAATAATTGTAGTGTTGAATTAATTTTCAGTATTTATCTAAAAGAAATTTGTCAATTATTTGCAGGCGTACTTCATACAATTGTTTTTCATAGAGCACTTGGTCTAGTTAGACCAAAAGATGTTGATTGTGAACTTTTTGAAATAACTTATGTAAGTAACTCTTATACCTTGTAGGTGAATTTTGCACATTTTTATATATTGCGTGCCATTGTTGTAGAAGAAGTTTAGGTTTTTATAGAACAATGTTGTGTTTATATTTAAGTGTATGCGAGCATTTACATGTTGATTGAGAACTTGTGATTGATCGCATATTGACATAATTTTCCCTGAAGGTGAATTATTTTTATTTTTTATTAGTCATAGTATTCTTGCTAAGCAAACCTTGAGACTTTATTGAACTAGTCTCTTACCCTTCTCATACTCATAATATGGTAAATTTTTAGTACTGTTAGCAAGACATTCAGCAACCTCAATCAAAAGCAATACGTTATTTGCAAAATGTAGGTGGGAATTATTTCTACCATAAAGGCCTTGTTTCACTCTATTCTGTGGTCAATTGTCTCATATATGGATTGAGATAGCATTTAAGAACAAAGAATGAATATAGAGAGGATGATAACGGTCACTCATGACAAAAACTTCTAGTGCTTCTAATCCAATTCTGTTTTCGAGCTTTAACAAGAAGCCCATTGCAAAGCCCACAATGCATTGTAGGTCACTTGATTCATACAGATGGGAATTGAAATATTTAAAGCAGCACTTCAGGGCATTTTACCACTTTAAATTGATATGCTTGTTTCATTCCAGTTTTCATTGCCATCGTTCTTGGGGTTGAGAAAGAATAATAAGATCTCTAGTGTTAATTCTCATCAATACTCTACCTGGGAATGAATGAACCTTGCTCATAACCATTAAGGCTGTGGACTGGTTTTATTCTGTTGATAAGAATTTTTGCAATAATTTCTTATATTATGTATAGGCTTATCGGCTGCAGCTTGTGCAGGATTGTTGATCCTGTTCATTAAAAAATGATATGAAAATTTTCTCAGTATATTTATTAGTTTAGGTACTCATAAATACTACTTTGTCAAAGAACTATATATTCCATTTGATAGCTATTGAAAGCTGTGCCTCTTCAATAACTTATATTTAGAATTTTTTTTTACAAATTTGTTTACATAAAATTGATTTTAGCTCTCGCTCTAAAAATAAATTATAGGGTTTAAAATTAATTTGATTTAGAATTTTGGAAAGATCTTTCTGTTAATTAGTTCGAACCATCATAAAATTTAAGACCAATAGGCAATTATTTCTACACAAAATCAAAGATGATCACACATTAGTCCAAACAAATTGAAGATTATTATTTTGGATCTTATTGCTGTCAAAAAAAAAAATCTCTTTTAAACATATTAGCTGCTTACATAATTGTTGGGACAAAAGATGCTAGATGAGTGGAGAAAGAGTATTTTTTTTCTTCTTACAAGAATAAAGATGATGCTTATGATTGTGCTAACTATAGTGGAATTGAGTTAATGTATCATACTTTGAAACTTTGTGAGAGATTAATTGAATTTTTAGTTCTCGCTCCAAAAATAAATTTTAGGGTTTAAAATTTATTTGATTTAGAATTTTGGAAAGATCTTTTTTTTCATTAGTTCTAAGTCATCATAAAATTTAAGACCAATGGGCAATTATTTCTATACAAAATCAAAGGTGATCATACATTAGTCCAAACAAATTGAAGGTTATTATTTTGGATCTTACCACTCTCAAAAAAAAAAAAATCTCTTTTAAACATATTAGTTGTTTACATAATTCATGGGACAAAAGATGCTAGATGAGTGGAGAAAGAGTATTGTTATATCTTTTTACAATAATAAAGACGATGCTCAAGATTGTGCTAACTATAGAGGAATTAAGTTAATGTGTCATACTTTGAAATTTTGTGAGAGATTAATTGAATACAAAATACAAAAGGATGTTTGCATTTCTCAAAATCAATTTAGTTTTATGCCAGGTTAAACTATCACGGAAGTTATACATATTTTAAGAGGTTTAATGTAGAAATTTAGAAAATGGAAAGATTTTTATTTCATTTTTATTAATCTTGAAAATGCTTATAATAGAGTACTAGGAGAAGTTCCTTAGAGAGGTTTGGAGAGAAAATGGATTAGTTCTGCATATATTGATGTTATTAGAGACATGTATAATGGGGTATTATATGTGTTCGATCACATGGTGGCTTGTTTAATCATTTATCTATTTTGATTGGATTACATCAAGGCTCAACTCTCTCCTTGGTGCATGTTATTTGTAGATGATATTTTATCAATTGTAAGACTATGGATGTAGTTAAGGCAAAACTTGAGTTACGGAGGATTATTTTAGAATCCAAAGGATTTTGTCTTTGTAGATCTATAACTGAATATATGGAGTGTAAGTTCAATTATATCAAAGACCCTAATCTTGAGGACATAACTATTGAGGACATGTGATCAAGAAGAGCGAGAGATTTAAGTACTTGTTCAATTATTCAAAATAATGGCAAAATAACGATGTGACTAATATGATCCAAGTTGGTTGGATGAAATGGAGGAGCTCTTTTGGAGTAGTGTGTAATTCAAAAATTTCACTCAAAATTAAAAGAAAATTTTATAGAGTAGCTATATGAAGATGTTATATGAGGATGTTGGCCTACAAAGAAGAAGCTTATCGATGAAATATGTGTTACAGAGATGAGGATTCTTAGGTGAATGAGTGGGTTACTCGTAAGGATGGAATACGAAATGAGTTTGTCTATAACAAGGTTGGAGTGGCTCCAATAGTGAACAAGGTTAGAGAATGTCGTTTTAGCTGGTTTGGGCATATTAAGCATAGATCGTGCAATGTTCTTGTTAGAAAACTTGAGTTTATGAATTTTCTCTCATATTAAAAGAGGTAGAGTGTGATGATTCAGTGTCAGATTAGATGTCCTAACCCAACTTTGATGCCACTGTAGTACTTAATACTGGATTAGTATCTCTTAATCCATTATTAAGTACTACTACAGGCAAATGATTTATAAGAAAGGGAACACAAATGCATTTAAGAGAATAATAAACATTCAAACATATATTCCATTACATTCATCTAGAGAAAATAAAAGAAAAATATTTGTCCCAGAATTTCATAAATAGTACAATTCAAAAAATTTAAACTACAACATTAAATGTATATATGAAAAAGAAAACTCTCTCATTTCACATAAATGAAAACAAAGGTGAATATCTCTAAGGTTCTTCAAGTATGCTCCTGGAACTCCAGTTCCTCCTCTGGTTCACCTACTAGCTCCACTCCAGGCTCCTGATTAATCATGTTTGGTTTTTAACACAATAGGGCACAACCAATAAAATAAAAATAAGCAGTTAAACTAATAAAGTCTAAACACATTTTAGGGTTTCTAATTACTTTAGTTTAAGGATATTACATTAGGTTTAAGCAGTAAGGAGCACAATGCATTAAAGGAAAAGTAAAGCTGGAAATATAACATACAGTAAAGAGCATTTAAAGTAAAACAGTAATTGTGCTAAAGCACACTAAGCTGCCCTACAAAGGAAAGGTTAAGCATATATGGAATAAACAACTAAATAAGGTAATGACTAGCATCCTATATGCAAGTAAGGGTATAAAAGGCAGTTTCTAGCATCCTATAATCAAGTATAGTAAAGAAACAATGCGAAGTGTAATAAATGCAAGTGACTGTAGAAATATGCAAAGCAGTTAATTAATATTCAATGTTTTAATTACGTTATGTTTAGTGGGCTCATACGGAACAAAAAGAGGAGTTAGGTACGTCTACCCAACTATTTGAGACGGGTCTCCTGTATAACCACGCATTCTCCCTCAAAGACATGTGTGGTCTCCTGATCACTCCATAGCCAACCTTGACTCAAATGTTTGTACAGACTAATCCACTCTGAGTGAAACTTCTTATTTAGTTATAGTTGTTATTATGCAGTGTTTATGATCAATTGGATAAGATTTCAAAGCATAGCAGCATTCAATGAAATGTCAAAGTAAACTAAGCTAGTGAAATCCCTTTGTTGTCTAATTTTAGTTATCTATCTTAATGATTGAGATTAATTGAACCCCCAATTGACTTAAGACATAGTTCTTAGATCAATTGTTGAGTATGTAATATATATATATATATATATATATGAAAAATATGGTTTTATAATTTTGAAAATAATTTATAATAATAACTAACTCTTAAGACTCTTTATCTTAGTCCTAAGGTTTCCATCATCAAAATCATCATCTAAACACGACTTAAGCTACTAAGATGAAAAATTCTAACTTAAGAAAGTCAACCTAAAACCTAGGTTCAATCTACCTCAAGGAGCTTCTAAGGTTTGAAATTTGATAAGTAGCTTCTTTCTAAGTTAAGCACACCCCAACTGATAATATACATCCCAAAATCCAGGAACTATCCTAAGATCTCCAAATGCTAAACTGAAGGACCAAGTCATGCTAAGCATGGCAATCCATGATTAAATATCTGAACAAACAATCTACTATTGATGCCTAGTTTGTCACAACTACACTCTCTCTAACCTAATTCCCCAAGTATCTTCCTACTCCAAGTCTCCAAAAGTCTCCTAAGGGTTCATCATCATTGCTCCCTCTCCTAGGATGATTATATGATCTGAATAAGACTCAAACTACTCTACTCTCGGTCTAGAGATCACAACTTGAAAAAAATCCCAACTTATTAAAAATCACACAACTTTGACTCCAAAAGTCATTTTCCTTATTTGCTATCCAATATGAATGAAATCAGTGTTATTGCACTCCTTATAGCATAATATGAACTTAGATAGTGAGTAGGTTCAATTTGGCATTGAATTGAGCAAACTAATGTTTTTGACCTAAGTGTTAAAAGTTACATAATATGATTTTTGAAATTATAATTCAAATGACATTAAATATTACTATAATATTCTACATATTTTTTTGAGCACTTTAAGATATAACATTGTAATATTCTGATCATTGTTTACAAAGTTACGAGTAAATTAAGATTTGAATAAACTAAATTTAATTATTTAGTTAACCAAAATTTTCCCTAAGTTCATGGAGCCATCCGCATGCGCTTTCCCAATCACGGCCCGCACATGGGCCGAGCGCAGAACCACGCGGGTAGGCCCGATCCGACCCAGCCCTTAAGTCGTTCCCTGTCGGGAACGACTGGGCCCGATCTAGGGCATCCTCTTGCTCGACGACCGGAGGGTTCTAGGAGACACGACGTATGTCGTTCGAAAGGTTTTCAAAGGCCTTTCGACTGACACCCAAAACCTTATTCGAATTCTCCTCCAATCCCCCAATTGACGATGTCCTAATTTAGTGTCGACGAACACTGTTGAACACTGTTCAACCTGGCAGTGTCAAGCTTTAATCCGGCTCGTTCGAGCCTGATTGAGGCTCGACAATCATCCCTAGTACATGGAAATGATGTAACGAAACCAATCGAAAAAGAAATAGGCACTAGAAGTAATAGGAAGCGGAGTACCTCTTCTTCCTTGTCGCCGATCGTCGGTGCAACTTGATCTCCACTTGGATCAGCTCTGAGCTCCTCCCCTTCGTCCCTATTGCCAAAACAACATGACAGGAAGTCTTGGCCCGAACTTGAGTCGGTGAATCGACGGCATCCGCCGTCGATTCAGAGCTTGGCATGTTTCAGACACGCCTCATCGGGGACGATGGTCCATATTAGATATGGACCGTCCATCCAATCCTGAGGGTCCGTGAATCCGTCGCTTGATGAGTCTAAACGACTCTCTAATTTAAGTTATTAAATTATAAATTATTAAATAATTTAGTTAATTTAATAATTCAAAATATCATGCAAATAATCTTTAAAATTTCCAAAATTTTACCCTTAGTTAATATGGGTGGAGGAACTCAAAAATGAAGTCGAATTTTTGATTTGAAGTCTAAATAATTATCTCAATTTTCCAATCAATTAAATTGATAGAAATCCTGATTTTTCTAAAACAACTTTTCATTTTCTCCAAAATGTCAGGGATTGTCCTTGAGGCTATTTTAGAACTAATGACGGGGTTCTTAAGCATGTTTGGTGGTTAAAAATTCAAGTAACAACCTCGGGTTGTTGTTACGTAGAGGAAGATCTAAAAAGAAAGGGAAGAAACAATTATGATGGGTCTTTTATTTGACACTTGAGAGGGGCTTCTATTTGATCATGCATAATGGAAATAAAGGATCCATGTAGCTGACCCCACCTAATAGGATTAAGGCTTGTATTGTTGTTGTTGTACATAATTGCTAGGAACTTTTTTTGATACCTAATTAGTCATACTTAAATAGTTTAGAATGATCAGGCTATTTTTTCTTAACAAAATTATATTCATTCAAAGAGTAAAGTTACAAATATAGAATGATCTCCAAACAAAGGAGAACCTTCAACCAAAAGACAGCCCAATAAAAATCTTAATAAAAGGCTCATGAGTCCACAACACTTGAATATAAAACAGTTATGTGATAAACTTGAGATTCTGGAACAACAAAGTAAAACATCCAATTGCCGAATTCTGGGGACTCTAGGGATCGAAAGTCTGGGAGTTGGAAGCTCATCCGTATGGTTTGGGCTGAAAGGGCAGCATCTGCAAATCTCTCGGGCATCATGTAGTGTTCCAGTCTCTGTCTTCAAAGTAAACTTCAATCAGGTAGGTGCCTTTACCAGTACTTGTAAAGTTATGATGCCTATAAATCCAGCCTTGACTATATCCGGAAGGTTCAATGAATTCAAAGGCCAAGTGTGTCTATTTTTATCCACATGATTAACACGAACCTTCTGCAAACCAAACAAAAACGAAGCCACCATGAAGAATAAATACAAAGCTGTAGGAGAAATTGGTAATGAGACCAGCAACTAGGAATATTAACATACAAAATCATGCTACCACTATTTTGTACCTACCCAAATTGGATAGGTATAAAATAGGCAATCCATTCGTGTAAGTAATTCTTGAAATTACCTTTGAAACACTTCCAAGTTCAGGCAGACAACCACAAGGAATTACCACACCTTATCCACAATAATCCACATTCCGATTCGAGGATCAATTAGAATGACAACAAATGCATAAGAATACTAAAACAATAAATAATGCAAATCTGCATCGTCCCAATGTTGTGGGACCAAATCCTTGTCGACAGAGGAACCAACGCTTAAGCTCTTAAATAAGGAAGCTGGAGCTTATCCATTTTATAGGTCGCCATAAGATAGGGAGGAATTATTTTATCTTGAAAGATAGTTAACACATCACAATCATGCCTTTATTAGCCAATTAGTCATCAATATTGCTACCTTTCCACAAGTGTGTGAGTACTTAAGTAATTGACTTTCCTTAGGAGCTTTTAAGTATTCTTTAAAGTGTAATAAGTGTGCCAATCCCCTGTCAGGCGTTTAGTAACCATCTGAACCAGAGTAAAAGCATCACATTCTATCCAAGTATTCACCAGATTTTTGTCTTCGCATAAATTAAGACTGATCAACAAGGCTTCCGTTTCAGCAATGAGTTGGCATTAATTCTTTTAGAAAAAGCAAAAATGTTCCCATTAGAATCACGCACCAACCCCCCTCCCTCTGCACGCCCAGTAGAGCGATGTGACTCCCATCCACGTTCAATTTAACAAAACGCATAGACAGCTTGATCCACTTAATGAACAAGCATTTATCAACATAGTTTGGAACTTGAAAATTAAAAAAAATTTGCTTAAATTTTTCTCTTTAAAGTGGTACCATCTAACAAACGTAACTTCAGCGCCCTCTTGATATAAAACACAGTTTTCCAAATACTTCTTTTCTTATTAAAACGGAAATCAGGGTACTTACAATAGTTTCTCTCCTCTCGTATATGCCAAATAATCAAAATAAGAACTATGATACCTTCTGACTCAACATCAGCTACTTCCTTAGCTTTTTTTGGATGATATTAAATATAAATATAGTTATTTATAATAACTATCTTTGTTAACGAAAGTTATTTTAGTGGCATGGATTGATGAAAAGGGCATATATGAGGTCATATCTTAATGTGATACTTGCAAGTTATAAAAGAAAGGCTTTAGAAACCTAGAGGAACATTCCACCTCTTCCTCTTCCTCTTTCTGGAGTGAAGTGGATGAATGTTTCATAGATTTCTCGATCTAGGGTAGTTATGATTCTTTATAGGTAATTATAGATAAGTTTATCAATTCAACATACTCTTTATTTTATCAAACAAACCAATATTGTGGTAAAACTTATCAATTTCTGCTTAAAATAAATAGTTAGATTGCATTGGATTTTAAGAACAATACTATTTGATGAAAATAATAGATTGCATCAAGTTTTTTGAAATCTGTTCAAGTAGATTCTTGCATTACTATTAGTACAAATATAATTTTTCATCCATATATAGGCTGACAGAAATATCAACCAGATTTTGAGGGATCTTCTTTAATTTGTAATATGGATTTGGAGGTAATTTGGATAAACAATTACCATTACTCAAATTTATCTATAATAAAATATAGTAATCAAGTATTGACATGGCCCATTATGTAGTTTTATTTCTTAAATAAAATAATTTTATTAAAGTTGAAACCAAAGGTACGTAAGAGGTTGGTCTTAAACATAAACTTTGCAAACCCAAGAGAACGAACCAAGAAGCTAACTATGAGATGGAGTCCTTAAATGAACACATGCACAAAGCAGAAGAAAAATACAAAACAGGGAAATAAAATAAAGTTTCTACAAGCTGAATCATCAAGGAGATAGTAGCAAGAAACTTCAATAAGCCTAGTCTCAAACATTTGCAAAGGCTCTCAGATGGCAGGAGCAAATCAAATCCTCAAAGCTCCTTCGTAAATTGGTTTAGACTTTGAGTGTATGGAACTCAGGAAACAGGGTCATCCCAAAATACTTGTTGAAAGCTCCTTCATTTAGCACTTCAAGCCCGTCCATTGAGATAAAGGTTCATCCACACCCTTAGAGCTTTATGTTCTAAAACTCTTTATCCAACTTTTCCAGCATACCTCTAAGAACAAAGTGTAGTATAACTGCCCCAAAGCTGCCACTGACTTGAAACCAAATCCTAGGATATGTTTAATCCCAACACCAACAAGTAGTCTATGCTGGACATAGTCAAATCTGGGGTTCAAAGAAGTCGATAATAATTAACCACACATGCCCCTCCAAGTTATATGTACAAACAGTGTCAAGGCTCAAAGACCACCACAAAAAACAAGAATGACCACGCTCCATCATGACAATAGAAATAGTAAGTAGTGACAACAAAGCATCCAACATAGAATCATCAAGAGCACATAATAGAAAAAACTTCAAAGCAAAGTAAGCCTAAGAGAAAGAGACAGCACAAAATTCATGACTTAGCCAAACCGAACAACAACTCCAGTAACAGACAAGGGTACTTTATTTTGCCAGGCATTTGCATTCGATCCAGCATACGTATGTCTTTTAAGGAGCAAGGAAGGTCACATTCAAATAAACTAATTTTAATCTAACTCTGAATACCTTTATTGGCTAGCTAATCAGCACTAGAATTACTGTCTTTCCAAATATGAGTTATTTTTTAAGTTAAATTTGTAAGCATCATATAAATTATTTTCAATTAATAGCGTAAATTCTAATCACCCAAAGAAGCAATAGTAATTATTTGAACCTAATTATAGCATCATATTTCAACTAAATATTTTGTAAACAAATTTCTTTACACAAGGTAAGCCGCAATAAAAGTGCTTTAATTATGCAACATTATTTAAGTGTAAATAAATGATAAGATATAAACACTATTTTCTTGGTTTTGAGTTTATGAATGAAGCTACAACAGAGGTTAAACTGATAGTCTCAAGTGAAGATTGTTAAGCATTAACTAGTCTAATTTTAATGACCAAGACGAAATGGTGCAACTTTTTTGGCTGATGTGCTTGATTAAGTGCTGGTTCTTCCCTAATTTTTTGGCTGATTAAATGCTTGATTAAATGCTGGTTCTTTCCTCGTAAAGCAACTCTTAGGAAATAGCTTCAAAAGTGTGGATTGGTTATTTTTTACTGTTTAGCATAATATAATTACTAGTTTGTCCTTTCCTTCGATCACCGCTAATTTCCCACTAACTCATTGTCGCATGCTCGTCCACCAACTATCCTCCAACCATTGCTTACTATGTTGATGTCATGCAACAACAACAACAATAGTAGCTTCCTTGATATCAATTTCTGTGATAACCCGACGCCGGTTCAGCGGAAATTGTCCCGACATTTAGGTGTTCACTTTCCGCATGATCATATTGAGCAATTTAAGAAAAAAGGAAATACACATGCAAAAATCAAGAGATATTTCTCATTCATTTAATATTTCATATTACAAAAATTTTCAACGTTCCTCTTTACAAAGTTCATAAAAAATGAATTGAAACAAGAAAAAAAATAAAAAAAGAGGAAAAGTAGAGCAGTGCCATAGATCCATCGACAAATTAATAATTTAAGTTTTAAAGTTCTCGTTCAAACTCTCCCAGAAGTATCTGACCTGGTATTGTACATAAAATAATACTGGGATTGGAATTCCCAATAATTAGAGAATACTCTAAGTACCGCATTAAATAAAATAATATTACATTTTATAATAGCAGAAATGCGATTAACAGATAAAAGGATATAATAAAATGTAGGAAGAATAAGAAAATAACGTAAACTGAGTAAAATTTTTCTGCAACAAGTATTATCACAAATATGTTGGTTAACTTTATATTTTTTTTAATAACCAATCACGAATGTTACTGATATCATTTTTCAGTAACAACCACGAATAAAATGATGTTGGTTACTTGATATTTTTTTTTCAATAACCAACCATGAATATTGCTGATGTCATTTTTTTCAGTAACAACCACGAATAAAAGGATGTTGATTACTTGATGTCTTTTTTCCATTTAACCAATCACGAATAAAAGGATGTTGGTTACTTTATATCTTTTTTTCTATTTAACCAACCACGAATGAAAGGATGTTGGTTACTTGATGTCTTTTTTCCAATAATTAACCACGAATGTTACTGAGATTATTTTTCCAGTAACAACTACGAATAAAATAATGTTGGTTCCGAACAATCAACCAAGCTTTAATATGAATCTGGCTCAAAGCGAAGCTAGGCAGTAGCAAAGTGCAAAAAAAAAGTAATATATGTCATGTATTGAGTACCTTTTTCTTTAAGTTCAAATGTGCAATAGTTCGACTGAATCTGTCTTTAGTTTTGAATATTTTAAATTAGTTTTTTAAAAATATGATATATTTTTAGGGTTTTTATTTTGTTATTTTCTATTTTGTTTTTCATTCATTTTTTTTTATAGAAAATAGCATTTTTAAGTCTCTGAGGGTATTAATTATATTGGATATATTATTATAAGAATGCAAGGAAAACAGAATGGAAATGGCTGTAAAAATGTGCGGAATGTAATAATAATTATAAGATGTAAAAATGAAAATGCTTGAATTGAAATTGACATAATGGAAATAATAATTATTTAATAACATTTGTACTATTCTCATTATTAATTAATGAGAACAATAATAATGTGTATGATTAATATTTGTATTTTTATTTTTATAACAATGATTAAGTATATAAAAAGAAATACATAAAAAAATAATATTAGCAAAATCTCTCCTCAAATTCCTTCCTCCTTTCCCTTCTCCTCTTACCTCGGTTAGAGTTGCTGGAAAAATGAGGGAGGTCGAACATAGATGAAGTAAGCCGAAGGGGTTGCCGAAGTGGGGAGGCCAAAGAGGAGGCTGGCTAGGTGGTTTGGAGGGCCGGAAAGGGGTGGTCGGGCTGGCTGGGAAGGGGGAGGTGCTGCTACTGTTGTAGGGAAGGTGAGAAAGTGGGGGGTTTAAATAGAGGAAGGGGGAGAAGAGGGAGAGTCGGCCCAGGGCAAGCCCTCCTGGCGCTAAACAGGCGGAACTTCCGCCTCTTTGGCAATTGGGAATCGGGGGGAGAGGGAGAAAGAATTTCTCAAGGAAAATTTTAAAAAATTTACTTATAAAGTTAAATTTTTTGTATTTTTATGCCGTTTGGGTTACCAAAAATAACGAAACTTGATACCGAGGTATGTTACAATGTAATGAACACCATTGCGCCAAAAATTTTCGATTTGGAGCAATATTTTATTTTTAATTTATTTCTGAAGTTTTAAATTTCGAAAATTAACTGAGATCAAACCGGCGCTCCGAAATTTATGAAACTTCTTGAGCAATCTTTAAATAATATTCTTAACATAATGACATGAAAATTGATGAATTCAGACACGTGCTTTAATGTTCTTGATTTATTGAATTTAAAAAGTTTAGAAAAAATAAAGTGAGAGTTTCTGTTATCTAGTTTTTTACCCAAATTAGGGCACTTTGATCTAAAATTTATTCTCATCTAAATATATTTTTTGTTTGCCATAATTTGAAGTTCCCAAGGATCCTGATGTTAGAGTCAGGATTTTGACTTAATTTGCAAAGTAACGATATTGGGTCGCTACAATTTCACAGCAGCTTTTGACATTTACAGTAATCCCAAACAAAGCCTAAGAAAAAGTTCTAATGATTTTATTTATTTTAATATATGTTCTAGTCTCTTTATATATTATGCCTTGGGGAAACAATAATATTACAAACACAGATATTGTATTGATTATTTTTTTTATATATTAGAATTTGCATATTGATATTTAAAGAAACAAAAGGCCCTTCATAAATCCTTCAAATAAAGAAAATGTCTTAACATCATCTTCCAAATTTAATTTTGCATGTGTATATGTAGTCCTTGAATTTGCTTATTGAGTGGAGCATTTATCTGCTTACAGGAGTAAAAGAATTGAGCTTGAGTAGCTTAGCTTGTGTTTGTGTTTGTGTTTGTCTTGTTTTGTTTGATATCTGTTTGCTCTCAGCACAAGCTCATTTATGTCTGAACTGATCTCAAATTCAAATATAACCTCATTATTGTTTAGCTTTTATCAAGCCAAAGTCCAACTCATATTTTGATATTACAAAGAACTACAGTAATTAATTTTCATATTTTTAGACATCGATCTTCATGTATGTGACAAAAAAATTAAGTTTTATTTTCATCACACAATGTTTACTATTTACAAAATAAGTACATTCATGTTCATGTTTCAAAAGTGTATCACCTAACGGCTTATGAAGGATTTTAAGTTTGGTGAGGTGAGAGTTTTTTAATTGTAAATATTAAAATTTGAGTGATAGATATGCATTATTTAATGATTTTTGTTGTTTTATATGTTAAGGCCTCTATATTATAACCATTTTACATATATAAATAAATAAATAAATAAAATTGAATTTATAAATTTATGATTGAGCTATTAATGAGCAAACACTGTCGTACATGACATTGTGCATGCTTGGCTTGATAAAGAATTAAATTTCAAATTTGTGTTCTCACTAGTTATTCGATCTAGTTGAACCCAAGTTTTTTGATGAGCTGAACATGAGTTATTTTTGAACAACAAGCTTTTATAACAACCTTTTCTTTGCCAAATAAATCTTTAAATATTTTCTTAAACACATTGTACTTTCTTATGTGGATATTATTCTTATTAAGATATTGGAGATGAGGTTGAGTTGTGGAGAAGAATCTAAAGGTTTCCATTTTGGTAGATCTAAAATGAAATATACGAGTAATGTGATAAACATGATTCAGTTTGTAGGATGCAATGGAGGAGCGTTTTTTGGGGTTTTGTTTGATTGAAAATTCACTTAAAGGAAAATTCAATAGAAGAGCTATAAGTCTAATTATTTTATGAGTGGAATGTTGGCTAGCAAAGCAGAAGTAAAGGTATGCTGAGAAATGAGTTCATTCATGAAAAAATTGAAATTACTTCAATTGAGGATATGTTTAGAAAAAATTATTCTATATGGTTTGAACATATTATACATAGACTGTTAGATGCAATGATTAGAAGAATTGAGTAAAAAGAATTTGCTATTGTTAAAAAGGAAGATTAAGATCAAAACATGCATGATAAAAAACTATTAAGTGTGATCTCAAATACATGGCACATAGGGGAGTTTTACACAATGGAGATAAGTATTTATATTTTTGATTCAAATACTTGAAACTTAAGTGGAAATAAGGCTTGGTGTTGTTGTTATATCGTTGTTCCTATTATGCCACCTTTGTGTTTTTTTTTGTATTTTCCTTAGTTGGCTTTTTTTGTTATCTAGTAACTCTTAACTTTGTTTTGTTGTTTAAGTTTTGTTTTTAGCAATGTTATCAAATTCGTAGCAGTTTTGTTGCTTAAATTTTAATGGGCTTACTTTTTTGTTTTTAATAGGTTCATTGCGGAGATGTAGAGTTAGAGAAGAAAATAGAAGAAAAAATTGACCAGTTTATGGTTTGGATAGAGAAACATCCTAACAGGAAATGCCAGGTTTAAAGTTATCTCATCAAAAGATGTTTGAATAATCATCTTTTTTATTTGCTTTCTATGCAAGCCATCAAAATCGTCAGGCCTCAGGATTTACCATTAAAAGGGGTTTTATTTCGCACTCTATAGAAGCATTTGTTTTATGCAGTGGCATTTTAACTGTGGTCTAATGAGTGCAGATATCTTTGTCTTTCTATGAAGTCAAAAACAAGCAGCCAACCTGGTTTAGTAACAAAATTGAGCGCTTATATTGGGAACAATGGTACATAAATTTGCATGTAGCAACCCCCAAAACTCACAGCAAATCTCATCACAGCAAAGCTCCCTTAAATTCTGAAGGTATTTTTCTTTTCCTTTTTATTGATATGTAAGCAAAACTTGGTGCGACAATAGACATTCTTATTGCTAGTTGTTTAAGAACCAGGTTGGATCCTATCCGATTAGGATGGCAATTTCATTGTGTAAATGTGCCAATCTGAGACATTGTTTTTTAAATTGAATGGTTGAAATTTATTTAACTACATTTTAAACAAAACAATCTTGGCTTTACGTGAAGAGTTCAATTGTTCAAAGTGGAAGTAAATGGCTTTATGGATACTTATAAGTAGTAGCGCTTTTGAGAGATAGTGCTGGTCCTTTGACTATTCTTTTGGAAGAGAATTTTTTTTTGTTGTTGCATGCTTACCACTATAATCAACATTTTTTACATAGGTAATACCTCTAATCAAATAACAATTTGCCTAATTATCAGTTAAATCCTTTTTTACATCAAAACTACCTCTAAAACCTCTCTCAGCTGAAGTGATGAATCTTGGTTATCTAAGAAACTTTAAGTTCCTATAAGAAACAATACTGCTCCCGCAACCTCCCTAAGCTTTTGCTAACTACTCGCCTAAAATATTTTACAATAATTCTAACTAGTGGTAACCTATGTTCGACTATCGTCTCACTAGCGCAACTCTCTTTCTTTGGGAGCTTATTTGCATGCCGGCTCTCATATTGAATATCTTTTGGATCATTTGGAGCCTTTGTCATAGCCTCACCTTGTTTGGACTGTTAAGAAATTGGATTCAAGGGATGTAATAGAGAGGTTTCAAGTGGTTGTTTTGATGCATTATAATCCGGGGTTGGAGACCGTGGATGGGGAAACTGAGGAACATAATTGAGTCATGCATGATCTCGATCCAGGAAACACTGTCGAAGCTGAAGGACATTCCTAATCATGGGAATGCTTAGGATGATGTGAACTGCGCTGTCAGTCGATCTGCCAGTTAACGGTTATGTGGAGAAGAAAGCGGGTAGGACTGCCGAGCAGATTTCCGATGCAACCACCAATGTTGATGTGGAGCTTGTCATAAACGGAAGTAGTGTTGGGCCGGTGCTCAATTTCTTTTTATTTTTTGCTATTAATAGTCTCTTACATGGCTAGATAGAGATGAAGGATTCCTTAATCTTGAGTTTGATTGGGGATTTACTAATTTTGTATTACTTGACGACCACGTGCACTTGCGTGTAGATCACAGACGATAAATATATATATATATATATATATATTACAAAATCATCCACCATGTTTTTGGCACGATTGTCGAGGAACAATGAATAATATTAGAGAAATCTTCTAATTTAGTGATTTGAACACATTTTCATATATTTTCTTTGTTAAATTAGTTTTTCTTTCATTATTTTCTTTTATCATTTGTTTGTATACATTTGTGCAAAATATTTTCTTTTTCTGTGTTTGCTTAGTTATAAACAAAAACATAAAAATATGGAATATAACTGAATTGTGTTGTGTAATTTGGTAGTGAATGCAAAATAGAGGAACTGAAAATCTGATTTTTGATCCCGAAATCGAGCGTACCCTAAGACAGCTTAGAGCACAATTAAGATTAGAACTGAACTCGAGATAAATCGCTGAAAACAACCTAGGATAAGTACACCAGAAAAATCAGAGGAGAGCGCTTAGGGATTATGCCTTACCAACGGTAGGAGGTATACCCAATGCAATAGTATCATCGAATATTCAGGCCAATAATTTTAAGATCAAACCTGCAACTTTACAAATGATACAAAATTCTCAATTTTGTGGACTGCCCAGTGAGAATCCAAACATTCATATATCTCAAATTTCTAAGAAATTTGTGATACATTTAAGTACAACATTGTCATTGACTATGCAATTAGATTGAGATTATTTCCATTCTCCAATAGGGATAGAGCAAAGAGCTGGTTAATCTCACAACCAGGTGACTCCATAAACTATTGGGATGAGTTAGCACAAAGATTCATTGCAAAATACTTCCCACCTTCAAAAATAGCTAGGCTAAGGAATAAAATATCCAATTATATTCAGCAAGAGGGAGAAATTCTCTAGGATAGTTAGGAAAGGTTTAAGGAACTCCTAAGATGTTGCTCGCACCATGGTTTTCCATTGTGGTTGCAAGTACAAACATTTTATAAAGAACTAAATGCACATACTAGAACTCTAATAAATACAGCCACAGGAAGGTCTTTAAACAGTAAAACAGAAGAGTAAGCTTATAATTTTTAAGAGGAAATGGCAACAAACTCATACCAACAGCCCACTAAGAGGCTAAATCAGAATAGGAGAGATCAAGTTAATTTGACATACCCAGATAGGACAACTTCAGAGAGAAAATTTGTCCTTAAATCATAGGCTTGCAACTATGTTATAGTTAACGTAGCTATGGAAGTGATGTGAGAATGGGGCATTTGAGTGTGAATTGCAACCTAAAGAACCCGTTCGCACATTCAAATACTGAACAAGTAAACTTTCTGAGAAACAATTACAATTTCACTCAAACTCAAAAAAATCCATACTCGAATACTTATAACAATGAGTGGAAGAATCACCCAAACATTTCATGGAATAATGATAATGGAGGATTCCAATCGCAATTTTAGTTAAACAATCAACAACATAATTGACAAGTAAATCATTTTAATAACCCAGGGTAGCAAATGTATAAACAATAAGAGTTTGGATTAGAAAGCCCTTTCAATGTATTTAAGGGTGAAACACTTTAGTTTATGCAGAGGACAGAGGCCACCCTGACTTGACAAATAGACCCCAAGGGACATTCTCTAGTTCCACTGAAATTAATCCTAAGGAGATGGTGAGCGCCATTCAAACTAATGATGTAAGTTTAGGGGAGGAGAAGTTGAAAGAATCAATGTTGAATGAATCTGATAATTGCAGTAACAATCCACTTAGAATGCAACCTGAATATGAAAAGAATTTAGGAAGAACAACTCACTGTATACCTGAGATTACACATTATAGAGATTTGATGCCCCAAACTGAAGGACCCTAGTATATTTAATATTCATTGTGTGATAGAAGGGGAGATTTTCATATATCCCTTGTGTGATCTAGGGGCGTTGGTAAATATAATGTTGTATCATATATACCAGCAATTAGGGTTGAGAGGAATGCAAGACATTCCTGTAGTCCTCAAATTTGCAAATATAGATTCTATGACTCCTGTAGGCATGCTTGAAGGTATGACAGTCAAAATTGGGAGTTTTAAAATACTGACTGATTTTATAATTCATGAATTGGATCAGTGGAAATAGAATTCGACCATTTTTTTGGAAGACCATTTTTAGCTACAACTAGAGCAATTATTGATGTGGAAAGAGGAATAATGAAAATTAGAGTAAATGGTAAAGAAGAGGGGGTTGACTTAATGAATGCTTTAAACAAACAGAAAAAGTTATATTTAAGGAGAAAAAGGAAAAGTGAAGAAATGAATTATGAAGGAAAATGGATGAAAGAGCTTGAAAGACTTGAATATGAAACAGAATGAGCGGATTAGTGCTGAGTCTAATTGGGAGAAAAATCCTCATCTGAAAGATTGATGGACCTATATTAATAATGAAAAGGAAAATGAGGAGAGGAAAAAGGAAAATTAAAAATTTTATGTGTTGATTTGGAAGAGGAATACTCTAAAAATAATTCTTGGGTAGAAAGAGGGGAAGAGAGCACAACTAGTGAGAATACCGAAACTTTAACTGAACAAGCTAGTGCCCACCCCAAGATGATAAACAAGATGTGAAAGGAGGTTATAAAGAAACAACTAAAACCTTGAATTTAGAATGGTCTAGCTAAGATTATTAAACCAAATGCTTATGGGAGGAAACTCATATTAGTTATTTTAGTTATTGCTTGAGTAGTTTATTTTAAAAAAAAAGATGGACACTTGATCAATGGAGAAATTTTTTTTTAGTAATTGGCGGCCTACTGGGTGTTCCAGCGCGCAGCAGTGCCCATCCAATGAGAACTAGGCTCTACAACGCGCCTTTAGCAAAAGTTGGGCGCTACAACGTGCCGTAGCACTCTATGCCCAAATTGCACTTAATTCTTCTAGGGAACCTGGACTGTAAAGCGTGCCAGAGAAGTTGTTTGAGGGTGGAAAGTAAAATGAGGGTCATAAGAGCTTTTGTTCTTTAGTCTCCCAATGTTTTGACTAATAAATCACATTAAAAGTGGGCTGATTGGACCTTTTGACCTACCTATAAGTAGAAGATACTTGTAAAGGCAGTTTGAAATTTTTAGAATTATTTTTTTTCTGCTGTCTTTAAATACCCCTAGGATGCATAGAGACGTTCACTCATAGAAATTGCTTAATATCTGACCTCTCCATTCCTTCTTATTTCAATTAATTAAGGAATTCCTTCATAATGGCCTCTAGAAAGAAAGAAATTGTGGGAAAAGCGCTGCTTCTTCCACAAGAGGGGATTTCAACGCCTAAAGATTTGCTTCACTGGAGGCAGAGCAGAGATTCTTCTAGATTACAAAGAGAAAATTAATACCAGAATGAGGCTTTGTTGAACCATGTATCAATTTCTGCAGAGATTGTAATGAAAAGAAAATGGAACCTTGTTTGCGGTCATCCAGGACCCATTTTCATATCTTTGGTTCAAGAAGTTTATGCTAATGCTATTAATGCTAGAATGAGAATCATTTTTGTTAGAGGGAAAAGTGTAGACTTCAGTGATTGGGCAATAATGGAACACTATAGACTAGAATATGTAGGAAATTGTTCCTACACCTGTTACCTGAATTTTGAATTTGATCATGCTGATGTTGCCTATGCCTTGACTGAACATCACACTGCTTGGAAGGGGGATTATGCTAATATTCTTAGAGCTACACTTACCCTTACTTCCAGTGCCTGGCATACTCTTATCTCGAGTCAGATAAATGCCAACTGGACATCTTAGTGATGTCACGAGAGCATGAACTGTGCTGAACTATGTAATTCAAAATCTAGGATCCATAGGCATAGCAACATTACTTCTTAGCCAACTTTGAAATGCACTAATGGGTAGCTGTGCAGCATTGGCTTTTGGGTCACTGATTACTGAGTTTTGCACAGCTTAAGGGGTTAACATTCAAGACGATGAACCACATTTAATACATCGAGCACTGCTAACATTAAAGAACATATGAAGAACTTATACTGAAGAAGAATTAAAGAAGCGGCAAAGAGCAGGATACGGGAAAAGGACTTCCGCTGCAGCTGAGTAGTAAGGTGAGTTAAAGAATCTGCAAAGGCGTATGGAACGATTGGAGAAACACCAACGACAAGCAGGAAAATGGATTGACAAGAGAGTGTCATACTTTTAGGACACAATGCATAATCTATTTACGTATACTAATGAGTTCAACAACACTCTTGGTAACATATTTGCAAATTGGCATTTGCATGGTGGTTGTGGAGATGCAATTTTCCCTACCCCGCCAATAATCTTGGAACCCCCAATTTAACCTTGACCTACACTTGACAAAGACGATGAAGGCGAATATGATGATTATGATGACGAATGAACAGGTGGTAGTTTCTTTTTTGTGTTTTAGTTTCTTTTTTTTTCTTTTCATTATTTTTGTAGTGAGTAGTAATAAAATTCCTACTCATTTTTGTATGATATTGTTTAATCAATATTATTTCTGATTGGAAGCTATGCTCATAAGAATTTTTGTTCTTTTAAAAATCTGAGTAACAATAATAGGAGATTAGTGAGTTCTTGAGTTGGGAAATGTGATAATTGTGAAAGCAAAATTCAAAACAAGGCAAAATAGAAAAAAATAGGGCAAATTTGAAAATTGCTCAACAAAAATTCTCAATTTAGTGGAATGATGAAAGAAACTAAGTGTGGGGGAGATATTGTTAGGAAGAATGGACTAAAGTGGATCAAAATCGGGGGGAGGGGGGTGCTAAGCTGCTGAAGTGCTTCATGAATGTAATGTGCAAGCTAAGAAAAGTATCTCTCCCTCAAATAAAAATAATATATTTCATAAGTAGAAGCACATATGGCACATAAGAATCCCCAAAATATGAACCACTGTAAGTTCTCGCTAAAGAACAACCAACTCTCACACTCAAGTCTAAATTAATCATGAAATTAAGCATAGAAAAGTGAGGACAATTAATAGTGAGTCTCATGAAACCCAACGTTGCTTGGTAGAGAAAGTATGAACACAAGGATCACAAATGCCCATAGTTAAGAATCACACTGATTATCTTAAGCAAATTAAACTCAGATTAGCAAGACACTAATATCTTTGAGTAAGCATTTCTTCTTAGAGACAACTATTTGAGCAGCTTCATAGAGGATGAGTAAGAAGTTAAGTATGGGAGTATGATGAACCTAATATTTATATATGTTCTTTTAGTAAAAATTAGTGTTTTTAGATAAGATATTTGTTACTTAAGCTATGTTTGTATGTTTTATTATTTTTTCAGCACAAGAGACAAGTGATCAAAGGGAAGTGATCGATATGCAATCAAAGAGTTAGGCGCTACAGTGCACCGCAGCGCCTGATCAATGCAAACGAAGCGCTCCAACGCGCTGCAATGCTTGATTAGCGAAAGTAAAGCGTTACAGCTCGCTGCAGCTCCAGCCCAGCGAAGGTCAAGCTTCACAACGCACCTTTAAAACTAAACGTGACCTGGGCCATTTAATGCAGACCGAGCCATGGGCTACCAGGCACGTTCTGGCGCCCGTGGTCCTGAAACCTCTCCTAACTGCTTGTACCGATCTGATATTAGAATCTAGATTTTCCCAGTAAAACTAAATAGTTGGGAGTTCAAGGGAATTAATTTATTAATCCTTTCAGTTTCCAAAGTTGATTGAGGAGAGAAAAAGTTAGAAATTAATCCCCTTCAACTCCCAAAATAGATTCAAAGGGGAATATTCAAGGAATTAGCAATTAAAACCCCAGCTCCCAAGATTGATTAAGTGGAAAAAAGAAATTAAGAAAAGGTGAGGAATTAATTGATTCAGCCACCTAGGCTGAATATTAATTTAATCAATAAGCAAGCCTCAGGAAAACAATAAGGATCTTTTGGACCCCTCAAGAAGGACAAAAACCCTAGTAGCAAGAAAATTATTCAAGTTTTTTGTGAGAAATCTTGCATCAAAGAAGAAAAAAGAGGAAGTAGCATCAATGAAGAAGAAAAGAGAACTGGAAGGAGAGAAGGCAAGGAGAATGCATGAAAGTTATTCCCTAGTATCGTATCTCTAACCTAGCTTATATCTGTTTCTTTTCTTTTAGAACTCTATGAGTTCCTCGTGATGTATATATATTTATTTCTGTATGTTTATTTTAATGGTAGCCTAAACTCCCACTTGGGGAGGGGTAGGTTGAGAACTATGTAATGTATATCTTTGTGATGTAATGAAATTCTTTATATTAATGAAGTTTTGTGTTTCCTGTGTTGAAAAATTATGTGTTTATTCATGAAGGAAAGAATGAAAGGAATGAATTAATTAATATAAAAATATTAAAAAGAGATTTTAATAGTAAATCCTTCAGTGAGCTATATACTCATCCCTGATTTAAAATAAGCGAACTAGAAGCGTGAAAGCTGCAGATGACGTGACATAAGTTCGCAGAGCTTCATGCTCGTTCATTGCTTGAAACCAAAGATTTGACACATTATAGTAAAGAATAACTTGAACAATTCTCCAAACTCCATAGCTCAATTTAGGACTTAAATACAGAGATTTGAGCATGTTAAGCCGTGAACGATGTGACATAAATTCACAGAGTTTCATCACTCATCTCTATGTTAAAGTACAAAAATTTGATATATGTGAGCCAAGAATAACTGATTCATAGAACTTTACTGCTCACTCATTAACTGAGGAAACTTGGTGCTCGATAAGCCGTGAGCGATGTGATATAAAGTCACAGAGCTTCGTGGCTCATTTTCTTAGCTGAGGCAAGAGTAGATGTGTGTTAGCCGTGAACGGATCAGGATTTTGTAATCACACAATAAAATTGTAAATAGTATCACTTTGATGTAAGGATGATTTTTATCACTAAATGATCACAAAATTACTTATGTGATAAAAGATATTCAACTTTGATGGATGGATTATTACCAATACACATAATACAAGTGAGTTTAATGATTTAAAAATAATATCAATTACACATTCATTTTTCATGTTAGTAAATCTAAGATTTGATATTCTTTAAAGAGGATAAAGAGCTAAAAAATGATAGGATCGGATGACGTCTCTCTAGATGTATGAAAATGTTTGGGTGATGAAGGAATTTTTTGGCTTACGAAGTTATTTAATATTATTTTGAAGAATAAAAATATGTCAGATGAGTAGAGAAAGGGTGTTGTTATACTTTTTACTAGAGTAAAGATGATGCTCAAGATTGTGCTAATTATAGAAGAATCAAGTTAATGTGTCATACATTGAATCTTTGGGAGAGAGTAATTGAATATAAATTACAAAGGAATACTTGTATTTCTCAAAATCAATTTGATTTTATGCCAGGTAGATACAACATATATTAAGGGATTTGATGAAAAATTTAAAAACAGAAAAGATCTTCATTTAATTTTTATTGATCTTGAAATGACTTATGATAAAGTATTAGGAGAAGTTTTTTAAAGAGTTTTGGAGAGAAAAGAGATTTGTGTTGCTTATATTGATATTATTAGAGATGTATATAATGAGGCTGCAACTTGTGTTCAATCGCAAGGTGGCTTGTCTAATGATGTTCCTGTTATTATTGGATTATATTAAGACTCAATTCTCAGCCTATTTATTTTTTCTTTAATCATGAAAGTTCTAATTAAGCACATTTAAGAGGAGAATCTTGTTGCATGTTATTTGCATATGATAATTTTTTAATTGAAATGATTGGGGATGGAGTTAAAGAAAAATTTGAGTTGTAGAGGACTTTAGAACCTAAAGGTTTTTGTCTTAGTAGATCTAAAACAAAATATATGGATTGCAAGTTCAATTGTATTATAAGCACTAATCTAAAGAACATAACTTTTGAGGACCATGTGATAAAAAAGGGCGAGACATTCAAGTACCTTGATTCAATTATTTAAAATATGGAGAATTAAAGAGTGATGTGATTAATAGGATCCAAGCTGGTTGGATGAAATGGAGTAGCTCTTATGGAATGTTGTGCAATCTAAAAATCTCACTCCAAATTAAAGGAAATTTTTATAGAGTAGTTATACGACCAGCTATGTTACATGGGGTTGAATGTTAGCCATCAAAGAATAAACTTGCCGATAAAATAAGTGTTACATTGACATGGATGCTTAGGTGGATGAGTGGGTATAGTCGTAAGTATAGAATGAGAAATTAGTTTTATCAGTAGCAAGGTTGGTGGATAACATTAGAGAATGTTGTTTTAGATGGTTCGGGTATATTAAGCGTATACCTTGCAATGGCCTGTTTGAAAAATTGAGTTTATGAATTTTGTCCATATTAAAAGAGGAAGGTTAAAAAAAGTCATGGGATGAAACTATTAGGAAATATCTTCTCTATTTAAAACTTAGGGAGGGGCTTCTATTTGATTGTGCATAGTAGAAACAAATAATTCATGTAGCCAACCCCACTTAGTGGGATTAAGGCTTGATGTTGTTATTATTATTGTTGTTGTTGTTTATATTGATTTTGCTTTTTAAAATTTTCCACATGCATTCTTCTTTTCAGTAATTAACTTTGATGATTTTGTGAATGTGTCCCAGAAGATGAGCTGGAAGAGAGGAGTTCACACCGTGCTTCCCTCGAGGCCTCATTGCGTGAAGTTCTGTTCCATATCATAAAATTTGTTAATGATAAGAAGGACCACATCCCTCCAATACCAAATAACGAAGTTATATCCTTCCCATATGAGATTACAGTTCCAAGGTTTGTACCTACTTCCCTGAAATATTTGTTCGTGTTCAAGAAAAATTCAGAAAAAGGAAACATTTCCACAGCATTTCAAAAGTATGGAAAATATGTGTACTTAACTTTCAACTGCCTGTACTATGCTCTCATCTTTCTGACTAATTCTCTTTTATGCGCCTTAATTTTGATCTTAGAGTTTATTTCTATTTGATACTTTAAATCGTGGGGGTTCTTTCATATATACCACTAAAATTTTTTCATATTACTGTTAACCATGTTTTTTTCCAAACATGTTGAATGACAATAGATGATTATAGTGTTTGTGGTCATCGATGAAGAGCTCAAATCGGGCTTTGCGGTCATCGATGAAGAGGCTCACATTGGGCTTCTTTTGTCTTCCGTCTCTCACATGCAGTTGTCCGTTGCCCATACATGATCCCACAATATCCCTCACCTGGAGTTGTCGTCAACAGTTGCTAATGCCGTAATTAATTATGCACTCAGTCAAGCACACATGCAACTGCCTTTCCTCCTGAAGACACGGTATATTAAATATGCAGCCCTCTGGCAACATCAAAACCCCATGTCAACTCCAGTATGTGCAATTCACTAATTCGACATGAATGTAAGCCGCACATCCCGTGCTAACTTCAATCCACATGCAAACCACCAGTTCAAAGCACGCGCGGCTCAACCTGCTTCTTTCTGACTGACATCATTCTGTTAATCCATGACTTGGGGAATCAGTGTTGATGAGGACCACTTTGAGCTTTGCTTCATCCCTCAGATGCAGCTGCCCTGTTGTTGCTCACACACGATCCCATGATCTTCCAATCATGTACACATCTGAAGTTGTCATCAATAGCTGCAGTTAATGTCACACATAGTCAAGCACACATGCATCCGCCTTTTCTCCTATGCATCTCTCACTCCTGATTAAGACATTCTAGCAATATGCACATGGACTATGGAAAATACGTACGCATCTCAAAGAAATATGTGTGCAACCATGCAACGACTCTAGTTCATGTGCAAATCGTCGTTCCAATACTCATTTTAGTGGCTCAACCCTATGTCGACTCCAATCCACGTACAATCCGCCTATTCAAAATGCACGCATGCAGCGCAAACCCACATTGACTCGAGCCCTGTGCACAAACCACTGCACATCCTTGTTTCTTCTTCCTGACCACAATTGCTCTTTAAATATACAGCGCTGAGATTAATTATAGTAATAATATTATTGCAGTTATTATTTGAGAAGAAAGAGAACAAAAAGAGTGAATCGGAAATTATATTTACAGGACTTAACTGTCAAAACTTACATCTTTCAAGTACAAAACACTGTTCTCAAATTCACACACTCTAAGCACAATTGGCTCTCAAATGCTCACAGCTCTCATAGCTCACACACTCAAAACAAAATGCATCTCTCAAGGCTCATACATTCGGAGTACTGGATCTCTCATTGCGCTCTCATCTGAAATTTGCTTTGATTTTTGAGGTCATAAAGTACCTATCATTCTCCTACCAGTGGCAATTTGCATGCAAACAAAAAGGAATCAGAATGCTTTAATAAAATGCATTGTAAACATATATGCATGAAGATTGTAAAATAAAATAAAATAACTTAATAGATCAAGTGAAAGCTAAGAACCTAGATTGCTCTGATCTCAAGTATGTGATTATAGTTGAGTTATTCTAAATTTGATATTCTGATTTATAGTTGATTTAAATGATCCTAATCAAATCGTATTAAATGTGTTGTTCGATTATTACAGTAATTTAAATGACACTAAGTGTATCATTGTCATGATTCATAGTTGACATAATTGATCTTAGTAGAATCATTCTAAGTTAATTATTTTGATTCCTAGTAGATCACAGTGATCCTAGTTGAATTGTTAAGTTAAATTATTTCAGATGCATTGATTCCTTAACGATTTGAACAATTTTAATTTTAATTTTAAGTTTAAAGATATGATTTCTATTTGATCTTAAGTTGAATCATGTTGAGCTAAATAAATTGATTCCTATAAGATCCAAATGATCATAATTCAATCATTTAATAGATCAAACTCTCTGATGATTCAATTGATCATAGGATAACTAAACCCTACTAAGTTATGAAGTGTAGATTTTGAAGATCTAAGATTTCTAAACTTACACATTTGTACCATGGACTATCTTAATTAAAGGACTAAGGTTGTAAAGACTTTCTAGCCTGAACATTCTAACAGATGTAAGCTTGGTTACATATTTAAATTTCTTACTTTCTAAAGGCTTTAAGTTTTATCTTAAATTTGAGCTTGTGCATTCTAATGAACGAGAGCTACTATAAATCAAGCATCAAGCCTATTAACGAATGCATGCTCAAACCAACCTAAACACGGGCAAATACCATTGCTTTTGAGTTCTATAATTCTAACCAAAACTACCAAACAGTCAACTTAAAATTATATTGTTTGAGATGTCTATTATTTCGTGGAGATTCTAATTAACTATATAGCTATGGTTGCTTTTGAATCTCTAGTGGTCATGTCTAGAATCTCTAAACCCAAGTGGCTGTTCTCTCTATATTGCTAAACAATTTTGTGAGATGGTATGATTAGCCCTTTGCCAATATTTGAAATGATGCTGAAATCAAGAACCGAGCCTTTAATACATTCTACCTAATTTTTTTATGATATTTGAAATGAGTTAAGCATGATTGTTGACCATAAACTTTGAATTTTGCGAACAAAACCTCATTTGATGATGAGAAATTGGATTGCAAATTGGCTCAAGATGACAAAACTAGTATCTTGGACAAGCTACTTCTGTCTATACCCCTAATCAAACCGTCTTATGTTATTCAATTACACTCATTAATAAAGAGTTCTCTTCATATAGGAGGGGTAATTATAATCATTCTCCTATGTATGCATGTATATATGTGTGCATGTTATTCATCACACCTCATTCTCTGGTAAAATCTATGCAATTCATCTACCCTGAATGATCTTTCTGTATCTTAATGTACCTGCTAGTATAGCTTTGTTCTCATGTAAAAAAAAAATTGTTTTGTTGTTCCTGTATCATTATCCACATTTTTTGTTTTAAGAAACTTCTTATAACATCATTTTAACTATGTTGATCTTGCAGTTCATCGGATTCATCGTTTGGATGGCACACTGATGTTTTAAAGAGGATGCTTCAGACTGGACATCCGACTATGTCATAAGAATCTCTTCATTTCAGGATTTATGGATTTTGCATCTCTTTTCAGGTATTGGCACAACACCATGCGTAGGTGATTGAAAAAGATGAATGTGGATAATTTGTAGATAGGACCTCACCTTATTCTGCATATGTAATATTTATATATATAATTTTTTCTTGCCAAAATTTAAGGTTGATTAAGTTCTAATTTAGTAAATATGAATGAATATGTTAAATATATAATATATAAATATTTGGGTTGTTTGCATGTATATCTTCCCCAAGATAAGGGAAATATGAACTTGGGCATTTATTTGCTCTGACTAGTAGCAGAATTCAATGGTCCATAAATACAACATACAAGATTCTCATCTTTGCTATGCAGGTCATGGTTATTATTTATTTATATATGTATTTGATAAAACTGTTGCATTTTATAAATTTAACAAAAAATGAGTACACAGAAATGGAATTTATGATCTTAGAAAAATAAACCATAAAGTAAAAGAAAACAAAGAAAGAAAAAAACAAGAAAGCGGTCACTAGGCTTCACAGGATCCAAGAACCCAACAACTGAAAATTGCTACTCCATATATGCTCAGCTAGCAATAAGATGATTTTTGATTGGCTTTGGAATTTTTACTTTTCTTCTGTTTCATTTTCTTTTTTTCTTAAAATCTAACATGGAATGTGTAAAAGCTTCGAATCAAATAGATTATCCTTTAATTCTTTGTTTGATTCCATCTTAGAGTTCTTTCAATGTTGCTATCAATAACAGATGGATAAAACTCCAATGCATGAGGATTCAGATTCGAACCAGCCTCAAGAGGAGTCCTCGGATGAAGGGTCGAACGCCCGCTTACATAAAACAATAAGGATTTTAGCAAGATATATTTGGAGCTCTTCTGAAAGGATGTTCATTTTTTTCATTAGAAATTCTCTTAGATCTCATCAATATATCGAATGTTTCCAAAAGTACGTTATATATATATATATATATATATATATATTCATAAAAAGGATGATAGTACAAAGACAACAAACAAAAAAAAGTAAAAGGCTAACAATAAGATCAACTAGATAAGGCTTGATACCTCATCCTCTACAACCATCCTTACTGTTGAGAGTTATCGCCTTACATTATCCACTTGGGTAAGTGCATAAATCTATAATATCTTGTGGTTTGCATACTTCTCTACAAGTGATGTAATTGCTGTTCCTTTTTATGACCTTGGCCGTAACCCAGGTAGTATATTTGCAGGTGGACTAATAATCTTCTTGAATCCCTTAAAGTTGAGGGGGAACAGCTCTTCGTGAAGCTGACTGGATTCCAATATACGAGGATCTTCAGTTTCCAACATAGAGAGTAAAGGGATTGACATGAGAGCCGACTATGTCTCCAAAATAGTAGAAAGACTAAACGTCCCTTGTCCCCCCTCTAATACTTGAATTTCTCCAAAATAGTTGATTGTGGTGATTAATTGGCATCCAGGTTTTTGATGAGGCTGATTAACGTGAGATTGTGATCCATCATGAGCTGACTTATCGACAAATAGGGAAGTTGGGACTATATGAGAAGGCTTGAGCTTTGGATAAATTTTTTGGCAAGTGTCCATTGCATCACTTACTATGACAGTGGAAGCAATATATATATATATATATATATATATATATATATATATTTGAACCCTTTCACGCTAAAGCGATGTCCCTCTCACACGAAGAGGAAATATATATGAACCCTTTCATGCTAAAGCGATGTCCCTCTCACGCGAAGTGGAAGAACAATGCGATCGGTGTGGTGAAATCCTAGTTGCTACGTAATGTCTTGTCTAAATTAATGGAGACTCAAACGAGTGGGGCGATGATGCTAGTGGCCAACGACTATTTCGGCGGGTCGGTGGGCCTTGGTCGGGGGCCACACATGTAGTTCACATCCAAGACGGGTGTCACACGGACGTCGAATGCTTCCTTCCCAAGATCATGATGGAGGCGGTTTTGTCATGGGGGATTCTGTTGTCACACCGGAGGACATTGGAGGAGGTCGGGCTTCCAGATCTTCATATAAGGTACTCGCTGATTGCTTCGGTGTCCCTTTCCTTTCGCTTTTGTGATGCTTTAAATTCTCAGGGAGATTTAATCGGTATTAAACCTATCAAATATCTTTGAGGTAAACCACCTCTTATCCTTTCTAATGACGAAATTCAAATGCTGGCCAAAACTTTTAAGTTTCACTATTTGGAAAAATTTTCAATGGGAAACCGCCGATGGTAGCCATTCATAAATTTCTATATTGTTTGGGTTCTCTGGTTCATATAGCGTGGGTCTAGTTGAATTTCGTCACATCATTATCAAGCTTTAAAATGAAGCTGATTACACCAGAATTTTCGCAAGAGGCTCGTATTTCACGAGAACTTTCACATGAAAGTTCTGAAATGGATGTCTTTTGATCCAAGGATTGAACCTCCCATTGTCCCTCTTGCAAATAGCTTTGAGTAGTTCAAATCACTAAAAATTTTAATCAAAATGTGATGCACCTTAATGAGACTGGCACTTAGCCAATAAATCCAGTTCATTTTCTGTAAGAAAAAGGGCTGGATTACTCCTTAATGATATGACTGGCTTCATACCAGCCATTTCTTGTGGCGGGGAAGCATTGGTGAGAGCTTGAGGAAAAGATGTTGGAGACAATGGTGAAGGAACTCGCTTGGTGTGCAAGTTAGGGAGGAACCGGGCTCCATCCCTAACAAACCAGCAGCAGCGGGGAACTTCAATGAAATACCTGACCACTAGCCCACCCAAACGTTAGGCATAAGCAGACCAAACTGGGTCACCGCCGCAACGAAGCCGACGAAAGCCCGTCTGCCTATTGAAGGCCACCAACAAGAGCTGGCACCTATGCCAACGAGCAGAGGCAACTAGAAGAAGCACGCCGGCATGCGGCGGCCCAGCTGCCAAGCGAGAAGTTTGCGTAATATGTATATATATAGAAAGGCAGTTCCAAAATTATAGCGAATCGAAAATGTTAGAAACCAATAAAACCAAAGTTTAAAAGCAGTTAGCTCCAATCTATCGAAAGCTTTGAAGGAGTCTTTCATTAAAATCAGTATCGACTTGCGTGTAAGACCCAAATTCTCCAAAATTCCAGCGAACATCCAAATTTCAAATTCTGATGGGTGATTTCCAGCTCGATCTTCTTTAGGTAAATATATTAATTGGAAATTTTTTTAGCTCCAGACCTTGCAACATGTTCCTTGAAGCTTGGTTCTTGAATTCTCCTATAACATCCTTCAGCACCTCTTCCTCGTGTAAAGCTTTTTGATCCGATTGTTGCCAAAATGTCCAATTCCAAACTCAAACTCTTAGGACAACCGTTAATGTTCGGGTTTAATGGGGCAGCTAATGGTGGCTTAAAAATGTGGTATTTACAAAAATTTTGATCGTATATTTTGCTATTAATCAAGGCAAATTAAGCAGTTAGTGTTAATTAATGGTCCATTATAAAGCTCATGTCATAACGATCTGATTGATACTTTAAATGCCAAATATGATGGGGTAATGTGAAATTCCCAGTTTATTAGGTTTAGGGTTGGTTTATCAGTCGAGAGATATAATGAATAGTGTCGATCTGGCCAACAAGCCAAATCGGATTCAGCTTGTGTAATTTTTATCAGATCTGGTTTTAATCAGAACTGTTCAATCGCAAATTTATTTAAATCCTATCGTTCATAATTATTCTATAGTTTCAAATCAATTATGTTTGTTGCATGCCATCTGTTAATCCAACAATCTGAGTAAAGTTCACTATGTGATCATCTTGTATCTAATCCAACAACTCAGATTATTCCCATAATTTTAATAAACCCTCGGGCTTCCAAATGTGTGCCACATGGCACCATCAGAATTCGTCGGCGGATACCTTTCCTATGTGGACTCATTGGTTCTGGAATTCCAACATTCCGACTCATCTTAGTGTTTTTCTTTGGAGATTTCATAATAATTTAATTAGTGTTGATGAGAATTCACAAAAAAAGGCTTCCATCTTACTTCTAAATGCTCTTGTTGTGCCTATATTAAATCTATGAATAATGTTTTTTTTGAGTAACAAGGTTAGTATGCAGGTGTGGGAGAGCTCTAGATTTAATAGGCAGAGTGTTCATATGGGTAACATTTTCCTTATCTTTGTAGATAGAACACATATGTCTTTACTATATGGGCTATTTGGCAGTCCATAAATCAAGCTAAATACTATTATAAGGCTATGTGCCATTGAAGTATCATTAACATTGTCATTAACGAGGTGCAGCTCATCCTTATTCACCCAAATCTTCAAACCGGAGGAATGTGGATAGAGCCAATTTTATACTCATTTTCAAAATGTTTAACAATGGCAAGTTTATTAATAATTGATCTGGATCCTAGTATTGGTTCTGGCGTTATGTCTGTCTTTGTCGTATGTTTTTTGGCCTGCTGTCCTTGGTACATTTCTTGGTTCATTTTCTAATGTTGCTATGCGATTTCACTTTTTTTGTTGGTGGGTTGGGGATGAAATGTTTAATTCTTTTATTATCTGGCTGCGTTGGTTGATTGATATGCTGTGATTGTTTATTTTTTGGTGGTGTATATATTTCTGTGGTTATATGCACATACTATATGGTTTGAGACTGATTAGTCCCGACTGTTTTCAATTATATCTGGATGTGATGATTGTACATTCTTATGAATCTCTTTGCTGGTGTATCATCAGCATTTTGAGATGTGATGAGTTTGTTGCTATGGTCATGATTTGGAGATTCATAACTCCATCTTATATGGGTATGCTGCCTGCTTTGAGTAATTTTAGAATTGATCAGTCTCAGTGATTGGATATCGCTAGGGTTAATGAGAAACTATATGCAATTGTGTGTGATGTTTTCGGGTTGTAAGCTAAATCAGCGGGTGGACCTTATGTTAACTATGTATGGGCTTCAAATTTTTGCCTACTATAGTAGTAAACCCTACGTTATTTTTACTGTGGCTGCCTAGCCATTGGGAAGTGCCTGGTGAACACCCGTTGGGGTGTATGTTTTGCAGGAAATGGAGTTCATTCCAGATGGTTATATTAATTCTTCATGAGAAAAATCAAGATGAGATCAAGATGGATTGTTGCATCCATGTTTTAAAGCCTGTGGGCTTTAGTGCTTGTATTTTGTGAGTTTGGTTTTGTATTTTTTTTTTTTTAAAGACTGCCTTTGTAGGAGCATGTCTTGAGCAGTTTTTTGTGGGTTGCTCAGATTTTCTTTTAGATTTTGATTTATTGGGTTGATCTAGATCTTTCATATACTCTGGCAACCCTGTTGTATCAATTTATTGTTATCAATAAAATCTCCTTTTTATAGCAAATTTTTTGATTTTAAATTACTAGCATCTTTGGAAAATATTACAAGCCATAGCTTTGCTAATTTTCTTCTTTACCTTTTCACTTCGATGTTTATTTTTTATGAACAATTTTCATTCCAAATTAACAACTTTTCTAGTGCTTATAAGGTTTTGAAGTGATGATAGTAACACAAATTTCTTAAAGAAATGCTCTAAATTTTACCCAATTGGTGTACAAAGCTCAAGTTAAAAAATGTACTCATGACAACAAATTAGCCACAAGTCTTTGATTTTGTTAATATTGAGAATTTTAATGTTTATATTCACAAGTTATTTATGTACATATACTTGTATTTATTTGTAAACTAGTACATATTTATTTCTTTTCTATCAAATAATAGTTTTTAATCACAATTTGTTAATATAAGATCTTATATTTATGCCCATGTCTTAGTATATTTTGGTACTATTTAGGGAATTTAGTAGGCCTTAGATTGGCTCATTTTAGAGATCTTGATGGTGGCCTTTATCATGGTTTTATGGGGCAAGTTAAATTTTTCATGTTAAGATCAATTGAATATAAAAGTGTTTGTATAATGTGGTTCTTGAAGGAGATGCTAGTTGGTTCCTTAAATGATGATTGGCCATAGATCAAGTGGCAATGATTTTGAGTTTTAGATAAGTTATATGATAGGAATGGTCTCAATACCCAATAAGACATATACATCTAGCTTATAGTATCAACCTAATTAAATTGCACCTTAAAATTGATCTTAATCATGACAATAATATTATTTGCAACTTTCAAGACTAGCACCTTAATTAATCATTTCAACATTATGCCACATTTAAATGGTTAAGAAAAACTAGTGAGGCATTAATAAGCTAGCTAAATACCATTATATTGGCTTATTAAGTTAAGAACTAAAACATCAACATAATGTACTCAAATAAGGAGCTATATTAGCTTGCAAGCTTAAGGAAAGAAGTATAGGTATACTTTAATGAGCTAAAAATAAACTTATTATATTGTTGAAATTATTCTTTAAAGTCTTATTTGGTATTATAGTAATGCTCAATTAACTAATAAGATGTAGATAAGAAAATTAACAATATGATTAAACAAATATAAGATTTGTTTTGTGAACTTGAAATCAAAGTATGAGTTTGTAATAACACGATATTACATTATCTTACTATATAATATTAAGTTGTTAATCATCAAGATCATATTGGGTTTTTGTACAGTAATAAATAATAAAATAAAATTCTTACATCACATCCATTCAACACAAAAATGAAATCTTAGAAAAATAAACAAAATAATTATCTTAGAAATATTCACAAATCAATCATTTACAAATCATTAAAATAAAAGAAAGATGCATTATCTCTCTCAAAATAAAGAAAAAGGCAATGCATCAATAATCTCCTTAAACTTGTCTTGCTCCTCACCTATATCTCAATCTAATGCACACAATATGCTAGGGAACCATTGAATTTGATAAAAATTTAATTAAATTATTAAGATATCAAAATTTATAAATAAATAAAATGCAATATGCAATAAAAAGAACTTATACAACAATAATTTGTAAATGAAAAATAAATATACTCATCTAAATAAAAAACATTCATGCAATTATATCATTAGCTGCAACACATGCATAGTAAATAAATATCAAAAAGTGTGCTCAATCAACAATTGTGTGTTTTAAGTTGTTCTATTGGGTAAATCCAGAACATGAGGAGACAGGTGTCTATCTGACTATTATTTGGGTTCCCTTATTTCCTGCATACGTCTCCATATAGGCTAAGTGCTTCATTATTGTTCAAGATAACAAACTAGCTGTGGCGCCCCGCTCCCTAAGCCCACAATCATTAAGTTAAGGAGCGGAGGTCACTTGTGCAAATCCTTCTCTTATCATTGGATTAGGTAAGATCCACAATCCACTAATAAGGGGAGGACGTGCACAGAATAATTAAGAGGATCAGTCACTAAATCTGACATACAGATAGAGTGCGGAAGCTAAATGAAGTAAATAGTACATCCATTCATCATGCATCACATAAGAAACTCAGAAAGTAATAAAGTGCATAAAGTAAATCATAGCCACATTACTTGTATTATTACAACATTTAAATAGTTTAAAAGACTGAAAGATAAATCACTCATCCTCACAAGCGGCTAAAAGGAACTAAGCAATATCCGGTTCTCCTGGCTGAAGCTCCTCCTCTAAGTAAGGCACCTTCGCTTCAGCACCTAGCTCCTCAAACCTATCTGAATCTGACATTATCGGTTTCATAATGCTAGGGCCCTAGCCAATAAAAGAAAATTCTTGTTAGACAATTGTCTAAGTACATTTTAAGCTGAATATCTTACATGTGTTATTAATGTCACTATTTTTATACTTAAACACAACAAAAAGTAACTAAGCAATAGGAGTAGTAAGCGTAATAAGAAATATGGACAGTTATAAATATAGCATTTATAACTAAACAATAAATGAGGCAAAAACACATCTCAACAACTAAGCAAGGAGTGGGCATATACATGTATAGTAAGTAAGAGTACTGAAAGTAAAGTCTAACCTTAAATATGCTAATAATCATATGACATATGCAAATTAAATGATAGAAATTTGAATATTGTACATATAGTAAGCAGCAAAATCTAGCATCCTATAAATATGTACAAGTGAGCAGGTAAGTAAAGGAACATAGCTGACTAAAATATGCATCAAAATACAGTACACAGTAAGCTGAAAACTGAAACAGGTATGTAAAGACTGTCACATCAGAAAGATGGCCATCGGGATGGTGAAATCCCCAAAGCTTTTCTGGGCTTAGGCAGATAGAAACCCCCATAGCCTTTCTGGGCTAGGGCAGACAATATCCAGCAGCAGAACCGAGGAGGCTGTAAATACAAATGCAGAATCTTTTAGTTATATTATTTTGTTTCTGTGGACACGTCCAAAAACAGCCGAGGAGTCAAGCACATCTGTAAGACTATATGGGTTCCAAGCTTAACACACACTCCTCAACGAGTAATGTTAAGCATCCTTATTACTCCTTACTCCTGTCAATTAGGGTAAATGTACATCGAATCTACTAAATATACTGAACCCAAAGGCAATTGTTATCCTAATTATTATAAGTTTTCATTTTATGCACAAAGTTCTCTTATATGACATGAACAAAGAATTAAGCACAAAAACATGGATTGCGTAGCAACAAAATTAATCAAGTAAGCAAGGGACTCTTCTATACATGGTGACACTGTTATTGTCTAATTAAACCATTCTAATTATTCTAAGTTACACAAGTTCAGGATCTCCAATTTCTATTATCGAGTGTAACTTAGAAGCACGGCCTTATATGTTAAAAGGATTAGAACTGATCAGGTTCTAATCTAATTCAATCAAACACAACTATAAGTTTAATCAATAAATTATACGTCCTAGTTTTATGAATTTAGACGTCTTATCTAAGATCTGATCAAAATCTACTAGACTATAGATTATGGATTAAACACCATGAGATTGAGCTTAATCACATAACCTAAAAAGGTTAAGACCTAAGATCTAGGTTTCAGTCTAAAAGTGATCTATTGATTAAGGTAGATCCTATGGAAGCTCTTGTACTAAGGTTCCCTATAAATGACTTAGCTTGTTTACCACTTCTCATGGTGATCTTCTTCTTTTGGCAGTTAATGATGGTGTCATGCTGACTTATCCAATTCATGCTTAAAATAACATTGAAATTGGTTATTGGCAATACTACAAACTTGGCTTCAAAATTTTTCTCTCCGAATGGGACTTGTAGCTTGCAGAATTGACTGGCTTGCAATTGAGCTCCGGACGGTAATCCTACACTTAGAGATTTTGCTAAGCGGTATACTGCCAAATTGAGAGACTTCGTCCAGCTCTCAGAGATGGAGTGACTTGCTCCAGTATCGAATAGAATATTACAAGGCTTATTATTTATATAGATTGTACATAATTATGGATGTGGAAGTCTACAAGTTACTTTTTAGGCAAGTAATAATAAAATTGTAGATTAGTTTAGAAGCGTGTACCCGACACCATATGGTTGTCTTCTATGGCCTCAGTAGGTTGAGGGCTGATGAATCCATAAATTATATCTAAAATAAAAGAAAACTCATTCATTTTAACCTTTTAACTACTCCTAAATCAAATTTTATCTATCTTTTTCAGGAAAATGGCATCCAAGGTAATTTTGAGACAATTTTTACAAAATTCTTAAATTTTTCAAAGGAATCCGCTGCAGCGCGCTACAGTGGGTCATTTTGCAAACGGGGACGCTATAGCATGCTGCAACAGGTACATTTGTGAACCGCGGGCGCGGTAGCGCGCTGCAGCGGGTCCATTTGCGAACCGCGAGTGCGGTAGCGCGCTGCAGCGGGTACATTTGTGAACCGCGGGCGCGGTAGCGCGCTGCAGCGGTTCATTTACGAATCGCAGGCACTGTAGCGCACTGCAGCGGGACCATTTGCGAACCGCGAGTGCGGTAGCGAGCTGCAGCGGAACATTTTGCAATTTGAGCAGCTACCGAGCGCTGCAGCAGAGCATTTTGCGAAATGCTCTCGCTACAGCGCGTTGCAGCGGTACGATTTGCAAAAAGAACCGTTATAGCGCGCTACAGCAGGTAATTTTGCGAAATGTGGACGCGGTAGCGCGCGGCAGTGGGAGACTTAGCATTATTTTGCTTGCTCCATTGTGCGCTATAGCACGCTGCAGCGGTCGCCGCCAGTTTTGCTAGTCAGATGCATTTATTGCGGCTGGGACAAGACCCCCAACCTGCATCTTGTCCCCAGCCATCATTCCCTGCAGCAGCTCCAATTTTCAATGGAAGATGGACTCTTGATTTGATAAGAAGTATAAACAAAAAATGATATTGGTCACTTCATCTTTAATTTGGGATTTGCCATCATTACTTCAAATTTTTTTTATCAAATTGCTGGTTTTGGAGAGGATGAAGGAGTATGCAGCCCCTCTTCTATAAATACACCCCCTCTTGACTAGAGGGGGTTCACAATTTTGCTCAAGATAATAAGTAAAGAGGAGGAGTGCATAAGGAGAAGTGAGGAACTCCCCAAGGGTGGCAAGACAAGCTCTAGCTAAGGAGGAGAAGAAAGAAGGCAGCATTAGAGACCTAATGGAGGTGCTTGAAGAAGGAGAAGAAGAAATCCGGAGAACTTCCAAGGAACGTTCCTAATATCTTCTAAATCTTACTCTTGTATTTTCTTTTCTTAGTTGATCATGAAAGGGTCTTTATTCATATATGTGTTTTTCATCACTTCCTTTGTAATGAGTAGCTAAATCTCCCTTGGGGAGGGTTGGGGAATTCTCATGTGTATGTGTTATTATTAATGTATGAAGTTTTCCTCAAGAAAAATTAAATTGTAAAGGACTTAATGAAATATGCATTTTATTATTTGGTCTTGAATGTGGATAAAAGGAAATGAACTAATAATTTCAAGAACTAAATTGTCTTTTGCTCATAGCTCTCCTTAGGTTGGATGCTAGATTTATGAGTGCATGAGAGCTTAGAACTATGTGACAAAGTTCTTGAGCTTAATGCACCTAAATCTAAGCTCAATCAAAATGGTGATGCATGTGATGTTAAGACCCACTAAATGAGCTCCTTAGCTCAACATAATTGAGGTAAAGGAAGAAATAGTTGAGTGCTCATGAACTAAGTGACATAGTCATTGAGCCCAACATATTAATCCCTAATCTCAACTATGTGGGATGCAAGTGATGCTCGTAGTGGAATCAATGCTTATAAGATCTTAAAACATAAATAATCATAATCTCCTTGATCAAGAGATAAGATGAAAATCTAAAACCTAAAATCTTATAAGAATTTGTGCTAAAGTAGAACCAAATGTGTGTTCATTTTGTGCACAAGATTTGAACTTGTGAGACTTTGAGATAAAATCTCAAGGTGATCAATGTGCACTTGATAAACAAAATATAAATGAAAGACAGCTTGAGAAATCAAAAGTACATTGGTAATGTATCATCACATGTGGAATAACCCCAACTCATCAATTAAATCATAGCTTAAATATTAGTGAAAATAGATAGACATTAGTAACAAAATAACAAATTCTCTGTGATTCGATAAATCTCAGAAAGTAACTCTTTCCACTTATTACTTCAGACCACGTACACTTGCGTGTGAGCGCAAACGTGTATTTACAGTCTGTCAAGTTTTTGGCATCGTTGTCGGGGAATTGGTATTTGTTTCGTATTAAGGATAATCTATAAGTAGCTAGTGATTTAAGCATTTCTTGCATATATTTCTAGTTTTTAATTTTTTTTTGTAATTATAGGAACTAACCTCTTACATTTTTTCTTATCTTATTTTTGCTAACTTGCTGAACTTTATTGCTAAAATTATTCTTGATAGCCATATTATTATTTGTATGAGTAGAAGAGTTTGCACTAAATATCTTTTTGATCCAAAAATTAAGAGAACATATTTACAGGTTATGAGAGAACAAAATCTTTCAAATCAATAAGCCATTATGGACAACTATAATGAAAATATAGGAGAACCTTTAGGAGAGACTAGGGGAAGAGCACTCAGAGACTATGCACTACCCACTGTTAGGAGAATCCCCATGCTATTGTTAGGCCAAATATTGAAGCCAATAATTTTGAGATTAAACCTTCCATACTGAGTATGGTACAAAATAATCAGTTTGGGGGTTTAACCACTGAAGACCCAAACTCACATATTTTAACTTTTCTTGAAATATGTGACACCATCAGGTTTAACGGCGTTTCTGAAGACGTAGTTAAATTGCGGCTTTTCCCATTCTCTTTAAGAGATAGAGCCAAGAGTTGGCTCAGCTCTCTACCTAGTGATTCCATCCGGACATAGGATGATTTGGCTAAGAAATTCTTAGCAAAATATTTCTCTCCAGTGAAAATCGCTAGATCGAGAATTGAGATCACCAACTTCACTCAGTTGGAAGGCGAGACTCTATATGATGGGTGGGACCATTTTAAGGAATGCCTCAGGGGTTGCCCACATCATGGGTTCCCTCTATGGATGCAAGTGCAAACTTTTTACAATGGTTTGAACGCTCCTATGAGGACACTCATAGATGCAGCCGCCGGTGGTTCCATTAGCGGTAAAACCTAAGAGGAAGCTTATGACCTCTTGGAGGAAATTGCCAACAATGCATATCAATGGCCTTCTGAAAGGTTAAAAAATGAAGCTTTAAAGGTAAATGAGTCTGATCAAATAATGATGTTACAATATGAAATACATGCCTTAAATGAAAAAATAAAAAGAATGAATATCAATGTTGTTCTTGAGGCGCATTGTGATTTGTGCGGGGGTAAGCATAATAGTAAAAATTACAATCTAAATAACCCATTTGTACAAATCAACACTGAACAAATAAACTACCTGAGAAACAATAACTCTATGAATAACCCTTACTCCAACACCTACAACCCAGGATGGAAAAACCATCCAAATTTCTCTTGGAGTAATAATAATAATAACTCAAATCAATATGGGGGAAGTTCATCCAATCAACAAGGCATGCATAGTGGAAATAACAACAATAATCATCACCCCAATTTAGAAGGGGCCTTCAACTCTTTCAAAGCAGAAACGATCCAATTTATGTGCCACACAGAAGCCACTATCACGCACCATGATGCTTCTATCCAAGGGATAGAAGCTTCCCTGAGGAATAGAGACCCAATTGGGGCAGATCTCCAAGCAGCTGACCTCTCGGCAGCAAGGGGTCCTACCCAGTTCGACCGAAATAAACCCCAGGGAGTTGGTTAGTGCGATACATTCGGAAGATATGTGTGGGGAATTAAAACTGAAGGTATGAGTGCAACAGGTTATATTGTAGAGGAAGGGAAAGAAAAAATAGGGAATGAGAGTGAGAAGCTAACAGCTCCTAAATGTGAAGACCCGGAGAGGTTGAGCATCCCCTGCATAATCAGAAACAAAGTATTTGTAGATCCCTTGTGTGATCTAAGTGTTTCGGTCAATGTTATGCCCTACCATATTTATGAACATCTAAAGGTAGGAGGGATGGAATATAGCTCAATGATTTTGGAATTTACCAACTTAGAATCCCTTACCCCTCTTGGAATGATAAAAAATGTTGCAGTTGAATTAAGAAGTTTTATAGTTCCAACTAATTTTATGGTTTGTGAATGGGATCAATGGAATAAGAATTCCACGATTATTTTTGGGAGACCCTTTCTAATGAGTGTGAAAGCTGTTATTGATATAGGTCGTGGGTTTATGAGTGCAAATGTAAGAGGAAGAACTGAATTAATTGACCTTAAACCCACTTTATTTAAGAAAAGAGAGATGGAAAATGAGGTGATGAGAAGGGTAAGAGAAGAAAGATTATGGGTTGATGATGTACTTGAAGATCTAATGTTGGAATAAATGAATTCTGATCATAGCTCAACTCTTTCCTATAAAAAGGGGAGCAAGGAAGGAATGAAGAAAAGGAAAATGAGAAGGGGGAAAATGAAGAAGAAGACTCCCCCAAAGCTTGAATTAGAGGATATGGATCCGCTAGGGGAAGTCAGAGATGACGAAGGTTCAAGCCACCCCACAGGTTGTTCTCACTCAAGCATCTTTAGCTTATGGAAGAGGAAACCACCGGATCCGACTAGTTGATCGTTAGCGAGTCTAGCTAAAGACGTTAAATTAAGCGCTTTTTGGGAGGCAACCCAAACCAAAAAAAAAAAAAAAATTCAGCGCTATAGCGCGTTGCAGCTGAAATTCCGCGATAGCGCGCTGTAGCGGACAATCTGCTACCGCGCGCTGCTGCGGTTTGCTTCAACTGCTGAATTTTTCCGTCTTGGGAATAATGCAGTCAAAAGGTCATGACATTTAGGTTTCCTCCCCCCCCCCCCCCTTCACATGGATCACCATATTAATGGCATGGGAAAGACCATTTGACCACCTTCTCTTGCCTTGGATTTTCTTGGTTATAAATAAGGAGGCAATGGGGGGTTATCCTTGCATCATTCCAATTCTCTTATTCTCTCTTAGCTCTTGATCTCTCTAGCTCTCATATCTCACCATGTCTTTCGGAAAGAAGGCCATTCCAAGGAAGGAGGCGGAAGCATCTTCATCCGGAGGATCCTTCAATACGAAGAGGTTCTCGTCTGCAGAGGCCGAGCACCGATTCTTCTCCATCACTTCCCAAAGGAAGTTAATTCCGGAGAGGAGTTTCAGCCAAGCCTTACCGTTTCGGTTGAACAAGTCAACCCTCGAGGATGGAGGGAGTTTGTGACCAAGAGAGCCCCTATGTACCCGGTGATTGTCCAGGAGATCTATGCAAACACAATCGATGCGGCCGGGCAGCGGATCTTCTGTCGAGGTAAGGGTGTCACCCTTGGGATTGCTCAAATTGAGCAATTCTATGGGCTCGAGGAGGTACATTCTTGCTCCTACTTGGAATTGTTAGAATCTCGCCAAGACCCCCTTGATCTTGTGACAAAAATCGTCGAAAATGACACAGAATGGGAAGGAGGATTAGCCAACATTCATCGTTCCGAATTAACGGAGACGAGTAGTGCTTGGCTAGTTTTCATTTATAGCTTTATCATGCCTACGAGTCACTTGACTTAAGTGACCCGTGCCCGAGCACTCCTTTTGTGCTCGTTGGTTAGGCCGGGCGAGATCCGCATATCTAATATTATTTTTGAGCAACTTTGGAAAGCTCTCAAGGGTCCTTGCACTGCATTGGTCTTCGGGTCTTTGATATCAGGGTTGTGCGAGACCCAAGGGGTCAAGATACTCTCCTCCGACACCGTCGTTCCCCCTGGTTGCGCCCTTAATCCTACAAAATTAAATGTCCGGGCAAGCAAACGAAAACTGCCCAAGAAAAGAAGGGGCGCACAGGGGGAAACATCCGCGCCGCCCGACTCATTCCTCACGAACATGATTTTGTTACGTCTCCACAATCAGCAAGCGAAGCTCAGCAAGGCTCTTACCACGGACATGAGGTTCTTCAAGCAAGAACTTGTCCAGCAGCACAGGTTTTAATTCGATTTCCATAAAGCCCTTGGGATGATGTTTGAGGATTTGAGCTTGCAAGGTGGACCGGATGCCTCCGTGTTGCCAAGACCTCCTGTTGGTGCCCCCATCCCGGGGACGCACTACCCTTGCGAATCCGCGTATGTAGGGGATGCGGATGAAGAGGAGGAAGCCCAGGATTAATTAGGTTGTATTTTTCTTTTTGTACATTTTTATATTTTTTGTTTTTTTATTCTTTCTGGTGTGTTTTATTTTAAGATTTTAATTTATGAATTTTCATATCCCCTCATTTTTATGGTATACTTAAACTAATTATTTTTTTCTGAATTTTTTATGGAAATGAAAATTACAAAAATGTCAAGATGGAATTTAATATAAGTAAAGGGGTGCTTATCAAAAATGATCAATTACATCATAAGCACTAGAGTATTTTAATTATGGAGTGAATGGAGGATAATCTAATCTCCAAAAGTTCAACATAATTCCTTGAACTAAGTGTGGGGGAAGGCATTGGACTTGGACTAAAAATGTGGAGTGCTCTAAAAAAAAAAAAAAAAAAAAAGAGTTTTTTAGGCTCTTATAGGACTTCATGATCACAAAGATACATATTAGGGATGAAAAAAAATGTCTCTCCCTAAGAATGAAAAGAATAAAATATATATTTAAAAAAAAGATAATGAAAAATATCTCTCTCAAATGATTAAATGTGAAAGAATGAAGAAAAATATCTCTCCTTCAAATCTTTTCATCTTTGTAATTCATAAGAATAAGCACATATGGCATAACTCTTGGAGTTTTGACCACCTTTTCTAGTCTAGGGGTCCATAATGAACTCTCTCAATCACCTAGTGTCTAGCATGAAAATCAAAATATTTGGAGATTAATTGATTAAACCACCCTTATTGCCAAGGTTAAATCATTAAATGTTGCTAAATATTTTATTTCATTTTTGCTATGCACGAACATTAATTTATATTGACTCTAATTGAATTTTTGTGACTATCATCTCTATTGTAACAGAAAAAATACAATTTTGGGTTTACTCGAGGACAAGCAAGAATTTAAGTGTAGGGGGTATGATGAATCCATAAATTGTCTAAAATAAAGGAAAATTCATTCATTTCTGATCTTTAATGTAACAACCCAAGTTGTTACTTAAGTCAATTAAGATTGATTTAAGTATTAATTATAATTCTAATAGCTTAATTAAGTCATTTAGAACCTACCTCTAAAAATTTGGATCAAACCAGGGATCAAATAAATCAAAACCTGATTTCTGAAAAATCTCAAAAAAAAAAAAAACTAGAAATTAACTTTTTATCTAGGCCTCAGATTGAAAATCTGACTTCGCCATTGCATTCAGAACACCCAAATTAGCTAGAGGTGAAGTTTTGAAGGCATTTGAAAGTCATTGGATTTTCGTCAAATATTTTAATAATATTTAAATATCTGAAAATTCGAATAATTAAATACTCATCGGATAAAAAATCTGAGTGCGTCGTTGCGTTCAACACCCTTCATTTAGCTAAAGGTAATTTATTGGAAATTTTATAATGCATATATTAGTTTAATTTCAATTAATAAAATTAAACAAGAAATAATTAAAATAATAATTAAATTAATAATTTTCTTAAACGGTTGTCGTCTCCTTCCTAACTCCACTGTCCGCTTTCCTTCTAGCACCGTTAATAATTTCAGTTAATCCAATTAACAGATCCTGATCGTTCGATCAAGGATCGAACGCTCCGCACTCATCTTCTCCGCGAAAATTTTAGGATCTATGCGTGGCAATGTCCCCTGCACACATCGAGCCTTCTCCTGGCACAGATGGCAACCACCGCTCGCAGAAACCTTCAAAACCCCATTCTTCCTCCTTATCGAATTTCAATATGCAATTATCTGCTAGGCGAGAAAGAGAGAGCCATTTGGATTTTTCTAAAAGCTCAAACGATCCTGATCTTCGCTGGTACTTCACCTTTCCAATCTTTGAATATTCAATTTCGAATATGATTTCATATTACTCAATTTAATCTCTTTATGATTATCAATCTGGGAGGATATGTAATGTTGCGAATTTTTTTTTTGAGCAATTCAATTAGTGCCTTCACCTCTATCCCTCAAAGTTTGATTGTAATTATCCAATTTAAAGTAGAATTGAGTCGTGATTTAACCTTCTAGCAATCAATTGGGTTTAATTGTTTTCGTTTGAATCAAGTTTCGAACATTACAGACTCATGCAGGCCAGTAGCCGGCATCATCATTTGGGCCCTCAATCTGGATGCCCTAAAATTCTGTCTCGGCTGCAGTTCGGCGAAGTCAAAGGAGCCTGATGTTCATTTCGGGTCTTCTCGACCCGATGCAGCGGCCCGGCTCCTCAGCGCGCTCCACGTGTCTCTGCCAGATAAATGGTGGGGCCCGCGCGCCTTTTTATTTTGAATAAATATATACATATAACGTTTTATTTAAAAATAAATGAAAATATATATATCAGAATTATTATAATTAATACAAATATTTAAACACTAACATCTTGCAAAATATAAGTCCAAAAATAGTAATTAATATATTAAATTTATCAGTAAAATTCAAGGAATATTCTGAGACTGTCAAATCTTAATTTGGATAAATTTTTAATATAGTAAAATTTAGGGGTATTAACTTAAATCAAAATATGTTACAAACCTTCATTTAATCATAACTTTGTAACCAATAATCCAAACATACCCAATATGAGTCTTAAAATACTCACAAAAACCTAAGGAACATTTTAATAGGGTTAATTTTGCTATTTGGATTAGTTTTTAACTAATGACATTTAGGACCTAACCCTAATTAGCCTAATTTGACCTAGAACTTCATATAACCATAAGTTGGTCATCTTAGCTCCAAATTAAGTGATTTAAATACCAATTTAGATCAGCAAAACCTAATCTATAGAGATATATAAAATTATTTAAGATCCAACGGTTAGATTTGCTAATCACCCCTAATTAACCTAAAACTTGATTAGTGAATATTAGCAAATTTAATAATCCAAATTAGACAATCTAAGTTTCAAGGAACTCCTAGAACCTATTAGAATTTAACTATAGAACTGGATTAATGATTAGGTAATTAATTTCACTAATCACTCACTAATCACCCTAAACCTTAATTAAGCCATAACTTAGCCAAATGGAGTCCAAATTAAACCTACCACTAATCATTAGAATCAGTGGATCAATTGTGACTTACAGCCACTAAAATTATTCAATTTGGACACCAAATAACAAAGTTAGGGTTTTTAGCCCTAGATTAAGAATCCTTAATTACCCTTTAAATCCTAGAATTTGTTTTGGCTATAACTCAGCCAATACACATCAGAATTCAATAAAATTAGATTCTATGAAAATCTTAGAGCATATTCTTTAATAAACTGACAGAAAAACAATATGTCATTAGGGTAAAATTACCAAAATGCCCTTATAGGTCAAATTCCTTAATTTGACCCTATAAGGCTTAATACTTAATCAAATTTAGAGAATTCACTGTCTAAACTCATATTAAATAGTAAGTAATCATTTCAAATCATTAAAATCCAAAATTTAGTGTTAATTCATAAAGATGAGATTTAGACCCTTAAGGAGGGGCAAAACGGTCTTTTTGCCCAAAATTAGGGTTTAATGAAATTAAGACCTAATTTCATCTCTAAATCATATCAAATAGTAATTTAAGTGATTTAAACTATAATTTAAATAATTCTAAGTCTTTAATTAGAAGATTGAAGAAAATCTTAAATTAAGTTTTGATTAAAACCTAAGTAAATTATGAAAGAAATTTCATTTCTTTTGAACTTTTTAGATCATCCTTTAGGTCTTCTAACCTTAGTTAGGACGTGTGTCTGAGTGATAGTCTTAGTATTTAAGAGCCTTAATTCCTAAGATTAGGATTAGATCTTAGGTTAGAATTCATCTAATGGGTAAAATGGATTACTCATTAAGGTGAAATCTTGATTTTACTAGTTTATTAGATTTTTCATAGTTTATTAACTGATTATTTGATCTTTTAATATTAGAATTAGGATTAAAAATCTATCTTATTGAATTTGACTTAATTCAATAGGATTTGCCTTAACCTTTAATCAGTAAAATGGGATTAAACCTTAGCCCATTATGATAACCTTGTGATTAAGAATTAAACCTCATTCTTTGAAGTTTGATTCTTAATTCTTTAAAGCTTGATTTGGCTAATCAAGGTTTATTTGGGGTTTGTAAAATAATAAACTAGGATGATGATTTGTTTATTTAAATCAAGTAGTCATCTTTTGATTTTCATATAGTTAGGACTTGGCCAGTCCTAATTATCTTCAATATGTAGGTTCAAAATTCTAAGTTACAGACAGTGTAGAAATTATTGATTATAAATCTTATGTAACTTAGAGTAGATAGAATGTCTAAATTAGAAAACAGGTGATATCACAAATTTGTGTAGTACTATTTATTTCTTTAGTTTGAAAATGCTATGCTTTTCTTGTCATTTGAGCCTTTTTATACCTTGAGACATACTAGAATACTTGTTACTTACTTTATATTATACTTTGAGTTTCATTTATATTTCATTTGCATAGTTTTAAAAGAAACTTTAATAAATAATATTTTACTTGTGATTTATGTCTTACTTAACCTGCCACTTAGTATGACTTACTTTAGAATTGCTTTTGCCTAGGGAATTTCTCCTATGGTACTTTACTTTAACATTGGGATGTTTCTCCCATTTGCCCTTTAGATACTTTGTGGATTTACTTTAGGATCTGGGATGTTTCTCCTAGATGCCTCTTTTGGATGAACTTTACTTTAATCTGGGATGTTTCTCCTAGATTACCAGACGGACTTTACTTTTTGGCAGACTAAGTAAGAATATCTCACAAGTACAACAAATTAATAAACATTACTTACATTTACATTTTAGACATTTTACAATACCTTACATACTTTCCTTACATTTCAGACTTACTTTACTTTACTGTTTCAGTACATTTTTCTTTTTTTCATATTTTTCATTTTCTACAATTCCTTTACATTTCAGAACTTTCTGTATGTTAGTCGTTTTACCTACTTGAGAGCATGTTAGGATGCTAGTCTTATACTTTCAGTACAGTACTTTTACTTATACTATACTGGCATGTTAGTTTGATCATATTTTTTAAGACTTTTCTTGTACTTAGTAGATTTACTTTTGTACTTTACTTACCTTGTATTGCAGCCCGAGTTGAGGTATGTTTCTACCTTAATACTTGTTCTTGCCTTTCTTTGTGCTTAACCTCTATATTTGCTTAACTTAAGTTGTGATGTCATTAAAATACATTAAAACTTATTACCTTAAAATGTACTTAGACATTTTGTCTAACAAGACTTTTATTTTGTTGGCTGGGGGCCCTACCATTATGAAACCGATAATGGTAGATTCTAAACTTTTTGAGGAGATTGAACTTGCAGAGGAGCAGATCCAGGAGGTGGTCCAGGCTACTGAGGGACCTTAGCTTACTTATTAGATTGCCTTACTTTATATTGTGAGGATGAGAGACTCTTTTATTTTCAGCTTTTAAACTTTAAACATTTGTAATAATACAGAACTTTGTACTTTACTTTCCTGCGTTGTATATATTCTGAGCTGGTTGTCTTTATTTTATAGTATGAATGTTTACTTCAGTTGTTACTTTTCTTCCGCACTCTGATACTCATTAAGTGATTGTTAATCTTTATCTTATTCAGAAAAGCACCTCTTTTTCTTAAGATTGGATTAGAGTCCTAAATTCCAACCTAATGTTAAGTATAAGATGTGCTTAGTAACGACTTCTCCTTAAGCATTGTGATTAGAAGGGGCGGCCGCCACATTTAAACTGCTCCTAAATCAACTTTTATCTATCTTTTTCAAGAAAATGGCATCCAAAGGAGTTCTGTAATAATTTTTGCAAAATTTCTAAATTTTTCAAAGGAATCTGCTGCAGCTGGTTCTTTTGCAAATGGGGACGCTCCAGCGCGCTGCAGCGTGTCCATTTGCGAACCGCGAGCGCGGTAGCGCGCTGCAGCGGGTCCATTTGCGAACTGCGGGCGCAGTAGCACACTGCAATGGGTCCATTTGCGAACCGCGGGTGCGGTAGCGCGCTGCAGCGCGTCCATTTGCGAACCGCGGGCACAGTAGTGCGCTGCAAGCGCATCCATTTGCGAACCGCGGGCACGGTAGCGCGCTGCAGCGGGACCATTTGCGAATCGCGGGCGCGGTAGTGCGCTACAGCGGGTCCCAAATTGCAAAACCGCGGGTACGGTAGCGGGCTGCAGTGGAGCATTTTGTGAAATGCTCGCGCTACAGCACGCTGCAACAGAGCATTTGCGAAATGCTCTCGCTACAAAGCGCGTTGTAGCGGTACGATTTGCAAAAAGAACCGCTATAAGCGCGCTACAGTAGGTAATTTTGCGAAATGTGGATGCGGTAGCGCGCGGCAGCGGGAGACTTAGCATTATTTTGCTTGCTCCAGTGCGCCACAAGCGCGCTGCAGCGGCCGCCACCCATTTTTGCTAGTCATATGCATTTATTGCAGCCGGGACAAGACCCCCAACCTGCATCTTGTCCCCAGCCATCATTCATTGCAGCAGCTCCGATTTTCAATGGAAGATGGCCTCTTGATTTGATAAGAAGGATAAACAAATAATGATATTGGTCACTTCATCTTTAATTTGGATTTGCCATCATTACTTCAAATTTTTTTTTAATCAAATTGCTGGTTTTGGAGAGGATGAAGGAGTATACAACCCCTCTCCTATAAATATACCTCCTCTTGACTAGAGGACGGTTCACAATTTTGCTCAAGACACTAAGTAAAGAGGAGGAGTGCATAAGGAGAAGTGAGGAACTCCCCAAGGGTGGCAAGGCAAACTCTAGCTAAGGAAGAGAAGAAAGAAGGCAGCACTAGCGACCTAAGGGAGGAGCTTGAAGAAGGAGAAAAAGAAATACGAAGAACTTCCAAGGAACGTTCATAGTATCTTCTAAACTTTATTCTTGTATTTTCTTTCCTTAGTTGATCATAAAAGGGTCTTTATCCATGTATATGTTTTTCTTCACTTCCTTTGTAATGAGTAGCTAAATCTCCCTTGGGGAGGGTTGGGGAATTCTCATGTGTATGTATTATTATTAATGTATGAAGTTTTCCTCAAGCAAAATTAAATTGTAAAGGACTTAATGAAATATGCTTTTTATTATTTGGTCTTGAATGTGGATAAAAGGAAATGAACTAATAATTTCAAGAACTAAATTGTCTTTTGCTCATAGCTCTTCTTAGGTTGGATGCTAGATTTATGAGTGCATGAGAGCTTAGAACTATGTGACAAAGTTCTTGAGCTTAATGCACCTAAATCTAAGCTCAATCAAAATGGTGATGCATGTGATGTTAAGACCCACTAAATGAGCTCCTTAGCTCAACATAATTGAGGTAAAGGAAGAAATAGTTGAGTGCTCATGAACTAAGTGACATAGTCATTGAGCCCAACATATTAATCCCTAATCTCAACTATGTGGGATGCAAGTGATGCTCGTAGTGAAATCAATGCTTATAAGATCTTAAAACATAAATAATCATAATCTCCTTGATCAAGAGATAAGATGAAATTCTAAAACCTAAAATCTTATAAGAATCTTTGTGCTAAAGTAGAACCAAATGTGTGTTCATTTTGTGCACAAGATTTGAACTTGTGAAACTTTGAGATAAAATCTCAAGGTGATCAATGTGCACTTGATAAACAAAATATAAATGAATGACAAAGCTTGAGAAATCAAAAGTACATTGGTAATGTATCATCACATGTGGAATAACCCCAACTCTCATCTCTCTTTTATCTAACTTATCTTCATTTAGTAGTTACTATGCTAAGTCTAGGACCAACTCATCAATTAAATCATAGCTTAAATATTAGTGAGAATAGATAGACATTAGTAACAAAATAATCAATTCTCTATGGTTCGATAAATCCTGGAAAGTAACTCTTTCCACTTATTACTTCAGACCACTTACACTTACGTGTGAGTGCAGACGTATATTTATAGTTTGTCAAGGGCATATACTCGGGCCTGGCCAGCAGACCTGTTGCTGTACGGCTTGCCTGAGAGGTGGTCTTGATGTGCTAGGACGGTAGGTAGGAGGTTCCTCACGTCGTGGTACAGGAGGTGACAGTACGGGGCACGTTGTTGCAGCAATTGAAGCTCTTTGGTATATGTCAAACGCTAGTTGGCCTTGCACGTGCTTAATTGGCTCCCCATCAATCATATCGGTCATGTGGCACTGAGTGTAACCGTGCCCGGGTCTACCACAGGTGAAGCAGACTCGCTGACCGTGGAAGCATCTGCCGTAAGGATGCAGCTTCGTACAGCCTTTGAAAGGATCAGTAGTAGGGGCTTTTACCTCAATTTGATAAATCCTAGCCCTTTTTGGGTTATCCTGTCGGTGCGCTGCAGAGTCAGCGAGCCTCTTGGCTTCTCGTTGTTGGTGCCTCTCTATTGCTTTGGCAATCTCCAATAGCTCCCGGTAGTTGGTCATGCAAAATGGCATGACCTAGGCCTGGATGGAGGGTCGAAGACCGCTCTGGAAATGGTGGCACCGGTCTGATTCGGTGGGTACCAGGTTTGTGGAAAACCTGGCAAGCCTTTTAAACTCTACGTCTTAGGTAACCACGGTGCGATTCCTCTGCTGTAGTTTGAGTAATTCCTCTGCCATATTGCGGTGCTCGGATAAGGGGATGTACTCAGCGTGAAATACTTCCTCAAACTCGTCATAAGAGATTTCCTCCAAATGGATATCGACAAAGTGTGTGGTACGGATGTGGCTCCACCAATGTTCCTCTTTGCCTTGGAGCAGGTGAGTGACTAGTCGGATTACTTCTGTATCAGGGCACTTAATGCTCGTTAAATTTTTCTCTACCATCCTCAGCCAATCCTTCGTGTCCACTGTTGATAGACTCCCATTGAATGTGGGGGGTCTCAGATGAAGGAAGTTATGTAGCAGTCCATCTATGGACTGAATATAGTGCTGATGGGTATTGCGGCGTTAGGGCAGCTTCCGTCGTTGTGTGGTTCTGGCTTATATGGGACACTAGAAGTTGTTCCATTCGTTCAGCCTGCTTGGCTTGTGCTTTTGCGGCCTTCCTAGCCTATTTTTGACTGAATTTTATCTGTTGCTGGTGGGACTCCACCATCCTCCTTACTGCCTCCAGCAAAGCGCTTATCTCACTGGATGAGGAGCTGGAGGGAGCAGAGGAGGTGCTTTGTTCTGGATTTATTATCTCTTGCTAGAATATGAGTTTTAAATAATCATACATTCAGAAATCCAGAAAATAGGAGGGCATAACATTTTATCTCTTTTATTAGTGAAAGATGGAAGATGAAAACACATCACTGAAAATGGTAGATAAAATATAAATGAAAGACAGTAACTAAGAAAACATAGAGTATATCCTATGTATTGTTCAATAAAAGCTTGGGAAAAGTCTGCGTATGTTATCTCTCGACAGCGGCGGGAAGATCTACGTTCGAACACCCACACTTTGAGAGCCCACCACCCATCCGCGTAGTCTTGGAGGAGGATGTCAACGATGTCGAGTTGAATGCAATTCAGGCATTCAAGCTCGTCGAACACTTTGGTCATCCTTCGTAACCATCTCTTAGCTAGGATTGGGAAGTCCAGCCCCCGGTACACAGCATCTTCTAGAATCCTCTCCAATACAATGGCTCCTGCTGGGGAGACCCCTTGGACTTCTCTCCCATATCTTTTTGCTAAGTACACATCGAACATCCACCTGATTTTAAAGTGGGCGAAAAGGTCGTATCTTATCATGCTCGTATAATAGTATTCATAAATATTCAGATTAAGCAATATAAAATGGTGGAAGCATCAAAGTTTTATATGATATGCTCAAGGAAATATGGCACAAATATCAAAGAATGCATAGCAACAAAATCAAATAGTAAGCAATGGACTCTATTAAGCATGGTGATATCATTTGTTTTCTAATTAAACCATTCTAACTATTCCAAGTTACATAAGTTCAGGATCTCCAATTCCTACTATCGAGTGTAACTTAGAAGCTCGGCCTTATATGTTAAAAGGATTAGAACTGATCAAGTTTTAATTTAGTTCAATCAAATTACGAGTATGAGTTAAATTAATAAATAATACATCCTAGTTTTATGAATTTAGATATTTTATCTAAGATCTGATCAAGATCTTCTAAGCTATAGATTATGGATTAAACATCACGAGATTAGGCTTAATCCAATGGATAAGACCTAAGATTTAGGTTTCATTATATAAGTGATCTACTAATTAAGGCAAATCCTATTAAGCAAATCACACTTAATAGGATGAATCTCCTATCTTGAATCTAAGGTTGAAAGACAAAATAATCAAAATTTAATTGCAAAATCTAGAAACTATTAAAATTAAAGTTTCATCTATTGAGTAACCCTATTTACCCAATGAATGAAATCTAACCTATGATCTAGTCCTAGTCTCAAGTATAGTTCTAATGTGAGGGTGAAAGATCTCAAGAAAAAAGACTTAGAGAAATTTACAGGGATTTTAACAGATTCGACCTAATATTTAATTTTTCTCACTTAAATGATTCTAATATTGTTATAATATTGATTTTAGCAAATTAAAAGATAATTTAAAGGTTAAGGACATTTAACCTAAATTTTGGGCAAAATGACTATTTTGCCCGTACTTAAGGGTCTGAAATGTCAACTTTTGAATTAAGGGTTCAAATTGAAGTTTCTTACTGTCAAATGATTTCTTACTATCTAACTTGAAGATATATAGTAAGTACGCTCAATTTGGATAAGAAACGGGTTCTACAGGTCCAAACTAAGGTTTTTGGCCTAAAGGGCAAACTTGTAATTTACACCTAATGAAACCTAAATTATTATGCAGTTTACTGTTGGTTATTATTCAAGGATTCTATAGAGTCCAAGAACATTGCATTCTGAGGTTGGATGACTAAGTTATGGCTATTTTAGTCTCTAAGGGCAATTCGGTAATTTTGGGTCAGTCAACGGGTGATAAAAATCAAACTTTTTCGTTTGAAGTCTAATTTCAACAAACTCAATTTCTATAACTTCCCTATAATATACTGAGTGTGTTGATAGAGAGTAAGCCCAATTTGGACCTCAAATAGTCAAGTTATGACTTAACTAATGTTAGAGGTATTTTGGTCATTTTCTAATTTTTTAGGGTTCAGATTCTAAATATTATTTCAGTTTATTGATGATATTAAAATTATAAGCTAGTTAATACCTTGAATTTTTGAATTTGGAGTTGAATTGACCAAGTTATGGTCAATTGAATTCTAAGGGCATTTTGGTCAATTTTCTCTAAAGTCAACTATGGGGTCCAGGGTTGACTTTTTATCCTGATATCAAAATAGAAAAACTAATACTACTACAATGATGGGATTGTTCTCCTGAGTATTTTAAGACCCATATTGCCTATATTTGAACAACTAGGTTAAAAGTTACGAGAGTTTAAATAGGTCTTAAAATGTCACTACGTTATACATACTCGAAACTTAATTTTGCATTACACTATTTGATTTTTTTTTATTTTTTAAGTAAAATGAGATCTTTATTTGACTATGTTTGGGTCATCTTACAAATAATTATTAAACATTTAATAAATTTTAATTAAATAATTAATTTAAATAATTTTACTATTTATTCAATTTGTACTAATATATATATATATATATATATTTTTTTTTTTTCTGTATTAAATAATTAATTATCATTAGTTTTATTTAATTATTAATTAATTATATATTTAATTAATTAATCAAATAAATTTAATTATTATATATTTTAAAATATCAATATACTGTTTAATGCACATTTAATCTTAGTTAATAATTGATTATTTATTTACTATATATTTTAAATTAACCCTAATGGATATAGTTATTAATCCTATTTAATTGGTTAAGTAAATATTTAATTATTACCTTAACTAAACTCTAATTATAAATAGCTAATTATTAATCTAAAGTTTCTATTTTGTAATTAATTAACTATTATTTAATTTAACTAAATTAATTACTAATTAATTTATATAATTATTCTTTGATGATTACCTGTTTTATATATATATATATATATATATATATATATATATATATAGTCTTTGTTAAGTAATTAATGCTAAATTAATTTCTGTCCTTAAGTTGGCTAATATTAATTAGTACTAATTAATCTACTTAATACTAATTAATCATTCCACCTAGCCTAAGTTTTCCGCCCTAAGATCTAATTAATCTAATTATGTGTCATGCATATTTATTCCACCTAAGATTTCTATATATATCCATATGTAGTGTCTGAATGTATAATTATATCTTCACACACCGCACCACACACACACACACACACACACACACACCACACACCACACACAACACACACACACACACACACACCACACACACACACACACACACACACACACACACCACACACACACACACACAACACACACACACACACATATTATATATATATATATATATATATATATATATATATATATATATATATATATATTTATGCAAAATTCTTACGGCGGCGGGACCCACAGAATGACATGTGTCGCGCCTCTACTGGACGCGGGGAGGAAGGCGGAACCCACGGGGTACTCGTGGTGACCCGAGAGAGGCCACGACAGAGACGGTGGGTCCCACTGCCTGGACGCGAGAGGACGCGTGGCAGATGCGGACCCCACGCGCTAAACGCGGCCGCCGAAGTGCCACGCGTCGCGCGCGGAATGGCCGGGAGGGATTGCGAGCCCCACTTGCGCAGGTGGCCTGACCACGGATTGTGGGTCTGGCCCGGGTTGACCCGGCCCGACCCGAGTGCTCCCTTCCTTCCCCGAGGGTTCTCGAGGGCCCTACCTAGGGCACGGCAAACGACGGCCTTCCCGTCGGCGCCTGGCGCCAACCCGCATGTCGTCGGATAGGTCTTGACGTCCTCTACCTATCTATGGTCGGGACGGTGACGGTGGCGCACTAGGGCGACGGCAAGGGCGAACCCTAGCCCGGAAGTCTCTGCGAAATGGATCCCTAATGGTATCCATTGTTCGGGATTTCCTAAATTCGACCAATCGATCGAACGATCAATCGACTAGACCCGGCCCTAATCTAATCCAGCCCGTGGAATAAGCTTACGAACAATCAAGATTAACTTCAGAAGTAAATCGGGGTTTTAGGGGGGTACCTTAGACGAACGGCTCGCAGATGAATGTTCAATCAAGGGCTCCCGATACTTCCCGTTCGTATCCAACCACGGTACCTAAGAGCGACCAAGGCCTTAAGGCTCACGAGACGGAGCCTGCGAGGCGGCGGGGCACGGGGAGAGGTTGGGCGCGTGGCGGGGCTGCCGCGTGGAGTCCTAGGGCGAGCGAGCGGGGACGAGGCGCGCGAGCTGTCTGATATTTGATCAGACCGTCGCGATTCTCCGTCCAATCGGACAGAGGGGCTAATGGCACTGCTTAAACGAGGGAACGGCGTGAGGCCTTTTAACGGCGCCCAAAAATAAATAAATATTTATAAATAATTATTAATTAATTTTGATTAATTAATTAATTTAAATCCTAATTTTTAATTAATTAATTCAAATAAATTTTAAATTTTCAAAAATTCCTAAATACTCACCCTGCTAATTGAGGGGTGAGAAACGCAACGGCGAGATCGAATTTTTAATCCGACAAGTATTTTAATTTCCAAATTTTCGGAGTATTTAAATATTATTAAAATATTCGTTAAAATTTCGACGACTTCCGATTGACACGAAAACTTCACCCTAGCTAATTTGGGGGCAATGAGCACAATGGCAAAGTTTGTTTTTCAATCTGAGGTCTTTCTAGATAGGTCAAATTCTAGGATTTCTGAATTTTTCAAAAATTAAAATTCGATCCATCTGACTCCTGATTTGGACTAGGTCTTTAAAAGTTGGCTCCTAATGACTTAATTAGCACTTATGATCAATACTAAGATTAAGATTAATCATAATTAGCTAAGGTAATAACTTGAGTTATTACAATTATAGATAAGATAAGATGTTTACTGGCCTAAGTGCCTTTACTATACAGTATTGTTTGCTTTTAGATGTATGAATATCTTTATCTTAACTTAAAATTCTCAACTTTGCTCAGATACCAACTGTGACGACCCCAATATTGAGAATCACTTAACTCAATATTGATACGTCACCACAGTATCTAATGCTAGATTAGAAGGAAACTAATCTAAATCATTAGATACTGTGTTTGATAAAGGATTTAGAAGAGAGTCTTAAGTTAAGATGAAATGAGTTTTGTGAAAATATTACATAAAATAAATGTGAAAATATGAATTTAAAAAGAACATGTGATATAGATACTTACAAATTGAGATGTAAAAATTTTAATGATTAGTATATGAGATATGAGTCTGCAATTTGCAATAAAAATTCTAAGTCATTATTTTCTTAAAAATTTCGGCAAAATTTTTGCAGTAAATGGCTAAAGAAACACCAGCAATGTAGACATACAAGTCTTTCATTCCGATGGAAGATTAATTAAGAGTACAGAAACTTTGCAATTCTAATATAAAATCAATCCGTTACATGGGATTGCTTATTTTCAATTCTAATATAAAGTCAATCCATTACATGAGATTGTTTATTTCTAATTCTAATATAAAGTCAATCTGTTACAGGGGATTACTTATTTCTAATTCTAATATAATTTGAAGTGAGAAATGCATATGAAGCAATTTTCTATCCTAAAGTACACACATCCTACATCATTTACAATTATAAGAAAATGAGAAAATGATAACTAAATTTTCAATTAAATATGCAACTAAATTTTTATTTAAGTATCCATTCATCAATTTATATATCCATCCATCTCTAGCCAAGCATTTAAGTGAGGAGTTTGATTTACAACACAAGCATAATAAATACAAAGTAAAAGACTTTAATTAATACAGGCCATGAATAAACATTAAAAAGTAATTAAATGAAAATCTCTCTCTCACTTTTATTATAAAGCAAGAATCGAATAAATTAAGTGAAAGCAATTATATTTCTTTAAGCGCTTGGTCCAGCTCCACTAGCCTCCAAGTACACCTAATAATCATATTTTTGTATTTAAATGTGATAGAGCAAAGCCAAAAAAAAAAATCTGATTAGACTAAATAGTTTAAGTACAACTTAAGATTAGGCTAAATATTTTATTATTTATTTTGGATATCACAACTAATTACAATATAAGTGCAAGTAAGGGTGCAAAAATAAAAGCATACAATATAGAAAAGAAAGTAAGGAAAGTAAGAAAAAAGTAGAGTGAGTAAGAATACTCATATAATTTGACAATTTAACCTGCAAGTAAAATAAGAGTAAAAGCATCCTAGATAGGCTAGAAAAATACTAAAGCATGCATATGAAAGTAAATAAAATGAAACATATATATGTTCAATGAAATTATGCTAAATAAGAAAAGTAAATAGTGAAATATTTAAATGAAATTATAATGACATTCACTGCAATATAAAAGAACTCTAAACAAGTAAAGTACAATACTAACATAGAAAGTGCAAAGTACAGTAGTTGAAGAAAGATCTTAGACTCTTGGTCTAAGATACACATAGCCCAGGACTATACAAGGTAACATAGCTAAAAAGCTATGATGAGTCTTCACAATCAATAAGATTGTAGAGGATCTCACATATTATTTTATTGAAGTTAATTTAGAAAGTTTCTCATTCTACGGGGACTTACAGAATGAAGAAAGAAGTTAAACACGTTTGTTTAACAAGTAACGGAAAGTGGAGTCAAAACAAGTAACACTCACATTCACCCTCTGAGAATGTGAGGTCTCCTTATTACTCCTTATTAGCCTGCCCTTGGCTGATCCAGCAATATAAACCCCTATTATTTTTAATGTGAAAGTTTTATTTATGCACAATTGTCTTATATGAATGATTTAAATGAAAAAGGCTTAAAGCTAAGCAAGCATTTAAGAAAAATTCAATAATTGCAACTAAATGATATCCAAAGTTATATAATATTAATGATCTACTTAATAATTGAAGCTAATTGAGCTCCAAATTAACTTTGAGATATTGAGTTAATTGTAATTAATAGTAGTAATTGAAGTTTTGAAAATAGTAGTTTCATTTCATTTATTATGATATGACAAAAATAATTTATAAGTATAATCAACACAAAAAGAAGCTAGTTTTAATCTAGTCCTAAGCCGTAAGATTCAATTATGATAATTAAATCAGGGCTTAGATGACTAGTAAGAAATGATTGAGATTAAGAATTATCAACTTAAGGAAGTTAAGGTTTAATCCACTAAAGTTCTCTAGCTAGGTTGTAGTTTGAAGGTTCTATCCAAATCAAATACTAAACTAGCTATAAATCAATGTAAAATGAAAGGTTTAAAGTAAATAAATGTAAGGATTAAGAACTATAAGTTCTATATTTTCTAATAGTTAAAGGTTAAGGAAATTAATAGAATTCTTAAACTATTCTAAGTGAATTAGGACTCCTATTACTATCTCTTAAAATATTCAAGAGAAGGCTTTAAAGATTAGGATAATTAAACTAGGCTCCAATCTAATTACTAAAGGCAAATCCTAGTTGACTCAATAATTTATAATTACAAAGACATTAAGGCTAACTACTCTTAATAGATGTAACTAATAGATCTAGGGATCAACTACAATTTGTGTTTAAATCAATCTTAGGGTTTCTACCTTATGGTTGAAACGTGAATTAAGTAAATTTGCAATTGATTCAAATATCTAAAAAAATGAGAATTAAGCTCAAACCTAATTACTTAGGATTATGACTAAGAAGATCATAACAAACACTAAACAAGCATTAAGGTTAAACATACTTAATAGATATAACATCTAGTTCTAAAGGATCACCTACAATTCAAGGTATAATCAATCTTATAGGTTATATCCTAAGGTTGAAAGATGAATCAAGTATATTTGCTAAGGATTCATGCAAATAAATTATGAGAATTAAGCTCAAAATAATCATGTCATGGAAAATTTACATGAGAGGAAAATAGTGAAGCAAGTTTTCTATACTAGGGCTTTAAACACCTATATCATGAATTAAGAAATTATAAAATTATTTAAGTAATACTAATTAAGGAACCATAAATCTAAAATCACCGATTATTGTCCAAATGAAATGAAATTCATAAATATGAAATCCTTATTGTATAAGAAGAAGAATGACACTAAATAGCTCAAAATTAGATAATGTTAAAATTTTAGGTTTTCGGAACTACTAATTATGGTTAAAAGGTCATTAATAAAATTAGGATTTAAAACCTAAATTTGACTTCATAATAATGTCCCTCACAATCTTGTGAGTGAAATGAACTATTGAAGTGTCCAATTCGGACTTCACTTGATTATAAAACAAGACTTTGAAGATTTAATTATTTAAATTATTAAGCTTTAGTGGATCTTAAAAGTTGAATGAATGAATGAAGAAATTAATACAATAGATGATTGATAATATAATCTAGTTCCAAGACAAATCAAAAACAAAACAATATATAATAATTGCATTGAAATCATTGACAGATTTGATATAAAATTAGTAAGCAAAATCCAAATTAAATCAAAAGTAAATTTATCTGGAATGTTAATCAAGCATTTTAATATTCAATAATACCTTTCGATTAGCATTTCACTAACGTATGCATTTTTTTTAAGAATTATAGTGATATAGGTTAATTGCAAGTTTAAGAGTTTATTATGAAAATCATTATATAAATGAAATTGATAAATGAACTGATAACAAACAGTCCTATGGAGAATTTTTGAAACTATAATGAACATAATTTTTTATAATTTGATTGAGATAAACTCATCATAAAATATTATTATCAAGATGAAGCTTTATAATCATCAAAGTCAGAACATCCACTAAGTCGGATAATTATGACTCTTAAAGCTAGCATCAAATTTGTCGGATGAAATGGAGGAATGCTTCTAGTTGTTGTTAGGACCGCCAATAAGCTAATTAAACTTGAGCAGCTTTTTTATAAGCTTATGAGCCTTCAATAAGCCCACAAGTCAAGATCAAACTAGCTACTTAAGCACAATAATAAATGAGCCCAAATACAAGCTCGAGCTTAAAAAAAGCAACATCTCCTAGCCCATAGGCTGCAGTACCATGTTTATGATTATGCTTCTCAGAAGAAAAGCAAATTTAATAAATAATGGTACCTAAATTCTTATGTATTCATACATGATGAACCTTGAATCAAATTTTAAGTGCTTAACTGCTTCAGTAGTTACTGGGTGATGCCTCACATACAAATTGAAGCAAAATATTATTGGGAATAAAAAAAAATTGAAAGCTGCCTTTACTCTACCTAGCAAAAAAATTGTGGTGCAAAAATCTTAATCAGCATGAAGTTTAAATATAAGAAAAAAATGTTAATAAATATCATAAAACATTAAAAATATATGTTAGACAAACAAAACCAACAGGATGAAGAAAAAGATACCGATGGTAATAGGTGAATGTAAGCTAGGACAGAATGTACATAACAAAAGCATTTATATGAGAATATTAATACATATAAATGCGCATCAAAATCTCTGGAATACAATGGTGAACTAATTGGCAACTGGCTTTCAATAAGACATGCATCTAAATAGCAAAACATCTTAATAAAATTAGCATTCCATAACATCAAGATGTTAACCAATAAAAAGAATCCTAATTATAAAATCATGCCTTACATAATGAGTAAACTTGAAGATACAGGGTGCTAGTTCCTTGCCGGCGGCGAACAAAGGAGTAGGACTGAGAAGCTGACGACTGCTAGGGAGGAGACGGCGAGAGATATTGGCTAGTTCATTTGACAAACGGTGAGGAAGATTTGAGAACTCAGCGGCGACAAGGAAGGTCGTCCTCATCCATGGAAGGGGAGAAGGGTTGCTCGGCCAAGGAATAGAGAACCGGCGAGCCCACCAAGGATGGCGATCCCTTGAGAAGAGAGTTCCTCGCATGCGATAAGCGTAGGATAGGAAGAGTCGAATGGCACAGCTTGCGATTTTTAGATCTAGTCGGCTGAAATAGGAGGGAATGAATAATTATGTTAGGGTTAATTTATAGAGTTATATAAAGCCAATCAAGTGGCTGAAATTTAAATCTGATGGCTAAAAATTCCTGAGCTATGATATATAATCATTCGAACTTCAAATATTACAACTTTGGTACCAAAATGAGCGTCTCAATGAGATGAACATACGCGTCTAAAAATTAATTAATTTTGACGAGTAATTTATTTATATACATTTTTAAGTGAAAAACTTGGAAAATTAATTATGATAAATTGAGAGCTTAAAAATTAGCAAAACTTAAAATATAGTATTCTTAATTGATGCACAACTTAAATATATAAAAATTTTTAAATTTTGATTTATAGTTTTCATATTATTAGCCTTTAAATTTTAAACTTTATAAATTTATTTAGAACAATCCAGGATCCCAAATGCGCTCAAACTTTCGCAGTAGGATCCCCTCAAAAGGCATTATAAGATGATAGTTTTATTAAATTTTTATTTGAATTGAATTGGGATACTTATTTTGACTTAAGTTTAGCAGCACTCGAAATTAAATAAAAATATATGGGAACTTCAACGACTTCCAAAAATTTTCAGAATAACACTCCTAGCTAATTTAGAGCTACTGAGTCTAATGGTAGACTCTATTTTTTATTCTAAGGTTTAAATAATTTAGACATTCTTTGAATTAATAGAAAATCAGGAAATGCTGGAAATCGACAAACGATCTCTAATTCGCACGAAAATTGAAGTGGAAGCTCCTAATATTATTATAAGATTAATAGAAAAAGATTAGAGTCAATTAGGTCACTAATTGATGAGTAATAACATTGGGGTTGTTACATCAAATCCTTTATGTTAAAACTTACCTCCTCTCCCTTACAGCGAAGACTCAATTCACCCTTATCAACATCTATCATGATCTTGCTAGTAGCAAGGAATGGTCTCCCTATAATTAAAGGAATCTCTTAATTTTTATCTTCCATTTTCAATATAATAAAATCAGCGAGAAAGAGAAATTTATCAACTTTGATTAGAACATTTTCCAAGATACATATAAGAGTTTTACGGATCTATCAGCTAGTTGAAGAAGGACTGAGATAGGTTTTAAATAATCAATTCCCAATTTCTTAAAGATGTAGAATTACATTATATTTATTGAAGCTCCCAAGTCACATAAAACCTTTTGAAAAGAGTGATTTCCTATAGTGCAAGGAATGGTGAAACTCCCTGGGTCCTTCCTTTTAAAGGGAATTTTCTGCTGGAGAATGACACTATATTCTTAGTCAAGGAAACTATATCTTGCTCATTTATTTTTCTTTTCTTTGATAGGATGTCCTTTATAAACTTAGCATAACTGGGCATCTGCTCTAATTCTTTTGCAAAAGGAATGATTATATGAAGGGTTTTAAATATTTCTAGGAATTTTTGGAATTGGATATCTAATTTTTCCCTTGCCATTCTTTGCGGGTAGGGGGTATGAGGGGTGTATTCAGATGGCTTAGTCATCTGCGTGTGAGTTCCCTCATTCATCTCTTTCTCTTTATCCTTATTAGTTTCTTGTTCCTCCATTGATCCCTCTCCCAAAGCATTAGATGTATTTTTAGAATTTTTTAATACCACATGTTCTGTAATTTTTCCACTTCTTAATATTATAGAATTTCCTGATTCATTTACATAGTCCCCTATAGCTCCTACCAGGATGGGTTTATTTAGTTGCATCATAATTTCCTTTAATTTCAACTCAATTTTTTTGACAGGTTCTTCTTGATTCAAAAGAGTGTATTTATATATATTTAATGTTGCATCAGTTCTATTCATAAAATTGGTTGTGGAAGTTCTAAACTCTTTTAAGGAATGCTCTAATCCTCTTCTATCCTCAACTTGTTGATTCCTATAGTTTAGGATAGCATTCACTCCTTCAGTTTCTCCATCATGATGTGAAATCAGTTGCATACTCTCAAGTCTTTGGGTCAATAGGTCAAATTTATTTCTTAATTTAGCAATCTGATTTGACTCATTCAAGTTATTCAACTCTTTTTTGTTGGAGCTCAACCGCTCAGTCAACCATTGGTATGCATTGTTTGTCACCCTCAAGGACATCAAAAGCCTCCTCAAGGGTTTTGCTACTTAAACACCCTCCTGCGGCTGCATCAATAAGGGTCCTTATGGGTACATTTAATCCATTATAGAAAATTTGCACCTGCATCCACAAAGGGAACCCATGATGCGGGCAACGCCTTAAGCTATGGGGCCCCGTACCCTCCGTGGCCATGCTAATACTGTCATTAGCATAACACGAGGGTTGCAGTGCTCCAACTGTGGCAAATCCCCAACCTAAACAGAGTCAGGTGTAACCCAACCTGTCTTAAACAGAAGACTTGTCACCTGAGAACTGTGAACATACATCAACATATCAAAGTAGTTGTGGCGGCCGCCCCCAAATCATTCGGATCAGAGAGTGGTCATCACTAAGTACATCCCTTACTTAATATTAGGTTGGAAGTTTAATACTCCAATCCCATCTTAAGAGAAGAATGTGCCCTTTTTAATAGAACAAAGGATAACAATCACTTAATGAACATACTTATGAAATCAAAGTGCAGAAGAAGAAGAAACAACTGTAGTAACATCCATCCATCCATAATGAAAAGTAAATCATCCAACTCAGAACATATAATGCAGGAAAAGAAAACTATAATTTAACCTATATTATTACAAACATTTTAAAGTTTAAATGATGAAATATGAAATAAAGTCTCTCATCCTCTCGAATGCAAAAGTAAAGCAAACTAGAAAGCATAATCTAATGATCTTCATCAACCTGAACCTTCTCCTGAATCTGCTCCTCTGCAAGCTCAACCTCCTCAAATAGCTTGGAATCTACCATTATCAGTTTTATAATGATAGGGCCCCAGCCAATAAAAGAAAAATCTAATTAGACAAAATGTATAAGTACATTTTAGAGTAATCATTTTTCTTATGTGTTTTATTGATATCACAAACTAACTTAAGCAAGAAAATAGCGGTAAAGCAACAAAGAAAGAAAGGCAAGTTATAATAATAAATTATAACTTAAATAAAATGTAAGGTAAGCACATTCCTCAACTTAAGTATAATAAAAGGTAAGTAAAGTGCTAATGAAAATCTACTAAGTACAAGAAAAACTCCTAAGTAATATGATCAAACTAAGCATGCCAATTTATAATATAAAGTAAAAGATATTGTACTGAAAAGAAAGTCTAGAATCCTAACATGCTGTTAAATAAAGTAAAATGACAGAATGAGAGAATTACAGAAAATCCTGTAATACAAAAGAACTGCAAAAAATAAAAATATAACAGAAAGTGTATTGAACTGTAAAGTAATTGAAATACAACTGAAAAGTGACTGTAAGTAAAAGTAATATAACTATAAGGTAACTATAAAGTAAAAGTAATGTTTGGAGATACCCCTACTTAATTCTGTCAAAAAGTAAAGTCCATCTGTTCATCTAGGAAAGTGTCCCAGATTAAAGTATGATGTACTAGGAAAGTGTCCTAATCACAAGGTAATGTCCATCTGATCATTCAAGAAAGTGTCCCAGGCAAAAGTAACACTCTCTAGGAAAGTGTCATAGGCAAAAGTAACATGCTCTAGGAAAGTGTCATAGGCAAAAGCTGTCTCAAAAGTCATGTTATACCAAAAGGCATACTAAGTAAGTCATAACCCACAAAATATAGTAAAGTTTATTTTTATTAAAGTTTTCTTCTTAGTTATGTAAATACCATATGATATGTATTCAAAGTATAATATAGAACATTCATCAAATATTCCATGTTCAATATAATCTGTGTGTGAAATGAGGCTCAAAACAAGAAAAGTGTTACATATCAAATTCAAGGTAATAAATAGCACTACACAAATTTTGAGATATCACTTATTTTCTAATTTACTTGATCTAACTACTCTAAGTTATGTAAGATTCAGAATCATCAATTCTTACACTGTCTGTAACTTAGAAATACGACCCTATGAGTTGAACATAATTAGGATTATCTAAGTCCTAATTATAAATGAATCGATGTCATCTACAAAGTTAAATAAGTAAATCAATCATCCTAATTTGTTGTTTTATATAATCCCAAACACAATCTTGATTAGCCAAATCAAGATTGAAAGGATTAAGAATCAAATTCCAAAGAATGAAGTTCAATTATTTAATCACAAGTTCATTTTAAGGACTAGAGTTTAATCCCATCTCACTGATTTAAATGTTAAGGCAAGTCCTATTGAATTAAGTCAAACTCAATAGGATGGATTTCTAATCCTAACTCTAAAATTAAAAGACCAAATAATCATTTAATAAATTATGAATATCTATAAACTAGTAAAATTAAGGTTTCACCAAATGAGTAACCCACTTTACTCATTAAATGAATTCTAACCTAAGATTTACTCCTAATCTTAGGAATTAAGGCTCTTAAATCTAAGAGTAGCACTCATACACATATCCTAACTAAAGTTATAAGATCTATGGGTGAGCTAAGAAGTTCAAATGAAGAAAAAGAAATCACATATTTACTTAGGTTTTACTTAAGCCTAAGCTTAGTATTTTCCTTAAATTTCTAAGTTTGGACCTGGAATTATCTGAATTTAAAGTCTAAAATCATTTTAATTACTATATATTATGATTTAGGGATGAATTCAAGAATCAAAATCATTAAACCCTAAATTTTGGGCAAAATGACCATTTTGCCCCTACATAAGGGTCTAAATTTATCTTTATAAATTAAGGCTTAAATCTAGAGTTTATTGAAGTGGAGTGATTACTTACTGTCTAATATGAGTTTAGATAGTAAGTTCGCTAATTTTGGTTAAGAATTAGGCCTTATAAGATCAAATTAAGGAATTTGACCTATGAGGGCAAATTGGTAATTTTACCTAATAAAATCTAAATTTTTTATTAGTTTACTGTATATTATGTCATAAGGTTTCCATATAACCTAAAATCATCAAATTTTGATATATATTGGCTAAGTTATAGCCAATACAAATTTTAGGGTTAATATTGTAATTAAAGGGTTCCTAATTAAGGTCAAATTTCCTAACTTCTCCAATTGATGTCCAAATTAAGTAAAATTAGTGGCTATGATTCACAAATGATCCACTAATTACATTTACTAGTGGTAGGCTCAGTTTGAACTTTAATTGGCTATGTTATGGCCTAATTAGGGTTTATGGTGATTAGTGAGTGATTAGTAAAATTAATCATAAAATCACTAAACTAACTACATCACTAGGTTCTAATCTACTTTAAAAGTTCTCTAGAACTTGAATTATTTAATTTGGATCATTAATTTTGCTAATCTTCACTAATCAAGTTTTAGGGTAATTAGAGTTAATTAAGAAATCTAATTGTTGGATCCTAAATATTTTTGTAAATTATTGTAAATTAGGTTTTTCTAATCTAAATAGATATTTGAAGCACCTAATTTGGAGCTAAATTAACCAACTTATGATCAAATTAAAGTTTTAGGGTTAATTGTCCTAATTAGGGTTAGGTCCTAAATATGATTAAGCTCAAACTAATCCAAACAACAAAATAAACACTACTAGGTTATTCTAGAGGTTCTACTAATCACTTTAAGACCCATATTGGCTAGGTTTGGACTAAGGCTTGAAAAGTTATGAGCTTACGAATATTAGGGTTTGGGTCCAAAGTGATTAGTCAAAATAGGTCTCAAACAGCTAAACCAACACTACTAGGTTAATCTTTAGGGTTTGCTGATTACTTTGAGACCCATATTGAGTATGTTTGGGTAAATAGTTACAAAGTTATGACTAGTTGAAGTTTTATGCCTTTTGGGGCTAATTTAGGTATCCTAAATGTCATTAAGTGATATACAGCTCCAATTAGAAATTTGACAGTGCCAAAATATTTCTCATAATTTTTTGATTCCATTGATATATAATTTTGATATTCTTGGATTTATATTTTTCAAGTTATGAGGGTTTAAATATTTATATTATCCAATTTAACTTGTTATAATTCTAATTATATCATGCAATTTAATTAAAATTAATTTTAATTAAACAGCGTGTGGGTCCCACTGAAGAAAGTAGACTGATGGCTCTAGTGGAAGGTGGGTCCCACCCTTCGTCTTCACCGTGAGGGATATCTTGCGAAGGAGACGACGTCCATCCTAAGGCATCAGCGATCTGTCACTCGCAGGAGTTGCTGGCTACGATTTATATGCCAAATTAAAGTATTGGAGTGTATCAATCTCTTAACTAAAAATCTGGGCTTATTATTCATTCTTACTCTCAATCTTAAGATGCCCTAATTATCAAGATAAACTTGCAGAATAAACTTAATCTAATTCCTTTGACTTAGCAGAAGTTTGAGTAAGTGAAATAAATTCACTTCTGTGTAAAAATTTGCAACATAGATCATACATAATAATCGAAATTTGATTATTTGGATGAACGGAAGAAATTGGGTACCTGCGATTTCGATATGCTCTGCCAATTGGGGGGAGAAGATGAGCCGAGTATTTTTGGATCCGCCCCCATTCTAGCTTTGATCTTTCTAAAGCATTAAATCCATGCTTGGAGGTCCTCTAAGCGGTGGAGGTGGGCTGGCAGAGGCGGGCGAGTGCCGCGTGTGGAGACGGATGACACGTGTTCGCGTGATCGATCTATCGAGGAAGAAGAAGATACAGCCGTCCAATCTTAGATCAGATGACTCCGATGAGCCGTGATCCCTAACTGCGCAAGAAAAGAAGGAAACAACGTCACATGCTTTTTAGATGGCGGCCATTTAAGTATAAATTAAATAATATTTTAATTAATTAATTTATACTAATTTAATTAATTAAAATCATACAATTAAATGTATTCAGAAAATTTTTGATATATCACCCCTAGCTAAATGAGGGGCAATCGGATTTTCGATTTGATGAGTATTTATTTATTTGATTTTTTGGGTATTTAAATAATATTAAAATATTTGTCAAAAATCCAATGACTTCCAAATACCTCCAAAACATCACCCCTAGCTAATTTGGGGGTGGTGAACGCAATGGTGAAGTCGAATTTTTAATTTGAGGTCAAAATAAAAAGTCAATTTCTAGGGTTTTGGGATTTTCCAGAAATCAAGATTTGATCTATTTGATTCCTTATTTGATCCAGATCTTAGAGGTAGGTTCTAAATGACTTAGTTAGTATACTATAACCAGAATTAAGACTTAAATTAGTCTTAATTGACCTAGGTAACAACCTGAGTTGTTACAGAATCCCCTACTTAAGAACGATGTCGTCCTCGACATTACTTAAGTGGAATAATATAAAGTGACAATTTGAAATGTAATGAGGATAAGGAAGTATGAATATAGAATTTTAAATGAGTGTATATATTAATCCATTTGGAATGGAAACAAAAATCATCAAACAATGATTTGATCTCTATTCAGGATTTTGACAGGTCTTAGATTTGGTTAAAATCTTACTAGAGAAGATAGGAATTAGGAGATAAATTTCATGAGAATATTAAGTTACTCTCAATTAGAGATTAGAAGCTAGAAAATATTTGCAGGCACATAAAGTTCTGCAATAATTAAACTACACTTATGGCAACTTGTCACAATGCAGCAATAGATTTCTTAACAAATTGAATTATTTTAGGACATTTGATTACTTAAGGATCTTCTTATTTTAGAATCCAATCCAAAACTTTAATATTTTTAAGGGAACTATCTAAACTAAGTGATAACCATCTCTTAATAAGGATATCAATTAAGGGAAAGGGAAGCTAATATTCATTCAAATTGAATACAATTTCAGTAGCTTGAAGGTTAGCTTCTAAATTCATAATTTATGGCTTTATCACTAAGATAAGATTAATACTTAGTAGGTGATATCACACACTAAGTAAAGGATGTTATAAGGATCAAAGATACTAAAGGTTTTATATTTTAAATGATATTCACCATTCAAGAAAACTTAGGCGACTAGCTAAGTCATTATAAAACTTAACATAGATTAATAAAGATTCTAATTCTAGGAATTGATATCTAAGGAATTGGGCATCAAAGTACTAATGTCTTTCATTACTTGTTCTATTAAAATTTTAGGATTTGGACAAAGATCCATCATTAGTATTTAAATCTAATAATGAATCAGAATGGTTTAACTTATAATTTCTCACTAAGGATAAGATAAGGATGAACTAATTATATGAATTAATTCATACAAGGTTTGAACTTATAAAGAGACATTCATCTCTTACAAAAAGGTTTTGATTAAGCAAAAAGGGTCAATATCCAATTAGGATACATAATCTCAAGGTTTTAAGGGAGGACTTAAAATATTAAGCCACATTAGATGACTTAACACCATGAGTTTTAAGAGTAATTATTATAAATAGAAGTCATAAAGTTTGACTTGGTAATAGCAAGGAATTCACTTATCCATATGGATAAGTGCTACGAGATTCAATAAAAATTAAGGCTACAATCATAGATCATATTCTATGACTTATGCCAGAGTTTCTATAATTGGTTGCTAAGATCCAAGTCACAGTATGTGGTTTAGAAATCTAATGGTTATGTTTAATTTCTCATGCTTAAGTCATATCACGACTTAGGCACATATTCAAAGATTGAACTCAAACTAATTGAGAAGTAAAATTTTCTTATAAAAAAAAGATAGTATTTTTTACAATTATATTGTCTATTTAAGTGATATTCATCACTTAAATGAAGATTACAGTAAAAGGGATAGAATTTCTATTTAATTCAGATAGACAGGGGAAAGTACAAGATTGATCTATAAGTTACCATAAGTAACCTTAACTACGAAGGTGTTTTCAAAGCATTAACTACAAATTTAATTCTAAAATTTAGAATCAGAATGCTTTGCTACTTAAAGATTTAATTCTTCAAAGAATAAAGATTCTTTGACTTGAAATAGGTTCTATGTTTGAAATAAAATCATCATCATTAGACTAAGACAATTAATGAAATAGGGTTTACTATAGCTAAACTTATGAGTTTATACATACATGTTAAAATAATCTTAACCATTATGAAATCTTATATATTAAGGAATATATGGTGAATAGTTTATAAAAATCAATTTACTCTACAGCTTCTCTTATTTACCAAGTAATCATCCTTGGTTAAGGAGTGATGTTTAGGTAAAGAGGTGATTATCCTACTTGGATACTTAACCTCACAAGAGAGGGAAATATATTGTATCCAGTCACATAAGATGACTTGGTACATTGAAATTATAAAAGTTAACAAAATAAATTAAGACAATAGATTGCTTATCCTTGAGGATAAAATACAATCATAAGTTATTACTAAGAATTTTATTTTAACTATATAAGGTTCTATAGTTATAATTTCTCATTCCAAAGGAAATGAGAATACTCATTCTAAAAAAATGAGGTACTTAGAATTTAAGGAATAATATAAGCAGATAATTCAAGTCATAATTATGACTTATTCAACTAATAGTTTGAGGAATCTGAGTTGATCCAAACTGAGAAATGAGAAGTGACTCATCCTAACTGGGTAAGTCACTTCACATAATATAATTATTTCTAGAAGTCACAAAAGTACAATTTTGTCAAAAGAATCTAAGGTTTGATTGATTAAATTAAGGAATAAGGTATTTACCAAATCAAGGATAAAACACCTTGAACACTATATTAAACTTACTAACAGTATATTCAACATATCCATAGCTAAGGATTTATCCTACCAAGATAGGGTAGAATTATCTATATTCTAATATTTATGTTAAATCAAACTGACCCAACATCAAGGTTTATAAATGGTTAGGAATTAAAGTCTAAACTATTGGAACTAGCTTTACTTTAGTCTAAAGAGTGAAATGATTCTCAAAGCATTAAACTTATGTCTGAATCACATGGTTCTAATTTTAAAGGTTACGTACTAATTACATTTTAAGACTATTTATAGAATCATAAATATTATTATATTTTGAGGTTCTATAAATTCTTCTGAGATTGCTGAGCTTGGTATTTAAAGCCAAACTCTAACCAAATTCAGAAGAGATTTGATATCTTCAATTTATTAGAAGAAGAGTCTGTGTTCTAAATTGGGATCCCTACAGTTGTGCGGAATCTCTCTATGACCTTGTAATACGATTTGGGGGAATAATAGAGCATGAAGTTATAGATACTAGTAATAATAGTTCTAGTTGCATTAAGCAACGAATGTCCTTTCCATTGTTCTATTTACTTTAACTTCTTCTAAGATGGATTCTACGCTTTAATATATATTTTAGTCAAATGATAAATATCTATTATTCTAAAGATGAGATGGTATACTAAAGAGTTTGTCTACTACAATATCTTGAATTTCTACCTCTTTGATCTATTGATATTAGAATTCCTAATATTAACTCAACTCTTATAAAGGCCAAGGTTTAATTATTTAATTTATCCAATCCTAAGAATCTTTTAGATATTCTTCAAAGTTATTAAATTATTTATCTCTTTCTAATTTTCGTCTTTACTTAACTTTACTAATTTTGAATGTACTTCTACATTTCAAGTCTTTCATTATGAGTATATGGAAATATGGATATTATTTTAGTATTCATTTAGTAATTGTATGGAAGAAAAACTATCAATTAGGTAGATAGGAATACAAATTCCAATCTGGCACATTATGGAGTTCTCTGATATCAATTATGGCAGCCGCCCCCAAATCATCCAGATTAGAGAGTGGTCGTCACTAAGTACATCCCTTACTTAAGATTAGGTTGGAAGTTTAACACTCCAATCCCATCTTAAGAGAAGAATGTGCCCTTTTTAATAGAACAAAGGATAACAATCACTTAATGAGCATACTTATGAAATCAAAGTGTGGAAGATGAAGAAACAATTGTAGTAACATCCATCCATCCATAATGAAAAGTAAATCATCCAACTCATAATATACAATGCAAGAAAAGAAAAGTACAATTTAACTTGTATTATTACAAATATTTTAAAGTTTAAAGGTTGAAATTTGAAATAAAGTCTCTCATCCTCTCGAATGCAAAAGTAAAGCAAACTAGAAAGCATAATCTAATGGTCTTCATAAACCTGAACCTCCTCCCGAATCTGCTCCTCTACAAGCTCAACCTCCTCAAATAGCTCAGAATCTACCATTATCGGTTTTATAATGATAGGGCCCCAGCCAATAAAAAAAAAATCTAGTTAGATAAAATGTCTAAGTACATTTTAGGGTAATCATTTTTCTTATGTGTTTTATTGATATCACAAACTAACTTAAGCAAGAAAATAGCGGTAAAGCAACAAAGAAAGAAAGGCAAGTTATAATAATAAATTATAACTTAAATAAAATATGAGGTAAGCACATTCCTCAACTTAAGCTGTAATAAAAGGTAAATAAAGTGCTAATGAAAATCTACTAAGTACAAGGAAAAGTCCTAAGTAATATGATCAAACTAAGCATGCCAATTTATAATGTAAAGTAAAAGATACTATACTGAAAAGAAAATCTAGCATTCTAACATGTTTTTAAATAAAGTAAAATGACTAAATAAGAGAATTACAAAAAATTCTATAATACAAAAGAACTGCAAAAAATGAAAATATAATAGAAAGTGTATTGAATTATAAGGTAAAAGTAAGTCAGAACTGTAAAGTAACTGAAAGACAACTGAAAAGTGACTTTAAGTAAAAGTAATATAACTGTAAGGTAACTATAAAGTAAAAGCAAAGTAAAAGTAATGTGTGGAGATACCCCTACTTAATTCTACCAAAAAGTAAAGTCTATTTGTTCATCTAGGAAAGTGTCCCAGATTAAAGTATGATGTACTAGGAAAGTGTCCTAGTCACAAGGTAACGTCCATCTAATCATCCAAGAAAGTGTCCCAGGCAAAAGTAACATGCTCTAGGAAAGTGTCCTAGGCAAAAGTAACATGCTCTAGGAAAGTGTCCTAAGCAAAAGCTATCTCAAAAGTCATGTTATACCAAATGGCAGACTAAGTAAGTCATAACCCACAAAATATAGTAAAGTTTATTTTTATTAAAGTTTTCTTCTTAGTTATGCAAATGCCATATGATATGTACTCAAAGTTTAACATAGAATATTCATCAAATATTCCATGTTCAATATAATGTGTCCAAATGTGTAAAATGAGGCTCAAAATAAGAAAAGTGTATAATATCAAATTCAAGGTAATAAATAACACTATACAAATTTTGTGATATCACTTGTTTTCTAATTTATTCGATCTAACTACTCTAAGTTACATAAGATTCAGAATCATCAATTCTTACACTATTTGTAACTTAGAAACACGACCCTATGAGTTGAACATAATTAGGATTAGCTAAGTCCTAATTATAAATGAATCGATGTCATCTACAAAGTTAAATAAGTAAATCAATTATCCTAATTTATTATTTTATATAATACCAAACCTAATTTTGATAAGCTAAATTAAGATTAAAAGGATTAAGAATCAAACTCCAAAGAATGAAGTTCAATTACTTAATCACAAGGTCATCCTACGAACTAGAGTTTAATCCCATCTCATTGATTTAAATGTTAATGCAATTCCTATTGAATTAAGTCAAACTCAATAGGATAGATTTCTAATCCTAACTCTAAGATTAAAAGATCAAATAATCATTTAATAAACTATGAAAATTTATAAACTAGTAAAATAAGGGTTTCACCTAATAAGTAACCCACTTTACTCATTAAATAAATTCTAACCTAAGATTTACTCCTAATCTTAGGAATTAAGGCTCTTAAATCTAAGAGTATCACTCAGATACACATCCTAACTAAGGTTATAAGACCTATGGGTGAACTAAGAAGTTCAAATGAAGAAAAAGAACTTACATATTTACTTATGTTTTACTTAAGCCTAAACATAGTATTTTCCTTAAATTTCTAAATTTAGACTTGGTATTATCTGAATTGAAAGTCTAAAATCATTTTAATTACTATATATTATGATTTAGGGATGAATTCAAAACTCAAAGTCATTAAATCCTAAATTTTGGGCAAAATGACTATTTTGCCCCTACATAAGGGTCTAAATTTTATCTTTATACATTAGGGCTTAAATCTGGAGTTTATTGAAGTGGAGTGATTACTTAATATCTAATATGAGTTTAGACAGTAAGTTCACTAATTTTTGTTAAGAATTAGGCCTTATAAGGTCAAATTATTGAATTTGACCTATAAAAGCAAATTGGTAATTTTACCTAATGAAATCTAAATTTTCTATTAGTTTATTGTTTATTATGTCTTAAGGTTTTTATAGAACCTAAAATCATTAAATTCTGATATGTATTGGCTAAGTTATAGCCAATACAAATTCTATGGTTAATATTGTAATTAAAGGGTTCCTAATTAAGGTCAAATTTCCTAACTTCTCCAATTGATGTCCAAATTAAGTAAAATCAGTGGCTATGATTCACAAATGATTCACTAATTACATTGATTAGTGGTAGGCTCAGTTTGAACTCTAATTGGCTAAGTTATGGCCTAATTAGGGTTTAGGGTGATTAGTGAGTGATTAGTAAAATTAATCACAAAACTACTAAACTAACTACACCACTAGGTTTTAATCTACTCTAAGAGTTTTCTGAAACTTAAATTATTCAATTTAGATCATTAATTTTGCTAATCTTTACTAATCAAGTTTTAAGGTAATTAGAGTTAATTAGGAAATGTAACTATTGGATCGTAAATATTTTTGTAGATTACTGTAAATTAGGTTTTCCTAATCTAAATAGATATCTAGATTACTTAATTTGGAGCTAAATTGACCAACTTATGGTCAAATTAAAGTTCCAGGGTTAATTGACCTAATTAGGGTTAGATCCTAAATATGATTAAGCTCCAAATAATCCAAACAACAAAATAAACATGATTAGGTTATTCTAGAGGTTCTACTGATCACTTTAAGACCCATATTGGCTAGGTTTGGACTAAGGGTTGAAAAGTTATGAGCTTAGGAAGATTATAATTTGGGTCCAAAAGTGATTAGTCAAAATAGGTCTCAAACAGCAAAACTAATGCTACTAAGTTAATCTTTAGGGTTTGTTGATTACTTTGAGACCCATATTGAGTATGTTTGGGTAAATAGTTACAAAGTTATGACTAGTTGAAGTTTTGTGCCTTTTAGGGCTAATTTAGGTATCCTAAATATCATTAAGTGGTATATAACACCAATTAGATATTTGACAGTGCCAAAATATTCCTCATAATTTTCTATAGCCATTGATATATAATTTTGATATTCCTGGATTTATATTTTTCAAGTTATGAGGGTTTAAATATTTATATTTATCCAATTTAACTTATTATAATTCTAATTATATCATGCAATTTAATTAAAATTAATTTTAATTAAACAACATGTGGGTCCCACTGAAGAAAGCAGACGGATGGCGCCAACAAAGCAGAAGGTCCCACCTGTGCCTTCTGAAGTCGACACGCACGCGAATGGTGGGGCCCACCCTTCGTCTTCATCGTGAGGGATAGCTTGCGAAGGAGACGGCGTCCAACCTAAGGCATCAACCGATCTGCCACTCGCAGGGGTTGCTGACTGCGATTTATATGCCAAATTAAAGTATTGGAGTGTATCGATCTCTTAACTAAAAATCTGGGCTTATTATTCATTCTTACTCTCAATCTTAAGATGCCCTAATTATCAAGATAAAATTGCAGAATAAACTTAACCTAATTCCTTTGATTTAGCAGAAGTTCGAGTAAGTGAAATAAATTTACTTCTGTGTAAAAATTCGCAACATATATTATACATAATAATCGAAAATTGATTATTTTGATGAATGGAAGAAATCGGGTACCTGCGATTTCGATATGCTCTGCCAATTGGGGGGAGAAGATGAGCCGAGTGTTTTTGGATCCGCCCCCATTCTAGCTTTGATCTTTCTAAAGCATTAAATCCATGCTTGGAGATCCTCTAAGCGGTGAGATGGGCTGGCAGAGGTAGGCGAGTGTCGCGTGTGGAGACGGACAACACGCGTTTGCGTGATCGATCCATCGAAGAAGAAGAAGGTACAATCGTTCGATCTGAGATCGGACGGCTCCGACGAGCCGTGATCCCTAACGGCACAAGAAAAGAAGGAAACGACGTCACATGCTTTTTAGATGGGGCTGTTTAAGTATAAATTAAATAATATTTTAATTAATTAATTTATACTAATTTAATTAAGTAAAATCATCAGAAATTTTCAATAAATCACCCCTATCTAAATGAGGGGTGAGGAACGCAATGGCGTGATCAGATTTTTGATTTGATGAGTATTTATTTATTTGATTTTTTGGGGTATTTAAATAATATTAAAATATTCGTCAAAAATTCAACGACTTCCAAATGCCTCCAAAACATCACCCCTAGCTAATTTAGGGGTGGTGAACGCAATGGCGAAGTCGGATTTTCAATTTGAGGTCAAAATAAAAAGTCAATTTCTAGGATTTTGAGATTTTCTAGAAATCAAGATTTGATCCATTTAATTCCTTATTTGATCCAAATCTTAGAGGTAGATTCTAAATGACTTAGTTAGTGTACTAGAACCATAATTAAGACTTAAATTAATCTTAATTGACCTAGGTAACAACATGGGTTGTTACAGTAGTGGAAGCAGAAAGCAGTATAATATAACATCCACATCACAGTATAGTATATAGAAGTAAATACAATAGTAACTCGGCTTAAAGTGCAAAAAATAAATACATGCTGAAATAATTGTTACAAACTAAAAATTTAAGAGAAAGAAAAAATCTCTCAATCTCACTGCAAGAAGAGGAAAATCTAACAAAGCTACCATAGGAAGGTCCTCCTCCTGTGCTAGCTCCTCTCTTGCATAACCACCAACGAACCTCTCCAAATCTGACATTTGTCCATATCATAAATGCCAGGGCCCCATCCAACAAAAAAAAAGGCTACAGTTAGACAAATTGTCTAAGTATATTTTAGACTGATTTAACTGAACTGAATATTTAAAGATATCACATTAACTACTTTAAACATGCAAGCAATATAAGGTGCATCAAGCTACAAAGAAAAGAATGGCTATAAACATTACATTTATAACTGAACAATAAGTATGTAAAGTAACATACAAAACATGAAACTAAGCAAGGTGAGGCTAAAGAGCAAATTAACTACAAATACTGAAGAACTCATTCTAACATGCTTATGATCAAATAAATACATGTTGATTTCACAAAAGTAAACTATACTGAAACGTGTTGAATAAATATACAAACTAGCATCCTAAATAAGCCAATACTTGATACTACTCAATAGAAATATATATCCAAGTATGCAGATTTAATAAATAAAAGGCCACTGAAGCATGTGACAAAAGTAACTTAAGTACATAAATGAGCTAAAAGAAAAGCCACTGAGTGTAACAACCCTAGGTTGTTACCCTGCTAATCTATAGTCTAAGAAATCATTAATTTTGATTCAATTGCTTTAAGAACATCAAATGAATCCTATCCTGAAAATTTGGAGTCCATTGGACTTCTCTAAGTCCAAAATGATATTTTGATCAGTTTAGATGCCCTAGTTTAGACCTAAACTATTTTGATCTTAGAATTAAATTCTGATTGTATTTTTGAATTCCTCACTCTCAAATTAGCTAGGGGAGAAAGCTTAGTGCAATTTGAAAATTATTTAGGCCTTAATTCACATTTAATTAAAATGGTCTAATTGTATTTTAGTCCAATAATTCAAAATTGCATTTCTACCTTTAAACTAATTAAACGGTTGGGATCCACTGTGCGGACTGTGGGCGATCCACTACGGAGTCCGGGTCACGTGACAGCAGTGCTTCCATCATATCCGCCATCTGTTATATTAATTTAATGGCTAGGATTAGATCCCGCGGAACCGCGGATCTGCCGTTAGATCAACCCTTAAGATCCCACGGCGCGGATTTAATCTGATCCGGTCGTTAGGATCCGGAAGATCAGGATCATCGCGTCTTTCTGATCGATCAATCAGATGGCACCAGACCCTCCCGCGACTGTGGAGCTTTGTCTTCCTCTCGCCCGCACCCGACAGAAAGGATTCCCCGTACTGCCAGCTGCCCAGCCTGTCCCCCACCCCTGCATCCATCTCAGCAGGTCGTTACAACCTCCCCCGTCTATGCAAGCAACACAATTGGGGCCTCGTGGCCTGGCCAAGCTCAAAATAGAATTTCGAGAGCTCGGCCATGGCCCGACCTCTCGAGTCTTCCCCAGCCCAATTTAACCCTTTGAAACCTTCCCCGTACTCACCTGAGGCTATAAATAGTGTATGCACTTCTCCATTTGACCCTTGCTGATCAATCGAACACGCTTACCCTCTTCCGCCATTGACGTCTATCCGAGTTTGCGTAGGCAATCCCAGGAGCTATCGAACTGCTGATAGTAGGCTATTCTGGTATTCAGAATCCTTTGCAGTGTCTGGAACCTCAGCTAAGGCTAGCCGAACCTTCAATCGATCATCATGAGCTCCCCCGTCGAACCAGGTACCCCCATTTTCTAGTTTTGAGCCAATGAGGCTCGGACCTTCCTTCTTTTGATACGATTACATGCATATTGTCAAAAAGAACTCACTGGTATCATAATTGAGCCCTAAGCTAGCCCCAAATAAACCAATCAATCGATCGAGCTAAGTCCCTTAAGGAACATCTTGGGTGAGTAAGGTCTCGACATTCTCGACCATCTCAGACCCTCAGAACAGGGGGCTTCGATCCATCTCACCTCCCTGAAGGTGTAGGGATTGAGCCCTGGGTCTGGCATGGCCTCTGTGGGGATAATTGTCTCCCCACAGTAGTTCCATTACGAAAGCTCGCGGGTGAGTAGGGTCTGGCCGATCCAGACCATCTCACAGAGGGCTTTGGGTCCCCTTCGAGGTGCCTGACCACGGTGAATGAGTAGCAACCGATGGTGGGTCATGCCATGGTCGGGACATGTTGGAATTGGCTGATTATGGCTTTGTGTCCCTTGCGTCAGGACGGAGGCTCGGGGACGAAGCTTCTGTGCGGGTCGGGCTGACCCGTGAACAGGCAGAACCCATTTTAATTATATTCAAATAATTGGAATTATTTTCCTTAAGGAAAATAATTCAATTTTTCAAATCATATGAAATCATTTAAATAAAAATATAAAATGTATTAATTGAATAAGTTGTAATCCACTGGTTCAAATCCTATGATATTATATATGAAATTGATTAGAAAATCCTCAGGGACCTAAATATAAAATAATATTGAACATCTAATGGTTAGATTTTCCATTTTTGCCTAATTAGTACAAATCTTGATTAGTGTTGATTAACAATTATACTTAACCAAATTGCATATTTAGGGTGCCATTAGTCTCCTTATGAAGAGTAAAATGAATGTGCTAAGTGAATTATTTTTATGATCTCTGTATTTCAACTTATGTCGTAATCTTGTTAAACCATGATTAGTGAAAATTAGGGTTTATATAAATTAGATCTTAGCAAACTTAGTCTCTGATTATTTATATTATTAAATAGAACTTATGTGCCAAATTATATAGAATTTTGATGGCTATATTTGTAATTAGGTGCTAATCTTTTTGAATGGATTTTGGGTTTGATTAACACTAATTACTTTTGAATTTATAAATCTTTCTATTAATATGCTTTATAACAGTAAGGTAAATATATGGAAACCATATATGCTAATTTTTAATGTATAACTTGAATAATCCTAAAAATTAAAGAACTTAATCATCTTAATTAACTTAAGAAGTCTTAAGACTTTGATCAAGCTATTAAGACTTGATCTAGGTCTAAGATTGCCTCCAATAATACATACCTAATTCACTGATTTAACATTTGATCTATAAATAAACACTTGATTTTAATTGGACATGAGTAGGGGTAAACCCTAACCTGCTTAATTAAGATCCAAACTCTTAAACCTTAATTAAACGGACATGATTATAAGATAATGTAATTGACATTATTCCAATAATGCATCTAATTTAATATTGATCCTAAACATTTAGATTAGATATATTAAGGTTAATAATAAACCTATGAGATTGGTTAATCTGAATCTAAACCTTAGATCTTTGAATTTCTCCTAAATAAGACTATTGGCATGATAAGATTAATAGAACCATATTGATTGAACAAGTGATCTAACTCCATTAATATCCTTGATTTAATTCCCATAATCTTAGAATAAGCTATGATCAGATGACTTAATTATTTGATCTGATCATCCTAAGTCTAAATGATAAGTAAAACCTATAGTGTTAGCATTAGAGTTAAGAGTGTGAGATCTTAAGTATCTCAACACAAGATCGTTTCTGAAATATTTTAAAGACCTAAATTTCTGAACCCAGTTATAGCAAAATTATATATCATTGGAATCAAAAAAATATAAAGAATTTAATGATGCAATTTATTTTACTGTAGAGTTATTAAATCATATAGTGACATTTAGGGTATTAATTTAATTCAAATAAAATCACAAATATTCAAATGGCTATAGTTTTGTATCCCTTAATCCAAACATACCCAATATGGGTCTCAAAATACTCAAAAAATCCTAAGGAATATTTAGTAGTGTTAATTTTGTTGTTTAGATTAATTTGAACTTAATCACATTTAGGACCTAACCCTAATTAGGTTAATTAACCCTAGAACTTTAATTGACCATAAGTTGGTCAATTGAACTCCAAATTATGTGATCCAAACATTAATTTAGATCAGAAAAACCCAATTTATAGTAATCTATAAAAATATTTAAGATCCAATAGTTAGATTTTCTAATCAACCCTAATTACTCTAAAACTTGATTAGTGAAAATTAGCAAATTGAATAATCCAAATTGAATAATTTTAGTTTCAGAGAACTCATAAAGTAGATTAAAACCTAGTTGTGTGATTAGTTTAGTAATTTTATAATTTATTTCACTAATCACTCATTAATCACATTAAATCCTAATTATTAACCTTAGAAATTATATTAGCTATAACTTAGCCAATATATATCAGAATTTGATAATTGTAGGTTCTATGGAAACCTTAGGACATATCTATAATAAACTAATAGAAACTTTAGATTTCATTAAAAGTTAAATTATTAATATGCCCTTATAAAGTAAAATTTCTAATTTGACCTTATAAGGCATAATAATCACTCAAAATTAATAAATAAATTAATAGAAACCTAATATTACAAATCATTTTAAGAGCATAAAATATTAAATTAATGAATTAAATTATTTTTGGCAGATCAAAGAAATTGAATTGGTTAATATTGTATCAAAATAGTCAGGTACGTAAATCTACTTATATGTTTTATTTCAATATTTTTATTTGAGCCATTTTTATTTGAGTATTATTTATATTCCAAAACTGCTTACCGTTTATAAATTTACAACAGAATATTATCAAGAAGCATGTAATAAAAAGATGAAATGTGGTATATATTATTATGGTATTTGTCTTTGGAGGATAGAAAGCAACACTGAGAATCTGTACAGATTGGGCCTGCTGGCAGCCCTTATGAGTCATATGGAGGGATTTAGCCATTATTAGGAAGTGGGCAAATCTAGAGGAAAGACACACCATCAGTTTCTAAAATTTGATTAAGCTACCGACAGGTAGTGAGAAAAGCTTCCTAAAGGTTTTTCCTATGGGTTTACCCATTTGGGCTCAGGAGTTTATGAACTCGACTTTATGTTACAAATGCTTTTGATAAAATTATTTACTGATTTTTATTGAATTTCAAATCTAACATGCAGGGCAATATTTAAATTTGAAAGTTTGCTTTTCCAAATGCTATGCAAATATTTCAGTCATTTATATATTTGATTTATACATATTATAGAATGCTAGAATTACTCTTATAAGAATGATTTGCATACTCCTACTTGACTAGTAACTGAATTTTTCAGGTTTTGAAAATTAAAGTATTGAAGATCTGCCTAAGTAATAAAAAGAAGAGAAGAGATAGAGGTGTGAGAAATTGAGAATGTTTAAATTATTATTGTAAATATTAAACTGTTATAAATTAATATATGAATGACACTGAATGTAAATATGGACATTTATATATTTTATTTTCTTTACTTTTATAAATATATATTTTTAGTGTATGAATGATTCTTTTGAGACTCTCGAACTTTGATCCCCGGTTGCCATAGAGCATGTGTTATCCCAAGGGATTAGACAAATACAGTCCCATTAGAGTAAATCTTCCAAGACTAAGAGTGTATTAAACAGGTACTCATTCCTTAGTTTTATTGAAATATAAATTGCCAATGGGTGATATCTCCTAGCGAAGACCGCTTCAATAGGTGTGGCTCAAACAAACTTAGTAATTAGAATCACCTTCTTTAACACACTGAGTGTGATTGTGAGTTAGGCATCTTAATATCTTAGCTTGAGATACAAATCGCCAATGGGCGATGCCTCCTATCGAAGATCACTTCATTAGGGTGGCTTAATCAAACTAAGTGATAACAATCACCTTTCTTGCAAATGTGCTAAATATGTGTATACAATCATGCCATCTAATGATCTTTAAGTAAATCTTCAACTTTAACCAATCATCATTCTAAAAGATAGGAGTCAGAATCCTCTTAGCAGAATTCTGCACAATGGAGACTTAGAATTCATCATCGATGTTCAAAGTTTTGTAGATTTCTGAATTTTCCTCATGTAGCATAGAAGCATGGGCATAGACATGAGCATGAGTTTGAGAAATCATTTTAGCAGTGATTTATGATTATCAGTGATAAATTATGAGTTACAAAATATTGCATACATAGACTGGGGAATCTTAGGATGCATCAGCATCACCATACTATCTTCCCAACTAAGTGTATGTATACATTGGACTGTACGACTCATAGCATTTCAATGATAGTTTTGTGACATACTGTGGCATACCTTGTTGTGGCATATTTGGGTGCATCATTCCGGTGACATCTGGTACAGCATTAAACATTTTTACATTAATTTTTGAGCACTTGATATTTTTGTTTGCTTTCAGTATTCAGTTTTGATGCAGTTTTACTTTGCTTAGTCTTTTACAGTTTCAGTTACATATTGCCTTTACTATTATGTTCTACAGTCGTGTTTACTACACAGTTTATTTCAATTACTTTATGTGGCGATCGGGGATCGAAGTTCGAGAGTCTCAAAAGAATGATTCATACACTGGAAATATACATGTATGAAAATAAGGAAAATATAATACATAAATATCCATATTTACATTCAGAGCTATTCATATATGAAATTTACAATACAAATTTATTCACTGCTCATATCTCACATCTCTATCTTTTCTTTTCTTTTATTACTTTGGCAGATCTTCAATACTTTAATTTTCAAAACCTAAAAAATTTAATTACCAATCAGGTAGGAGTACGCAAATCGTTCTTATAAGAATTATTCTAGCATCCTATAATAGGTATAAATCAAATATAAAATTGAATGAAATATCTGCATAGCATTTATGAAAGAAAAGCAAATTTTCAAGTAGAAAAAGCATGAAATTTATAAATGTTATCAAAATCATTTGTAACAATGTGTCGAGTCCGTAGACTACTGAGCCCAACTGGGTAAACCCATAGGCATAACCTGTAGGAAGCTTTTCTCACTGCCGTCAGTAGCTTACTCAAAATAGAAACTGATGGTGTCTTTCCTCTGGATTTGCCCACTTCCTAAAAAGGGCTAAATCCCTCCATATAACTCCCAGGGGCTGCCAGCTGGCCCAATCTGTACAGATTCTCAATGTTTCTTTCCATCCTAAAAAGACAAACACCACAATAATATATATTACATTTTATCTTTTTGGTACATGCTTATTTGATAACATTCTTTTGCAGATTATAAGCGGTAAGCAGTTTAATAATGCTCAAATGAAAATGGCTCAAATAAGAATACTTGAAAAAAAACTTATAAGTAGATTTACGTACATGACTATTTTGATACAAGTTATAACTAATTCAATTTCTTTGATTCGCCAAAAATATATTTAATTCATTAATTTAATATTTCATGATTTTTACATGATTCATAATATTAGGTTTTTCTGATCTAAATTAAATTTTGGATTATCTAATTCGGAGTTTAATTGATTAACTTATGATAATACTTTCAAATGAAGTGAATACTTACAATCCTAGATATGAAACTCTATATATTTTATAAGTGTTTAATATGTGAAAACATCTATATTTCCCACAAATTTTCTAAGTCCTAAAATTCTTAGAAATTTCAGCAGAGTCTCCTTTGTTTTTGTTCAAATAAACAATTTTACATAATTAATATATAAGTCAATCTATTGACTATTTCCAGTTCTAAAATAGAGTTCAATCCTTTTTTTATAGGATTGTTCATTTCCAATTCTAAAATAGAGTTCATTTCTAGTTCTAAAATATAGTTCAATCATTTTTATAGGATTGCTCATTTCCAATTCTAAAATAGAGTTCAATCCATTTTATAGGATTGCTCATTTCCAGTTCTTATAATTTCAAGTTATAAAATCAAACAAAGCAATTTGTAATTCATACATCCTATATCAAATATCTATGAAATTAATTAGAGCAGCATAAATTAATTTAGCAATTTATAAGGGCAACATCATTTGGCTTATTATGCCATAAGATAATAGCATTTTAGTGTAGCATTTCATTTGATACTCATTTATTAATCAACCTGCAAAGAACATTATCATTAAAGTTAACATTTAAATATAAAAGAAATAAGACTCATTTAAATTTAAAGGCAGCATTTGAATGTATTCATATGATACATGACATCACCTAGAATTCATAATTAAATGGCAGCAATAGATTCATTTATACAATTGATGGCGGCATATGATTTAATATATATACATGGCAGCATTTTGATTTTATAAAGTAGGTAGCAGCATTTGTGTTTCACAAGTAAATGATATCATCTGATTTCATGTTATATTAGTGATCCTACTTTAGGAATGACAACATCATATAAGTTATCTAAAGGGAATAACAGCATGTAATTTACTTTATAATAAAGGCAACATTTGATTCTTATAACAATAATAGCAACATTAGCAATATTTTGATACAAATGGCAGCAATAAGTTTGTCCATTCTATTTAGTAATAGCATTTAAATCTCAAATAAAATATGGCAACATTTGATTTCATGATAGCATTTGACTCATAATGAAATATATGACAGCAATTTGATTTATAAAATACATTGCAGCAATTTGAATTTTATTGAAATAAATGGTAGCACTTGGATCTTCCAAATTATATGGCATCATTTGGATTTTAATTTGAGATATGGCAACAGGTGATTAATGACAGTGATTTGGATAAAAAAATGATCATAGCATTTCACATAGAACTAACTAATTGCGTTTAATTCATATAAATTAGTTGAGAGCCCATAAATTGAAATATGCAATATATGATTTTAATAAGGAAATGACAACATTTGATTTCCATGTGACCTTAATGATCCCATTTTCAAAATAATAGCAACATATGATTTCATCTAAAAGGAATAGAACCACTTGATTCTTTTTGAAATAAGAGCAGCATTTATATCTCATATAATATGGCAGCATTCGCTCATATTAAATAATTTGGCAATATTTGAATCTCACAAAGCATGTAATTTCATTTACAAAATACAGCAGCTTTCAATCACATTTGATTAATTAACAGCATTTGGTCACATTAAATTAACTAACACCAATCTAATTGAGCAAGCAACATACTATTTCAGATTGTATTTGATTTCAATAATATATGGCAGCATTACATTATTTTGATGTCTGTATTTGTATAAGGTAGATACAGTATTTGATTCACATTGATTCAAAATTTCAAAAGATAACAATATTCAATTCAACATGCAGGAGGGTAGATCTTTATTCTAATGACAGTGATGGCAGTAACAATTAAAAAAAAATTATGCAGCCAGCAAATCTTAGCAGCAGGCAATAACAAATAATAACAACCAACTACAGCCATAAAAATATATTATATTTTATTCAACACTCAAACCAAATTAATGATTCCTGATATTCTACTTTTATTGGGGTGCAATCTATAGAATAAAGTTGTTGAAATCTAGCAATAATGTAATTCTTATTTTGGATAACTTCTTTCAGTATCACTGTAATTCTTGTCAAAGGTCACACTTCTTCTCTATTTCATTTACATGAATAAGTTGTACTGCATTCTTATCATCCTTTCTTTCTTGTACACGATAGATTTTATACTAAATGCTTGTGCTATATTGAACTAGGGACTTTATACACAATAGATTTCAGCATATATTGTTTATTGATAACGACATATTTTATAATAAATTTAGACAATAATTATAATAATAGTACTGCAAGATTTAATAGTTATTGATAATGATGTAAATTATAGCAAATCAAGGGAACAACTTGCAAGAATGTAAGCAGATTTATATATCAATTGATGCGGCATATTGAATTTGGATCTTAAAATAGTGCTTACTTTATGCTTGTGAAAAAAAAAAATGCCTTCCAAAATATATTGAGATGACAACATTAATGAATAAATTTGAAGTATAATTACTTAATTCTAAACAAAATTTCAATTTTACCAAAACCAAAAATTAAACACTAAAGAAAATACACTGCAAAAATAGCAAATCTTATTTTTAACAGAATTATTATCTAAGAAGCCTAGATCTAAGTAAACAAGATTTTGTATGCCTTGCAAATCTAATTAAAATAACCATATCTTTTCAAATGCCATGATAAGAGTTTAAATATAGTGGTTTAAATGTATGTCAGGAAAATTCAACGGAGTGTAGAATAAGTAATTAAGTAACTGCATTATATATTAAGTAAATGCATTATAAGAGTTTAACTACGGCAATTTTCGTCTTAAGGGTATAAAATTTAAGTTGTAGCATTTAAGAAATCATTAAATTGACAAATTAATTCATCAGTAAATGGATATTTCCTCCAGTAATTAACAATAAGTGGACTAAAAGCAATATGTTTACAAAACAAATGATAGTCAATGTTCAAGATTTGAACTACAGAATATTGTTAAAGCTTTTTGAATCTAAATATAAATAAAAACAAGTCGTATACAAATAAATAAAGAGGTATTCATTAAGTGCACTAGTTTACTTATAGCATACTTCCACTACTTTCTTGGTATGAGTGTCTTTAAGAATGATGACTCTATTAAGTACTAGTATAATTATGATTTATTTTATTTTTAGGACATAATGATCCATAATTTAAAACTATCTTGCTTACAAGCTCTCTTGATGGAACCATGGGACTGAAAACTGATGACTTATATTGCAACTAGATGTAATTATAGTTTAGAATGATAAAGCAAGCATGCTATTAAATGACATTTCATAATACTGAATATCAGTAATATGATAATAATAATTAGACCAATATGGTATTCTAAAGAAGATCAGACTCTGACATTAAATTTTTATAATGTGGAATTGAGACTGATCCACATTACCAAAGTAACTCAGGAATATATGAACTTAATAAGGCTTATAATGTTTTAATATGACTTATAAAGGATCTCAAATTGCTTTAATGTGCTGCATCAATAGCTTCTTCATAATTATCCAAATAAATTAACAATAACAAATATTTAAATTAATTATGATAGGGTAAACCTATTCTGCATGTGTTTATCAAAAGACAACAGTAAAAGTAAGAAAAAGATCATATGCAAATCTCTTGAATTTGATAGTAATAGCAAGCTATTAGATAAAGGACAGCAAGATATATAAAAAAATAACATTAAATTCCAGCTAATGCGAAGAGGTAGCGGCAGGAGGCCTTAACGACTGAATAACTTTATAAAACAATGAAATACTGATATATTATCACATGATATGGGGTCTTATACATGAGCAAAAGTGTTGTATTAAAGTAAAATTTTATTCATCTTTTATCAGGACCAACACACATATGATGTTGAAGCAATTTATGATTTCTCTCTTACTAAAATCAAATATCATCTATTATAAGTAAGGTCCTTTAATACAGTATTCAAAGATAATTAGTCAGCTGAAGGCATATAAGAACTTTTCCACCTATTAATACCATACATAATGTTTAATAAGACATCAATAAATTCATTTTGTTAGGAAGCCGTCGGAGACCAACTCATAAACTTCAAATTTTAACATTTGCCGGATTGCAATTTATACAATACTTAATCTTGAGTGATATAAATATATAAACTATATCAGCAATAAAATGTCAAATAATAAAATGTTAAGCTAATAAAGGAAATGCACAGATACTAATTAACTACTTAGCATACTCAAATAGAGTTTCAAGTTTTGTATGAAATTTTAAATATGTAATTTATACATGATTATTTGATTAATAATATGAAGATCAAAATAAAAACTTGCTTTAAACATAAAAGAAACATAAAATAGCTCAACAATAATTTAAAGACAGATTTTAACATGTAAATGCAATAATGCAAGCATTTACAATACAAGCAATTAGATTAATCCACTCATTCATCCCAATTAATTTTAAACATAGAAGATACAATACAAATTAATAAATATAGGAAAAAGTAACTTAAGCAGTTCATAATCTAATTATTACAAACCTTAAAAGTAAGAGAAAAAGGCAATAAGTAAATCACTCTCTTTCACTTATACTAGTAAACTATTTAAAATTTAGTATAAACAAAATTCTTTATAAGCCCTTCAAGTACTTGGATCTGTATCACCTGAATAGAAGGGCTCTTGATTTATCATATTTTGGTATTTAAATATGATAGGGCAAAGCCAAAGAAAAGAAAAAGTATAGTTAAACTAAACAGTCTAAGCATATTTTAAGATTGGCTATGTTTGTAAATTAACAAGATATCACAATTATAATTTATAATTTAAAGTAAGCAACAGAGCTATAAAAGCTGTAAAGTATGGAAAAATAAATTAAGCATAACTATAAAGAAAACATTATGAAATAAGTTGAGTAAAAATACTCACTTTTATATAAGTGCTAGCCTGTATTAAAAATTGGTAAGGAAAAGCATCCTAAAGACTAGAAACTACTATGTGAATAAAATGAAAGCAATATATGTTCAATAAAATTTATGTTAAGTAAGCAAATGAAATACAGTGAAGTATTAAATGAAATTAAGTAACATACATTGTATTCAAATTGAACTAAAGTAAGCAATACACAATACTGGAGATAGAGAGTGTAAAGCATAGGAAATAAAAAAGTATCTTAGATTCTTGATCTAAGATAAACATATCCTACGACTATGAAATATAAGCATAACTAAACAGTTATGAAGAGATCTTACAATCAATAAGATTGTAAGAGAACTCTTATATCTTTAATTAAAGTTATATTTAGAAGCTACCTCATTCTGCAGGAGTACAGTACATAATGGGGCGAGGAGTTAAGCAAGTCTGCTTAACCATATACAGTGGGGAGGTCGAACATTCATATTTACCCTCTCTAAAATGTGAAGTCCTATTATAAGCGCTATATTTCGTACTCAAATTTTGCCATAAGGCATTTCCCTTTCAAATTTTATGAAAATCTTTATTTATGCACAATAATCTTAAATGAATGTTCAAGGAAAGAGGCTCAAAGTTGGGCAAGCATTCAATAAATTTCAATAATTGTAAAGTATGTGGTATCCTTTTTGTTATCTAAACTTTAATAATCTACTTAATGATTGGAGCTAATTAAGCTCCAAATTGATTGATCTTTAAGTCAATTTTTAATAAAAGTAGAATGTATATAAGTTTGAAAATTAGTATTTTCATGTTATTTGAAGTTAAGAAAAGAGATAGATTATACCCTACTTGAAACAATTCATCTTATGATTATAGGGAATTAGAAATCTAAAAGCTTATCTAAAGTTTGAAATGAAGCTATTACTCTCAATTCAATTGATTGAGGGCCAATATTTTAAATTGAAAAGTTAAAATGAATACTTATAATTGAAGTAAATATTTTCAATCCTAGATATGAAACTCTAGATACTTTATAAGTAATCAATATATGAAAATATCTATTTTTTCCCAGAAATTCCTAAGTCCTAAAATTCTTAGAAATTTCGGCAGAGTCTCCTTTGTATTTGTTCAAATAAATAATTTACAAAATCAATATATAAATCAATCCATTGACTATTTCCAGTTCTAAAATAGAGTTCAATCTATTTTATAGGATTGCTCATTTCCAGTTCTAAAATAGAGTTCAATTCATTTTATAGGATTGCTCATTTTTAGTTCTAAAATAGAGTTCAATCCATTTTATAGGATTGCTCATTTCCAATTTTAAAATAGAGTTCAATCCATTTTATAGGATTGCTCATTTTCAATTCTAATAATTTCAAGTTATAAAATCAAACAAAACAATTTATTAACTTATAATTCATACATCCTATATCAAACATCTATGAAATTAATAAGAGATGGAGAATTAATTAGCAATTTATAAGGGCAGCATTATTTAACTTATTGCACGTAGCATTTAATTCAGCATTTTATTTTGTATTAATTTACAACTCAACCTGCAAAGAAAAATAACAATAAAGTTAGCATTTATATAAAAGAATCAATAATTTATTTAAATTGAATTTTAATACGACATTTGGTTCTTTCAATGCATTTAATCGTAGGAGTTAATTTAATATAAATGATGTAAAGGACAATAAGAGATCTCACATGATTCAATGAGTCTTTCATCTATATAATTAATCACATATGATCACATTTTATCCCATAGTATAAAAGATGGCAGCATTTGCTTACTTTTGCACATATGAAAGGAATGGCAGCACTTGATTTCATTTAAGATGGCAACATTTGACTTTATAAGTAATTAACAACATGTAATTCTAATTAAAGAAGGGACCACATTGATTCTCATATAATAAGGCAACACTTATTATTTTTATTCGAGATACATCAACATATGATTCTATAAGAGAATAATAACATTGATGCTCATATAACTTATTGGCAGCTTTTGTATCTCACAATATAAATGGTGGCAGCATTTGTTACTTATCCTCACATACCAAATGGTGATACTAATAAGAAAGATGACAATATCTAATTTCATATATAATTAAAAACACCTTATGATCTCACTCTTAATTAATAACAGCATTTCTTCTTTTAAATAATTGATGACAATATATGAATTCATCTAAAAGAGAAAGTAGCATTTGATTTAATATAATCCATTGATCTCCTATTAGACTGAAAGGCAGCATATGATTATACTCATGATAGATAGTAGCATTTAATCACTTAAACTAAGTATCAACATTTGATCATTTTGATTTAACTAACAGCACTTAATTCACATAATTTAATTGACAACAGCTGATGGCAACATTGCAGTATTTGTATTTATTGAAATAAATGGCAGCAAAGACAATATATTGAAATGAATGATAGCAAGTGTTCTTTCTTTACTTTAGATAGCAACAATTTAATCTCAAATAATACACAGCAGCATATGATACTAATAGAAGAAATTATAGTATTTGTCTTTTATCTTGCATTAAATGACATCAATATGTCTATCTTTCTTTCCTTTTGTTTTAAACTTATAAAGAGGCATAATCACCAGGAGTAATTACCAATTTCTCTAAATGAAATACTAATTGAACAATTATGAAAATAACAGTAACGATTTCATGATCTGATATAAATGAATTATATAATTTTGCCACATTATAAATATAATTGAAATGAAATTAGAATAACGCAAGAAGGAGATAATTCCCAATTATACTAATAGAAGTTTGTTTGACAACCATCAACATACCGGATTTAAGTATTATCAATACTAATCAAACATTTTAGTGAATTTTTGAACATTTATAATTTATGTGATATAGAATAAAATACCTTTTGTATTCAACTATGAGCACTATAGCATATCAAAAAGAAATGGGTATTATTATAAACAAACATCAGATTTCTCTTCATTTGGCTGTAATGCATAAGGTGGTCATTTCACAAAAAATTTAAGAAGAAAATAACTTCTTTGAATTACTTTACAAAAGATACGTGCACACCTCTATTGAGATCTAAAGGCATTGACATAGAATTATTATATAAACTGCAAATTAAGCAAAGAAAAGAAGTGAAAATATAGTGTACATCATGAGGAGTTGATCTATATTTTAGGAAATACATGGCAACATTTATTCTCACTTTTCACTTAATGACACTATTTACTTTAGTTATGGGGCTAATCTTAGATTGCTGAAAAATTGATATATCATTTATTAAACTTCAGCAAAATAAGCAAATTCTGATTGATTGTTGTTCAGGCTAAAAATGAGGGCTATGCTTAGATGGTAAATGACTTTACCAAGCTGGGCTTCCTCGCTAAAGGAATAGATGTTTCTCCTATTGTTCCCGCATCAGAAGCAATATGGCAGAATTCAATCAGAATGGATTGGTTAAATTTTGTTTCATGCTGCTTGTCTGAATATCGATTTAGGTAATTTCAACATGACTACTAAATGTTGAAATATGCTAATGCAACTTTGTGAATAACTTTACAATAATGTAAAATTATCTATATGATGCATCCAACAATGAAATAAATAAATCTAAAAACGCACAGGAGTATGTTACAAAGGTTTACAGCAACAATAAAGAGTGGGAATGAGAAGATGAATTGCGACTTTAATTATTAGATTGCTCAAGTTCATTAAGTACTTAAACTTGGATGGTTTTATCTAGTTTGGTACATGTAAATTATGATCTTAAACATATAAATACGACATCTAGTTCATGTCAACAAGATTTTTAGGTTCCCTAGCGTTATTAGCATGGAAGACTCATATGAAATTATGGAAGTGCTTTGATTTTCCATAACAGCAACACATATTACATACAAAACATTCTCACTATTAATACATATTATTGAAGAAAATTTTATAGATTTAATTTAAAAAAAAAAAATTAGCAAAGGAAGGATATGTAAAAGTAGTACTTGGTGGTGGTTCTTTCATTTTTTTTTTCTTTGCAAATACAAGGGTAAAAATACATACTACGATACCATCCAAAAGTATCTTATTGTGTGAACTCCTCTAAACTATGGGGACTTAACCCCCCACACTTATTTAAAGTCACATATACAAAAATAAGATGATCTAAGATGACATATTTTAGGAATTTGTAAAACATAACATAACTTGAGTATATTTCAGCAGCTGTGAACTTAGAGAACATCTCAATATCTTAGAGCCACTAGAAACTTGTAAAGTGTTCAATAGAGAACATAAGAAAATGAGGTTTGAATGCTTAGTAGGTAAGAAGAAAAGAAAAATATGAAAGTGATGTTTGCCTCTTTCGTTCGCATAGATTATCAAGAAACCAAAAGAAATCAATTAAAGCTGAGAATTCAAGCAATCGGCCGATCCCTTTGTGAAAGTTTCTTTGTTCGATGAGTCAGATCGAATGTAATCTAAAAGAATAATACTCTATATTGTGATCGATTTATCTAGAAGAAATTATATGTATAAGGTATTAATCATATCGAAAGTACCTTGCTCCTTCACTCGGCTAGAAGAGGGCTCGGAGAGAGGAGACTTGGCTTGGAAGGCTCTCGGCTAGAAGAGACTCGGCGAGAGAAGGCACAGCCAGATGAAGGAGAATCGGGAGAAGGATCGGCTAGGGTTCGCTGCTCCCTTACTTCGTACGCACCTATCCTCCTTTTAATGCCCCTCTCGAAATAATGAGTAGTGGCTGAAGATAGGGATAGAGCGATGCTTACCACCAAGCATGGACAGCTGGAGGTCTTCATGCTAATGGGAGGAGGCGTCTCGAGAAGGATAGGAACGGGAGGGGGTCTCGGTCGCGTGGGATAGGGATTAGGGTTTGCCGATGGATAATGTAGGAATATGTATATATATATATATATATATATATATATATATATATATATATATATATATATATTTATTAATTAGTTTAAAATTTTTCATTTAATTAGAATATCTAGAAAATTTTGAAAAATAACTTGTTAGCTAAATTGAGGGTAATGAACTCAAAAATGAAGTCAAAATTTTAATCATAAGTCATCTTAATTATTTTAATTATCAAATTATGAATATATAATAAAATAATTAAAAAATTTTGACTATCTCCAAAACTCATCAAAATTTCACTCTAAGCTAATTTGGGTGTAAGAAACGCAATGGCAAAATCCGTTTTCGATTTTAAAGTCTAAATAAATTAGGTATCTTTAGAATTATCTGAAAACCAGGAAACGTTAGAAATTGCCAAACGGTCTTCAAATCGCATGAAATTTGAAATAGAGATATTTAACTTTATTATAAGAGTAATGAAAGAGATTTGGAGTCAATTAGATCACTAATTGATGGGTAACAACATTTAGGTTATTACATTATAGCTTCTATTATATTTAAGGAGGTGAATGAAACTTAAATCTTCAAAATCAGAGGGTTAATTATAGCTTAATTCACCAATCAAAGTTTAGAGTAATTAAGGGGTGAATAACAAATTTAAGGTTCTTAAATTATTCTTACTGGCCTACATAGGTTCTCTATAGTCTCATGAGCAATCAAACACCTTAATCAATATTTTTGGATATTTAATGAATTAATCATGAATAAAAATAGAAAAAGATTATGCAATTAATCAAAATCTAACTATTGGATCTTGGATTTTATATTATATTATTGTTCTTCATATTTTTTTGATTAAAATGGTATATTGGATCATACCATTTGGATAAGTATAGTTAAAGTTATTTAATTAATTTAATATACATATTTACTTAAATTGAAACCATGGGGCATTAATTAAATTTATTTATTAGCTATTTATCAGAAGGAAAATAATTCTGAAATTATTTAATTAACCTGGCCCAGAACTCAAACTGCGTGGGTTAGAGCGGGGCCTAACTGGGCTGGCGCTGTCTCACCGCACGGGCCTGGGCTGGCCCGGCCCATCCAGTGCCATCATCCTCGATACCCCCCTTACGCAGACAGCCACGAGGAGGGTACCTTGGACTGTCAAATTCACCGTCGGTAGGCCACGCCGCGACCAGCATTCAATCGCCACACCTTCAGGAGGTCAAGGCGCGTCGATTGAACCTGAAAACCCTAACTGGGATGTAGGAGATCACCAAATGGCTACTCCACCGAAACGTTTAATGGGAGGGAGTTAGGGTTCACTATGAGTGGATAATTCTCCTCATAGAGACCACTAAACAGACGGTGCTCGATCCTTACACCATCAGTGAGGTGAGGTGAGTCGAACCCCTAAAGTTTCGTAGCCTAGGGTGCAGCCGATCGTTAGGTCCTTACTCAGACTCAGCCATAGCTTGGCCACTAGCTCAATCAATTGATACGATCGATCAGAGCTAGCTCAGACCTCGGGAATGATCTAGTTAGATTCCTAGGGGGCTAAAGAAGCTAGACGACATCCAGAGGTAATAATTGAGAGTTTAAATTGATGAGCTGAGCTTACGCAGCACAGTGGGAAGAGGCTGTACCTGGAACTAGGATCGCAGGCATGGTAGAGAAGGACTGAGAGCTTCTGAGCTCACGAAGCCACAGGAGCAAGTTTGCAGGGGGTTTGAACACCATATAGACCCTCTATCAGCAGTTTGCAGCTCCTGAGATATCGGGATTCGCCGAGACAACGGGGGAGCCCCAGAGGACTTCAACTAGGAAAAGAGGAATCACAGTGAGCAAAAGGACTCACTATGATGTTCTGAAAGTATTTATAGGCATTAGGAGCACTATGAGGGTGGATTCTAAAGCTTAGGAATCATGACGTGTTTCAGGCTGAAGGAGAGGATCGGTTCAACAGTCAGGGGCAAATCCGAGAAGCTACTACTGGCAAGAAGTCGCACCGAGGTTAGGAGAGGAAATTTGACGAATTTTTTGTACTACTATGGGGGCTGGGAGGATCTGGCTGTCGGGGGGGACCAGATGCGGATGGGCGACACGAGGGAGATGATCCACAGTGCTCGGATTTGCGCCCGCCGTCTGATGGCTCAACCGTTGGTTCCGAACGGCTCTGATGGATTACTTATGTGCATCGTACGATAGTCGTCCGATGCGCACGATGGATTTGATGCTTAAGATTTGATCTTAACACGGAGGAGATCCCGCCATTAGATGGATTGCACTAGGATGCGTGCTAACGCATCCATTGGCGCGGGTCGAAGCGCCGCTGTGGGGACCCGCAGCGGATCTGCTGCGGTCCCAACAGCACATCCTAAATATATATATATATATATAATTTAATGAATTAACTTAATTTCTATTAAATTTTTAAATCCAATTTAGGACTAAATGAGCTCCAAAAATTCTCAAAATTTCACCCTTAGCTAATTAAGGTGTGAGGAATTCAAAAATAAAATCAAATTTTAATTTAGAGATCAATTTATTTTAGGTATTTTTTAGGGCTCAAAAATAAGCAAAAATACCAAAATTCTCAATTAAGCTCCGATTGATTTCAAACTTCTATGGTTAGGTTTAAATGACTCACTGAGTCTAATGAAATCAAAATTAGAACTTGGTTTAACTTAATTAATCTGAATTTAGCTAGGGTAATAACTAGGATTGTTACATAAGCAATCCTTAAAATGCTCCCAGTCATCATACAAATTCTCTCCTTATTGCTGAGAAAGGTTTGAGATCTCATTTCTCAGCTTGGCAGTCTTGGCAGGTGGGAAATATTTGGCTATGAATTTCCTTGCCAAGTCATCCCAAGTCCTCATAGACTCACCGAGTAGAGAACTAAGCCAAACTTTAGCTCTATCTCTCAGTGAAAATAGGAATAATCTCAATCTTTAAGTATCATCGGATGCACCGTTAAATCGAAAAGTGTCACATATTTCCAGAAAGTTTGAAATATGCGCATTCGGGTCATTCGATTCTAGCCCACTAAATTGATTATTCTGAATCATATTCAATATGGATGGTTTGATTTCAAAATTATTGGCCTGAATAGAAGGTCTAACAATGGCATTGGGAACTCCTTCTACAATGGGAAGTGCGTATTCTCTAAGGAGTCTCCTCCTAGCATTTACCATTGGTTCTACTGGGTTTACTTCTATATCTTTCATTTATGCATTTTGCTGATTAAGAATTACTTGTTCTCTCCTAGCTCTTAGATAGGTTATATTAATTTCAGGATCGTAAAATAATTCAACAAGGTTTCTCCTACCCATACAGTTAAATATTCACTAGCTAGAGCAAGTTACAGCAATCAAATTCAACAATATAAATTCACACACAAATGGCCAGCATATAAAAATTTTAGAAATAATAATAAGCAATATCTTTCAGCATAATTTTTAAGAAGTTTTTTCAGATTTTTCTCAATAGCAAGTAAATAAAAAAAACTAAAGCAATCTAATTTTACTATAAAAATAATCACAAATATAATTACAGCTATATAAGATTATATGCACAAATTAATTAGATCTAAATTACTAGTTACTAGAAAATTGTACTTAATACAAAAAAAAAAGTTCCCCGACAACGGTGCCAAAAACTTGACAGACGGAAAATACACATCTGCGTTTGCACGCAAGTATACATGGTCTAAAGTAATAATTGAAAGTTTTAATTCTGGAATTTATCGTCCTTTGGGAACGGTGGTTCTGATACAAAGTTATATTTTCTTTCAATAATGTTTAGATGTTGATTTTTGGATTGATTTTTTATTCCTAAATTAGCAATACAAATTACATTAAGTTAACATATGATTTGATTAAAAGGAGAGTGTTGAGTTTTCATTGTAATAATTACAAGGGCTTGGTGATATAACTTCATTGTTGAATGTATACTTTAAATCTTCATGCTTAATTCAATCAAGTGAGCAATATTGGAATCGAAGTTACCCTCTTATTACAATAGGTTCAAATTTAGTGCACAAAGAGAACTCCGATTTGGGTTCTTCCTTAGCACATAAACTTTCTTGAGATCATGATTTGCTAATTAGACTGGATTCCCTATGTTTATGTTACCAAATGATATCTTTTATTCCTATTGATCTCCCAAACAAGATGTCCATTAACAATGCATTATGCGCTTCACATGCAGTTTAGTTAAATGGGAGGATACGTTGGGTCAAAGCACTATGTCACATCATCCATCGAATTTTCCAACATCCTCTCATTTCTTCTACTTTGCTGAGCAGTAGAGCAAAGTTAATGGAGAACTTGGTTCACAAGTATCAAATCTCTTGGTAGAGCCTTTAAGGAAAGGTGCAAGTGAGCTTAAGAATTTGTCATATAATTCTCAGCTCTACTTGCACTGCCTTCCTTGCTCTTACCCAATTGATGAGCTTGGAACACAAGTTTTTTAAATAAATTAATGATTCACTTAGGTTTCTTTTTAGAAAAAAATAATTTAGAGTTTCTTCCATCCAAGCATTCATTCCAGCATTTATAATAAACAATAAGAACATCTTTTCATTCATTCAAATTTATTACAACACCACCATACCCCGTACAATTTCATACAATTACATCTCAATCTTCTCCAAAGAGATTTTAGCCTTCTATTACTAAATAAGCACAAGCACACATACAAAAGAAAGTGAACCTTGACATCAGTTCAAGGCAGAAAGAAATCAGAGAAGGTTCGAAAGAACTATTAGGAATCACCCAGAAATTTTTTGGGGTTCTCTTGGATTCCTCCTACACTTCCTCTTGATTGCCCTGCCCTTTTCCCTTTATTGTCCCCTTCTCTTTACTGTTTTTGGTAAGCCTTCTTCTCCTTGGAGATTTTTCCTTTCTCCTCCTCCTATAGTTTTCCTTATGGGCACTTAAATGTCAGAAATTGGAATCCTCTCAAGGTCTGAGATTGGCCCTTAAATAGGGATGCTCTCAGCCCCAAGGCATTAATTATGTGACTCTTCACCTTTCATGGATTTATTTTAAACTCTTTAAATGTTTGTTCTATTATTATATTGGAATTCAGCAAAATTAATGTACACTTCAGTCTTCAAGAGGTTGGGGAAGGCCAAATGTTGCATTTTGTGGCCTTCCATATGCTACATTTATAGTTATTCTGAAGAATTCTGGCACGACCGCTGCCGCGCGCTGTAGCAGATGCGTTTCAAATACTATTCTGCTATGGTGCGCTGTAGCAGCTAAGGTTCAAACATTGTTCCTGTTGTATAAGTTAGTATTTTACCTTAGGACACTGATGTGCCCGCTATGGCATGCTGCAACGCACTACAACGAATAAACCTTCGCAAATGTGGAATAGTAACCATTCCAATAGTTCGCATACAGTTTTCATAAATAATTAAAAATGCCTCTGTGGAACGCTACGGCGCGCTACATCGGTCAAACCTTCATAAACACAGAATTATTACTGTTTAACTATTTCACATAAGGTTTTATACAATGATAAATTTACCTGCTGCGGCGTGCTGCAGCGGACCATGACGATTTTAGTCCCATGTTAATACTAAGCATTGATAAGGCATAGCGCGCTATAGCAGAAAAACTTTTGAAAAGGCTGTTCAATTTCTCCTTAAATGGTTTTAATTTTTCTTCGAGAAATGACGCTGTGGCATGCTGCAGTGGTCTTTCTTGCAGGTCTTCATTTCCACTTCCAGGTGAGGGAGTTATTTGGACCGCCCTGGCGTGCTGCGTAGCGCCATGATGATTTTTATCTAGATCTATGTAATTCTGCTCAGATCTTCCTTGTTCTCCTTTTTCTCTGAATTTATTTCATATGTGTTAAGGAGTGTTTTGAAACTAAATTTTGCTATAAGTTCCATATACATCAATATGCAACAACAGTAAGGGTACATGGCTCATGAAAAAGGTAATCATAGCTCATATACAAGCTCAAGAATAGCTTAAAATAGGTGCCAAGATAATGGTATAAGAGATTCAACATGTTCATATTATAAACTAGGTACAAGAGGTGCTAGGTGGATCATTATTACTATATGAGATAGTGTAAGTCCTATATCATTATCTTGATGTACAAGGATGATATGTTGATATCAAGATCAGTTATAGAGGAGATTAAGATGCTAAAAGAAGAAATTTGTAAAGGGAATTTAATATAAAGGACTTGGGCCGGCAAAGCAGAATCTTGGAATGAGAATCAATAGGGAGAGAAGTTCAAAAATTCTGAAATTATCTCAAAATGCATATGTTTAAAGAGTGCTGAACAAATTCAACATGAGCGAAGCAAAACAAGTGGGCACTCCCCTAGCAAGTCAAATCATTATATTAAAAGATCAAATATCAAAGACTGAATATGAGAATGAACACATGCATAAAGTTCCTTATGCTTCAGCAGTTGAGAGCTTGATGTATGCGATGATCTGCACTAGACCGGATATTGCAGATGTAATGGGGGTGATCCGCATAATATTCTAATTTTAATAACTATAACAATGAAAATCTTAGGTAAATTAATATAACTTGTATTTTTGTACTAAATTGATTAAAATGAGTTCAAATTTGATAAAATAATGTTCAAATGATCATTAAAATTGGTTAAACACAAAAATAAGATAGAATTTTTATGAATATTTTTTTCTTAATATTACTAATCAAATGTTAAAAAAATTTGTGAATATTAAGCCATGAAGAACTTTGATTTTCATGAACAAGATATCAAGCTCTGTCCCAAGCTAAGGAAGAAGCTCCTTCCCTCCATAGCAAAATAAGAAGCTCCTTCCTCTTAAGCCCTAAAGAAGGCAGAACTCAATCTTCTTCCCTCTTTCTTTTTGCAAGACAAGGTACCCTTTTGTATCCTTCCATTGTTCTTTTCTTTCTTCCATTAGATTAACCCAATGGCTACTTCGTATCACTCGTACGCTTATTTTATTATTAAGATCATGTATTTGAGCGATTGAGCTCAATAGAGCTCAATTAGAATTCATTTTTAAGGAAAAACTAGTAAATGTTGAATGGTTAAAATCACACATAGGTATCTATGGTATTATTGTTTGCATTGCTAAAATAATGTTTTTATGCTGATTTTGGTATCAATGGAAAAGTCTTGGAAAGGTCTTTCCATCGGTATATAACACCGCACGTGAGGTGTCCTAAATCGAGATTATTTGAGTGAAAAAGGGGAACACTTTTCGTTTTCACCCAGGCAAAATTATCGTCGAGCATTACAGCTGGTCGTAGCGCCTGGCTCTCATCCAGAAGGAGCTACCGCACCCCGTCGGACCCATGCCTCCAAAAAAATTGCATCTTAGTGCGCCACAGCACCCACGTTTCAAAATTCTTCCACTGCAGCACACCGTAGCAGCCGCGTCTCAGGAGACCTGTAGCTCCTAAAAGTGCTGCAGTGTGTCGTAGCCCCCAAGTTTCGGGTTGACTGGCGCAATAGCGAACCGTAGAGCCTGGATCTCAGTCAGGGGGCACTACAACCTATAATAGTATTCGAGTCTTGGGTTGACTGGCGCTACATCACGCCATTGCACCTGGTTCTTAGTCAAGGGGTGCTACAACCTACCATAGCGCCCAAGTCTCGGGTTGACGGGCGCCACAGCACGCCATAGCGCCTGGATCTCGATCAGGGGGTGCTACAACCTGCGATAGTGCCCGAGTCTCAGGTTGACTGGCACCACAGCACGCCGTCACGCCTAGGTCTTGGTCAAGGGATGCTACCTCGCGCCGTCGCTCCCATATTTCAGGTTGGCTGGCGTCGTAGCGCTTGGCTCTCGGCCAAGAGGCGCTCCAGCGTGCCGCAGCGCCCCATAATGCACAGAACTATCCAATTTTGCTTAATTTTAAAATTTAGTAGAATCAAGCATTGGGTAAATATATATGTGATTTTGAATATAAAATATACCTCTTATCCTAATTGACATGTTCTAATTTTTTAAATGATTCACTTGAATATTTTGTGCCTAATAGTAATTAATATAATATTTAGTTTTAATTACTTTCTAATTTGCTTAATTTAATGTTTATATATTTTATTAACAATAGTATGCATATTTAAAAACCTTAACTTATTTTGGTCATGTAATCCATGATTTGACATTAATCAACTCTTAATCCTAATAATCTTAAAAAAATGTTTAAGCTAAATATTAATGAACCTACTATACACAATGAATTTATTAACTTTGTTATTGACCAATAATTAAGCAAATGATCTTGGTTTGGCAAAGTTAGAAGTTTAACCTCAACTTGCTTGTATTAAGACCTAAATTTTAATCACTTTAAATAATACTAATTGATTTGACATTGATCTCAAACTAGTAAATTAGAAGTATTAAGATCTACTATAAACTCATATGATTAATCATCTTAATATAATCTTTAGATCTTTGATTTTCTCTTAAGAAAGATCATTAGCATAAATTGAATTTGAAAATAAGATGGATTTATGAAATGATCAATTTCTAATAATTCATATGATTGTATCTCATAATTGTAGTATAAGCTATAATCAGATGGGTTTTACCCATCTGATTTGTGTAATCCAACTCAATGTATTAAATATTGTGGATTTAATATAATTCTTTTATTTAGATCAATTATATATTTAGTGCTTAAATCTTTAAGGTTGAGGTCTAATATTAATAAATCAATAATTATTTTGCCTTACTAGTAAATGAGCTTTTGAGGTAGGAAGAGTTTGTTGTCTAATCTTTGATGTAAGAACTTAGATGCATATTTTTAGTTTTAGACATCTGATCTTAGATCCTTATGGTAGAGTGTAAGGACTCACTTAAGTAGTAATAAGTAAGACTCTTAAATATTAAGGTGTCTTTTCAAATAATGGTGGAGTTCTTGATAAGAACTCAAAAGTTAAGTGTGCCTATGAGGGAGCACTCCTAGGATGGGTAACCTGCTGGAAAATTATCTTATAAGGGCAAAATTGTGAAACTTTCCAGTCAAAGCGGTCAATACATTGGTGCTTAAGAGTTTGAGTTATTGCAAATAGTATCAGAGTATGTCATAGGGTGTTAGATAAGAGCTAAGTGTCATTCAAGGCAAAGTACCACTTTATGTGAGCAACCTGTGGGGCCTTGTACCCTTCTACGGCTATGCTAATATTGATATTAATATAGTCACAAGGAGTACGGTGCTTCAACTATGGCAAATCCCTAACCTAAGTAGAGTTAAGTATAACCCAACCTGCCTTAAGCAAAAAACTTATCACCTAAAATTGAGAACATACATCAATATATCAAAGTAGCATAAGCAGAAAATAGTATAACATAACACCTACTTCACAACATAGTAGAGAAAGGTAAATGTAATAGTAGCTTAGCTCAAAGTGAAGAAAGTAAATATATTAAGATTAAGAATTTATTGCAGACTAAATATTTAAAAGAAAAAAAGTGCTCCCAGTCTCATAGCAAAAAAATGAAATCTAACTAAGCAGCAACAGGAAGGTCCTCCTCTTGTCCAAGATCCTCTTTTGTAGAACCACCAATGAACAGCTTTAAATCTGACATCTGTCAGTATCACAAATGCCAAGGCCCCAGCTAACAAAAGAAAAATATTATAATTAGATATATTATCTAAATACATTTTAGGTTGATTAAGTGAACTGAATATTTAAAGATATCACATTATTACTATAAATATGCAAGTAGTTTAAGGTACAATAAGCAACAATGAACAGAATAGATATAAATAATACATTTATAACTAAATAACAAAGTATGCAAAATACATACTTAAACATGAAGCTGAGCAAGGTAAGGCTAAAAGGTATAAATAGCTGCAACCTACTGAAAGTAAGCTCATTCTAACATTCTTATGATCACATGAATACATATTGATTTCATAAAAGAAAGTTGTACTAAAATATGCTGAAGTAAGAATATAAAACTAGCATCCTAAATATGCCAATACATAATAATTACTGAACTAAAATAATATGAAAGTACACAAAACTAATAAGTAAAAACCACTGAATCATGTGGCAAAGCAAGCCAGGGTATTGAAATGAAGTAAAAGTAAAGCCACTGAAGCATGTGGTAAGGCAAACCAAATCATTAAAACTGAGCTGAAGTAAAAGCATTGCCAAACATAGTACTGCTACAACATAAACAGGCCATACAGAGCCTCCGAACAAAAAGTTCAACATGTATTCATCCTAAACATCATCAGAGCTATGTTCAAGTTGAACTTATAGAATAAGATATATATCCATCCTTAGCCAAGCATAGAGTTAGGTCCGAGTCTATTCTATAACAAAATTAGAACTGAGGAGGCATACTAAGCTAGGACACACCCTACTATACTGAATGTATTGGATGGACTTAATTATGTTTGTGCTATTCAAATACTAACTTAGGATACATTATTAGTATCCTGAGTTCACCTATCATGTATAAGAAAAAAGGCTCAATATACAAGGTGTGTAGAGCAACTAAAGTCAAACTAAGCAAGATACTCAATTAAACTTATGTGATACCCATTATTATCTAATTTAATTTAGTCTAACTATCCTGAGAAAAATACAAGTTTAGGATCTCCAATATCCAGCTATCGAGTATAATCCCAAATTCACGACCTTAATGTTAATATTAGAACATAACAAGTTCTACTTCATAATCAAATGATGACTATAACAGATTAAGGTAACTAAGTCAATGACCTAATTATTATATTTTTCTCACTTAACCCAAATCTTGATTATGCAAATCAAGATTAAGGATTCTGAACTTAAACTCGATACTTGGGGTCCAAATTCTAAATCTCAGGTGCTATCCTACTAAGGATCTATGGTGCACACTCAACCATAATGTAAAGGTAAAGAGTCTTATGAGTTAAAAGATTCAGAAGCTAAGACCTTAATAAAAGTTTATTCTAATTATTATAAGACAAAATAATCAATCAAGAATATATAAATCTAAGAGCTATATTCAATCCATAGAATAACTAAATTATTATATAGATTAAATTAGACCTACACTCACAAGGTGGTTTCAAAAGAATCAGACAATTAATCAAGTAGAGAATTCTAAATGAAATGATATAATTCAATTAGATGATCAAAGGATCTAAGATCTAAGATCTAAAGTTTGATCACTTAAGATCTAAATTGAAATTTAGACTTAGGATTTACGTGAATAATTTTCTTTACGGTGATAGGCCATAAAGGTCTTAAAAAGGTAATTAAGATTAGAGTTTGAGTGCTATGACTATTTAAGTTATTCCTTAATAAGGAGTCTTAAATTCTCTTTAAGACTTTAAGATCTATTTAAAGCAATCTAAGACTTATTCACTTAAACTAAGTTCATTAACTTAAAAGTTAAAGGAAAGATGCCATTGTGCTAATTATCAACATTTTACTGAGATTCAAGAGTTTAAGGGTGCTTAAAGCATATTTTGGTCAAAATGACCAAAATACCCTTCTTAACACAAAAATTAGAAAATTAAGATTTAAACATTAAAATTGATTCACATCAGTTTTAATGAGCTTAATATTAGTTAATGAGATGATTGAAACACTCAACTTAAGATTTGATATCATAATTAGCCTAACTAGTACTAATCACATTTTAAGATGAAATATAGTGATTAAGAAAATTATAGCATACTAGGATAATCCAAGCACATAGGAGAGTTCTAATATTCTTAAGAAAATATTAGAAACTTGGTTAACCAAAATTAGAGGGTTAAATAAGGCTTAATTTACTAATCAAAGTTTAGGGTAATTAAGAAGTGATTAACAAATTCAAGACTCTTAAAATATTTTTAATGGCTTAAATGGGTTTTCCAAAATCTCATGAGCAATCAGAGACCTAAATTACTACTTTTGGACATTAATTGAATTAATTATGAATTTATTAAGAATGGATAAAGATTATGCAATTACTTAAAATCTAACTATTGGATCTTGAATTTTATTTAATAATATTATTCTTTACATTTTTCTGATTAAAATGGTATATTAGATCATACTATTTGGATGAGTATTGATTAACTTATATGAATAATTTAATCTGAATGTTTTAATTATTTAAATCCATATGATTGAATTTTCTGAATTAATTTCCTTAAGAAAATTAATTCAGAAAATCCTTAAATGCGATCGGCCCAAAATCAAAAATGCGCGGGTCCGGAGACGCCCGAACCGATATTGTGTATTGTCTTTGTAGGCACTTCCCCGAAACTAGGATCCCTATGGTTAGCTTCCATTGCCAAATTCTCCGTTCACATGCCACGTCGTGCCTGGATCTCGACGGCTACACCATCAGTGGCACTAGATGCGTCGATTGAGCTAGGATCCCCCATTTGGGTTGCGACTAAAACCTACATGTTCAGGGATTGAAGGAGAAGTGTTTGGACGAATCAACGAGTCCTCGGAATGGATGAATTCCTGGGGTTCTACTCGCAGCATTTTACAAGCCCGAGCTGAAACTAGGTCGATCAATTCCAGACAAATTGATCAATCAGATCAAACCCAGTGATTACTATGAATCTGCAATCAATTAGGGAGGGATTTGGACTTTGAATGGGGACTCAATGGCTCGAGAAATTACTACGATTCCATGGCTGAAAGGCTAACTTCCAGTGCACTATTAGATGACAATCACACCATCTGGTCCACTGTTAGTTCCTACCATTACCTTAACTGACTAGTGGGACACTAGGGTATGGTCCTATCATAGCATATAGGGTAGAGAAGCCATGAGTCGAGCTGAAACTAGCTCGATGGAAATGGGAGAAAGAGGTTGTACCTGGAATGAAAAGCCGCAGCGACAGAGAGGGGTTAAGGGGATTCTAAGTTTACCAAGCAGTAGATGCAGGTTTACAGGGAGTCTGAACACCAGACAAACCCTCTATCATCAGTTCGCAGCAACTGGGATGCCGGGGTTCGCAGGGGGCTCTCGAGACTTCAGCTGAAAAAAAAAATAGGGGATCACAGTGAGCAAAAAGGCTCTCTATGATAACCCAGTGGTACTTATAGGTTGAGGGAAGGTCCATGGATGGATGCTGAGGCTTGGGCACCAAGGCATGGTTTGGCCCGAGGGAGTGGAATGGTTTAACCGTCTGAGGGCAGAATGGGGAAACCACTACCGACAGACTGTTGCACCAAAGGGTAGAGGAGGAAGAATGGAATATTTTTTCATACTGCCATGGGGCTGAAAGAGATTTGGCTATCAAGGGACCACTGCGCGTGGAGGATCGAGAGGAAGACGAAGATGAAAAGGGTGGGATCTTAGGCAGGCCATCTAATCGCGAGACCGTTGAGGTTTGACAATCTGATGATGGTCTAAGATAACAGAACCGCGGGTGTGTCATTGTCCATTGGATCGGCTACTTAATCTGACGGGTGACATAAGATCTTGGCGGTATGATTAAGCATCGTTCGATCCAGTGCCATGACTCACGCAAGAGCATCTCCTGGCTAGCTTAGCTGAGCCGTTGTCGGCACCCCGCAGCGGATCTACCGCGGTCCCGACAGCAAATCCTGGCTTAATTAAATAAATTAATTAATAAAATAAATACTTAAATCCTTATTAATTAATTAATAATAATTTCTTAAAATTTTTAAATCCAATTTATGACTAAATGAGCTTCAAAAATTCTCAAAAATTCACCCTTAGCTAATTAAGATATGAGGAATTTAAAAATGAACTCAGATTCTAATTTAGAGATCAAATTAATTTAGTTATTTTTAGAATCCAAAAATAGACAAAAATTCTAAAATACTCAATTGAGCTCTAATTGATTTCAAACATCTGGGGTTAGGTCTAGATGACTCATTTAGTCTAATATAATCAAAATTTAAGCTTAATTTAGCTTAATTAATCTGAATTCAGCTAGAGTAATAATTAGAATTATTATAGACTCCCCCACTTAAGAATAATGTGTCCCTTACATCACTCAAGTGAAGAAAATACTACTAATTGAAATACTAAATAAACAGAAAGAAAAGGAAAAGAATGGTACCTGGGCATGCAAAGAGCTGCAGATACTTATTGTGCATGTCCACTTCTTTTTCCCAAGTAGATTCTTCTAATGATCGATTCTTCCACTCGACCTTGATCATTGAAATTGAACGATTTCTTAGCTTCTTTTGATCATGAGCTAATATTTTCACTGGCTCTTTTGCATACGAAAGATCATACTGAATTTCTACTATTGGAAGCTGAACAAAATGAGAAGTGTCTCTGAAACATCTCTTGAAGGATGATACATAGAACATATTGTGAATGGCTGCAAAGTCATCATGAAGATTTAACTAGTATGCTGATAATCCTACTTTGGCCAAAATCTCAAAAAGTCCAACATAGTGGGGACTGAGTTTCCATGCTACGCCAAATCTATTGACACCCTTCATCAGGCTAACTTTCATATAAATAGAATCTCCAACATTGAATTCTAGAAGATGATGATGAGAATCATGGTACTTACTCTGACGATCCTGAGCAAGTCACATTTCTCAGAAACATACAAACTATGTATATACAACCACTTTAGTTGATGAGTTTAAGTTCAATCTTAGCTAAATTCATGCAGTGAATTAAAATTAGGAGTTATAATTCATTTAGATAAATTATACACAATGAAAATAAATGGAATCATCTCTTAATATTGAATTGATTTCTGGATTTTCAATGATTTAAAGTATAAAGTCATAAAAGTATTGGCATATCATAAAATGCATAAGTTATATCGGCATTAGTGGAGCGAATGAACTCACATAAGGACTATGTTAGTAGAGCGTTTGCTCACTTAGGATCTGTGGAGTATCATATGACACCAAGCCAATATATCAGTGACATACAGTTCTGTGGCATATTCAGATGCATAATTATGAATTTGGCGGCACACAACACAATTTTAAATTATCATTTACTCAGTTTCAGATTATTTATTATTTTTCCTATATTTTAGTATTCAGTTTACAGTTTTAGTATACTTACTGCTTTCTCTATATTTCTGTATTCAGTTTGCAGTTTCAGTCTTACTTTACTTTTAGATTTGTACTGTTTTGAGTTTTTAGTTATTTCACTATCTTTTATATAGTTTTTATTTAAACTATTTAAATGCTAAATAATAGATAAATATATCTGTTAGAGTATCTTCCAATGTGTTAATTTTATTATCTAACACGTGATATTTTTAAGATTCAACAATTTGTTAGATCCAGAGTAACTTGTGGAGCCAGATCAGGAGCCTTCACAAGAGATCCAGGAGGAGTTCCTAGAGCAATAGAGTATTATTCATCAACCTTTATTTTCTGCAATAGTTACCTTCAATTCAGAATTTAGATTATTTTTTATATTTTCATTAAGTAAATAATTTGTAATAATTATGGATGTATTTTATTTTCTGAGGTGAATGCTTTGATTAGCTTCTATGATGGATATTTCTGGATGCATGCTTTAGCTTCTACACTATGTATTTCTTAATACTTATACTTAGTATTGTGATGTGATCAGCATACTGGAAATATTATTATATTTATATATATTGGATTTCTTATATTCCACTTATAATCCAATGTATATACTATATTGTCTAATACTTAAGTTAAGGTTTTACGCTTATCTTAAAGATTGGTCAAGCAACTCATTATTCAGCGGTTATTCGGGGAGATTCAGCAGTCCTTTTAGAGTAGCGCACCGTTTTACCGCCAATTGTTAACTTATTTGCGCGCGGCGACGGGACAAAACGTTACAACAAGACACTAAAATAAGATAATTAAAATACACTATACTCAATTACAATTTTTAATAGTGGTATAATTCTGTTTTAATTACACATTCAATGTTATTTCAATTACAATCTTCAGTGATTGTTCAATTCAATTTATTTGTAGTTATAATCTTCAATGATTGTTTAACATTACTTTTAGTTCAATTTACAATATAATTTACTAAGAATATGTTTTACAATCTGCATTTTTTCAATATATATAAATTATAACTACAATTTGATAGTTAATGCAGGATTGTACCTTATTTTAGCTTAGTTCAGTGCTATATTTTTAGTTTCTTTACCGTCTTAGTTATTACAATTATATCTTTCAACATTTTCTGCATCGTTTTTAAAATATTTGTAAAATTGTTGTATCATAAAATATAGCATAACACTTAGTACTTAGACTTCTATGTCTAATTAGTTTTTTCTTTTTTCTTAGCTATGCTTTAGTGTGTGGTACCGACATACCAGATTAGGAGTTGCTGGATAACCCCGCATATGAGACAAAGTTCGTTCAAAAGGAGGAGACCGCTTAACTGCTTATACTTTCAATTATTTTCTTATGTTTTTGTGAGAAAGATAAAACATTACATAATTAGTTCATATTAAGTATGGATTATTTTCATTTTTCTTTTCGAGATAAATGTATTTTTTGGTTTGTTTCATGATGAATGGAATTGCGAAAATATTGCTACTTTCATTTTATTTTTCAATAAATGCATTGTTGTGATACACTTCAAAATGGATATGGACAAAAATAACATATGATATTGAATAAGTCTCATTAACTCGATATCGGGTTGTTATAGATTTTACACAAAATTTATCACATGAGTTATACATTTACTAAGAGATTGATGGAGAAATTTAAAAAAAGAAAGAACATCATTATTGATCTTGAAGGGCTTATAATATAGTGTACAGAAAAATTCTTTTGAATGCTTCAGAAAGATATAATTTATGTTATATATATATATATATATATATATATATATATATAGTGAATGATATTGCAGCTGAGGCTTATGGGTTCAAATTTTACCAACCACATATAAAAAATAAAAATAAATAATATATAGTATATATATATATATATATATATATATATATATATATATATATATTGCTGTTAAAAAAGATATCTTTAAGGGAGCTATATCATGCATACAATTACAATGTATCTTATTTAATAATTTTCTTATTCCTACTTAATTACATTATAGCTTTACTATTAGTCTAAACTTTTTTACTTTAATTATAGATGTTCATTTTGAATGCATGCATTATAGAAGATGTTCCTTAGTGCACATTATTTGTCAATGATACTCTCTTAATTAATATAACTAAAGTTATTGTTAGAGTAAGACTTGAGTTGCAGAGGGAATTTTGATAATGGAATTTTATCATACTACATCTAAAATAGAATATATTATGAAAATTTAATCACAATAATTAAAAAATTTCAATGACATAATTATTGAGGATGCTGTGATTAAGAATGGCAAGATGTTTAAATGCATTGGCTCAGTAATTCAAAGCAATGGTGAAATAAAGAGTTATGTGATAGTAGGATTCAAGCTACTTAGATGAAGTGGAGGAATGTTTTTGTTATGAGAATAAAAAAATCTCACTCAAACCTAAATTTTTTTTTTTAGAATAATTATACGGCCGATTATATTAAATAGGGCAACTATGATGAAACTACCAATAAAATAGTGTTACAACGATGAGAATCTATGGTGTGTGTATACTCAAAGGATATAGTGTGATTCTAGTTCATTCGTTGTGGTTTTCATAGTGGATAATATTAGTGAATCTCACCTTAGATGTATATAAAGTCTAATCCGTTTGATGTTCATACTATAAAAAATGAGTTTATAAATTTTGTATAAAATTGTGAAGGATGATGAAGATAGTGAAGCCACATCTTTCAATGGACGACTTTATCTGCTCGATGTGCTGAATCCTACCTCTCATTTTTTTTATTTTTATTTTTTTCTAACATTATATTATATTTTAATATTTTTCTTAATTTGTTTTGTAATTCTATATTTTATGTTTTAAGCATTTTTTTTATGGAAAATGCTACGATTACGCAAGGATATACACCAAAAAGTATCAAGGGCAAATTAGAAATTTTATTTTTTTGTAATTTTTGTATATATGTCTTATCAAAAAGTGTATTCAACCAATAATCTACTTACACATCGGATTAACACATCATTTATATATTTTGGTGTATAATAGTGTGTAAGTGTAGCAATATTCTTTTCTTATAGTTAACTTTCTAATTTTTAATAAATAGAGTGATTGTATGAAAAAAAGAATAAGATAAAAATATATTTAAAAAAATTGAGACATAACCAATAATTTTTAATATTTAAGTCGTAAAGAAATTTAATTCAAAACTATCATTTAAATTGAAAAGCAATATAAATAGTAATTGTTTATATATTAAAATTTAAATATAGATCTGTAGATATACAAATTTACAGTAGTATCTGAATAAAATTTTGAAGGTATTCCATCGGCCCCTGTGACTCCCACTCGGAAGCGAACTCTCTCTTCTGCCGCCATTCTCAACACTCGAAGTTCCAGACCGGAGAGCGAGGACGACTGCCTATGGGAAAGAAGAGCAAGAAACCTGGAAGAGGGAAAGAGAAGACGGAAAAAAAGACTGCCAAGGCCGAGGAGAAGAGAGCTCGAAGGGAAAGGAAGAACGCTTCTAAAGAAGACGACATCGATGCGATCCTTGTAATGCCTAGATGCCCTAATTACCCCACCCCTCCTTCATTTCTCATATGCAATTTCTTGTGTCTTTCTCTTAATAAACTGCATCCTGCTTTGAATCAGAGGAATATACAGAAGGAAGAAGCCAAGAAGACAGAGGTTCTTGTGGAGGAGAATGTCCCCGCCCCTTCTCCTCGATCCAATTGCACGGTAAGCGATAAAATTATTTTATAATATTATGGTTTGAGTTGCTTAAGTTGTATACGGTATGAGAATAATTTTCTCACTGATTTTAGTGGATTGATTGAATTTTTAACTGTACTCGGAGAGTAAGAATCGCTCCCTTTCAAAACATATATAATAGAAGAAATGCAATATTTTATTGAGTTTTGTGAACTTGATGGGTTATTGTTGTGATAAAATTTCAACCTCTGATTTTTGTGCCGTTTGCTTATTATCATATATTGATATTAGTGTATTTAGTTTAATTTGGTAACCAAAATTGAACTTCAGTCCATTAATTAAGGTTAGATGAAATGTTTTTTGTTTTGCAATGTGTCTAGTTTTCCTGTAATGCAGTTGTCTGTAAATCCAACAAAGGAGACGGAACTGATTTTATACGGTGGAGAATTCTACAATGGAAACAAGGTGTGGTTTGGCATTACGTAATTTTTTTTGCTGTTGCATTTAATTTATTTATTTAATTATATTAAGAATATTTACATACACAGCACTTGAAAATTTATAGAATGCCTATCTAGAACTTACACGTTTATATTTACAAAAAAACACTCTCATTTAAAATTTCTTAAGATAGGTGAAACAATAGTTTATTCTTTGTAAATAATAAAATTTGGATTGCTATTAGTCATTTTAGTTCCATTACATTATGCAAGACAACATTGAATTAAATGCATTGTATTTAAATGATGTCACTGCCATTTGAATAACACAATTCAATAGTGCAGTTTGATTGTAGCTATTATTGAACTAATGCCTCATGCACTAATTGTTACTTTGTTAATGAAAAAGTATTATTTATTTACTTCATTATAATCTTTCACGAGCATTTAAAATTGCAAACAGTGTGATTATAAATTTATTTTTCTATTCAATTGTATATTTTAAGCACTCTATGGGGTGGGTTAAATTTTAACTAATCTCAAGATGCTATTACAGACTTTTGTGTATGGTGATCTTTTTCGCTATGATGTTGAGAAAAGTGAGTGGAAATTGGTTTCAAGCCCAAACCCCCCCCCCTCCTCGTAGTTCTCACCAAGCAGTTGCGTGGAAAAACAATATTTATATATTTGGTAAATTAAATTCATAAAATTTGAACTTGAGGAAAAAATAGATGCACCTTAAATACATGATTGATAATTTTTTTTATTAGGTGGTGAGTTCACTTCTCCAAATCAAGAAAGGTTCCACCATTACAAGGTAAAGGATTCCATTGTGTTTTTCCAGCTTGCATTTATTTACTTAACATAATTTACATGTTGAAAATCTGAACGACATCAATATCTTTCTTTGAGTTTCCTTGCTTCTAATATACATTTTTCTTCATCAGCTTACTTTTGATGTAGATTTAGGAGAAAGCTTGACAACCTAATATTTGTTATTGATTAAAAATTGGAAAATGGTGAGTTGAAGTAAGATTATTAAATCTAAGGTTTGTTTTTGAACTAGATGAAATTCTAAGAATTAAAATAGTGACATGTACAATAGCAAAGTTTGAGAGTTTAGATAAATGGGCATTAAAAGGAAAATCAAGTTTATGTAGCAACTAAATATTGTATTCATACAACACCACCTGATGAAGGACAATAGCACTCAAGGAGAAGGACCATGACTCGGCATTTGTTTGGAGTTTAATTGGAGATTTAGCATGAGCAGCACTCGTGTTTGTTTATGAAGTCGTTATGTGTTCTGGGTCATGTTATTATTGACCCATGTTCGTAGCGTCATATGATATTCAATGTTTATATTTTTACAGGATATTTTATTAGTATCCATGCATTAGTCGCTTTGTATTTTGTTATATTTATGTGTAGGTGGGATGCGAAAAGACACCTTGGGATATGATAGAGTGTTTTTAGTGGGCTACCCTACTCTTATATATAGGATTTGTAGCCCTTTTGTAATGGTTAATGAATGTTTCTCTCAAAAAAGAGGCTTAAGAGTTTTTTGTGTTTGGCCTGGATAACTAAAACTCCATTCAATGTGCGTAATCGTAGGCATTTAAGGTTTATACAGCCTTCAAACATCTAAGGTGTGTATAACCTTGAAATTATCTTTGTGTTTTTTTTATTTTTCTTAACTTGTTTGTTCTCCTCATTTCTCTACCATTTTCTAAGTACCTTCCACAAGTCTTCTTGTGTTTCTTCACTTTTTCCCATACAAAATCCCTCTTAAAAAAAAAAAAGTTTTTTTTGACACTTCCACACACCACCGCCGCCATCACCACCACCATCATTGCCAAGTTTTAGTTCTTCTAAGCGGGGTTAGCTACATGAATCCTTGTTTCCATCATGTAGTCTTCCTAAGTTGTAATTAAAGAAAATTCCATGTCTTTTTGGGTCTTCCCCTAACTCTTTAACATGGCAAAATTCATACATTCAATTTTTTAAAAAAAGGCATCGAACGACCTATGCTTAATATATTCAAACCATCTATAAGATAACATTCTCTAATATTATCCACTGTTAAAGCCATTCCAATCTTGCTACGATTGATGCTCTTACTCTTTAACATGGTCAAAATTCATAAATTCAATTTTTTAACAAGGGCATAAAATCGTCTACGCTTAATGTATTCAAATCATCTATAAGATGAAATTCTCTAATCTTATCCACTGTTGGAGCCATTCCAACCTTGCTATGATTGAACTAATTTCTTATTCTAATTTTTTGAGTTTATTCACTCATCCACTTTAGCATTCTCATATATAACACTTATTTTATTGAAAAGTTTCTTATTTGTTGTCCAACATTCAACCTTATATAATATAGTTAGCCATATACTACATAAAATTTTTCTTTGTTAATATGAGTGAATTTTTTTTATCACACAAAACTCTAAAAGTATTTCTTTATATTTCATTCAACCAGTTTGGATCCTATTAATCAAATTGCTCTTTATTGCATTATTATTTTGTATAATTGAGCCATGGTATTTGTAGAATACCTTGGTCCAAAATTAAGTCGATTAAAAATATTCTTGTAGATTATAAAGAGAGTCCCAAACACTATACTACTTGGTGGTGGAAACAGGTTCTTAAGAAATGGTTAAGAGGCTTTTTGGCTTACAATAAAAATTATATTGAAGTAAAATGGTTGTGATATAATTTTTCTTAGCAAAATAAATACAATGTAATTTAGTTAATATTGTTTGAATCATGGTAAAAAATTTCTTGAGATTTATAATTTGATGTTTGGTTAGATGTACTTTGATTTTATTAGAATTTATTTTAATAATAAAAAATTCAAAAAAAAAAAAAAACACAAACTATTATGAATTGCCTGAAGTCACCACTAGTGTCGACAAGCGCCGACAATGGCTGGTGAGGGTTGGTCAGAGGAAACAATGGCAAGCTAAGATCGACCATAGGAGGCAATGGTGAAGTATTGCTAGGGATGAAGCTTTGATAGGTAAGCATCGCAGTGGCTGATAGTGGCCGGGGGCGAAGTCGTAGACATTTGCCTATAATGTCGACGAGTTGGGGATGAAGACAAACTTTCTCTTGCAAATCACAAATTTTCTCGTGCTTAGATGAAGGAGATTCACAAAATTTTTTGACGTAAAATTTTTTCGGCGAGCTGTAATTCGATATGTTGCTTTTGTGAAGAATTGAGGAAATAATTTTTCTCATAATTTTATCTAAAATTAAATTATTTTAAAATCCCGCATACTAAACCCAAGAAATTTTTAAATCTTGAGAATTACATTACACGCCCAAATTACAACAATCCAAACAATCCTTAAATGTAGAACATTTATTATACTAAGTTGTTTAAATGCAAAATCAATGAGTATTTAAAAGATATAAATAAGCTTATTATTAGACTAAAAAGAAGTTAAGAATATTATTATAGCTTTAAAGGGTTGTTTGATAAATTTGGGACTAAGAAGGAGGAGAGGCACACACTTGAGCTATTCAAATTAAGAGAAGGAAACCAAACACTTGAGCAAAATAAATTTGCTTTAAGGTTGATAATTGAACAATTTTTTCAAAAATGAGAACCTTCAATATAAATTATTGGCTTTGATAAGCATTTCAATAATAGCTAAATTATTATGATTTAACATTAGTTAGTTTTATAATTCAAATAATAATTTTGAATTCTCTCATAAGGCTTGTGAGTGAAATTGTGGTTTTGGATGCTTGAAAAAATAAAAAGTGAATGGTGTAATATGCATGATTGAGAAAGGAGTTTCATGTTTTTCTCTGCTATTTAATTTGATTTTGAAACTAAAAAAACATCAAATGAGTGGTGTATAGTATTATTTATTTACAATAATAAAGGCAAATCATATGCCTATGCTATGTATAAATTGTGGGTCTCGATGCCGGGTTAGCGGGAGCTAATCCAGCACTGGTTGGGGTAAACCTTAGCCGTCGGATCATATTGAGTGATTTAAAAGAAATAACATATATGCATCAAACATAATTCATTTATTTATTAATTTAGAAATATTACAAAGTTTTGATCACATGGATCTAAATGAAACAAAAAGTATATTAAACAAGAGTAAAGAAAGATATCCGGTATATTTTCTTAGTGCTTGTATCAGAATATCAAAATTCAAGTATATCTGCACGATTTTATATTTTATAAACAATCACTCGAAAATTTAATAGTTAATTAATTTAATAATGATAATTATTTTTTGAATTTTAATTTAAAATATTTATAAGAAAACAAATTATAATTATATATGATAATAAAACAATAATTAATTATATAAGAGAGAAATAATCTTTCTTTTATTCATTCTCTCCTTTCCTTTCTTCTCTCTTTCCTTTTCTTCTCTCTCTTTCTCTTTTATGAAATTGTCATTTTCTCTCTTTTTGTTTAATGAAATTATCATATATCTCTCTCTTCTCTTTAATGCAAGTATCATGACTCTTTATATAATAATAATAGTAGTAATAATAATAATAATAGTTATACTAATAGTAATAATAATTACATTTTTATTATTATCATTAATAATAATAATAATGTTGATAGTAATAATATAAAATTGAAATGACAGAATTTAAAATAACTAAATTGAAAAGCTGAAACTTAAATTAGAGAAATAAAAAAATAAAAATAATTATATGTTTATTATTATCATTATTAATAATAATGATAATAATAATAATATAAAATTAAAATTACAAAATTAAAATGTTGAAGCATAATTGCAGAAATGGAAATAATAATAATAATTATATATTTATAATTATCATTAATAATAATAATGATAATAAAAATAATATAAAATTAAAATGACAGAATTAAAATGCTGAAATATAAATTACAGAAATGGAAATAATAATAATAATTATATGTTTATTATTATCATTATTAATAATAATTTTAATAATAAAAATATAAAATTGAAATGACAATTAAATTGATGAAACTTAAATTGCAGAAATGGAAATAATAATAATATTATTTGCAAAAAATAATAAAAATGATAACATTAATAATAATAATTATGAAATATATTTAATAATAATAATTGTATTATTATTATTAAATAAAGATGGAAATAATGTTAATATTAATAATAATAACATAATAATAAATATGTTAATAATATTATTATTAATGAAAATATTAATAATAATAATAATATAATAATAATTATTATTATTATGAAAAATTTAAATGACCATAATATTAATAATAATAGAAAAATGCTATGCTTACACAAGAATATTCATCAAAAAGTATTCATGACCAATAGAATTTTTTTTAAAATTTTTGCAAAAATGTATATTCAACCAATAATCTACTTATATATTGGATTGACACATTATCTATATATTTTGGTGTATACTAGTGTGTAAATGTAATAATACTCATAATAATAATAATAAGTTTATTATTATTATTATTAAAGAAAAATAAAATTTCAAAAGAAAATAAAAAAAAAACTCTTTTTTCTTCTCTTTTTGCTCTTTTTCTCTCTTTTTCTCTCTCTTTTTTTTTTCTCTCTTTCTCTCTTCCTCTCTCTTTCTCTTACCTTGGGTTGGAGGTGGCCGGTGGCCGGCGGCCGGAGGAGGCTGGGGGTGGTTGGGGAAGGAGGAGGCGGCAGTTAGGTGTGGTGGCCGGTGGTTGGGAGGGGGGAGAAGTGGAGTTTTGAGAGGGAGAGAGGGGGGTATTTATAGGAGAGAGGGAGAGGGGGAGGGCGTCGAGCCGGCCCAATAGGTCAACCGGTCAGGCGCAAACATGGCGCCGATCGGGGTGGGGCTCGTCGGCGGCGGGGTGTGGGCGAAAGGAGCCGTGCGCCGCACGGCTTTCGCGTGTGTGCCCTAGGGCACATGTGCGTACAACGTAGAAGGTTGCTGCGCGTGGGGAGCAGGAGAAAGAAAATGCAAAATTTTTGAAATAATCAATTTCAAATAAAGTTTTCGCATTTTTTCGTCGTTTGATTTTGAATAATAACGAAACTTGACACGGAGGTGTATCTTGATGAGACAAATGCACTCGCACTAAATTTTTTGAATTTGGAGCTATATTTTATTTTATATTAATTTTGTAGTTTAAAATTTCAAAAATTAATTACTGTCAATTCGGAGCTCCAAATTCGATGAAACTTTTTGTGTAATATTTTTATAATATTTTTAATCCAACGATACTAAAATTGCTGAATTTGGATTTGCATTTAATTTTCCCAATTTACTAGAATTTAAATAATTCAAAAATTAATTCAAAAATTAATTCAGGAGTATCTGTTATCCAAATTGCTCCCAAACTTAGGCATCACAATCACAAAAATATACACTATCCAACGATATTCTTAGTTTGCCATAATTATAAAGTCGCCCAGGATTTTAGTTTTTTGAGTCAGGTTCAGTCCTAATTGGCATGATAACGACTTGGTTCGTTACATAAATGAGCCATACTTTAAATTTTAAAAGCGCAATTAAACTTAAATTGTGATCAGGTACTTAGTTTTGTTATATGCTATATTGACTATGAAGGTTATCTTTATTAAGAAGTTTAATGGAGAAAGTTTGAGAGAGGGGGGGAAATATTTTCATTAGATCAATTGATTTGGAATGACTTGCTCAAAATTTTTGTAAAAGTACTTTGGAGAGTATTGCAAATAAAGGAAAATTGTAATGCTTATTTTGAAGTTATTAAAGACATGTATAATGGAGCAGGTATATGTTAAAACACAAGGTGATTTTTCAAAGACTTTTCTTTGCTCAATAGGACTACATCAAGTATCCACTATGAGTTAGCATCTCTTTCTATTAATTATGAGTGATTTTATTGAACACATTCAAGAGGAGTAAATGTGTGTTCGTGCATGCTGTTTGTTGATATTGATAAAGTGTGATGTGGGGGGTAAAGCGAAACTTAAGTTATAGAGATTAACATAGAATTTAAAATGTTCATCTTTAGTAAACCCAAAATTGATTATATAGTGCAAATTAATTTTAGTTGAAGTTATAATATTAGAGATATGATAATTGAACATTATGTTATCAGGAAGAGAGTGAGCGGTTCAGTTATCTTTGCTACATATTCTCGACAGGTTGGATCTAAAGACAAGCTTTATAGACACCTAAGATAAACAATAACATATGGCACATTATGTTGGCTTGCAAAGCAAAGGCATACTGCTAAAAATAATGTTGGGATTGCATGTTGGCATGATGGAAGGATTAGTGGTAAATGTGAAAAAATATGATGAAAATTTAATATGTTCATGGAAAGCTTGAGAAGCGCTCTACTATATGATAAGTTGATTAGCTCAATGAAAGTTGTTTTAAATATTTGAGACATAATAAGCATAGATTGTTAAATGCTCTTGTTAGAAGAGTTGAGATATTTAGCTCTTGCTAAAAAATGAAGACCAAAAAAAGACATGACAATAAATTCTTAGGAATGCTTAGACATACTTGGGCTTAGGAATGGGATGCTATTTGATAAGACATAATTGAGACAAAGGATTCATATAGCTAACCCTACATAGTGGAACTCAAGCTTGATAATGTTATTGTTGAATAATTGCTTGTATATGGGGCTATTCAATTTGAATGATGAAGTGCAAACAAAGTGTTTGTTTTGATTAATTGAAGCTCACACATCGCATGAAAATATAGTATTTTACTATTTTTTAAATGTCATACCAATCAACCGTTATATAAAATGCTTTTGATATTGCAAGCCCACTTCTTTTGAAGTGATGCATTCTCTTATAGTTCTACTTCACACTGCTAAAAGTGCATGCTCATTTGCATTTTGAACATGGTAGATGCAACAAAGTAAATTTGATCAATTACTCCAATTTGTTTTTTATCTTTTATATATGGAAGACACATTTGGATAAGGTCTTTAGTTGCAATTAGGTTTATGCAAAATCAAAACAAAAGATGATTTATGGATGCTTATATAAAGCAATAAAGAATTTGCAAGTTACCACGATTGATTATTCTAGTTTAAACCATTTTTTAGATCTAAAACAAGTTATGAATATTATAATTTATAAAAAAATTACTTTTGAAAATTTGTGACTTTTGTTAAATTTATTACTAGTAATTTTAAAATATTTGGAGTTCTCAACACATATAACACTTCTAGACAAATTTTAATTTAAATATTTATAACTACATCTAGTGAATCAAATTAACCAATTACTAATTAAATTAGACAAGATATAAGGTAAATTGAATGGTGTCACCATGGTAATGCTTGGATCAGGTGGATCGTTTTTCCCGGAGTTGGTCTTCGTCTCTGCCTTGTAGTTGAATAAACACCACATCTAAAAGAAAAAAGGTTTATTTTCTTATGCTACTATTTTACTATTACTTAGTGCTGTTATTTATGACATCAATGTATATGGTAAACAAACTTACCCATTAAATTGATGTGAGTTTCAATTTGGGTTATGTTGAACAATTGCAGTTGCAGTTGACCCACCCATAAAATTATTTTTTGAAAGAGAATGTTTTTCTTGTGACTAGGATTTGTATTCCTATATGAACAATTGCAGTTGACCTTCTAACTTTTACTCATTTTACTTTGAGATTATATTAGAACTCGGAAGCAAATAATGTATTTGCTTTTAAATGTGTTGTTTGACACTTAATATTTGAGTTCAATTTGTTATTATTTTCTTATATGGGAAAGTTTCTTACGTACCACTCCTTTCTTCGTAGTTTACATATTTATTGCCTGAACTTTAATAGTGATAATACTATAATTTGAATTTTATTACTACATCAACGTTGCCATCATATTTATGTTTTTAATCATTACACATTGATATTCAGTGTTAGGTTATAATTTTATAAAAATAAACTTCACGTGTTAGGTGTATAAATGCTTTAGATTTGAGTTTTATGCTAGTTATTATATTTTTGTACTTTTTTGTGTGTAGATTCTATGCTCTTAGTTAGAAATTGATATTGGGGGCTATGCTAATCAATTTTTAAGACATGTTCTTAGTCCACTAGGTTTTGTTCATAATGTCTTTTGATAATACGATTCAGGTTTTAGAAACTGTGATATTTTTTGGAGAGGCTATTTGGTACGAAGTAAAAGAAATCCTAAAGTTAGGTAATTATAGCTTAAAGTATTTTTAGTTAGGTAATTATAGCGTAAAGTATTTTTAGTTAAAACGATTACTTCTTAGTATACTTTGCTTGAAGCAAAAGTCTTACTTGAATTTTTTTGTTTATTTTTTCGGTATTTCATTTTCATTCAAACTTATAGAAACATAGGGCACAGACTAAAACTGACATGTGAGGGACACAGAGGCTCAATTATTTGCACTCTAGATTGAGAATGAACTGACAATGGACCTGAGAGGGCCAGTGTGGCTTGGCGAGGGGTCACCACTTCTCGATGAGGGCTAGCACTGCTTGGTGAGGGCCACCACAACTTGGTGAAGTTTTGGCAAGACAATGAATCCCAGGGATCTCCTTGAAGGAATCTGTGGAGGCTGTGTTCTTAGGCCTCATACAATTTTTTCCTTCATGGCTCACTTGTGGATTTTGATTATGCTCAATTTGGGAGAATCATAGGCTAATTCTCAAAGATTTCACTTAACTACTTATAGATTGATTTACTGGCAAACCAAGGTCCTTTAATGGCTTAGGTGTGCGCTTAAAAAAGTTAAAATATAGTTCAATATGGACTTAAAATCATCAATCTATGGAATGTAAGTGGTCATTTTTTGGTATTATTTTTATTTGTCAAATTGCATGATAAGAGTCAATAGTTTTGCATAAGTATTTCTTATTATTATACTTCCATTCTTTCAAAGCGTGCACACATTCGTGATGCATTCTCTTTTCTTGTTCAAACATATCTCGAAATTGTTTAGGGTTTGGCTTCTGAATACTTCAGCTGGCTGAGATTCTATGATCTTATATATAATGCTTCGCAAACAACATTATATATACTGCTTGCAAAACTTTAATCATCAATATGGGTTATGTTTTCTTGACAACGGTCAATTTTACAATACTATAGGACTGTTATCTCATACTCATTTTATTTTATATTTTCTGCAGGACTTTTGGATGTTTGATCTGAAAACAAATCAGTGGGAACAATTTCTCTTAAAAGGCTGTCCGACTGCAAGATCAGGCCATAGAATGGTATTTCCTTTTTTTACTTCTTAATATTTACTTTGCTTTGTGTACTCTATTTCTAACACCCTTCTCTTCAATGTATGAATGCTCAAATATCAGGGAACTTAGCGTCAGTTGGATAGAAGCTAAGTGCTTGATATTTAAATTAATAGACATGTAGTTGAAAATTATCAATCAATATTACTGAAGGAGAAGCTGATACTTAGGTGCCATATGTTTATATATCTTGGATCTCTTGCATAAAAGAACGATGATGTTACTTAAATTTTTTCTTTTATAAATTATAACTACAATTTTTTTTTAACAATTTTTACAAATTATCAAAATACCTATTGCGATTTGTCTTTTTCATCCAAAATGGATGGATAAGTTAAATGGGGACTACTTTTTAACTTCTTAAAAAGAGTTGATGACCATTTTGAGCATTTTAATTAGTTTAGGACTAAACTAGATATTTTTCAATAGTAGATTCAAGGGGAGCTATTTCAGGAAATAACTTATAATTTATTGAAGTAGATGAACTTGAGAGTAAGACTAACTTTTGATGTACATAATTATTTTGGGTTGATGAACTTTTCTTTCAAGGCTTCACATTACTTATTTTAGTCTTTTACACCTAATGCACTATAAGTTTGGCTTTGAAATCTCGCACTGCCATATTATTTATTTAATTGATTTCTGGCTGATATTTCATAAAACTGATTTATCATTAGATAAGATGCTGCCATCTTGCAGAGATTTTGTAACTTGATTCTAGAATCTTCTCAACTACGACAAGCATTAAGGTTTTTGATGCTTTCTTTTGTTAACAACATATAGGGAGAGAAAGTTGCATTGTTGTTAGCTCGAAGTTATTGGTGGGAAAATGAATCCAAACCCAATTATATTTCAATGATTTTGTCTTGTGTTGTTGTCGTATTATATATATATATATATATATATATATATATATATATATATATACAGCTAACCCAATAGTCAAGTAGCACTTAATCTTCTCATTTTTGGATGGGTCCATAGCTCTTAAAGCTTTTAACTTGGAGGGATTTATGAACGATTGCTTTTTCTTTTTTTGTAATCATTTGGTTCTTTTATTGTTTTTTATTTAAGTGTCGCACTGCACATTTATTTTTTGATTTCTAATTTCTAATTTTTTTCTTAATTTTGTTTTTCTTTGTCATCATTCAATATTTGTACTTCCACTTTGTGAATTAGTTGCTGAATGTTTTTCATTGTAATATTTGTGAGCTGTTAAACATTAGGAATAACATCCAGAATCATTAAGTTATATGAGTTGGTTGTACTTGCCCACTTAGTGTCACTCGGTAATGATTGAGCTTCTCAAATGGTTTAAATATCTTCAGAAATTGCGACTCAATGACTTATTTCTTAGATTGACATCTGTGCATAGCTGTATCTCCTAAAAAATAATCTGATATTAGTATTATCTCTTTAAATTGTTATTTCTTGGCTCAAACTCAGTTTAACACTTCTAGTAAACAATTTTGATCTATGCTAATATAAGAACCACTTAAATCAATTTTCTTTCATAGAAAAGGGACTATCCATGAATTTTCATGTGGTTATGTACCTTATTAACTGATTGCATTGAATGATCTTGATACTAAAATCCTTAGTAACTTTTTAATAGTCTTCTTGCCAAATTTATTATAACCAATCTACTTGTTCTTATGCCAGCTCGTTCTCTTGCTCAAAAGAGAGAAAAAATTGACATTCGTGCTTGCTTATTTTGAATTAACAATCATGAGTGCTCTTGCTTGTTTTCTTCTAAATTGTGTCCTTTATCTTACAACAAATAATGCGTAAATTTAAAACGTCTCTTTAAGGTGGTGCATTGTTTGTTTTCATAGTCAAGGAAAGCACACTATCTTTCTTGCTCAACAAATGCACATCATGAATTTATTGATAGGCAAACAAATTGGGAAATCTATTACTACTATATAACCTACTTGTCAACTTGAAGGTGCTTTAGAAGAATTTACAATTCATTATTGTACCTACCTATCACAGGCTTGCCGTGAGGCATTTAATGTATCATATACAAGGCTAGATTTTTCTTATAATGTAGGTGTGAATAGCCAATTCATGCACAGTACTAGGAACAATTCTTTAGTGCTGTATACATATATTTTAGGTTTGTAGAGGTTGTTTGGTTGGAAGAATAACATTCAGTAAATGCTTATTTGATTCAAGGAATTAGGACTATGAAATATCAAAATTGCTTGTGTTCTCATTTTTTGAAAGCTTGATTTGAAGCAATCCAAATCAATTTTTATTATTTTATCTACTCCCAAAAATCACATTTTGGCTTTTGAAATTCATTAAATCAAGTGATTTGCAAATGCAGCTTCACGATACACTAGGTGAGGATCTTTAAGAATCTACCGCCTGTTATGCTTAAATTACATTCACCTCTACACAGGGTACCCTTTGATGCTCATCTCCTTCCATTTGTCCCTACCTTACAAAGCCCAAAATCGATTAATCTGCATCTAGAAAGCCCCAAAACAAGATCTTACATGGGCATTCGTCACATTTTGACACTTGATTCTATCCTCTGTACTTGAGCATACTACTAACATATAACATGAATACCTGAACTTACTACCAGGATTTAGCCTGCCTTTGCTTTATTTGCTTATTTTTTCTTACTATGTGCAAATCCAAACGATCATTAATGCTTTTGTTTTATATGAATTTTATTAGCAATGCAACCTTAAAGTGCATGTTCTTTTGAATACATGCAATATAAATCATTTTTGTTTTGTTTGAGACAAAATTACATGTAATAATATTAGGAATGGCAGGTTATGACATGGATGAACACGATTCAAAGGGCATGCTACATTGAATACAGGTGCTGATTAAACACGGACGTGCATGTGAAGTTGTGTGGCCATACCACGAGATATTCAATTGGGATGTGAGAAACTTGGGTTATACTGGCACCAAAGGCTCAAGTCCGTGGTTGCATGATATGGATTCAATGCAGAATGAAGGTTTCATGGAAGAGATTGTGATTGGGGATGCAAGGTTGGCATGAGCACATGCAAATAATGTGAAGTTTAGGCTTGACAAAGCGAGGGGGTGGGAAAAACTATGAGGAATGAACTTGGGGTTTTGAGCAATGGGAATGGGGTCACAAGTGGTGTGGTTGTGAGCACTGGGAATGCAAGAGAGATTAGAGAGTGGGGAGGGGTTATGTCAAGGTTTTACTTTAAATTAGAGGCTATAGTGTATAAGTGACGGATGCAAAAGTTCGCAGGAACTCCTAACATTGATTTTGAGGTCATGAGTGGGATTGGGGAAGACATTTTAAGAGTGGGGAGAGCTATGGACGATAAAACATGCATGTAGAAGTTGAATTTATGAGTGGGGATGCAATTGTACGTACATTGCATTAGAAATTTTTTAATTTGGTCAAATTTAAAATGTGAATAAAACATGCTTCTATGAATTTTATGATACACTTCTAATGCAGTTTTTATCTACTATGTTTTATACCAAATAAAATATGTTACATCCCTGTATTTGAAATAACTTGCACATTCCTTGAACTAGCATTCCCTCAAAACTTGTAAGTGCAGATTTTTAAACTTGGAATGGAGGAATTGATTTCTTAATTTGAGGGATAGTGTTGATTGATCTTTAACAATGCATGCTTTGATACAATTGAGTAGCTTCTTGCTAAACCTGTGCTTAAGATTATCGTTTAAGTTTCTGAACATTCTCTTTAGTAATTTTAGTTTTTTCTTCTATTTTGCTTATGCTTTTGTTATAGTAATTTTCAATTTTAGGGATATTTTATATATTTTCCTTTCATAAAAATTTCATTTATTATATCATATAATATATAAGATTTTACATGCATAACACAAACTTAATACTATTTTACATAATACAATTTTTTTGAATATTACAAAAAATCTACAAACTTTTAACACAAAAATCACATTTTAATTCAAACTCTCTCTCACTTCTGTCGCTACCAAGTCTCTGTAGGTGTCTGCTAACTCTTGGTGCTCAAGCCCGGGCTTGTCCTCCCTCAATTGCTCGGCTATCTTGGCGATTTCGAGTTTAAAAATGGTATTTTTGTAATATATAAAGAAGTTGTGTTAAATATGTAAAATACTCTTAGGTTTGTGTTATGTATCTAAAAATCTCAAAATATATTTACATTGGAACCTTTATCTATATTTATAGTTGACATATAACCACATATATTTATGTTTATATAGAACTATACACAAGCTATTTTATCTTAATAGGTACTTGAGTCATTTTCCTCTTATCATCATGCAATTTTAAAATTGAACGACTCCATTTAGATTATTCTTTATATTGTATGCATAGATTAAATATAAAGAAAATGAAAAATAATATATATATATATATTTATGTATGATTTTAAATATATATATATATATTTATATATAAATATGTTTTTATATTATAATTAGGATACAACAATTATGAAGCTTGGTGACCTCAAACAAATTAAATTAGAGAAAAAAAAAAAGAAACAAAAAAAGAAAAAAATATAAGAAAAAACCAAATGGTCACCAAAAACTTTTGTAAGAGAACCTTGCAAAATGAGGTATCAATAAATGACAACATAAGATGAGAGAGGAAGCTAGAGATCTCCAAACAAAGAAATCACTGTTTCATTTTCTAAAATTGTAGTATGATTTCTTTGAGTTGGATCATGTCTTCTTTTTCTTATATTTTCCACTCTTTTTTTTGATAACTTTTCAAGATCATCATATATATGCGCTATAACTGTACTATCTAAATCATAACTTACCCTAGACTCACCCCCATCAACTGATGAAGGTGAGGTTGGGGAGTTCTCCATCAAATCTCAATGGCCCAAAACTATTGGAATCTTAGATAGATATTTTTGGAATAGCTTTGTAGAGCAATACATCAACGTCCCAATGTTATGAGAGAGATCTTCAGGATATATTCTCGCATCACGGATCCTCAAAATTTCACGGGAAGCCGATTAGCGCACTTGATGAGAATGCCTCGTTATCGGAAAGGTCCGCCTTTGTGTCGTTATTGTCCGATGACATTACCTCAGTCATCTTGACGGGCCCAACCAAAGGATTAGAATCAACTATCACAATGTGCCGAATATTTGAAGGAGAGCCAACCGCTGCAACAAGAGAATCAACGACCACCGAGATCGGTGGAACAATTGCCGCATCCCCATTGAACTAATCTACCTTTGTTCCGGTAACAATGGGGCTCAACGACAATTTTTCGTCTGCCCCTACCTTAGTCGTAAGATTGGGAAGAGTAGAGTTCCCACCTTGTATCATCTGCCGTGGCAAAAGGAAGGCAAATCTTCAAACTTCACCTCTTGGTAATAGCCATTGGATTCATCTCCTATCCAAATTATACTTTTGAAACACTTGGTAAGATCTCCACAATGATTCGAGCCACCGACGGCCTAAGGAGAGTTGTCGTAGCAAAATCTACCATGAGCGGTTTACTGAAATATGATCCCAAGGAATATAGAGTACCATGATTGGTCAAATGCACTTTTATGAGAGGAAAGTTTATCCATACAAAACTATAGGGGTTTCACAACTCGGATTAAAGGATGTTGTCAACTTTAAGAATTTCACATGGAAGTTTGAGATAATATAAGACCTCCTCGAGACGAGTTTCGTGTAGTCTTGCTCACACGAAAGTTTTATTGGCTATGTGCTGCTGACAAACCTAGACCATTAAATTTATTTTTTGGTAACTAGAATACGAGGCTTGCCATTGTGAAACTTCCATACTGAGATGAACTTGAATGACCTAGCCAATATATCTATCTCTTCCTTGGAGAAGATGTTTGCTGGTTTACCTCTCAACATCAAGATCGGTTTGATACCAACAAGACTGGAGGAGCAAATCAGTGCATCAAGAAAAGAAGTAGGAGCAAGAGGTGGAGAGGTGGCTTTTATATGAAGGTTTGGGAGGACCTCCCTACAGCAACCTCTTGTCAATCCATAACTGAGCACCGGATAAAGCGCAGTAAAAGCAAAGCTGGCTTTCTGCTACACGCAAAAGCAGTAGCCACCGGTGGAAGTCGCTCACTAAGCTAGGATAGCAGCCAAAAGTTGCCAACGCAGCCAAAAACCAGATATGAAACAACAACTGTTGGAGAGAGGCTCCCGAAGGGACAAAGCTGCATGAAAGATCGGAAGAAAGGAGCTACAACGGACGCCAGAGGAGGCGGCAAAGCCGCTCACATTGTCCCTACCATGCCATCACATGCAGGTGGTGTTGCAGCCCAGTGGTTGAGGCTCATGATTTATTAATCCAGGTTATGAGTTCAAATCCCATCGGCACTCAAGAAAAAAAAAATAAAAAAAATTGCAATTGTTGGTAGTTTGATTGCAATTGTTGCCGATTCATCCCTACTTGAGTCATGATGCATATTAATTTTGGGTATGAATTTTAAGGCCAATAATATTTGTAGTACTTTCATTATCTTTGCATTGAGATGATGCATTATTTATTGAATTTTTTGCTTTAAGCTAAGCCTATATTATTTTTATTACAACATTTGTAAGTAATATTCAATGGATGAGGATTTAGTGATAATGAAACTTTATTTAAGTTTTTATGAATGACACATGGGCACTAAATTCTTAGTTAATCAAGAAGCAAACAAAATTTTGTGTTTTCTTTATATGCTATGATTGTCCCAACATATTGATACAATGCAAGGCACTGAGTTTGTAAAAAGCAGGAGATGACACATTAATAACATGATATTCTTGTTACATATTATTGATTTAAATGTGTAATTCAACTGCATGGTACTCCTTTTTAATTAAAAGCATAACATATATAAATACAATATCATGCTTTTCAAATACAAACATAACGGAGCTAAAATTATTTCTTGTAATCTTTGGTGGAATTTTTCAAATTTATAACCGTCAATTCCTATCTTGTTTGGTTTATTGAATTGAAAGATAAAATAACTATGGGTTGTATAATGAATCTTATGGCAGAACCCATAGGGAAGGTGAATTAGGCCATGCGTTTCTTAGAGATTTAAAATATTAAATTTAAAGCTTAAATTTTTTTTTTAAAAGAATTTGAGATCCCACATAGCCAAACACATGGATAAGTTGAAAATTACGAAAAATATAATAAAATCTTCAAACTTATTTATTATGCTTTTAATCCACCTAATCATATGCCCACTATTCAAAGATTTTATCTCTAGTCCGATCACTATGAGTAAACTATCCTTTGCACATAGGTAGGCAAGGAAGCTTGTACAATTCTTCATTCTAAGTTTTGATTGAGTAATTGCTGAAATCACTATTCCTCTCAAGGATTTGACTATTGGAGCTGCCACACATTCTTGCTTGTACCCACAAGCATAGGTCGAACGTTGAAATGAGAACTTATAAACTTTGTGTCTTGAGAGAAAGTTCTCAAGTTCTTGATTATTTTCTGAAGTATTTTTGATAATTAAGCATTTTAAATATTGGGAGAATTGAGAGCTAGGAACTTAAAAGTATGTGCTTAAAATTTTAAATATTTATAGTGTTTGGTATTTATAGAGGAAGCAAGCTGATATGTCATTGACTACTGCTTAATACAAAGAAGTTTGTACTGTGAACCTACTATGATTGACTGATTAGACTGTATTAAACGACTATTATTTGAAATTTTTGTTAGCATTATCAATCTTTTCAGGCTAGTTTTTTGAAAACAAATCAGAATGATAGCCATTTTGCAAAAAGCTATTATTGTTCTTAAGACAATGGTATAAGATTCATATTGCAATCCTAACTATTAGATAAAAAATGATCATGTTTGATTTGTATACAATTTTATAGCTAGTTATACTACAAAGTATGATTTGTCTTACGAAGGCATAGTAATTGATATAAATTTAATTTTGATTTTATCAGCTTTTTATGAATTGAGCTAATCTAAGCTGAGTTGCTGTTACATCAACAAAAATATTAAAAGGTAGATTAATCTCAAGCTCAACTTGGTGTGATCCTCTTGATTCTCTAAATCTTCTAGATGGTGGGTCCTCTAAAACTTGATTTGGCTTGATTGACTTGGTTTTATGCTTAAACTTGCTAAAGATTTGAAGTAGCTTTTAAAATCAATTTATTTACTGTAATCATCAAAACCAAATAAATCTTAGTGGCTTAGCAAACTTTTTAACACAGGTTTTATAAGGCTATCAATTATTGGTTAGATAAGAGCAACAAAAATGGTATTTATTACCTGCGTCTAATCTTGATTTTGGATTGAAAACTGCAGATGTAATTTTAGTGTGTCGGACAAGTAATAGAGAGTGTTGAATCCGTAGTGTTCGAGAGGTGCTTGGCATTGACACCTAGTACATTTTGAAGTGTTCATGCTTCTTATGTAAAAAACTAACTCATGTTGTTTATCAATTTAGCTTGTTTTGCAATTTTAAAACATCGTATGCATGGAATACCATTAAAGTTTCGCATGAGAATATTATTTAAAATTTTTATTTATGCCCTTTCTTTAAACTTAGAAATTCTGCTGAATGATTCATAATATCTCTTGGATAATTGCATATAGTTCATGTATGTATTTCTAAAACCCTTGATAACTGCCAGAGGAGTCAGTGACACAGCAAAATTGTTTGAATAAGAATTGGATCTAAATAGAGTTTCTTATATGCAATTGCCTACTAGATAAAGCTGCTTCTTAAGTTATCATTTTTAATGTTAGCAAAAAATGCCAGTTTTTGTAGCAACTCTAACAGGGAGTTATTTATTAATTTCAGGTATTGTACAAGCATAAATTAATAATTTTTGGTGGCTTTTATGACACACTTAGAGAAGTAAGGTTGTCCAACTTACCATTCAAATATTTAATAATCTCACTTATTTTCTTTGTGTTGTTCTAGCAAATTTTTTGAATGCAATGCCTTTTGCTATTGCTTAATAAAAGCTATAGATTATGTATGCATTACTGTTTTTATATTTATACAAATTTCATGGCCTCCATGCACAGTTTAGTTTGTTTATATAATACTGCCATTGGTCTTCTCTCATGATTTATATTTATGGCAACCTTTATTTTGTTGAGAAAATGTATTTTTCTTGCTAGGCTCAGAAAATGTAAGGTAACTTTTAAATATATGTCAGAAGTTAAATAAAGCTGTATTTTTTGTTATGTGGTTGTTTTTTCTTGGAAATGCCAATGATGCCACCTCTAAACTCAAATCAAATGGATATGACTTTTTTTAAAGTTTCATCTCTTAACTTTTTTAGTTTTTATGAATTGGTGCTTGATGCCCTGCCCTAAATCTTTCTTTACAATTCTATTACATCATGAGTTGTTGGATTAGGTATTCATTCAAGCCTAAACATGATAGAAAAAATATAAGAATTAGAGGAATGCCTCTTTTGATCGTATTAATTTAGAAAAGATGCATGCTAGAGTTAGTTTATCGAAAGCAAAGGGAATCATATTGATTATATTAATGTTTTTAAATAAATTTAATGACGTTGTTGCATGCATCCAAACACACATTTATGAGGAGATACCTTGTAGCATGTTGACTACATGTATTTTTATTGATAATATTAAAGATGGGATTAAAGTTGAACCTCGAGCTATGGAGAATTACTCTAGAATCTAAAGAGTTTCATCTTAGTAAACTTTATAAAATTGTGCAAATTTAATTTAATAAAAATAATATTGAGGGTATGACAATTGAACATGATATTATTAAGAGTGAGCTCGGATATCTTTGTTTTTTTCATACAAAATAATTGGTGAAAAAGGGTACAAGGCGGTTAACAAAATCCAACAATATTAGATGAAGTAGAGTGCTTTTGGGGTGCTGTACGATTGAAAAATTCCACTTAAACATCAATAAAGACGTATAGTACAATTATGAGATTAGTAATGTTATAGGGGTTAGAATGTCAGCATGTAAGGTAGACACATACTGATAAATTAAGTGTAGTAGTGAGACAAACAATGTTGTAAGGGGTAGAATGTTGGCATGCAGAGTAGACGCATGCTAATAAAATAAATATTGTGAAAATAAGGATACTAAAGATGTATAGCTGGGCATCTTTGACAAATTTTATAAAAAATGAGTACATGGTGGTAAGTTTGGAGCAATTATTGTTGAGGATAAGTGTTTGAACAAATGTTAAAAGAAAAAAAGAGAAATAGAGAAGAAACGATCAGGGACGAAGGAGAAGACGTGCCGCCTGTAGTTGACCATTGACACCTCCATTTGTTGATGATACCTTTGTCTCTTGTGCGCCGTCCACACATGGCGCTACCACCTACAGACCATTGCCTCTGTCATCTTGGTACATCGCTTGCACGTGCTTTAGCTTCTTTTCTTTGTTTTCGCTATTGTAGACAACCATACTTGGACGACTAACAATAACTGTCTTAAGCTTCACACGCAAAGCCTCTGATCTTCTTTGCCATTAGTGTTCTCCATTGTAAACACAAGAAAAAGGCTCCGACACTCACGTAGTTGAGACATATCATGAGATTCGAGTGCAACCATTCGATAATCTACGATGATATCCAGGGAGATTGCATGCGCACAATTGCCAAAATTGCTTAAAACTACTTGAATGATTGCCACACCTTCGATTGTTTGTGCAAACCGCCGACAACTACCCATGATCCAATTTCCTAGCAATTCCATGAGCACCGTAGCTGCTCATAACTATTCGATTACTGTCGCTGTAACCATTGGTTGGTAATCGCTCGTTCCCTTTGTGAGGACCCGGTGCCGGGTTAGCCGCTAACCCAGCACTGATTTTTGGGTAAGTCCTTTAGCCGCAGGATAATATTGAGTGGTTTCAAAGAAAAATAAATAGACATAAAATATAACTCATTTATTCATAATCACAAGTTTTGATTACAAAGGATCAAAATAAAACAAAAGTTATAAACTTTAAAGAGTCAAAAAGCAGCAAATCTGCATGAAGCAGTATCAGAACTGTTTGGTTCTTAGCACTTTTCCTCTAGGACAAACTTCTGATTTGGGCACATTTCAAAAGTGCGGGCTATTAATTATCAGTTAGTTGTGAAACTAAGTATTGATAGATGTCAACTTTACAATTGTTAAATAATAAGCAAAATAATCAATAATTTGACATGAAATAAAAGCTATATAAATTTATCCCTATAAATCTATTTCAATTGCACTGAAACTAAAGCATAAATATAATTGCTGTCACGAAAATAAATATAGAGTTTTAGCGTTTGATATCTGGCGTAAAACATGATTTTGTTGGGCAAGTACAAAATTGAGTAAATGGGGGTTCATTTTGTGTTATATATTTCAACTTCCCTCTATACCTGCCCCTTCAAAGGCTTATCAGTATAGGTTCCTTATGATTCCTGATGTCGGACAGTCCTGTCCTTGCAGTTGTTTGATCAGACTAAAAATATATCAACATAGAACATGTGCTACTCAGTTATCCAAACATTTTCATATATCATTTTATGTGACTTTTAAAAGCACTTCTTTCAATTTGTGCGATGCTGAGCAGGAAAACATATTTAAACAAGAGTAATAAAAGATATATGGTACCTTTTTCTTTAAGTTCAAAAGTACAACAATTTGATCGAATCTGAATTTAGATTTGATATTTAAATTAGCTTTTTAGCTAATGTTTTTAGTAAATATTATCTTCATTTCTATTTTGTTTTTCTTTTGCTTTCTTATTTTGATAGAAGTCCGAATTTTTAAGTTACTGAAATAGCAATAATATTTATTATAACGTTATTACTATCATTATTTAATAATAATAATGATAATAATAATGTACGAAAGAAAAAGATAATGGAAATGACTGAATTGAAATTTAACAGAATGGAAATAATAGTCATTTTATAATATTTTTATTATTTTCATTATTAAGTAATGAGAACAATAATAATATTAATGATGTAATAGAGGTATAATTATTAATAAGAAAATAAAAAGAAGTAAAGATACTGAAAAAATGCAAAATATATCCTTATTTTCCTCTTTTCCTTCTCCCCTAACCTAGGGTTAGGGTTGCCGGGAGCCGAAGGGAGGCTGGACGTGGATGAAGGGGGCCGGAGGGGGTCGCTCGAGTGGGGTGGTCGGAAGGTTGGCTGGCTGGAGGAGGGAGCTGGGAAGGTTGTCTGGCAGGGTTTGGCTGAGAGAATTGGTTGTGGGGAAGGAGGGGAGGGGAGGGGTATATATAGAGGAGGGGTGTGTGGTCAACAAGGTGAGCCAATCAACCTGTGCCAAAATGGCGCAGGGGGCTCTACGAGTGGGATCGCAGGTGCTGGGGGCTCAAGCTTTTGGGAAAATTAAAATAAATATTTAAAGTTAAATTTTTCGCATTTTTCCTCCGTTTGACCTCAAAAAATAACGGAACTTAACACAGAGGTGTGTTACGATAAGGCGAACATCCTAGTGCCAAATTTTTTTGATTCGGAGCAATATTTTATTTTATATTAATTTTTAAAATTTGAAACTTCAAAAATTAATTATGATTGAACCGGAGCTCCGAATTTGATGAAACGTTTAGCGTAGCTTTTAAATGATATACTTAACATAATGATATAAAAATAGATTCATTTGGTCTTGTATTAATTTTCTCTATTTATTGAATTTAAAAAATTTCAAAAATTAAAGCAAGAGTTTCTGTTATCCAGATTTCTTTTAAACTATAAAATTTTGATCTAAAAAATATTTCTAACAAATGGTATTTTGGTTTGCCCTAATTTGAAGTTCCCTGGGGTCCAGATTTTTGAGGTGGGATCTGACCTAATTTTGCGACGTAACTACATTGGGTTGTTACACCCTTGCCTATAAATTGTAGTGGTGCTCCCCTTTGTTTGATATGTAATCAAGCAAGCAAGTGACACAACCATGAAAGAAAGCACATAATTGCTAAAGGAGAGACATGTAAAAATGAAGAGAAAGATAAATTGGAAAAGAAAAAAAAAGAGGAAAAAAAGAAAAGAAAAATAGAAAGAAATTATATAAAAAGGTTATATTTCCTTGGGATGGTACATGGTTAGGAAATGTCTTAGAATAGGGTACTGGTATAAGAGAAAATCCTGCATACCATTGCACCTTGTAGCTGGACGAACAAAGAAGATTTTGAAGACCCCGCATATCGATGCTTCTTGTTGTCGATTGGATGAATTAAAAGACTTCGTCCGTTGATAATAGATCCAGGCCTATAGAAAATTATGATTTTTGACACTATTAGGGATGTTATGTTATCAAAATTTTATTAGAAATCTCCATTACTAGAAACATTCTGTACAGATTTTGAGATTTTATAAAATTGTTTTTCTCAATTGAGTTAATTAATATTAAATTCAATTATTAATTAATTAAAAGTAAATAATTAGTTAAATAATTAATATATTATTTTAGTTACTACTTAATTTAAAATATTTATATAATTAATGATTAAATTAACAAACTAATTAATAACATTACTTTATTAATAATATTAATTAAATAATATTAAAAATAAATAAATAAATCAATTATTACATTATTAAATAAAAAATAAATATTACCAATTAAGCCCATTAACTAATTTGATGATTAAACTTTAAATGAATTATCAAACTAAGACACTCAGATGATGATTTCTGCACTAGGTTATTATTTGTAAAGCCGAATTAAAGACAGGATTCTTGATTACCGATTCTATTAGTTAGATTATGGCCTGATATTGCTGTAAAATTTTGGTGTTTGTAGTCAAACTTGAGTTAATTAGAAAACATCAAACATTGTTATAACTGCTATTTTGTTAAATTGTCATTATGAGATGAAAACTTGGAGATATTTGACCAAGAGTTGAAAATATATTTAGTTTGCATGCTCTTAATTAATGTATTAATCAATGCTGTAAATATATTGTTATTTGCTTATAACTTATATAAGACAAGTCTATGAAATTGTTTTCTTCTTGTAGGTATTATAATGACTTGCATGTGTTTGATCTAGATCAGTTTAAGGTGAGATTATTTATTTCTCTAATTCCGCTCACCCTCCCTTTGTCTTTATTACATAAATTAATTTTTTTTTGTATAGCGTAAATAATTTCTCAGCATTCACCAAATTTTATAGCTTTTTGGTGTCAATCTTTGAATCCATCAACTAGTATACTTATTAATTTTGTCTGTTATTCGGAGGCATATATATCAACATTAAGTTAATTTTGTCTTTTTTTTACAAATGTTATGATATGGATAATCTGCTTACGCAAGTTTCTGAAGGTTCATCCTTTTGTTAGCAGCTGTGGATATGTAACTACTTACCATGCATACTTAACAAACAGAATGAATTTTGCACAAAATACTTTGAGATTTAGTCTCTTTCTTAATGCAAATTTCATTACTATTGTGTTGGCACCAATCTTGGTATTTTGTGCCTAGCTGATTGAGTTTTGCTGTTTTTTTCAACGGAAATTTTATAGTCTCAAAGAAGCCATTCTCCTAGGTTTATTGTTTATGGATTTAACAATATATGTATCCTCTAGTGGTGTTGAATGGTTTACATCCATCTACTATTCACCTATCAAATCTTTGCAAATGAAATTATGCTAGGCATCTTTCAGTCTTGTACGTCTGTGTATTTATGAGTTGGTGCCTATTGTAGTCAGGTAGATGCCAGCTCAGGAGAATTGTTCTCAACTTGATTTTGTGTCACTGTGAGCCATCCATTTTATCTGATTTTTAAAAGGGTGTAAACTTACTATTTGTTAGTGATCCTTATTGACTGTGGACACAAATTTTAGCCTTAGCATTGTCATGCACTTTGATACCCAGACAGTTATATGTACACACACTGAATTGATGGAGAATGCTAATGGAAATAAGGAGCACTGAGTGATGCTATATTGATCTTGAGGGCACTCATTTTCTATTTTGTCAAGTACTTGTTTTTTATTTTTGAAATGAAACTAAAGTTATGTAGTTTGAGGTATCATCATAAACACATGCTTGTCTGCTTGAACCAAAACTGATGTAATGCTGTATGTTTGCTTATCAGTTTTGATAGAGGCAAACACAAACAGTGGACTAGATACAAAAATATTAGGATTATGGTTAAGTTGTTTATGAGAAAGTTGGGGGGGGGGTTCAATTTGGATGAGGATGGCTGCAACAAGGTTAGGAGGGATGATGGGTGTTGCTGACATTTGAAGGAGAAGATGGAGGTGGTTGTCTAAAATGGATGCAAGGAATTGTGAGAAGGCTTAAGTGATTGGTTTGTTTTGATTTTTTGTTGAAGAAGGAATAATGGATGAGGAAGTATGAATGGCTATTCACTAAGGAGAAGTGAGGTGCTGGTGACTGCAGTTATAAACTTTAGAGAATGGCTATTGTTTTTTTTATGTGAAGAAGGGTAAAGAGAGTCCATCTTTGAGTGCAGGTGAAGAAGACAGAAGGTGGAAAAGGGGGAAATGAGTGGAGGAAGATAGGGCTATTTAGTTGTATGTGGGAGGAAGTGATTTTTATAAGCATTATAAAATATTGTTTGTGTGATCTTAAAATCCCACTTAAAATTATAGGAAAATTTTATAAAACATCTATACGACAAACTTTGTTATATGGACAACAAAGAAGAAATTTACTGATAAAATAAGTGTTACAAAGATGAGGATGCTTAGGTGGTTGAGTAGGTATACTCGCAAGGATAGAATGAGAAATGAGTTTATCCGTAACAAGGTTGGAATGGCTCCAATAATGGATAAGATTAGAGAATGTCGTCTTAGATGGTTCGGGCTTATTAAGCGTACACCGTGCAACGCCCCTGTTAGAAATATTGAGTTTATGAATTTTGCTTATTAAAAGAGAAAGAGGAAGGCTAAAAAATACATGGGAATAAACTATTAGGAAGAACCTTCTCTATTTGGAACTAAGGGAGGGGATTTATTTGATTGTGCATAGTGGAAACAAATGATTTATGTAGTTGATCTCATCAAGTGGGATTAAGGCTTGTTGTTGTTATTGTTATTATTGTATTATAAAATATTGTTTGAGGGATGCAGAGCCAGGGTGATGGAAAGGTGAGGAGAGGAGAAAGGTCGAAGAATATGTGCGAAGATGACCTGCCACACACCCCATGGCGATGAATTGCTGCATAAGCCTTTTTTTCAAAACTCTAATAGGAGAGAAGTACAACACCCAATTTTCATTCAACATAAATTTTCTCAAATGCAAGCTAGAGGGGGTTATGAGCCTATGTATGGCAAATAAATACTGGAGAAAAAATAGAGAAAAATACAAAGAAATTTAATATTAAGTTAAATGGAGGATTTAATATATGAAAGCTTTTATAATTAAATTAAAACATTATTATTTAAGTTTTAAAATTTCCCATTTTTTATATTATTGGAAAACTTTGCCTAAACATTTAGGTAGAATCAAGATTTCCTAATTGTACTGCTCCACTTTGCAAAAAAACTCCCCATATTTGTCTCTTTCTAAGGTGCGGTTACGGACGCAGAAATCTAGGCTGCCCTGCGGAACCTCGGTCCCAACTGTTCCCCTGGGATCGATAGTATCACCCCCTCTTTATTTATGAGCTACTGGAGGGTCACCCAGGTTGACACTTTGGCCGCTGTTCACCATTTCTTTGATGGTGGGCGGATGCCGCAGCATTAGCGTGACACTTTAGTACTCATTCCGAAAAAAGAGGGGGCCGCCACTTCTAGGCAGTTCCTCCTTATCAGTCTGTGCAACATTGTTTATAAGGCGGTGACCAAGATTTTGGTCATGCGCCTCAAGATAGTACTGCCCCGTTGACCTCCCGAGAACAGGGTGCCTTTGTTCCCAGGAGAGACTTTAGTGAGAACTGCCTCACGGTTTAGGAGATCCTTATGCGGCTCTCATATTCTACCTCGATGGCCAGTCACATGGCCATCATGGTGGATATGGAGCAGGATTACTTTCGGATGGAGTGGGGATGCATACGCTTAGTTCTAGATAGATTTGGCTTCCCGCATAGGTGGACGGACTGGGCCATGCAGTGCGTGGAATCCCCCATGTTCTCGGTCCTTGTTGGTGAGCACATGCTTCCTTGGATAGTGGGGAGGAGAGGTTTTCGACAGAGATGCTCCCTCTCCCCTTACTTATTCATCATATGCTCGGAGCTTTTTTCCCTCTTGGTCAGGTGGCAGCAGTGGATCGGACGCCCAATTGGTATCACTCTCGATCGGGGCTGTCCTAGCTTCTCCCCCTCATATACGCAGATGATCTGATACTGTTTGCCTTAGCTTCTGAGGTGGCAGGGAGAGGTGCAGCAAATTTTGGCAGATTATGGTAGATTATGGTAGCTGAACTGAACAATCTATGAACTCACGTAAGTCATAGGTTGTCTATAATCGACAGACCCCAGCCTATCGCCAACGTAGGATTACGATTCGGCTGGGTTTTCGAAGAGGGTCGTCACTCTAATACTTGGGAGTCACAGTCACTGGCCAACCTCCGCGGAGAGTAGATTTTGCAGTAGATATTGAGCAGGTTCCAGTTAGGACGGGCTCATGGAGCAGTCTCCACCTTTCTCTTGCTAGCAGGTTGTGCTTGATCAGATCCGTGCTCGCCATGATCCCCAACTATTTGACGTTGGTTGCCCTGATTTCGGACTCTTGCCTCTCAGACATTAAGGCTATTCTCCGTAAGTTCCTTTGGGAAGGAGTGGAGGGTAGTGGTCACACTACTTGAGGTGGCAGGAGGTCTATCGACTGCTTGAAGTTGATGAACTCGAGATCAGAGACTTGAGGCTGTGGAGGATTGTTCTTGTAGTTCGCCACACTTTCAGCTACGTCAAAAGGGAGGATCTCTTATGGATGAGAACCTAAGAGTTTCACTACTTTCGTCGGGGTGAGGACTAAACTGTTCGGCATTCTGATTCTGCAGTTTGGAGGATACAGGGGTATGGGTGGCCGATCGCCAACGCTACACTCGGTCAGTAGAGGAGAGTTTGCAGTGGTAGGCCGCCGCTTTCACGGAGAGCCGGGCTAGCCAGATTGAACGGAGGTGGGTGACCAGCCTTAGTAGTTTGCGGCTATGCGGGTGATGGCTCTGGGCCTTATGGAAGCTTGTTTCCTGTGACGATTACTCAGTGATGCTATCCCAACAGGGTGTTGGCTGTTCAGGAGGGGACTCACTCTGTCAGTGGCTTGTGTCTGGGGTTGTGATATTGATGAGGACAGGGAACCCTTCATGGCCCACTGTAGTTACACAAGGGCCATTTTAGAGACTTTTGTGCGTTGGGGCTTGCTGCCAGCCACTCGGACCTCCTGGGACCAGTTTACTATTTTGTATTCGACTGCTATTGTGTATCGCCACTGCGTTTCAACTGTCAGGTTTTGGCCTACTCTCTCTACCAGGCTTGGCGGAGTAGGTTTAAGCGTTCTCATGGTAGTTCGTACTCGACTCCATTGGTTTGTGCGGGTTCGGTTCTCTCGGCGATGGTTAGTGCTAGTTTGTATGACGGGTCTGATTCTTGGGGTTCCACGACCCGCTAGGGCCCCTCCACCGCCGTGAGATTGTGTCCCCCCCAACCCGTTGGCTGAAGGTCAACATTGATGCTTTCTATAGACACGGGGAGCTTGTTGCTTTTGGTGGAGTTGTGGTCTGTGACTCAGGAGGCCACTTGCTCGCTATTGTTGGAGCCCGTTTACAGGTTCTGTCTCCTCTCTAGGCATAGATGCAGGTGGTTACTATTCCGCGACAGGCCCTCCTGCCTAGAGACGCTGACACTGAGGTAGTCATCATGGAGGACGACTGTCTTGGAGATCTGGAGGCTCCAACGTCATTGGGAGAGGACTCTTTGTTCACAAGGCGGATCGTCACGCTGATCTCCTTGCTTTCTTGCTGAACTTTCCTCGTGTGATTTTTGTTCACCGCTCACGCGATGTAAATCGCGCGACGAACTTTTGTTCTACGGACAGGGAGATTTTTCTTTTGTTATGGGAGATGTGCTCCCCGGGAGGCTCTTAGATCTCCTCGTTGAGGACACTGTGGAGTTTGATCCCGACTGATGATGTACGGATTTTATTTACTTATTTATGCTTAGGCTTCGGCTGGCTTTCTCATAAAAAAAAAACTCCCCATACATTGGGCAAGTGCTCGTGTGTTCATTGTAATTAGTTGAGGCAACAAGGATCAATAGTATAGGTTCTCAATGGAACCATGATTTTTGTGTAAGCATTTTGATGTTGACTTTAGTTTCTTCTAATAAGGCTGCTTGTTTTTAAATAATATTAATTCTAAAGCAAATTCAATGTAAAATATGGGCAGGGGTTTTGATTACATAACAATTTATTTTTTCTTATTTGGAATGTTGTGACTAGAACTCTTGGATTCATTTTGCTTTTAGATTGGAACAAAGATTTTACAGGGTGGTCAATAGTGAGCCAGTGAGTGGTGGGGGAGCAGTTGGTAATATGGTGCGGCCATGCAAGGTTTGCGGTTGGTGGTGGGATGGCTGTCAGTGGCGGGGTTGGAGAAGCTTGTGTTGGGGGCTGCAGTTGGTAATGAAGTTTGAGCGGCCACCTATGGTGGAGGCTAGCAGTAGTTTGTTGTGTTCAACAGTTGGATGGTTGCCAGTGATTTACAGCGGCTCATGGCGACCAACAACAGGTGTTTTTTGTTTTTGATACACTTGGAAGTTGATTGATTTGGATGATTTTCAAATACTTTTAGAATGGACCAAGGGTTGTATTTGCTTTTACTTCAAATCTCTTGATCCAAAAAATCATTCAATTTGTTTTACTTTAAGCCATATAGACTGCATGACAAACAGTCCGTTGAACGAAGTTTTTTCCTTAATTATTTATGCTCTTTGCTTTTGAATAAATATGCTTTTCTTATTTTATGAAGCCTGTGCTACTATCATGCAGTCATATTCAATTTGAGAAGTATTGTTTTTTGGCTTCACAACATATAGTCCTCAAGTTTTTTTTTTCAATATGAGATTAATTTATTAATGTTCTTTAATTTACTTGCTCTGCTTTTGAATTTATGTATTCTTCCTATTTTATAAAGATTGTGCTTTCACTTGGCCAAGATCATCTTCAGCTTGGAGTAGTATTGCTTCTCAAATCACATTATTTGTATTTTTTATTTATGTAAATCATGAATTATCTCAAAGGTATTTTTTTTAATTTTCTAACATTGCTTTTGGATCTATTTGCTTCTCATTTTATGAAGCATATGGTTACTATGTAAGGTAATTTACAATTTGGGACAAGGCATTGTTTCTCGCATAATATTTTTTTTTTTCTAACCATGAGTTCTCTCAAAACCTTACATTTAGAACGTATATATTCACTAAGTTGCCACCAATAGTTATGCTTATTTCTTAGAAAAATGTTGTATTATTTCATCGATTTCTAATCAAAAGTTTTCTTAAAACTATAAAACAATTTCAGGAACTTAAATGCATTGTTTTTTACTTTGCTCATCACTAATCTGATTTATAGTAGTCATCTCATCCATATTTATATTCAGCTCAACTTTTTGTGTTCTGATCTCTTTATACGGGATTAAGACTTAGTGTTGTTGCTATTATTGTTGTTTTGTTTTAGTTTCTCACAAACATGCAATATTTGTCATTTTTGTAATCATTTTGTTTGATAACTTTTAATTTTTTGAATTAAAATTTGCAAAGCCTTAAATTTAGTGTAAAACTACTTATGTATCGCTTGAAACAATTATTTCTTGCGATATTGTAGTTGCTTTAATTATGGAATAATAGTTATAGCGGTCTGTTAACTTTTTCATATCTCACGATAATCAAGTTAGGTCATGTAATATTATTTAGGCATGTTTTACTTTAAGCAAACATCAAATTGGAATTTAATAATTTTCAATTCACGAATTTTGCTTGGTTTTTTAATTGGTTGTCAACTATACATCAATTTACATTCTCCTTCAACACTGCTTACTTTAAACCTTCAATGAATTTAAACCTTTAGTGACAGATTATTGATGGGAGGTGTCCCACAGCCTGTAAAGAGAAAGAAATGACAAGCGCACGCCACTTTTGTATTTTAATTTATGTTAATTGTTTAACAATATCATTAAATATGTATCTGTACAATATAGGTTATACTATTTATTATTTTTTAATTTTATGATGTGAACTTAGTGCTTTAATACTAGAAATCAAACCCTTTAATTTTCAATTTATATATGCCTCAAAAAGTGCAAATTTCTATGCTCTTCTTATTTTTAATCTATGAATTTGTGATGGGGCATCGGTGCTCACATACTACTGTTGTTTTCGATAGGAAATAAGTGAATACAATAGTTGTGATGTAATTTGTTTCTATATAATTCAACTTTCAGAATTTTCTTGTGAAGTAGCCTTTTTACATAAACTGCTATTTGAATGCCCATTTTTTGTAATGTAGTCTTTATGTGACTTGCTGCTTTGAATTGAGCTGAACAAAAAAGAAAGGGAATATGAGAAATAGGCTCTGTTTTGGGGCAGTTGCAACTATTTTTAAAGAACTTACTATAAAGGAAGTTGCTATTGCTATTTGAACGCCCATATTTATTATATTATTGTTCACATTATTAGTAGTGGTCGATGGTAGTTGACAAACTGTTAGAGAGCTAGTGGACGGTTAACTAGTTGGAGGACATCAATGGTGGTTGATCACATTGAGTAAATAGTGGTTTTTATAAGCTAGATATCAAAAAGCAACTAGGCTGCACTTCAGAAACAACTTCCTAACAATTACTTTTTAAGTACCTACTTAATATAAAGAAAACGGAAAGCGGCTCCCAAATGATAGAAAATTGACAGACAACAACTTTATAGAAAGTGCTACGGCTAAAAACTGTCCCAAACAAAGCTTTAATGAAGGGAAAGTCTTTATCTAGGGATTGTTTAGTTTGGTTAGTTTAAACGTTTCATATAAAGAAAAATTTAGCAAGAGAATTATATTGCTTAAAATGCATTGTAAATAGTTCTAGGTGTTTATTTTTTTAAAATGTAAATAGTTTTAATGTTTGGTTGGGTGCAAAATAATCCTAATTTAATATTTTAAAAAAAATTATTGAGCTAGTGGGACGATGTTGGGGATCTTTAGGTTTGTGAAGTTGGTGAGAAGCTTAGTTAGTCGAGGCCTAACAGAATGAGTTCCATGTTGGAGCAGTGCTATATGGTGGGTTTTGCTTAGCTACTAAGCTAGTTGATGAGTCTGCAAGGGTGTTAGCATTTGGCATTGTAGAGGAGGTACGTTGTGGCGTCAGATATGCTATCATGCTTGCATGCTGTCCTAGGCAATCCTAAAATAAAATTCATTGAAAGATCCTCTTAGTGTTTATAGGAAACAGAAAGGGTCGAATATCTACTCATTTTTTGCTAATCATTTTACCCTCATATATGTTAATAAGCATTGAGATACATTCCCATGTCTCACTTCAAAGATGGCCAATAAAATTTTTCTTTTATAACGTGGGTGGTTTTATCTCCCCAGGTGTCCTGCAATTTCTTCAGAGTAACTCACTAGTCAGATGAATCCTCAGTAATGTCCTAGGGATACTCTAGGTTGACCCTCTAAACAAGTATTCTTGGACAATGTGATAATCAGATTTAGTAGCCAATAGAGAATCACTTGATTGGCTATCAATGAGATGAAAATCAGGACAATATTCATAATCATTTTTTAACAGTTCCAAACCTGCAGCTTCACTCAATAAAGCAAGCATCACTATAGTTATCAGAGATAGTGCATCAGCAGGCTTATTCTCATTATCTGGCTTGTTTTTGAGAACAAATGAATAATATTGCAGATATTTATCCATTTTGAGTGTCGATTGCTTAACTTCATTTAGATATTGATGAATTTCAATGCTTGGTGGGCGTGTGCAATATGAACTTATGTAGCTAGTAATGTCATCAATGTTTAAGAAATTGAATGATGGCATAAAATTCTATCATGCGTGGAATGACATTGTTTTATTTCATTCAACTTGTGCAGTAACTTTTTCAATAGAAACCCTTCTGCAGTAGCTCATCTGCTGCGTTGCAACTTTTTAGCGTGTTTTTGGTTTTATGCGATAATGTGGTAGATTCGACTGTTGGGCAGTTGAACTCAGTTCAATATGTGCTGGATATAACGCAATTGTGGCAACTCATCAGGCAACTCATTCAAACTTATCTCAAAAGAATTCTTTAACAATCTCACTAGATGCGGCAGCATAGGCGCACAATCAAAATCAGGTACTACTTCATACAAAATGTGCTTAGGTAAATGATTTATAAATTCTTTCTTCAATCTCCTTAGTCCAACAAACTCGTTATTGGGTCTAAAGAAGATCTTACAATTAGAAGGGAATAATATGGATGGTGAAATTGAAGATGAAATAGTGACTAATTGGAGTAGTCTTATTACTTGAGAATAGACTAGAAGTGGAATTGGATGCCATAGGACTTATGGAAGGTATGGTCGATGATGATGATGGAGCTAAACTAGGAGTATACCCTTGTTGGATGGTTATATGGAATATAATTTTATTGTCTTCTGTTTGAATTTTAACATGTAAACATTATCTCTTTCATAATGAATACATCTATATCAAATAACTAAGATGTTTCTCATAAAACATAAGCTTTATCCATAGGGAGAACATCTCACTAGATGTGATCTTCAGAACTCTTGATCTTGATGGGAATTAAACACCTCTGTGTCCTTTCATATGTAGGTGCCTCAACTTCAGTATCCCTTACAGGGTCATACTCAGGACCGAGTATACCCTTGTTTGCTTATCAGTTCGTCTGAATTGCGGTTCCATCGTAAGTCTCTTTTGAGAATCTCGACCCCTAACTCGATAATAGCTCCCATCATATCAATTGTCATCAAATTGATTCAAATCAAGTTCTTTTTTTTTGGAATATAAACAAATATTAGGTTGTTTCCTATAGTTGGGATTTCTCCTAACATCAAATTTATTTGATAATGTTTATATAGATGGGGTGATTTTGAATGATAGGGTGCTTATCGATTTAGAGGTCAAACACGATGGTTTTCCTTAAAGGCTATGACTAGTTTGCTCCTCTAAGCTTCCTGTTGAATTTATTGCACTCTTTGATTTGTCACTCTTCTTGTAGGTTATATTGGTTATTAAAGGTTGCAATTTAATTTTTTCTATAAGTTTTCACAAATTGAACACAAATACAAAAATGTAAGTTTACTAAACAAATCAATTACAACTAAAAAAATAGAAAAAATGATCAATTCAAGAAATACTATATGTGGATTGCACACCCAGGAAAATTCTCTATTGATGGAAATTCTCTCATAAGTGGTCATTCAATTTGGTTAAGGTAGGTTAAAAAAATGGCTAGTTTGAGATGGTGGAGCTCACTATTGAACCACAACAGCAAACCAACTTTCAAAGCCTGTAACACAATATATAATAGTATACAATTCTTTAAAAAGACTTAATAAATAGTTTCTAACTAATTTTAAAGCAAAGTACATAAAAATTATCTCCATGAAGGTCGTCACGCAAAAACTGCTTTTCAAGATAAGGCTAAATTTATTCCACTTTAAGTTGAAGGTGGCTATCTCTAGAATCCAAGATGCAAATGACATTGAAATAAGAGCTCTAGACTGATCACAACGCCTCATGGATGTTTGTCGTGCAAAAAATTACTTCACTGGACTGAAATGAAGTCAACTATTACTTGACTGTTCGAGCTAATAGAGGCGAATCGGGCCAGGACAGATCAAGCTGGTTTACGTCGACAAACTTTTGGGCTGGGTTGGTGAACCGTGTTGTGGGTCGTCGGCTTGGCGTGGCGCCGCGGGGTGGGCCCGCAGATTAGCAGAACAATACACAGATTTGGGTTGAGCCGTTGGATGGCGTTTGGTAGCGACGGTAGGAATAGTAAAAGGAATAGAACGTTCATCATCAGAAGGTCTCGAATTTTGAATAACTTTTTCTTATTGATGGTATTGTGAATCTAAACCCACTTATACTAAACATAATGCACAACTTAATGACATATGTTGTAACTAAGAGAAAAAGGGAGTTTCGACTTTGGGAAGGTATTAATGGATAACACAGTTAAAATGACTTAAACTCTTAGGGGATGTTATGAAACTATTACAATATTTTTTTTTTGTAAATTTTAAAAAAATTGTGGTGGAAACAGCAAGAGAGTAAATAGTGAACAATATATGATTTATGTTTGAATTGGTATATGGTGTTAGGAATGACATGGAAACACAAAATAGCAAAAGAACTTTTAGAGATACAAAAACAAGGTTATCCACACCTTGATTTATTGAGGATTGCTTACACCACCAGGATCTTCCGACGATGCTTACTGAAAGGTGTTTTGGTTGTTTACACCAAAACAAAGGAAGAACTCATGTTTATTTTTTGAGAATAAAGCATTAAACTTCTCCAAAATCACAATACAACATATATATATATATATAGGGCTCCACACAAATCCTAGAGCCCAAAACACACTTAGACAACAATACCCCTAATAACTCACTCATGAGCCCAAGATGACTTCTAAGCTTCCAAAAATCCTAGAGGCCAACCTAAACAGCACAAGACAATTCGTGATCAGCCTTGTATACATTTAAATATAAAAAAACAAATTAAAGTGCATTATGCAGCAAAATGACTCAAAAGAGGTCCAGCATGCAACCCGAAAAACACCGATAAGTTCCATCATACATAAAATTAAAATCGCCCCAGCATTACATCACAATGCAAATAAAGACTTAAATAAAGTGAAAAATATTATCATCAAGACTTCAGCCTCTTAGCAAATGCACGTGATACGATCCGAGGTCAGCTAAAGGGCAGTGGTGCTGCATCAATTACTTATTGATCTCGCATATCCAAAAGGCAATGGGATGTTTTAAGTGAATGTGTATTTGTGCTCAAGTAGCTCCTAGGTTTAATTGTTTTTCTTTTGGTTGAATTTTTTTCTAATTTGTTGCTGGGTTGGAACTTGTTTATATATGTACTTCTTGCTGATTAAGATAATTACCTTTCATTTATTTTAAAGACACTCCTCAGAGTAATTTTTTCTAGTTTGTTGAAACATCAAAGTTGGTTAACATCAATGCTTCATATTCAAGATTGTAAATCAGCCTTGTAAAGTTGTGGAGAATAGGAGTTGCAATTGCTTGAAGCATAAGGGCATAATCGCTTTAGGAATGAGTTTTTACAATAATGAAATCTTGGAGTCATCCTGCCATTGCAAATGTTTTTTGTCTGGTAGGCTAGTGTGAGCTAATACCAGTACATTCAATATGTTGCAGGAACCATTTGATTTGTGAAGAATTAACATACATAGATTTATGGCGATTTAAAATATTTTTTCTTCAATTATCAAAACTGATATGTTGCAGTTTATAGTAGCTGTAGTAAGATGTGATATTGACTTGTGTACATCTGATTTGGTTATTATCTTTTGCAGTGGCAAGAGATAAAGTCAACACCGGGATGTTTGTGGCCAAGTCCTAGGAGTGGTTTCCAGCTTTTTGTTTATCAGGATGAGGCAAGTTCATGTGGAGAAAATTGTTTTTTATTTTTATATTTTTTGCTGTTTGCTCAGAATTTTTCAAAGATCAATGTTTTTTATTTGAATTTGGTTATTCATTGGCATGTGCTGTAATGTTTATGCATACTGTTGATTCACGAATTACATAGCGATGAGCTTTATATACTGCTATTTTATTCTTTTAGTAGTTTATTGATTCTTTTAGAAGCAATGTTGTTGCCACTTAGATTATTCTAAACATCTATTTTTCTCTTTTACATAATTTGCTTTTAATTACTTTTGTTGTAATTTAAGTTTTGTTTTATCATTTATGAATGATAATTGGTTATGAAGTAGCTTTTAGGATATTAGATATGGGCTAGAGAAGGGGAGGTGAACCCTTTAATTATACAATTGTTTAACAGTAATATGAATTATTTTATTCCTTATTTGTTGTTTCAAAGGAATCTACAGTAATTTCTTATACGGACATAATTATTTTTTGATATTTTTTTTCTCCTTAAGAATTGATAGGGCATAACATAACTTTCTTATGCAAATAAAAAATTGCAACACCTGTTTTATTTTTACCTTTTACGAACTTCCAAGTGGCCAAGATGTTCCACAGATTTTGGCTTTTCTAGTTTTCCAGGTCAATCTGAATATGGTGCAACAACATTTGTCTAAACGTCCAAACTACTAGTTTAAGAATGTTTTAGTTGTCCATGTCAAAAAATTATGGTTTGAGAGTTAGTATAAGTATCAGTATTTTTCCTTTGCACTAGAGCCTCATAATTCCTTTGCGTCTTTTATCTTGCAATCACAAAGTGTAATCACCTGCAACTCCTCTTGAAAGCATTCTAATTTAAAAAATACACGGACCCCATAAAATATTACTTAGGTTAATGTTACTGTGGACGTGGGGCTCATTTTGATGAACTATATTAAAATTTTTATTTATTATCTCAAATATTCTTGCATTACTTACCTTTGTTTTATACTGTGAGGGATTCTTCAAAGAGAAACCAATATAACATCTGATGATTCCCAAGATAATTCCTCATCTCAACCTATCTTAGTACAGATTTTTAGTTGGAAAAAAGTCATGCCCCATCATCCTCCTGAAAATCTAATTCTGGCCAAAGAAGTCTCTATCACTGGCTGAGGCAGTAGCTTGAGACCCTGATTAGAAATGGCCACCAAGGACTTCAATGGCATAGAATAACTTGTATCTGTGAAACAGGAAAATTTTGACCAAGCTGCTGAGTGTTTTGATGAATGAATGTGTCACTTCAGATAAAGACATTGCACTTTTAAGAGACAGTGACCATCTTGGTATATAACTGCTCTCATGTTGCTTCCCAATGGTTCTGCAGTCACAAGACTTCTTCTCGTCCAAAGAGAAGTAAGAAATGCTCCACTTAACATATTTTTTTTTTTATCATGCACACCATGACATGATCATCATCATCATCATCTTTATGTGATTTTCTCTTCAATCATGAAGAAAATTAGGTCTATATTCGGCATATCAAAATCCATTTTTTAGTGGAAGAAAATTTATATATTTTGTTTCAGTACTGCTTTACATCGAACCAAAGTAAAGAAATGATCTTTGGATAAGATAGGTACTAGTTCTTTAACATTTGAATTAGAGAAGTAGTGCATTACCAATGCTATAGCGTTTTTACTGGAATACCATAAAATTCCTTCCCAATGATCGAATTTATGCCCTTTTATGTTTAATTCTAGTTCTAGTGGCATAAACAAATTGGCCTGTAACTTAGAGAAGTTCATGTGTAAGGAAAATTTTGAAACTATTCTACTTTTCCGTGATTATTATATGCCTTTAATTAATAATAGGACCAATACTATATTATAACACAACTATTATAAAGATTAATAAAATTACTTACCCTACAATTTTGTTGTGGAGTAAAGCCAATGAACTTTAGAGATTCTTTCCCTAGTTTTGACATGAAGCCTAAGCTTGTATTACTTCAAAAAAACTTTCATTTTACTTTTTTTAATTACATTGATGGTGACATTGCTTGGGGCTTAAAACCATTTTAGCAAAAGGTACAATTGGAGAAATCATTTGAATAAGATTGATCTCTTGGTTATACTATCATGTTTTATGAGTTATAAGATATTGAGAGCCATTTAAGATTTTAATATCTCGACTCTTGTTACAAAATATTGAAATATTTAAGTAAATAAATAGAATTTGTGGTTTCACAAATAATTAAGTAAATATTTGCTCAAAAAAGCATTTAAAACACATAAAATTATGTGCTTGATTGTATGTGGACTCTCATAGATCTGTATGGATGTTCTTTGGTATTGTGAATGGTCAAAAAAGAATCTTCTAATTGATTAAGTAAATGTAATTAGAGCTTAAAAAAGCCTTGAATGCATCATACTGCTGTCAAAATGTTATTGGATAAGTTTACGAACATTGCATGGAACTCTACCATTAATTTTACTGTCATTGAATGTGAAAGTTGCAATTAATACAAATAATCTTCAGATCCCTCCAATACAGGAACTTGGTTAATAGTCAAAAGAATTTCTCAAAATTCAACATTCCCTGAGATTTATTGGTTGACAATGAGTCCTATAAGTCGACCACACCTCTATCTATCAAGAAAAACAAATAGCTGATTCTTTATAATCACATAAGTATATAACTAACATGTAATTAAAATACATATGAAATCTAGATTATTATGTGAAAAACACTTACAATAGGATCCATTAGTATAATCATATGATACGGTAGCTTGGATCTTTTATGTCAAAATCATTTAAAAGCATTTCAATTATTGGAAAAAATAACAATAGGCTTTTGACAGGATGATGCATAAGAGATTGGTTGAAGGTTCATGAAATTAAAGCCTTGAAAACTTTGATTGCCTTAGTTGCATGGTCACAGAAATTTGACTATTTCAATCCAATAATTGAGGTGACATTTTCTCACAATATTGGTCACAATTTTCTCATTGAAGAGGTCATGTTTGGAAGGATTAAATCACTGGAAGCATTAAATCACTGAAATAACTAGGAAATCAAAACAACATTTTTAAATAGTTATAACATTTATTGAAAGAACCATGATAATTTCTCATGGGAAGATGTAAGTAGATATCAAGCATGAATCCTAATCCTCCCAAATATGCTACATTATGCACTTCAAGTCCAACCTTGGGAAAATAAATCAACTTTGAAGGAGTTAGTGTATCAAATGCTATTAAATACAAATCAACTTATAAAAGATTCATAAACTTATCTTTAAATCTTAGTAATTTTGATTAGGAAATTAAAGTTGCTAGTCTGTCAAATCAATAAGCTCTAAAGTTTAGATAGCATTTCCTTGATACAAATAAAAAAATGAGATTGACAATGTAAGAACATAATATGAAGTGAAGAGCTTGAAAAAACCAAAAAAGTTCAAAGTCCCACAAAAACAAGCAATGAGGGAAAAAATTGGGATTAATAAAATTGGAGAGTAGGATAAATTTAAAAACATTCCTTAGAATATGCTTAAGTTCATCATTCACTATTTTCCCAAAGATTGCAATTGAAACTTCATGACCATTTTTCAAAGTTCTTAAATAAATAGCTTATTGCATAAAAATAGTTTGATATACTAGGAAAAAAAGAGAGATTACATGATTATTTCCGTTGTTTATGAATGCATTACTATTATTGACACCTGAACTCTAAGAGAGAAAAAAATTGGCATTCTCCATGATATTGTTGATGCAATGCCTTAGGTGCATTAGAATTAAAAAAAACAAGTAGAAGCCATAAATTGATGAGAAGACAATGCCCTTTTAATATAAGTAATCTGATAAATGTTGTTAATGTTTCACTTGTTATTAACTTTGGTGTTGAGAAATTTGAGAGATCTTCCATTTGGCTAAGCCATGTAATTTCATATTACGTTCTCCAAGAACCAAACAAAGAGTTGAGGCAATCATGTTCATCATTGATTGTCTTGGCCTCATAGTTAAAAAGTTTATCACAAAGTTTTGCTCAGTGGATGCTTAGTACTTGCGATTGGGTTCTCTTGGGCATCAGTCTCTCTATATGTTCAGGATGGGCTTGTGCTTGGGTGTGCTTGGGCTCCCAATTTTTTGTATGATGTTGGTTGATACTGTTATTATGATGTGTTGATGGGTTTATGGTGAAGTTTGTGGTGGGTACAAGAGTTAGGGGGTTGGGATGTATGTGCTGGTTGGATTGATGGGGTTTGAGGTGATGAATGTGGGAACACTTTGTCTATGAAATGTACGTGATGTGATATGAATGTGGTTGATATTTTCTAGTTAAAGCATATATATAGCCTTTGTGATGTGAAGAGTAACCAAGGAAGATACTTTGGAATGATTTGGGCTGAGTTTGGTTGTTTTTGTTTGGGGTAGGAGTGGAAAGCATAGACAACCAATCACTCTAAGATGGTTGTAGTCGAGTGCAATTTTGTATAAGGTTTGGAAGGGTAAGATGTTTTTGGTATTAGGAGAGAGTAATTGATTGATTAGGTATGTGGAGGTGAAGGCTGCTTGAGTCAAGAAACTTTCAGGTAGATGAGATGCGTGGAGAAGAGCACGGGTTGTTTCGAGGATATGGCGATGTTTTCTTTCCACAACTTCATTTTGTTGTGGTGTGTATGGGCATGACATTTGATAATGTATTCTATGGTTTTTGAGGAAGTTGTGGAAGGAACTTGAGTTACATTTTCCCCCATCATTTGTTTGGAGAATTTTGATATGTTTGTTGAATTGATGTTCGATTAATTTTTGAAGGTAGATGAATTTGTGTATTGTTTCAAATTTTTGCTCAAGTCGAACGAGCCATGTAAATCTTGAACAATCATCCGCAAAAAGGACGTAAAATTTGTAACCTTCATTTGAAACGGTGGGGGCTGGACCCCATACATCAGAATGTAGAAATTCACATACATCTTAATTTCTAGTTATGGATTTAAAGAAAGGTAATCTATGGTGCTTTGCAATGATACAAGAAATGCAAGAAGTGGGAGTGGTGCTACTGCAGATGCTTGGAAATTGCTTTGATGGATGGCTTGAATTGGGTGTCCTTACCGTAGATGCCATAGATCAGTGGGAGTTAATGTGGAACATAGAATGGTTTTGGATGGAGGTTCTGAAGTTGGATGAATGGTGTAGGGGACGTTGATGCATCTTTCTTTAATAAGTGGAATGTTTGTGCGGAGGTCCTTTATTATGAATCCATGTGGATCAAATACGATAGAACAAAAATTATTAGATGTTAATTTATGAATAGAAAGAAGATTATACTAACATTGAGGAACTTGAAGAAGATGATATAGGTGAAATTTATGAGTTGGGGTGGGGAGAATATTGATACTTGTGTTGATGAGGATAGCAAGGGATTGACCATTACCTATGGTTACTTGATCATTACCTTGGTATGGTTCACACAATTGATAGGTTGTTAAGGTCATTGGTGATGTGGTTGGAGGCTTCTGAGTCTAGATACTAGCTGGGTTCAGTCGCCTTTTCCATGCATAGGGCCGTTGCGTAGGTCCAATGTTGGTTTGTGGCTTCACGGTAGTTAGGATTCATGCGGTACCAGCAGGTATTTGATGTATGGTCACGTTTCTGGCAGATTTGGCACTCTGCGCGGGCTGTTTTGTTGCCGTAGAGTTGTTCGAGGTGGGCTCCTTTGTTTTGTGGAAGAAGCCAGCGGCCTCTGCCTCTACTGAACCTGCCTCGGTCGCAGAATTGGCCCCGGGAGTGGCCTGAAAACAGGAATATATTGCTGCTGTTTGTGGTGGAGTTGGCGCGATGTAGTTCTTTGTGAAGATCCTGTTGAACAGTAATTTCTTCACTGCATAGGAGAGAGTAGTGGTCATCAAGGTTTATGGGAATGAGTGTAGTTCTAATGGTTGTTTTAAAGGCTTGATATGTGGCTAGGAGACCATTAAGGGTGCAGAGAATGTCTTCGTTGTCTAATTTGGAGCCGGATGTTGTTATTTGATCAACTATAGATTTGATTTCTGAAAGGTACCCTCCAATTGGCTGGTTTTTGAGAGAGACATTGTGGAGTTCATTCTTAAGTTGGATGACTCTTGATCTGTTTGATGTTTGGGCGTTTCTCTAAGTGAGCCATGCTTGTTGCAGGAATTGGTGTCCAAGATGTAAGGAAGAATGTGGGGAGATATGGTGGAATAGAGGGTTGCAAGAAGGTTGTTGTCGATAGAAATTCAGGTTGGGTAGATTTCTATGTCGGTGCTAGAGATGGAATGGGATCCGTCTAGGTGGTTGTAAAGGTTGTTTGCTTTGAATAATTTGGTCATTTGTGCTATCCATATGGGATAAATATTAGTTGTCATTGGGTTGTGGATCAGGTTTCTGATGTTGGACATCAGGAATTTTAAGTTTTGGTGTTGAGAGGGCCAGTGGAGTTGCTTTGACTGGTTCTTGAGTTGTCGTTGGTGTTGGATTCCATGTTGGAGAATGCCATGATGGTTGAATGCATAAAAGGAGTGAATTTTTTGAAGTTCTTGGTGTCCTTGATAAGGGGTTAGAGTTTCTCGGAGGGAAGATTGTTGGGAGAGAGAGGTTTGGCAATGATTATGGTGGGTTCCTGAATAGGTAGAGGAAGGGGGTGGAGATTCCTTGTGGGAGGTGTTGATGCAGAGGGTTGACTAAGGTTGTTGGGAAGGAGTTTGGGGCGGAATGTTGCTGTAGAAGGCGTTGAGGAGGGGAGGTTAAGCTTCACCGCAGAGGAGTGTTGGCTTCTATGATACCATGAAAGAAGGAGAAAGTGCTCAGAGAGAGGAGGGAAAGAATTGTTGTAGGAAAAGTAATTGAAATCATTCATACATATGTTACAAGTACAATGGGCCTCTATATATAGAGAGAGTTATATAGGGTATAACCGGTTTGTGTATGATCAGTTTATATAGTGGTAGCAGGTTTGTATAATTGCTTACTGTTATTAGAACTTAACTATTTAATTAAGTGCTAGTTCTCTTGTTGCTGCTTTTAAATGCCTGTAGAACAATTCTTCCATTCTTTTTAATGCCGCATTTTATCATTTTCTGGACATGATTGAGTGTTACTGGCACGGTAATATTGATAAAATTATTCTGTTGTTTTGCTATTTGTGGTTTGGTTCTCTTGAGACAGAGTTGACAGTTTATTTGGGCACAAAATTGGCAGCATTAGCACTTGCAACACTATTTTTTGCAAGAAAACTTGCTGCTGCAATGTATTTTTGGCACATAGTTATTTTGCTACAGAGACCTCAACGTTATATTGGATGACTACAAAAGGTTTCATTCTGGTTTTGCTGTACCTCATATTTTTTTGAGCATGTGGTGGCTCTTCTTTGTTCCTTCAGGCAACCCAGAATATTGTCACTGTTTGTTGTTAACTATTTTGTTTATCATTTTTTGTCATGAGCTATATCTTTTCATGATCGGTTTATTGCATTTGTACATCTTGTTCTCGATTGCACTTATCTTGATGCCCTTTTTGCTTAACTTAATTTCATTTATTAATTCACTCAGAGCTATGTTCTCAATTTTTACTTAAAAATATTATGGAAATTCTTCCCCTTCATTCAATTTAATTAAGGGGTTCTGTTGAGTTTTGTAAAGATACCCACTAATAAATTCAAGAAATTTAAAACTTAAATACAAAATTAATTCTGCTAACTTTTTCTTCTCATTGCTTTACCGGGGTCTGAGATTCTAAGCTTTTATTACTACCATTTAATAATGGCAGGAAAATCCTGCGGCATTAACAGGTGAGGTAATTTGGCATTTATTTTAGCTGTATTTCATGAGAGCAGCTCTTCTTACTGCTTTGACTCTATCATTACAATTAAGCGATAACGACCTACAAAGCACCTAAACTTACCCTATTCTTAAAACAAGCACCCACATCAAAAATAAAGGACCTAGTGTCTTTACACATGCCGTAGTTAAACTGTTGTGCATTTTACAAAACTGAAAAGTATGGATTGGGGTTTTATTATTCTCTTTGAAATAAATGTGGTGTTATTGAAAATAAACGTGGATTTGTAAATACCACAATATTGGGTGCTTCGTAGATAACTACCCCTACCATTAATATAGGTTCCTTGCCGCTTGAATTTTTATAATAAATGACAGCCGTGTCTCTGCAATCTGTTTTCTAATCGCTTTTTTTCAATATTTGAACATATATATACCAAAAGTATTGAAAAACCTTGGATTGAGAAATTTTAAATCCCATACTTAATATTTATTGAGTCCCATTTTTACAGCGAAATTTGTGTCTTTTGATTATTTTAATTTGGCTAATTTAATCTTGGATTATAAATTTATTCAATATTATCCCCCAATTATTTATTATGTTTAACTTCTCCTTATAAGCTCGATTTAGTTCAAAAAACAAAAATGTAGGAACCGAATTGGTGTTTAAGTATGTTGTTGAAGGGACAAAATTGGACATTCAATAGTTGAGGAACTCCATTTTTATGCTTAAGCTGGCTACATTACTGAGAGTTACTTTTACCTGTGTTGGCCTGCAGGAAAACTCTTTTCAGTTAGCCTTTGCTGTGGCTACTTTCATTTACCAAGTATGGAATATTTGAAAAAAGTGAACAAAGAAATTACTTGTCTCAAAATCTGTTCATGGCTTTCCAAGAGCTGCTGATTTATATAGTCAAGCATTTGATGAACCTCTTTTTGTTGGTGAATAGTTGAAAGTTCATTGTTGACAACCAACCTTTAATGATGTCAGAATGTGATGTAATTTGATTGTTGTTTCCAATGCTCTGTTGTTCATGTTTTATTTTAATCTTTTAGAATTTCATTACTTGGTTTGCATGACATTATGCACCTTAATTTTTTGTTCCAGCCTTTGGTTTGTTTTTATATCATGAAACTTATAAATTAGTTTTGTTGACAGATTTTTCTTTATGGAGGTTATTCTAAAGAAGTTTCGACTGATAAAAATGGCTTTGAGAAAGGGATTGTTCATTCAGACATGTGGACTCTTGACCCTCGAACCTGGGAATGGTGCAAGGTTCATTGTTATCTGTAAATTTTACATTTCACAAACAATTTTAATGGTTAAAATTTTTTATTTCGTCCAAAAAACTGTGTTTTATTGTTGTCATCGACTTTTTGTTTGGGCAGCTATACTTTTGTCAAAATTGTTGTTTTTTGAAGTAGAATACAACAATTTTTTATGGGAGTATCCAAAGTGCCGAAGTTAAAATGGAGCAATTTGCTTAAATTCTTTTTGCCATGGATCTAAAAGTTTGATTACTGATTTGTTTATTTCATATTTGCATCCATAAACTGTACATGATTGATTGTTACTATGTATACGTGGCACAAGAATGTAGTGGCAATTAAATCACTATATATATAAATAATAATTAAAAGTATAATATCTTTTATTAAATGAAAAGGAAACAGTTAGAGACAACTCTGCTAAATTTGCCAATCAAAATGAGAGAATCCGCCTGTACTAAAGCTTGGAAAGTTTCATTTTACATGCAGAGTCTAATCTAACATTTTGACAATCTCTATATGCAAAATATACACCATTCATTTATGAAACCTAATATTTATCTCCTTTTGCCCATATTTTTGATTGAAGACTCATAAAATCCTTTAAATATCATATCCGATTATATCCACAATTTTAAAAATCAAACTGAAAAAAATAGGATCGATGAATTTCAACACTCCTCTAGCCTGGGAGATTTATGGGAGATTCCACATGAACAACTGCATCAAGCACTTTGGTGGTATTAGCTGCCAAACATGGAATCATTCCACCCACAAATTAAGAAAGAGCTGCTATCTCTAAATCTGGAGCAACATGTGGCAAGGTCTAAATGAGTTTGAAAAATATATGTACCTTGTTCGTGTTGTGAGTTAGTGGAAGTAATAAATGCAGCACAACGATGGAGCTTCATCTCTTCTCAATTGATAATTTTGAGCTCAGTCACCTTGTGAACAAAAGCAAGCAAAACAAATCATAAACATAGTCTAAAAATAATGCATGGCATAAAGAAAACACAAGCACAAATGAATACAAAGGTGTACGTGGAATGCCCCAAAACGATAAAAAGATGGAATGATCTCCACGAAAATTCACTATAATAGGAAGAAAAGAATACAAACTTACAATCTTTTAGTTTTAAATTGTCATTCATGCTCCTGATTATTTTTTGTGAATTTGGTATCCCAAAACCTGTAGCCAAATTCATCAAAGCCCTATCCAATTAATGTGAATTTTAGCGCATTTAGATCTAGCTTGTTTCGATTTTCATATTTAAAGCAACCACAGATTTTTAAATAGGATAAGTCAGCCTCCTTGTCACTTCTTTTTTCTTTTGGTAACTCTTGCAGCAGACTGATGGTTTGTGATTAGGCTATGTTAACATCATCAACCCAAAAATATTTACGTAATTTTGCATGCAACCCATGCATTTGGCGCATTTCATGATCATTTGGTTCATTTTTTCCACAATGTTATTTTTTGTGGTGTTCTTGGATAGAGAATTCTCTCATAATTTCTCTTTTGACACATAAACTTTTGAACTCCTTGTCACAATATTTGTCACCATTATTGAATCTCAATCACTTTAATTTGCGTTTGGTTTCATGCTCAACTATAGCCAGCCGCTTTTTAAAAGGTCTCAAATGCATCCAACTTGTTTTCAAGAAGCATACCCACATTTTTTTGTGGTCATCTAGGAAGGTAGCGAAGTAGTTAGAACCGCATAAACAAGAAATGGGAACTGATTAAATGCCCGTACGCATCGACTCTAGTTTTTGGGTCTTGGGTTCTCTCCCAATTTTCACAAAATTAACCTTTTTCAATGTACTCAACAGCCTTCATAGAAATCAAATTCAATATATTTTAAAGTAGGAAATTTATTTCACGGGAGCGATTTCAATCATCTCTCACTCATGTGACCCAACCTTCTGTACGACAAAAATGAATCCTTCGCACTAGTTGACGTTGAAGCATTTACACTTTATTAATCAAATAAAGTGTCCTTTCAAGGTTCTTTGCTGCCACTAGCGCTCATTTGATAACTTCCATGAATCTCTAGTGAAAGTGGTGTTGTGCCCATCTCGAGCCAATTGGCTCACTGAAACCAGGTTCCGCTTCAATGATGGTACATGTCAAACTTCTTTTCATTGCAATATTGAGCCATTCAGCAATATAATTACAACATTTTCTTTGTTGATGATGTCACCTGCCTTGTCTTCTCCAATGTAGCCTCTCCAGAAATCTCTTGTGACAAAAAATTTGAACTTGCATTTGTTTGGCGTGGCTTGAAACAATGTGCCCGAGACTATTAACCAAGACTCGTGTTGTCCAACGAAAATATCAACGCATTTGGGACCTGTTCACTACAATATTTGTTGCAACGCTATGTCTCGCAACTGCACATTTCTTGCAAGCTGTCCAATCTTTTCCAATGCTTATTTTACCTAAATTCTAGCATTCAATGCATCTTTTAGACATCGACTTTTTCCTCTTGAATTTGAACCTGTTTTGGTTCCCATTTTGGTTCAAGTTTCATCTTTTGTCTTTGGCTCTCAAAGCTGAGGTAAACACTTCACTGTTCAGTATCCTCCAAACTTTTTTGCGGAGGTTCAAGCCAACAATATTATCAAATTTTAAGGTAACTTTTTCTTACAAGTGATTCACTGATGTGAAAAAATTATTCCAGCTATTTGACAAAGACGATAACAACTACAATGCTCTGACTTTATCCTCAAAATTAATGTCTGTTGAACTCAACTGAGTCATTATGATATTAAAGTTATTTGTATGATCACTACCGAGTTGTTGCCTATCATTATCATATTGAACAGTTTCTTTATCAAGAAAATCTTATTAGACACTGATGATTTTTTATATATCATTGATTACATATTTATGAAATCTATTGTAGTCTTTTCATTGTAAAATTGTGGCTGAAGGGGTAAATGAAAGTTGGATATGGCCCAAAAGTTGTTCTATTGAGCACCTTTCACTCATCTTTGCTCATGCTTGAGAGTTTGTTTTCTATTCCTTTAAGTGATTGGCATTTTCTTATAGAGTAGGTCCTTTATCTACATTTTTCATAGTGCAAAATTTGTCCCATTGAATTTGTCAATCTTATATCTTGCTTCATCCGCCATTGCTCCCACTAGAATTCAATTCACAAACAATGCTCTGATATGGCTGTTGTGAGTTAATGGAAGGAACAAATGTGGCGCAACGATGGAGCTTCCCCTTTATTCAATCAAGAATTTCGAGTTGTCATCCAGAGAACAAAAACAAGTAAGATAAACCACAAACACAGTTAAAAAATAATGCACATCACAGAGAAAACACAAGCATAAATAAACAAAAAGGTTTACATGAAAATCCAAAGACGATGAAAAATCGCAGAGCCATCACTACGAGAAAATTTATTATAATATGAAAGAGAATATTGGCTTACAACTATCCAACAACAAGGCATAGCTTTCCCTCTAAGAGAAGAAGATGACCTGCACTTTGTTTAATTTAGCAATCACACAAAGATAATCAATGTATCCACACACTTAAACCATAACATAATAAGGGTTATTATACCCCAAGCCTTCTAGCCCCCAAAGGCCTCAAAAGATACCTCAATTTGGTGCCTGGAATAGTATCTGTGCAAGTTATATTTCTCATGGCATGTCTGCCCCTCGATCTCCTAGTAGAAAGCAGATGACTGAAGACAGATGCCTTGGCGCTTTAGATGTTGTTGGATGTACATATAAACAATGACACTTGATAGCAATGATTCATTTTTGAGGACTATCGGCGCTTCGGCCTTTTGCACTTCGGCTAGAGCCCAAGCGCCAGTCCTTTGGCAATGAAATTGCAACTGGCGCTTGTGCGCGCCCTAGTGCCCATAATTCCTTTCTTGTTGCTGCTAAGCCCTTTACACATCTGGTTTACCTCGAACTAAGTTGAGAGCTTTTGATGCTCACTTTAAGGTACTCGAAGCCCCATTGTACAACATTTCGATAGTTTTGCAGTTTAAATAGAATTTAGGTCGATTCTTAAAATTATTTTTTTCCAATATCTTGAATCGTCCGAGCCTATTCAAACTTGATATATGGGGTTCAGATGAAGAAGCTTCCAAAAAATTAAGGCTAAAACCTACAATATATCTTTTGTTGCAATGATGTGCCATATGGAAAAAGCAACCCAATATAGTTTGACTGGAGACTCGACTCACAATCAGGCCAAAGTTTGTTGATTACTTGAGCAATCTCATTATGGATAATTCTATGCTATCAAATGATAGAGAATAATTTCACAGTCTTATTAATTCAAAAGCTTCATGAACACATGTTACCAGTAAGGCCAATTGTACAACTTCCCAAAATTTAAGCATCATAATAGATGATGTAATCTGTATCGGGATAGCCAAATGTAAATTTCTTGATGACGTAAAATTCAACATGCAAACTGAGATCATTGGCTATGGACAAGTTACCAGAATCAAGGTACCAACTGTAATATGTCATTCCGCCTGTGCGAAGTGTTGTAGGATGATGCTGAATCTAATTATTGTAACTTGTATCCAGTCTATGCAGCAGTCTTTAGCTGAGTGGCCGGGTTGCTTGCAAATTTGGCACTTGATGAAGGCAGTTTGGTGTTTCTGCATCTGCGTGTTTCTTCTGTATCTCATGCGTTCTATGCCTCTGATATTTCTACCACACCTCTGATTCATATGTTAAATAGCAACAATTCTGTTGAGTGTCGATGATTAGTACTGCTTTGTTGAATTTCTGTGTAGATCTTGTTGCACATTTATTTCTTCACTTTATAATAAAGAATATAGGTCATCTAGGCTGATTGGATTGAGCTTGGTTCAGATGGCTATTTTGAATTTTTGATAGGTGGCGGAAGTCCGTTTTATGTGTAGATGATAACATCTTCGCAGTCTATTTTAGATCTAGCTGCGACAATTTTATCTTTGATAAGCATACATACATAGATCAATTTGTTAGGAATATGTTGTGGAGTTTATTTTTGAGTTGTATGATTCTGGAGCAATTTGTAAATTATAGGCATCTCTCGAGTGTAAGCCATTTTTCTGCATAGGTATCCACTTTCAGGATGTAGGACTAAATTGAGGGGGAAATGATCAAGTAGAGGGCATCATTCAAGTTTCTGTCAATGGTGTTCCAGGAGGTATATTTCTGATTTTCTGGGTGTGATGGGGCATCGACACCATCTAAGTGTTCGCAAGATTGTTCGCTTTGAACAATTGGATTACCTGAGAATGCCATATTGGGTAATTCTCTGAGGTGAGGGGAGTATGAATCATGTTCTTGATGCTGGACATCAAGAACTTAAGATCCTTTGTCTCTGTCGCTGAGAGGGAGTTGCTGCGGGAGCCTGGACTGTTGCCAATCTGAGACTCAACGTTTATGAACTCCACTGAAGGTAGATCTTCTCAAATTGTATCAATCTGAGTAGGTTAAGGAGTGGTTTTAGTAGAATTGGAGCAGTGTGATCGAAGTGAAATTGGAGAATAATCGTCACGATTGGGATGAAATTTATGTAGTGACTTTTGGATCTTGGTAAAGAGAGTTTAGATATGGAATGGGATAATGGGAGGTAGTTAGGAAGCGGATCGTTGGTTGAAGGCAAGGAATGTACACACTATTACCATGAAGACACCTCAAGGAGAAAGAAGAGAGAAATAGAAGGCGAGAGAATCATAGTGAATAATACTTCACTGATTGCAAATAAGTGTTTATAACTGTATTTATACTTGGATTTGCTATAAAGTTTTGTTTTTAATGGGTTTAGGTATAATCGGTAGGCTGTGACACATCTGGTTGGCATTGAGAATAAAGGGGGCTATGCTTGTATAGCCTTTGATAAAATTAGGTCCTATGTTAGAATTATACAATTAGAATTATCTAGGAGTAGCTAAATGTGATAACCCATGTTAAGTTGGTAACAATCAAACTAACATTAGATGCATCTTTTCGCAGGATCATATTGGCAATTAGGTAAAATAGCAGTTAAACAAATATTCAAAGCCATTCAAATATAAGAAATAACATTCATTCAATTTAAAGTAAAGAATATTTAAAATTTATTACATGACTTTCATTATACATAAAATTATTATTCCTTGAAGGGGCAGTTATTTTCCCTCGCCATGCCTTTAAACTATATCAACCGCCTTCAGCTGTACCTGATCTGACATTATAAGGATAATGCCTTAGTGCACATTCTAAATACAATGGATATTAAAAATATACTTAAGGCAAAGCAGAAAGCAAAAAATGATAACAATTGCAGGGAAAGTATAGTTTATAACAAAAAAAATAATCACAACTCCTGTAAAATAAATATCATTTTGTCATATGCCAAATTTTCAAACGGAAAGCAATAATTGTATAAAAGTTCATGTTTATGTTAATGACTTGATATTATGAAGCAATGTTAGCAGTTCTGATGGGCAAAGCCAGAAGAACTATGAGGCTGGGTTCATAAAAATGCATTTAAGCATGACCTTCACCTGGGCCCCCTTAAAGGCTCCAGATGGAACATTCACCTGGGATTCTCTCTAGGCTCCAGATGGCAACCTTCACCTGGGCCCTCATTAAAGGTTCCAGATGGAATCATATATCCAGTTAAGCATGACCTTCACCTGAGCCCCCTCAAAGGCTCCAGATGACACCCTTATAACTCCTAATGGACTAGCCCCGTTCCTAACTTAATTCAACCTCCGTTTCAAAACCCTTTGCAACATACACAATATACATAAACATCATTTTATCTCTCTTACATGATTAGCAGTAAGAGTAAAATATTAAATAACAATATAAAACAGGTTCAAAGTGATGCTTAAGCAGCAAAAAGATAGAAAGCATACAATTAATATCCAGTGGACCTTTTGTGTTTGACTTAACTAGTTGAATCACTCACAAACTTGATGTGTCTGCAAAAATTATTATTGAGATTTTATTAAACTATGAAACTATTTGTTTACAAGATTAGAACTAGTATTCGTGTTCCCAAGTTTGTTTTTAGTTAGTTACTTAAATCTATATCTCATAAGAGTAGATTATACAATGAGAAGGTCTAATTCATAACTCTAATTTATTATATTTAAACTAAAATCATACTTTATTAGACTTAAAGAACTTAGGCAACCTTATCTGAAAGAATCGTATTACAGAGTTGGAGAAAAGAAGTGTCTAATTGAATTTTTAATATTTTTACTAAACTCCTTTTTATCAACACCGAACCCATCTATTATGTTAGGGCAATACAACATGCTTCATTCAAGCAAGATATCAAAACTTCTTGAGTTATTATTTATATGATTTAAATTGGTATGAACTCAAAGGCTCAATGTACATTAAAGTATTAGTTAGGATAGGAGGGTTATTAATTTGATATTGATAATATTCAAAAGAAGTTATAATTGACTCCATTATATGACATAGATTCAGAAACCCTTATTTTTATTAAGAATTTATCAAATAGCTGATTTTGACTGATTAGGTCTTTTCTTAATGTTGGCTAGTAAGACCTAATAATTATACTGCAATTTAGATCTTAAATTCCAATAATACTAATATAAAAGACTGAATTCACGGGCAGTTCTTCATAATAATAATAAATAGAACTTATCATAATAATCAAAAGAATAATTTTCATTAAAAAGTTTAAACAAAGTAATAAGGGGGCAAAATGAAGTAGTAGGCCAAAGCAAAACCCTAACTATTAATTTTGATTATTATTATTGCTATTATGGTTATATATATATATATACACGTAGTCTATCCCGTTTTAATTTATCGAATAGAAGAGGCTTATCTTACGATCGAGCGACACGCAGAGGAGAGTCGACGCGAGCGGCAAGGATCGGGCGCGGAATCGAGCGGAGAGGGTTCGGCGCAGTGGCGGGAGGGCTGGATCGTGTGCGCTGGGATGTCGTCGGTCGCAAGGATAAGGTCGCCTTCGCCGTCGTCTGCTGCGCGCTTCCGTTTGCTTAGGTACGCTTCTACCGTCGAGCGGATAGGAGGGAGATGCGAGTGGAGGTTGTAAGGAAATTGAGCGGTCTTCAAGTGCTTAAATAGGGCATGCGTATGTAACGCACGCCTGCTGCGTTGTTGCGTTGGCGCTGAAACGCGCGGGAGGTGCTCGACAGGTTTGCAAACGAAGTGATTTTGGAGCCGAACAGTTCCTTAAAAAAAAACTAGTAAGTGTACGTCAATTTTTAATTTCTTTCTTAATTGCCGATGGCTTTTCTGAGACTTTCGTTTCCTGTTTTGATCTTTCGCTCTTAATAGTAAATTTAAACTTCCTATTTCAGCTTAAATGAATATGAAAGCTTTCTATGTTAAGGATTTGAAACTGAAAAATCGAATTTTAGCGGGAGTTTTAGCGGGAAACTGAAATTTGCGGGAGGATTTAACGAATTTGAATATTGCGGGAACTTAATTCTTACTTTATAAATGACCCAAGGTCATTACACTAAACCTAAAATTTTCTCCAATGATGGTGCTTACAAGAATTTGATTATCATAGTATGTGCACCCAAGGCTAGTTATAAAATATTATCAATATCAGTAACTTTGAAGGGAAGCATTGGTGCAATGGTAAAGTTATTGTAGTGTCACTAGAGGTCACAAGGTCTTGTTGTGCAAACGCCCTCTTATAATAATATAAGGTAAAGTTGCATACAGTTGGCCCACGTGGCCTTGCCCATCCCTAGGACCTAAACTTTCTTAATAATCAGATAGTAGAGTTTTTGTGGTTGTTAGTCAGTAGGAAGGCGCATTAAATAATATTTATAGTTAAACATACTAGCACGGTTTGCCCTTTTGCTTGAAATTCACCCAAATTCGCCGTATTTTGAGTGTAAAATATTCTTGATCCCTCACAATCTCAAATTATGGTTGTTTTTTTCAGGGATTAAAATACAACTAAAGCTATGGGTGATTGTGAGTCACCTAAGCTAAAAATTGCGAAAATAAAAACAGCCCAAATTGGGCAGCTTTACTTTCTACATAAAGTTACATCACCATTCGATGCTCAAATCTTCGCTCGCAAGGCCCCAAGTCACTCTCGCCGGCCATTGTCAACTCTTCTCCGGCGTTTAGGCGCACAAGTGCCTGACACAGTAATTGTATATGTTTTAAGACCTCACCCAATCCTTGCTAATCTTCATTAGCCCTGCCCAGCCCTCTCTAATCATCATTGTGGTGCTGTTTTTTTGTTGTTAAAGATCAAATCTCATAATTTAATTGCGCTATTAAAGTTCTAGACATTAATAAAGTATTTATATTATATTTATTCTGCCTCAAAAAATTTCAAACTTTATTTTACTTCTTTATTTTCTTATTTCAAATCAAATAACCCCTTAGTGATGTTAATTATATAAATTGTTTTTGAGTGATTGAATATAGTTTGTCGTCTTGGTAAATATTGAAGCCAATAGCAAATATAAATTGGTGATGTTTTTACTTTGTTTCCCATTGGTTAAATGAGCGTGATCATGATCATTTATTTTATCTTGCTATGGTCAGTAGCATTTTAGAAGAAATTTCTTTTAACACTTCCATTGTTTTGTATATAACTCTTTTGGGCCCCCAAAAGAGAAAGTCAATACAATGGAAGAAAAGACAAAACATTCACATTTTAGAAGGATTTTACCTTCAGTTTGAAAATCTCTGTTGAGCTTTGTCAACAATATAAAATCAAAACTGACTGATAATAGCATTTGAATTGAAAGGAAGCTCCAAATTTTCAAAATGATGTGATTCAAACTTACCACCAGTTATTGGCAATATTCATGTTCCTATCATAAAGTTTTTGAAGATAACATAAGATTTGTAAAAGTTTATCTTCAACCCAATTGTGCCTTGGAAAAAGGAGTCTAAAATTTATCAGTGTTATACTAAATTCAAGGACATCTTTGCCAGTTATGATGCTGTGATTTGCTAAGTAAATGCTTGATACTCTGTGTGTTTTTTGACTTATTGCTGATCCTCAATAAATTTTTAACTTCTTTTGGAGCATGCTTTGAGAATATTAACAACTAGAAGTGAAAAATGAGGATGAAGAGGGTTCTCTTGACTAAAAGTGCTGTAAGATTTTAATTGCTCGCGTAAAGCTATTATTTGATAAATGTGAAGAAAAATGATGCAAGCGCTTTTTATTTCAATAGCATATTCGGCAGAAAAGTATCTTATTGGAGGAGTCTTGATCACAAAGTCTAGTTGCGGTACTTTCTTAGATTTATATTGAGAACCTTTGTGATTAGTTTTCATTATGTGATGTATAATTTCATAGGCATTAATCCTGCATTCCGTAGCCCATCTACCCTGAATGAAGGCTCCTTGAGTCACATCAAATAAGAGATTAATAAAATGCTTGACAAATGGCTGATATTTTGGTTAAAATATTTTAACTCCATTGACCAAGTTCTTGAGTATAAAATCAGAGTTACTGCAATTTTCTTAGAAATGAGACAAAACGTGCCTTCAATTTTTAATTTAATGAAGCTTTTTTTGAATGAACATTTGCTTAGTCTGTATTTTAATTTGGTTCAGAAAAGTGATAAAAAGTCTACAAGTTGACATAAAACGGATGATGCTTTAACTTGGTTCGAAAAATTGATTCAAAGTAAGTTGAAGTTGAAATGAAAGACATCGACTCAAAACTTTTGTGTAACATAAGCATTCTATTTATATTGATTTGATTCATCTTCCTTCTGCTTTTGTCATTACTATATAAGTAGGAAGTTTTTATATCTCTATTAATGCAATAAAAGACTTTGAATCTTTGCTCCAGTAGATATCCTCTAGTTTCTTAAATGTAATTTCATGATGACTTGCAGAATATCAAGATTTTTTTTCCATTATGATAATATATTTAATGCCCTCTTGTTAAACCTCGTATCTTCAAAAATAGAAAAATGCATTTTCTTAGAACAAAGCTCATATAAAGGAGTGTAGTTTGATAAAATATTAGTAAGGTGTTCTAACACTTTATTTTGTTTGTTTTCACATTTTTGTGCTATAATCGGATGTTCAAATATAAGACAAAATTTTAAAATGCTTCTTTCTGGATAAATACTTTACACTCATATTATAACATATACATTTTCTTATCTCTTTTTACTTGTTATTAGCATATTAGATCAACAATTTTACATCACTCGCATTTTAATTCTATTAGGCGTGTTTCTCATGCATTCTTTCATCCTTCAAAAAAAACGGAACATTGATTATGTTAAAGAATAGGAAGTGCAGTTTCTTATGTAGTGTCAGTACAATTGCAACTACTTCGTCACACTGCTTGCATTTCTTTTATAGGTGAAGAAAGTTGGAATACCTCCGGGTCCTCGTGCTGGCTTTTCTATGTGTATTCATAAAAAGAGGGCTGTGCTATTTGGAGGAGTTGTTGACATGGAAGTTGAAGGTTAGCAAAATCTATTTTTCAAATGGACACTTGTCATTTTTGGTCGGCTAATTGTTTTCCCATTATTTAAAATTAAAAAAAAAATCAAAGACTTGCAGTGGGGAGTTTTACAGTTGTGCTACTATCATTAAGCACTTTTGGCTCCAATCTTGTTGTATAAAGTTCAATGGAGAAACTAAATTTCATATCTGATATGGCGAATGGCATTCTATTAAAATATCTTTAAAAAAAACATAGGTTCACCCCTTAACCTTGCTTAGCTTATTTTCTATTTATTAATTAGTTATTAATAATTATTATGTGTTAGGAATGAAGTAATAAATTATTATATATTTATTTTATGAAATTTATTTGTCATGATTTATTGTTCATGCATTATTTAATTTTATATAATTAATAATTAACTATTCTAAATAATTGGTAGTTTTTATTAAATGCGATATTTTCTACTATAATTGAGCTATATATATGTGTATATATATGTAAATATATGTATATGTATATATATGTATATATATGTATATATATATGTATATATATATAATGGATGTTGAGCTATCGCTAGAGAGAAACTCGTCAATGGTGATTTAGGGTTTCGGCTGTTGGTGCTATCGACGGAGGTTGCCTTTTGATCGGGGCCTTCATTTCTCTCATCAAAGCTTTTATAGGCAACATCTTTCCACTTCTCCCTTTTCGCATGGTTTGATTTGATCTCGAGGAGTTGTGATCCCTCGTGTTTGCGAGCTTTCTTTTTCGAGAAAAACGGCCGTAGCCTAAGCATAAATAAGTAAAATCGTCAGTACATCATCAACCGTGATCAAACTCCATGGTATCCTCAACGAGAAGGTCTACGAGCCTCCCGGGGAGCACATCTCCCATAACAAAAGAAAAATCGCCCTGTTGGGCTAACATAGAACAATAGTTCGTCGTGCGATTTGCATTGCGCGAGCGGTGAACAAAAATCACACGAGGAAAGTTCAGCTGGAAAGCAAGGTGATCAGTGTGGCGCTCTCTGCCTTGTGAACGGAGAGTCCTCTCTCAATGACGTTGGAGCCTCCGGATCGCTCCAAGATAGCTGTCCTCTATGATGACTCCCTTAGTGTCAGCGTCTCTGAGCAGGAGAGCCTGTCACAGAATAGTAATCGTCTGCATCTCAGCTTGGAGAGGAGACATGACTTGTAAACAGGCTCAGTAGTAGTGAGCAAATGGCCTCCTGAGTCGCGGACCACAACTCCACCGAAAGCAGCAAGCTTCTCGTATCTATAAGAAGCATCAATGTTGTCCTTCAGCCAACGGGTTGGGGGGCACCATCTCAAGGAGGTGGAGGGGCCCTGGCGGGCCGTGGAACTCCAGGAATTAGACCCGTCATGCAGACTAGCACTGACAATTGCTGAGAGAATCGAACTCGCACAAACCAGCGGAGTCGGGTAGGGACTACCGTGAGAACGCTTAGTCCAACCCAAGTAGCCTGGTTGCGAGACGTAGTAGCCATCGAATACAAAGCAATAAACTGGCCCCAGGATGTCAGAGTGGCCGACAACAAGCCCCAACGCACAAAAGTCTCTAGTATGGCTCTCGTATAACTACAGTGGGTCACGAGTGCTCCTTGTCCTCATCAATATCACACAACCCAAGACACAAGCCGCTGATTGAATAAGTCCCCTTTTGAACAGCCCGTCTGGATGGCATCACAGAGTAATTGCCACAGGAAACAAGTCTCTCTAGGGCCTAGGGCCATTGCCCATATGGCCGCAAACTGCCATGGCCGGTCACCCACCTTCGCTCTGTAAATTTGGCTAGCCTGGCTCTCCCCGAAAGCGTTGACTTGCCACTGCAAACTCTCCTCTACTGACAGAGTGTGGTGCTGGACGATCGGCCAACATTCCCCAATATCCTCAAAACTGCAGAATCAGATCACCGAACATCAAAGTCCTCACCACGACGACGGTAACGGAACTCCATGGCTCTCACCCATATGAGATCCTTCCTGCTTACGTAGCTGAATGTGTGGCGGGCTACAAGAACAGTCCTCCACAGCCTCAAGTCTCTGATCCCGAGTCCACCAGCTTCAAGCGGTCGACAGACCTTCTGTCACCTCACGTAGTGCAGACCATTACCCTCCGCTCCTTCTCAAAGGAATTTACGGAGAATAGCCTCATTGTCCAAGAGGCAGGAGTTCGGAATCGTGGCAACCAACATCAGATAGCTGGGGATCATGGCGAGCACATATTTGATCAAGCACAACCTGCCAACAAGAGAAAGGTGGCGACTGCTCCATGAGCCCATCCTAGCTCGGACATGCTCAATAATTGCTGTAAAATCTTCTCTTCGTGGAGGTCGGCTTGTGACCGTGACTCATAAGTATCGGAGCGATGACCATCTTCGGAAACCTAGCCGGATCACAATCCTACGCTGGCGATAGGCAGGGGTCTGTCGACTAAAGACAACATGTGACTTGCGCGAATTCACATATTGTCCAGTATAGCTACTATAATCTACCAAAATCTGTTGTACCTCTTTCCCTACTGCCTCAGAAGCTAAGGCAAACAGTATCAGATCATCTGCGTACATGAGGTGGGAGAAGCTATGTGATGTCCTGATACTGGTTTAACGGAAACTGTTCCGACATCAGGTGTTCACTAACCGCAGGATCATATTAAGTAATGAAAGAAAAGGGACACATATAAAAATATAGGATATTTCTCATTTATTTCAAAAGTTCACATTACAAAGTTTTTCATTGTACTCGTACAAAAGTGAAAAATAAATATAAAAGATAAGCAAAACAGCGTCGTCGCAGATCCATAGGTAGATTGAAAATTTTAAGCATTAGGGTTCTTGTTTAAGCTCTTCCGAAGTACCTGACCTGGTATTGTACAACAAGTAATACCGGGATTGGAATTCTCAGTAATTAGAGAGTACTTAAAGTGCCACAGTAATTAATGCAGTATTACATTTTATAATAGCAGAGATGCGATTTGCGAAAGTGATACAGGAAAAATAATAAGGTAAAAGCACAAATGAAATAATTAATTTCTTGCAAAAATTATTAGCTCAAAGATGTAGGTTACTGATGTCATTTTTCTAGTAACTCACCACGAATGTTGTTACTGTTGTCATTTTTTCAGTAACAACCCACGAATGCTATTATCGATGTTATTTCGCTAGTAATTAGCTACGAATGCCGTTACTGTTGTCATTTTTCCAGTAACTGACCACGAATGAAAAGGATGTTGGTTTCTAACAATCAACAAAGCATTAATGTTACTGATGTCATTTTTCAGTAACCCACGAATGTTACCACGTTGGTTCCGAACAACCAACCAAGCTTCAAAATGAAATTTGGCTCGAAGCAATTAAGCGAAGCAAATCAGTAATAAAAATGCAAAATGTAATACATGTCATATACTAGGTACCTTTTGTCCTTTAAGTTTGGATGAGTGACAGTTCGCTCAATCTACATTTTAAGTTTATGATATTTTAGTATTTAGCCAATGATTATAGGAATATTATTTTCTTTTAAGGATTTTCTTACATTCTTCTTTCTTGTCTTTATTCTTTCACATTCTTATAATGATAGAAGTCCGCATTTTTAAGTCACTTGATATAGTAATATAATGTTATTATTAATGTATGAAAGAAAAGAGACAAATAAAATGATTGATTAGAAATAATAGCTATCTTTATTACATTTTCACCGTTATCCATTATGATAATGTGAACGATGTTTTGAGATGATAATACTATTATCATTATCATACTTAAGCATAAAAGGAAATTCTATTTCTTTTCTATTTTTTTTTCCATTTCTTACCTTAGATTAGTAGTGCTGGTTACCTTAGATTAGTAGTGCCGAAAAAGAACGTAGAGAGGTTGAGATGTCCAAACGGTTAACTGAGGAGGTTGCAGCAAGAGGGATGGTTGGCGGCTTGTTGGAGGCTGGGAGAGCTGCTGGGAGCTAGCTGGAATGGAGAAGAAGGAACTGTTTGGTTGTGGGGTTGAGGAGGGGCTGGCAGCCTGTTGCTGCTGTGTGGCTGAGGGAGGAGGGCTGGCAGCTGAGGAGGAGGGGCTGCTGCTGCTGTGAGGCTGAGGGAGGAGGGCTGGCAGCTGAGGAGGAGGGGTTGCTGTTGCTGTGAGGCTGAGGGAGGAGGGCTGGCAGCTTGCTGCTGCTATGTGGCTGAGGGTGGAGGGCTGGCAGCTGAGGAGGAGGGGCTGCTGTTGTTGTGAGGCTGAGGGAGGAGGGCTGGCAGCTTGCTGCTGCTGTGTGGCTGAGGGAGGAGGGCTGGCAGCTGAGGAGGAGGAGGGATGGTAGCTTGCTTCTGCTGTGTGGTTGAGGGAGGAGGGCTGGCAGCTAAGGAGGAGGGGCTGCTGCTGCTGTGAGGCTGAGGGAGGAGCTGGGAGCTGCAGCTGTTGGCAGTTGGGAGAGGAGGAGAAGGCTGTGTGGGGAGGGGAAGGAGGGAAGGGAGGGGGTTTTAATAGAGAGGAGGAGGGATGGGATGAGAGGTGCAGGATAAGGAAATAATGGTGCCCTTAATTGGCGCCATTTAAGGCGCTAAATGCCGTATGATGGGCGAAAGATTCCGCCCGCAGCTTGCCATCGGGGGAAGGGGGAAAGAGAATTTTCTAAGGAAATCTCTTAAAATTACTTAAACTTAAATTAATCGCATTTTTTTCGCTGTTTGTCGTCCAAATACATTGAAACTTGACACCGAGGTGTGTTATGATATTACGAACACCCTCGCGCCGAAAATTTTCGATTCGAAGTAATATTTTATTTTATATTAATTTTTGAGTTTAAAAATTTCAAAAATTAACCACGCTCAAACCGGCTTTTAGAATTTGATGAAACTTCTTGAGCATCTTTTAAATAATATACTTAACATAACGACACATAAACGATGAATTCGGGCACTATTTTAATGTTCAATATTTTTAGAATTTAAATAATTCAGAAAATAAAACGGGAGCTTTCGTTATTCGGATTTCTCCCAAACTAGGGTACTTTTATCTTTAAAATTAATCTTACCTATGGTATTTTTGTTTGCCCTAATTCGAAATTCCTGGGATCCTGATTTCTATGGCGGGATTTGACCTAATTTGCAAAGTAACGACTTTGGGTCGTTACAAGCTAGGATTGCCTCGATCGAGAGTGATATCAATTGGGTCTCCGATCCGCTGCTGCCGCCTTACCAGGAGGGAAAAGAGCACCGAGCTTTCTTTTTGGGCTTTGGGTTTACATCCTTTTTGTTGCATCAAGAATTTTGGCCTTTTGAAATGTTTTAATGGCGAATGAATCTTCAACGAGATCATTTTGGGAGGTGCTGGAGGGTAGCTTATCTATCCCACCGAATCAGATCTCAAGTTTCTTTGTTCAGTTTTTTTTTTTAGGCTGAAATGCAAGATCTTGTCTCACCGTTTCATTTAACTTATGTTGGAAAGTTTGTATCATCTATTCCTAGTCATAGGAAAATTTTGGGTTTTGTTAACCATTTGAAGATACATGGATTTGTGTCCATTTGTTATTTTGACTCTCTTCTGGTCTTCTTCAAGTTCTCTAACAATTTGGATTATGCTAGACTGTTTGCTAAGGGTTCCTATGACATTCAAGGGCACACAATGCAGTTTTGTAAGTGGAAACCATTCGTGGATATTTCTAAGGATTTCCCTTTTGCCTTGGCTTAGACTAGTTTTCCTACTCTAAGGTTGCATTTCATTTCGAAGGAATTGCTGTTTGCTATCTCAAAGGCTGTTGGTAGGCCGTTGCCACTTGATAGAGATACAACAACCTTTAGGAACCTCATTGCTCTAAGAGTTTTAGTGGAGATAGATGTCCTAAAGTCCCTTCCTGAAAAAATCTGGTTTGGGCCTAAGGATAAAGGGTAATTTTAAAAAATTGTGTATTCTTGTGCCACTCAACTTCTCTCCCCTCTGGAAACACCCAGTTCTGATTCTCAAAATCTCTTCCCCCTTATTATTCCGGAATCGTTTATTTTTGCCTTCATGTATATTATCGAAAAATTCTAATATGCAATTGAATTATGAGGAGTTTTTTGATGTTGATAATTAGGAGTCCCCTACTGCTTCAAAGTTGGATAGGGTTAAGGCAATTTATGATTTCGATGAGGTCCCTTTGCTGTTGAGCCAAGGGCTCCTTATGCATCGAGTCAACTGGCATATGCTGCTCGTGATTCAAACCAATTGGTTGCCATTTCTCTTGTTCAGCCTTCTGTCATTACATATGTGGCATTGATTTAAGTGTTTCTCTTAACCCTTCTATTGATGGTAATTTTACTAAGGAAACTCTCGCCCCATCTCATCCTCTCATGGGCCCTTTGGTGGAAAATAAGCTGGAGGAGGCAGGGTTTGTTGATACTCTCTTGTTTCTTCAGATTTGGCTAGGAGCGGTGTTCTTGTTATATGCTGTGAGAAAGAGCCTGTTCAGGTTCTTGTGGGATGTGTGACCAAGTCTATCGGTCTTGATAGTTCTAAGCATGCCTTTATTTCGACCTTTTTTCAAGATTCTTGTACTAATCCCTCTGTTTTGCAGCAAGGTGTCCTGGCTTTTTTTGAAACGGAGCAAGGTAACATTAATTTATCTGACAGTACTCTGGTTGGTGAGATGCAAGTTTTAACGTATACCAGTGAAAAAATAAGGAGTCCTCCTAAGCTATCTACCGTTGAGCTAGGTACAACTCTCTTCTAATTATTTTGGGCCTCTTGACATGTATGGAGGTTTTGATGGGGAGGTGAGCATTTATGATGCTTAGTGTCCTATAACCAGTACTAAAAGGGTTACTAGATGGACTATTAAAGGTGGAGCTTAGAGAGGAGCTCAAAAAATATTATTTCTTCAATATTAAAAGTTTTTGTTGGAAAATTAGAGGTATAGTCAACATCTTCTCCAAGAATAAACTTGAACATATAGCTATTGATCATAAAATTTATTTGGCTGCTATTTTTGAACCTAAACATAAAGACATCTCTAGGAAAAGAGTAGGTAGAACAGCTAATTTTGTTAATGCTTATTCCTCTGCTAATACTAGAATCTGGATTTTTTGAAAGAAGGTTGGACTGTGGATATCTTAAATGAATGCAACCAAGGAATCCATGTGATGATCCAATCCCCTTTCATCAAAGTTTTGAACACGTTTGTGCATGGTAAAAATCTTAAAGAGAAAGGCTTTGATCCTTTTAAAAATTTTGTAGGAATACTTCACTTCCATGGTTAGTTAGTGGTGGCTTCAGGAAATACGGTCGTAGCCTATGCCTATATAAATAATATCAACAGTACAAAAATTCAATCGGGATCAAACTCCATGATATCCTGCGCAAGGAGGTCCAAAAGCCTCCCAGGGAGCATATCTCCCCTGGCAAAAGAAAAATCAGCCTGACGGGCATACAAAGCACAAAAGTCCGCCATTTGATTCGCATCACACGATCGATGGGAAAAGATAACACGATGAAAAACAAGTAAAAAGGCAAGGTGATCAGCATGCCGCTCTCCACTTCGTGAACGAAGAGTCTTCTTCCAGAGATGCCTAAGTCTCCGAATCATTCCCAGGTAGTCACCCTCGATGGTGATGCCATCCGTATCCATCTCTATAGCCACTAGGGCTTGCCGCAGTATAGTCACTTCCAGAATCTCAGCCTGAAGAGGAGATTGGGCCTGTAAGTTAGCTCCTGCGACAACAGTAAGTGTCTATCGGAGTCCTGGACCACAACAACCCCAAAGGCAGTAGGCTCTCCGTAGCTATATGAAGCATCTATGTTGGTCTTCAGCCAACGGGTCAGGGGGGCACCATCTGTAGAAGGTGAAAGGGCCCTGGTGGGCCGTGGAACCCCAGGAGTCGGACCCGTCGGGTAGTTCAGCACTAACCGTGGCAGAGATAATTGAGCCCGTGCAGACCCGTGGAGTAGGGTGCGGGCGTCCGTGAGAACGCTCGGTTCTGATCTTCCAAGATTGGTTGAGCAAGTAGGCAATAATCTGGTAGCTGAAGCGACGACGGTGAGACGCAGAAGCAGTCGAGAACAGTGCAGTAAACTTGTGCCAGGAGGTAAGTATGGCCGGAAGCAAGCCCCAACGCACAAAGGTCTCCATGACGTCCCTCGTGTATTTGCAATGGATCACCAAGTGCTCTCTGTTTAACTCCGAGTCACAGCCCCAAACATAAGCTGCTGTCTGAGCAAGCCCTCTCCTGAGTAACCAACAACCTGTTGGGATAGCATTTCTGAGCAGTCTCCACAAGAAAACAGGTCTCCCTGAGGCCCAAAGCCATCTCCCACATGGCTGCGTACTACCAAGCCTGACCTCCTCTCTCCATATGGTAGATCTGTCTGGCTATGCTCTCAGTAAAATCATCAACTTGCCACTGCAAGCTCCCCTCATTTAGCTGAGTGTCTCTGAACGACTGGCCAACCGTAACCCAAGAGTCTCCAAACTGCAGAGTCAGCTCGTTACATTGCAAAGTCCTCACCCTTGCGGCGGTAGCGAAACTTTATTGCTCTCACCCAAACGAGGTCGGCTCTGCTGACAAAACTGAAAGTGTGGCGGGCAGCTTGGATAGTCCTCTAAAGCCACAAGTCTCTGATACCGAGTTCACCAGACTTTAGTGGTCGACAGAGCTCCTGCCACATCACATAGTGTAAACCGCTACCCCCTGCTATTTCCCAAAGGAACTTGCAAAGGATAGCCTCAATGTCGGAGAGGCAGGAGTTTAGTATTGGCGCCACCAGCATATGGTAGCTGGGAATCATAGCAAGTACTGACCTGGTCAAGCACAATTTGCCAGCAAGGGAGAGGTGACGACTGCTCCGGGAGCCCAACCTGCTACCAACCCACTATGTGGCGGTTGAAAAATCTGCTCTCCGTGGGGTCTGCCCGTAATTATAATGCCAAGATATCTGAGGGACACTCCTCTCTGGGAACCCAACTGGTTCGCTACTCTACGCAACCTACAAGTAGGGGTCGTCGGCTAAGGACGATCTGTTACTTGCGCGAGTTCATAGACTGCCCGTTTCAACTCCCATACTCTGTCAGAATTCGCCGAACCTCACGATCTGCTTCCACTGAAGTCGTTGCAAACAAAATCAAGTCGTCGGCGTACATGAGGTGAGGGAAGGTAGGCTCACCTCTATCCAAATGAATGCCGATCGGGCAGCCGATCTGCTGCTGCTGCCTGACCAGGAGGGAGAAGAGCTCCGAGCACAAAATGAATAGGTAAGGGGAGAGGGGGCATCCTTGCCTGAAGCCTCTCCGCCCCACTATCTTGGGAAGTCGGTGCTCGCCAACCAGGACTGATAACCTGGGGAACTCCACGTACTGCATGGCCCAATCCGTCCAACACTGCGGAGAGCCAAATCTCTGTAGAACCAAATGTAAGCACCCTCACTCCATCCGGTCGTAAGCCTGCTCCATATCCACCTTGATGGCTATATGACCGGTTGTCAAAGTTGAGTATGAGAGACGAGTGAGGATATTCTGAACTGTGAGACAGTTCTCGCTAAGTATCTCTCCCGGGAACAAAGGTACCCTGTTCTCGGGAGATCAAAGAAGGCAGCAACGTCTTAAGGCGCATGACTAGGATCTTGGCCACCACCTTATACACTGTGTTGCATAGACTAATTGGGCGTAACTACCTCGGAGTGGAGGCCCCCTCCTTCTTTGGAATGAGGACTACTAGAGTATCACTCCATAAATGGTGAATGACTGCCAGAGTATCATCCTGGGTAATCATTCAGTAGCTCATAAAGAAAGATGGGGTGATGTTATCAATCCCAGGAGAATGGTAGGGGCCAAGTGTAATAGCCCAAACTCTTAAGCACCAAGGTATTGTCCGCTTTGGCCAGAAATGCCTCACAGTTTTGCCCTCAGAAGATAACTTCCCAGCAGGTCACCCATCCTGGGAGTGCTCCCACCTGAGCACGCTTAACTTTGAAGTTCTTATCAGGAACTCCACCGTTATTTGAAAAGGCGCCTCGATGTTTAAGAGTTTCACTTATTACTACTTAAGTGGGTCATCACAATCTCCCCAACTTAAGTAACTGACGTCCTCGTCAGTATCCACACACAGATCCAAGAACTATCCATTGGGTAGATAGGCTAGAGGTGACCCCTACAGGAGCAAGAGGTACCCACAACCATGTAGCACCTTAACCATCACGGGTTCAAGAGGTTGCTCACATAAAATGTTTAAGAGTTTCACTTAATACTACTTAAGTGGGTCATCACACCAAGGTACCTCAGGGCTGCCTAGATTTCTGCATCCATGATCGCACATTGGAGAGAGGCAGAGTCTGCATCACCAAGTGTATGATTTGGAATCAGATCATCTAGGCAATCCCATATGCCCCACTTCCCCTGAAAAAGCTCAAAAAATACCTGGTGAATCCGCATCAGGTCAAAAGTGAACTCCCCAGACTCTTGTGGCGCGAGCACAGTGTTTGACTTACGACGCTGCATTGCAAGTCGCTAAAACGCCGTACTGCATTGGTCGCCCTGAGTGAACCACTGTGCCTTGGCTCGTTGCTGCCATCAGCTCGCCAATCTCGTGTCCACTTGAGAGAGCTCCTGCGTGGTGTCCCGAAGCAACTGAATAAGCTCCGGGTCACTGCCTCTGTCCTTGACCATGTCCTCCGCCTGGAGCTGCGTTAAAGTCGACATGAGCTCTGTCTCCCTCTCCTCAGGTTCGGGAGGGTGTTCCGTCTCCATCTCCACAGCGCTCGGAGAGCTCGAGTCATCTTGTGGTTAAGAAATGAGGACGGTGAGTTGCGAGACGGCTGCTCCCAAGTCCTTTCAACCGCAGAGTAGGCCTCTGGGTACTGTAGCCACGTGTCCTCAAACTTGTACCGTGCATCGGTACTCTGGAACCTGAGACGAGCATCCGTCAAGAAATCGGGCAGTGATCTAAAGCTACCCAGGAGAGGTGGTGCACAACTGCACCTAGCAGAAGGTCCAGCACCTTCGTGTTGAGAAGGAACAGGTCCAAGCGCTCCCAAATGCGATGACCTCCATTCCTGTTGTTGTTACATGTGGAAGGTGGACTAACAAATCCTGGGTCGTGAAAGTGGCCCGCATCTAAAACCTCCTGGAAGTCAGTCTAAGCAGCGGTGACTTTAAACAGGTTCCCACCGCGCTTCTCCTCCTGAGAGAGCGCAGTTGAAGACTCCCCAAAGTACAAGCGCGCATCCCTCCACCCACACAGCAAGGATCGTCCGCCTCAACTCTCTCCTCGTATACAGATCAATAAGACACATAGACGGCGCCAAATTGGAAGCAGGTCGCCGAGCACAAGGTGATGGTGGTCAAGATCACCTGGCTGCAAGAGAAGTGGATCTCACACTGCATAAAGTCCACCTGCCAGGCAAAAATAATACTTCCTGAGGGCCCTGCAGAAGGCTGGACAGTGAAGCTCCGATGCCCCCTAAAAGGTGGTCAACATTGCGGTGAGTGAGGATTCCACTCATGTCTCCAACAAAGCAATGAGTCTCGGCTTGCGCTCCGAGATGAGCAACGGAAGGTGGTGTCATGTCGCCGGCTATCGCACACCACGACAATTCCAAGTCATGATGTCGTTCATTGGGGAGTCAACGAGTGCTCCCTACTTCTGGAGCGCAAGTTTTTGGGTGGGGGTACCTCCACCGTGGTTCTTCTTGAAGGAATGGCATGCCTTGGGGCATGCGGCGGGCTACTCGATTGGGATGGAGGGCTTTCGGCTAGACGAGCAGCGGCCAGACCCGAGGAGTGGGTTGGCCGAGCATGTGGTGTGGGCTGAGCATGTGGCGGGAGCGTAGGTTGCTGAGCTGGGATTGGTCTGAGTGAGCTAGGCCAATGGCTGGTGATGCATTGGCCGAGTCTGAGGCGGGGTAAACCTGACCCGTGGGCTGAGCCAGGCCTAGAGCAGGACGCGGAGCAGGGGTCGCCTCAATGTTGGTCGAGCCTGTAGCAGGCAGCTGGGGCAGACCCACTATAGGGAGTGGGAAAGCGTGGGGCTGGGCTGAGCCTAGGAGAAGCTGGGCCATGGGCTTGGGAGCTGGATTGCAAGCCAGGCCTGGTAGGGCGTTCGAGCTGGTGGATAGAGCCAGGCGTGGGCTGCCTTGATCCGGGCTTGGAGGATGTGCGGGTGCAGCTGGCTGAGAATGGGCTGGCATGACACCAGGTCTGGCCGGTGCCAAATGCCGGGTCAGCGTAGATTCCAGAACTGCTGGGCGTGCATGCCGGGACTGTCCCCGATGTGAGCGACCTCTCGAAAGGTCACGACGGCCCAAAGCAAGACCCTTCCGTTGTTGAACTAAAACACAATCATCTTTCTTGGAAGCCATTGCCGCACGGGTGGAGGCCAATGGTGTTTGCATTTGTTGAGTTTTGCTTACTTGTATTTGTTGTGTATTGTGGGCCGAGCAATCTTTGTGTCCAGCTTTACCACAAGTTTTGCAATAAAATGAAATACCTTCATAAAAAATGCACTACATAAAGACCCCATCAACTCCACGAATCTGAACAGAAGTGATAAGTTTATTTAGGTGATTGACTTCAACACAAATGCGTGCGAATTCAGTTTTTTCCCGTTGGCGGTGGTCGCATCCAAGCAAATTGGCTTGCCGATGGCAGCGGCAATACGAGTGAGATTCACATTACTCCATAAATCAAGAGGCAAACTTTGCAATCACACCTAAACCGACGTCGTCCATCCTAGGTTCATGCTTGGCGTAAAGCCCGGCCTGAACCTAAATGCTAACGAATATAATGGCAATTCCTTAAATCATTGGCCTTGTTGGTTGGCTGACTTTACAACGCTCTCTTAGATTATTTTTTGGAAGACTTTAACTACTCAGGCTCTAATTTCAATTGGTCAAATGGGAAAAAGTTTGCGAGGTTGGATAGGTTCTTCATTAATAACCTCTCAATAATTTCTCAGACCTTAAGAATTTCTCTCTCGATTTGATTGTGTCTGACCACAAACCCATTTTTATCAAGGCTTGGGATAAATCTCCTTCTACTTATTAGTCCTTAAGATTTCAACATTTTTGGTTCCGAAAAGAAGACGTCAAAGAGATTGTTTCTAATTCTCGGAGTGCCCCCTGCCTAGTTTATGACATTCTAAGATTGGTTTCCAAGTTAGAGAGGCTTAGAACTTCTCTGGCTTCTTGAAATTAAAAGGTGGGAAATATTTTCAACAATCTTGCTCATCATGAAAATGTGATTTTAAATATTGAAAACGCTTACAACTTGAACCACTCTTGTAGCATTTCTTTGAAGCGAAGGCTAACCTTATTAGAGCCCACAATGATGTGGAAAGTTTTTGGAAATGAAAGTGCAGTTTGAGATGGAAGTTGGAAGGGGAAATGATCACAAAGCTCTATCGTTCGTGGGTCAATAAGAGAAGGCACTTTAATAACATCAATGAGATTAAGGAGCCCTTTGGCATCTCTATTAGTAGCAATAAAGGAATTGTTGGCTCAGCTATCAATTTATTTTCTAATTTATATAGCTCTGATAGGGACGCTTGCCCCCTCTGAACCGTATGGCCACTGCCTCGTTAGTTGATTTAACTATGAACTCTATGCTGTGTGCCATAACTGAAGAGTAGGAGATTTGGGATATAGTGTTAAATCCCGTAGGGGTAACTTGGCTACTGGCCTTGGTGGCTTCTCATGTGAGTTCTTTAAATCTTGTTGGCACATTATCAAAGAGAACTACTGTAATGTTTTTTTGTGGCATTCCCATCCCCAAATATATTACTCACACCGTCATTACCCTCATTTTGAAGGAAAAGCATTGCAATTTGTTGAATAAGTTTAGAACGATTAGCCTTTACTCTACTTTTATTAAAATCATTTCTAAAATTGTGGCTAATAGGCTCAAATCCATTCTCTCTGTTCTCATTGAGCTAATCAATTGGCCTTTGTCCCGAATAGAAACATCAAGGACAACATTTTATCGATGCAATAATTGGTCCACATCTTACATAAAAAGCAAAGAGAGTATAACTTCATTATTAAACTTGATTTGGAAAAAGCCTATGACAAGGTGAGTTGGGACTTTCTCGCTCCTAGGCTTTGGTTTCAATGATAAGGTTATTCATAATATTAAAAATTTGGTGGAAAACATTTGGTTTTCTATAATGATCAATGGTTTTTCTGAAGGGTTCTTTAATATTAAGAGGTGTTTGAGACAAGGTGATCTCTTATTTCCTATACTTTTCGTGATTGCTTTGGATAATTGGTTTAAGAGGTTAAACAATTTATTTGAAGAGAATCTCTCTCTTAGATTCAACATCGATTGCAAATTCGTTGTTTCACATCTTGCTTATGCTAAAGATACCACAATTTTGTCAAATGGCTGCAAAACGTATATCATTAAAATCGTTAATTTAATTCAAGACTTGGAAAAGGCCATGAACTTAAATTTTAATGTTGCAAATCCTTATTTTTCTTAGGCAATAGATCTTCTCAACACTCTTCAAATGAGATTGCTAAAATTCTTGATTTCATAAAAGGTAAATTTTTTGTTACTCACCTTGGGATCCCTCTTTTTAAAGACCACAATATATATTCTTTCCACTTGAAGTTAATCGAAAAGATTACAAATAGGCTCAAGGATTGGGAACACGACTTTCTTTCTTCGGTGGGTAGACTCATTTTGATCAAGTATGTTCTTAACACGATTCATATCTCTTGGCTTGTTTTCTCATCCCCACAAAAGAAATCATAAGGCACATTAAAATCATCTTAAACAATCTGTGTGGGTTCATGAGGAAGGTTCTAAAATTTATTGGACCCTTACAATGAGGGTGGTTTGGGCATAAGAGATCTTGACGATTTGTATAGAGCTTTCTCCTTGAAGCTTTGTAGGCAATTCAGAAGTGCTAAGAGCATTTGAGGTCACATCCTCAATGTTAAGTATTTTGCCACTAAGCACCTTAATGATGTTTCTCATAAAATCACTGATTTTACTCTTTGGAAAAGAATTCTTGACTGAAGGGATTGTATGGAACCTCTTATCAACTGGGACTCGATTGATTCCACCTCATTGTTTTGGTATGATATTTGATCGCCTCTTGGTAGATTAAGTGAGCATATTCCGTCTCTTCTTCTATCCTCATGGTTACTGATGTCTTTAATGAGCTTAGTGGGTGGAATGTGCCAATCCTTTGTAATATTCTGTCGGGTCCAGTTGTTTCCAAATTTTTGGCTTTCCATTATATTATTTATGTTTATAAGATTGTTAATTCTGATGTTGGGTTAATGGGAAATTTATGTTGACCGAAGCTTGGCAGCTCTCTGAATGCATAAATCGCTTACTTTTAGGCACTAATTTTGGAACAAGTATATTCTGACCTACTTGAGCCTGTTTATGTGGAGATTTTTAATTAACTTTATTAGTGTTGATGAGGTGTTAATGAATAGAGGGTGTACCAATTAGCTTTTAAATGCATGTGTTGTAACAAGTTTTGAACCTTTGATCCATGTCTTTTGGTCTAATGCGTGTTGCCAAAAGTTTGGGACACTTCAAATTAAAGGATCCCATTTGGTCGAACTTGGATAAATTTCAATTTTAAAATGGTTGGAATTAAACAAATCACTCTCCTGAGAAAATTAATATTAGCATGCTAGTTGATGTATTATCGATTTGGGCCATTTGGTCTGCTGGAAATAAAGAGAAATACTTCAATATTATCATGAACCATTTGAGCATCAATGTGTTTGTTATTAGTGAAGTGCATATTATCTTAAAAGGTTTTCCTTTCAAGCATTTAAAGTGGAATAATGTTAATTTATCTATATTTAAGTCCATTTTTGGGGTGTCTCTTAAGCCTTTCAAATGAGGCCTAGCTGGTGGGGTTGCGTACAGATGGGTGTTGGGGTTTTTTTCTTATCAGATGAGGATTGTTATGTGGTCGGTCTTTATATATTCGTTGTTGGTCTGGATCCTTTTTGTGTAGTCTGGTGGTCGCTTATTGTTTGTATGGACTGGATGTATTTGTATGAGGTTATCTTTGCTGTGACTTGGTTGTGGGCTCTGTTCTCATTTGTGGATCTCAATGGTTTATTTTGTGTTGTGGATGATTTTTATGTGTTCTTTGGTTCCTTTGGTTGACATCGTTTGGATGTTTGTCTTTCTTGTGGTGTATGGCTTTTTATGAATTGTGTTTGTTGTGATTGACTTTAATAAACTTGTTTGGTTCTTATGGATGTGTTGTTGCTTCTGTTATTTCTTTTAGTGGTTTGGGATTAGTCCGTAACAACCCAAGTCGTTATTAGAACAATTAGAACTAAATCTGACTAGAAAATTAGGATCTCGGGTACTCAAAATTAAATCAAATCAAAAATATTGTTGGATAAAGTATATGTTTGTGATCGTAATGCACAAATTTAGGAGCAATCTGGATCACGAAAATTTTAAATTAATTTTTAAAGAATTAAAATTCAAAAAATTGGGAAAATTATAAATATGTTCAAATTCAGTAAATTTAGTGTCGTTGGATTAAGAATATTATAATAATGCTACACAAAAAGTTTCATCGAATTTGGAACTCCGGATTGACTATAATTATTTTTTGAAAATTTTATTTTCAAAAGTTAATATAAAGTAAAATATAGCTCCAAATTGAAATTTTTTTGGTACGGGTATGTTTGTTTTGTTGATATACACTTCCTTGTCGAGTTTCAATTATTTTGGAAATAATGGAAAAATGCACAAAATTTAAAAGAATAAAGTTTTTAATAAATTATTATTCATTTATTCAAAATAATTTGTTTGTCTATTCATCAAATATTTTACTATCCATCATATTAATGCACTATTCATCCAAAATATCTCACGTTATGCACTATTCATCCAAAATATCTCACATTAGGTTCCTAAAGAGTGTAGAGGAGAAACCAAAATTGTACATGTTAAAGAAGTTTAAGTAACTTAATAGTGAAGTAAACTGAGAGAAAATATTTTTTTTTTTTAAATACCCCTCACCCTCCCTCATTCTCCCCACTCTCCTCTTTTCTCCTCTCCCCCCTCAATTCCCCCCTCTTTCTTCCTCGACCACTACCGGTTCCTTCTGCCGACCTTCGGTAAAGCGTCATCAACTGTAAGTTAGTGTAAATAATGAGAAAGACATAAAAATTTTTCTATTATTTTCATTTTTTTCTTCTCTTTTTCTTTTATTAATGATAATAATATTAATATTAATGTTATTATTATTATTATTTTTCATTTCTATAATTTATATTTCTGCCATTTTAATTAAGCCATTTTCTTATTATTATTATTATTATTATTATTATTAGTATTATTATTTTCATTTTTGCAATTTATAATTCTGTCATTTTAATTCAATCATTTTCTTTTTCTTATTATTATTATTACTATTATTATTTTTTTTCTAAATTCTACAATTTTTATTTCAGCCATTTCAATTAACCATTTTCTTTCTTTCAATATATATATATATATTATATATTTTTACTATTATTATTATTATTATTATTTCTAACTTCGACAATTTTCTTTTCTGTCATTTCAATTCAATCATTTTCTTTCTTTCAATATATATATATTATTACTATTATTATTATTATTTCTAATTTCTGTAATTTTTATTTCAATCATTTCAATTCAGTCATATATATATATTGCTATTATTAGTATATATTATTATTATTATTACTATTATTATTATATATTATTATTATTATTATTACTATTATTAGTACTATTTCTATTTTTTACATTTTTTATTTGTCATTTCAATATAATCATTTTTTTCTTTCTATATATATATTATTTTTTAATTTTTGTAATTTTTATTACAGTCATTTCAATTGAGTCATTTTTTTCTTTCAATATATATACATATATTATTACTAGTATTAATAAAAAGTGATATTTTTATTAAAATAAAATGAAATGTATTATTCTTTTGATTTAATTGGTTTTTTTGCATCACTATTAAGCTTTGATTTATTTTGATATATTTATATGAGATTTTGTGCTCAAATATTTTAATAAATAATCAAAAATTAGTATTATGGGTTTGTTCAGGTTGATCTCAGGTCTGTACAGACAATATATTAGGCTAGGAAAGGCTAATATCTAGAGAAATAAGTAGACTACACATAGCCTTTGAGGGAGAATGTAGTTAGTTAGGAACCCACATCTCAGATAGTTAGATAGACGTATCTAACTCCTCAATTATTCTGTAATTTTGTCCAACATAATAAGTATTATATCTTACTGCATTTTTTTTTTCAGAATGAGCACATATCTTAAATATGTATATTCGCATTTATAATTCTAACAATTTTGTAAGCATATTTTACTTAAATATTGCATATTATTTTATTTGTGTATGCTTCTCCTACAGAATCATGCTACTTGATATTATCTGTAAATTTTGATGTCCTGCAAATCTTACTAAGACCTCCATGTCTAATTAAATATTTTCTTTATTTTTTCTTTTCTTTCTTGGTTTGCCTTGTAATATACATATATATATATATACATATATATATATATGTATATATATATATATTTATAGCAGATTAGGAGTAATCTCTGGATCAAGTCTTTGAGGAGGAGTTGATGCATGATGAAGCATCGTAAATACTTATTTTTCTTAAATTTTAAATTTTTTGCTTATGTGCTATAGATTTTGTAAAATAATTATTATATATGTTATGAATGTAATCTTTATTATTGTGATATTTCTGAATGTTGCAATGAATGTTGAAATGTGTATTTTATATGTCTCTAAATACACTGTTATACTGAGCCCCGATATGATTCTAGAAAGTGAGCGCCTAATGCATGATTAGCTATGAAAACCCATCGGCGGGTCGCCACATAGTCTGTCTTTGTTTTGGCTCCGGTTGTGGGGTTTTTCTCATATGGAAGAAGTTAGTGGGTCAGATTTGACTTGGTGTGCCGACATCTTAGGAGCCAATGTTTCCTCACATCATCCTTCGCGCATTGGCTCGTCTTATGGAAGTCTAGTGGGGATGTTTGATCAAGTTCTGCTGGCTGGGAGTTTTAACAAATGGATTCAAGTACTTCATTTTTGTTGAGCGGGCTCGATGTTATCATTCGGAATCCCTTCTTGTGGAGTTTTGCTTCTCTGTTAGTGTTTGTGCACGTGTTCATTGTTGGCTTTTTGTTTGTGGTTATTGTGTTTGTTTGTGTTGTGTTTTTTCTTTGGGAGATTACTCTTTAGGTGTATGCCTTTATCGATATTTTTCTTTGATTTTTCATTTGTAGGTGATTTTTTTGTATACTGTGGTCGTGTATTCGTTTTTTGGTATTAATACATTTTAGTTTTTGTTATATATATATATATTGGTTAATGGTGGTGGTTAGCACATGCATGTGCATGTGTCACATCAAGTAATATAGAATGAGTTAAGTATTTATATATACACTAAATTGCTTGTTTGAATTAAATATTAATTATCATGTAGCCCTTAAATCTTCAAATATTTTACTTAACAATTTTTTTTTTATAAAATTGTCATACTTAATAACGTGATATAATTGTGTATAAAAATAATTTAATTATTTAAATAAAATGTTTAAATAATATGCATAAATCTGACCCCACTTTTTGATCAAAATGTCAACCAAGTACTAAATTTATGTATCAAATTAGTTGATTAATATTGTATCCAACAATTAATAAAACTTTGATGCTAGTTATTAATATTTATTTAATCATTATTTAATTTAGTAATGATAATTTTTGCATTTTCTAATTAATCAATTATTTATAAATTGATAAATGTTATAAATTATAAAATTATATTTATTAGTTAATTATAAATATTTTGTTTATATTTTGCTTGTTATTATGGATTACTAAGTATTGCTTTATTTATATTATTAAACTAGCTTTAAGTTGGCATAAACTTGAATCAAATAGTTTTTGTTATTATATTAATTCATTATAACCGCAGCTTGATATTGAATCACAATTTTTGCATTGTGTGAATTATGTTTAACGAGTGATTATCATTCAAACATTTTTGATACCTATACACAAGGTTGACAAATTTGTTCAGAACTGAAAACTCGTTCAAATTTTGTGTTGAATAAGAATCAAGTTGAGTTATTTTGTTCAGTCATGAGTCAATCTTAATTCAAATATTTGAGTCGATTTCAAGTTTATTGACATGCTTAAATTGTGATTTGAATTGTCTAAAAATTCATAATTTATATATTTATTTTGCATGACTAAGCAAAATGAGTTAATGGTGTGGTTGGTTATATGTTTAGACTTGTAAGTAGGAGGCTTGAATCCCACTTTTGCTAATTTAAATGCACTTATTGTAGCATGTTTTATTTTTAATATCTAAAAAAAATATTTTATAAAAAAGTTATTTTTTTGTCCTACTTGAATCAAGGTCGACTTGATTCAAAGTTGAATCATTTCGTGTTAAGTCAACTTAACTCAAAAATAATTCTAGTTTGAGTGGACTCGAAGCAAATTTGAGTTTGTGTTTACTCAAACTCAATTTTTGAGCTCGATTCGAGTCTATCTCACTCAAACTTGACTCACTTTCAGCTTCACTTGTGCACATTGACTGCATTTTGGCCGAAAAAGTAATGTTTCTTACCTATGAACATAATTTTGACTATTTGGTTGGGCGAAAAGTGAAATTTAAGGGGGATTTATTTTACCATGTAACCTCACAAATCCCCAAAATGGCCTTAGTCTTTCTAACCAAATCGGAAAGAAAACTTTTACAGTATGTATCACACAATTTTTATAAAAAAATCATGTAACGAATTGCAAACTTTCTCATCCTTTGGCTACTTATCCATCACCCATGTAGAACATGCTTGGAGGGCTTAGATCAAGCTTCTTCAAGCTTGGCACAACCAAGCTTTTTCATTGCTTAGTCGACCATCGTCGTTGCTTGGCTGCCTATCTCCATTGCTTGTTGTCCGTTGTTGTTGCTTCCTCGGCCATTGTCTGCTCCTATTGTTGCTTGGTGACATGTTTGAACCCATATTTGGGACTAAGGGGTTAGCCTAGTTCTTTTCTCCATTACTTCATCGTTTTTCCTTTTGAATTTTTTTTCTCTTCTCAGCCAATTCCTTTTTTATTCGTCGCTTCATCATCTAAATACTGTCTATTCTTTTAAAACCCACACTTTAAGTCTCTTTCCCATTATACTACTTTTTCTATACCCTCACACTATAAGCCCTAAAACAATTTGCGAACACCCCCAATAATCTCATGAGAGGTTGATTGATCATTAATGAGATAATCAATGAATTAATGGTCTTATTGCATTTTGATGATTGCAACTCATACTAATGTCTTGCATTTTACATTAATACTTCATGTGATAATTTATTTCAGTTCATCTACAAAGTTTGAATCAAGCATAATCAAAGATTTCTTAGTTGATTGATTGTGCTCTTTCAAGCTGTTCAAGAAGAGCAATAACTGTGATTCATGCTTGAAGACTTTCGAAGTTTGGATACCATGTAGATCTTAAAAATCTTGGTTTACTTGGGTTTTGTTTCATAGATATTTTTTATGTCTGATCATAATCTTTAGATTAATTGGCCTAGACATTCAGAAACCTAAATATTGAGGGCTAATTTTAAATAAAATTTTTGGAATTTATTGTAAGCTTTGTAACTATATTCTTTGAAAATTCTAACATATGAAGATATTGTTCTACTATAGTTATATAAAGTCAGAATCTAGACCTAACTACTTTTCAAATTTGTTAACTAGCTTGTAATAACAATGTATATTCATATATATTACTCGTCATACTTTGCAAAATATTTTTTAAACTTGTAAAGTGTACGACCTTATAATACAATTGAAAAGTTCCTTATTACAATCAATATTTGTATAACTAGCCACTAAAAACTTCTGAACTCAACCTGCAATAGTGCTTTCAAAATTACAATTATTGTACTTTTGTATTTTCGGAACTCGAAAAACTTGAAGTTGAGTAAATTTAATAATTTCCCCTCATTTATTAAGAATTAAATATTTGCTTACCATTTTGTTCACAATGCTATTATTTTGTAGTGTTCTCCGAAGTTTTCAAACATGTTTTAATAAGCTTATGGATCCAGTTCTTAAAGGTTTACTTTAAGGTCGTGCACATTATTGTTTTCTCTTTCCAAGTTCGTGTGCTTACTTTGCAAGCTATGCAAGAGTTTGTGGTAGCTACGCCTGGCAAAGCTTCGAGATTGAAAGCATTGTAGCTATGCAAATTATCTTTGCTTGTTTTCATGTTAGCTCTACTTGGCAAAGCTTTGAGAAGAAAAGCAATGTATTAGTAGCGATACAAATTATCTTTGTTTTCTTTCACGCTTTTGAATTGTATTTGTAAAAGTTGAGCTTTATGGAACTTGCAATTTTTCTAAAATATTTAAAATACATAAATGCAACCTTTTGTATTGTAGTGCTAACTCTTGCGACAATCTAACCTTGCTCACTTAAAAAAAATTTAATAAATTGTAGCTAATTCTTCAATAATCGTAAACAAGGCAAAAGAATCTGTGTGAAAATTCTTTATGGGCATAAAGCTTTTTGTGTGATGGATAATGGCAATGCCTTAATGAAGTATAATTAAAATAAAGCTTGGTATATATAAAAGCTTTTGTAATAGTTTTTGAGCTACGAATTGCCATGTGAATTTCAAGGTAATTAAAAATGCAAATTTGATTTATAGTAATTAAAAATGCTATGTTAATATATCAATTTCATTCTATAGCTTATGTACGCATCTTTCACTTAAATAGTTAAGGAATTTTAACTATTTGTTATGTGCCTTGGGATACTTGTTACTTATAGCCCACAGAATCGTTGCCCCTAATTAATGAAGACTCTTCCACTGTAATATAATGAAATATTCTTTGATGAGATATTCATCTCTTGATTACCTGTAGCCTTTCAATTATAAGATATTTATATCATACTTTAATGAAAGTTTAATTTGAAAATCATTACACACATGAATGTTGTTGCATATCCTATCGACACTATTAGGAACTCCAAGCTGTCATGCTATTTTTATACTTGAGACATTTTTTGTTTTTCTTAAGAAACAATGTGTAGCTTTAATATTCTAGTGTATGCTTGATTTAGAATATTATCATGTGTTCTTTGCTTATATATCATTGATTTAAATATTTAATCGTAATTGCATTCCATTTATTTTATGATTAAATACAATTCTATAACTAAGCTTTTATCCTGTTTGAGCTAAAGGAACAATGGTCTTAAGTGTTCTCTCCTTCAATTCATTGTAAATTGTTATAAATTATAATTAGTCTTTCTGTAAGCCTAATAAATATTTCATTTACATTAGAAAAACTTGCCTATAGTGTTTCTAAAAATGCTTCATCAAAATGTGTGAAAGAAAACACAAATCTTCCACCAAAATGCCACTGTGCTTTATTTTATTAGTGCAATTAAGTTTTACAAAATACATGAAATTTTCTCCAAATTTGACAGGTAACTATCCAGAAGCGTTAAAATTCAATAAAAAAGTAGAGGAGGGTGTGCAAACCTCTAAGTGTCAAAAATGAACTCAAATGTGCATGCATCTACTTCCATTTGGTTACTTCCTGTCTCAAATTCGCACTCTCAGCTTTTAGGTTGAAAAACAGAGGCAAAAGTAGGGGATCCACTAAATCAAAAATACTTCCTTTCTTTTTTTTTTATTATTTAATTATTTATTTATAAATCCTTGAAGTTACAAAAAAGTTAAACTTCTACTCTATAAAAGCTTATGCCAAAATTTTGCATATCATGTTGTGCTAGAATAATCGTTACAAATTTTTAATCAAATAATTATAGTTAAATTGATTTAAAAATTATTTTATTCATAAGAAATAGTTTAATTGATTTAAAAATATGACTCGCAACCAAAAATTACTAAAATTAGATTATGAATATAAATTTCTATTGAAATTTATTTAACTGTTCATCATTATTTATTTTATATTATTTTATTGCATTTTTTTCTGGTCAACTAGCTCCAATATCTTGAAATTCTCATTCTGAGATTGTTTCTTTCATATGATAATTTGTTGTGGATTCTATGCTTGTAAAGATGATTTTATCTATTTCTTTATTGTTCTCTTGTGAGCAAAAAAAAGTGATGCTTTGCACACGCTGCATTGGAATAATGTCTATATATCTATCTTTAATTCTTTTTTTATCAGCAAAATATCAATTTTGTATCCTTTTTCATAATTTTAATATGATTGAAATCAATGCTTTTAAAATTTAATGGGCTTATGAATAAAGACATGGGTGGAATAGAAACTGCTTCGTTTTATATATGTCAGACACGTGAGGCTGACTATTTTCTTGATTTTTTTTTATTGTTTAGGTGATGTGCTAATGAGCTTATTTATGAACGAGTTATATGGCTTTCAGTTAGATACTCGACGATGGTATAATGCTCATCCATTTTTTACCAAGTTTGATTGTTCTTAATCTCTTAGGAACAGTGAAAGTTTAATTGAATGTGGGAGACGTTCTTGAATTTTTACAGATTATTATTGGTGGAATTGAATGTAATATGTAATTACCTTCTCATCTCTTTAAATTGCTAACACATCTATATCTTTCTTTGGCAAAGGATTGTGCAATAGAGTATTTCTCTATATAAAAGGAAAGCTGCGGAAGATAAGATTAAGATTCTTTATAGATAATATACATATTGTTGTCAAGTGTAATGATGCGTTGGGGTGAAGTGATCTTTAATGCCATTTTGTGAGTACTTTGCATTGCAAACAAAGCAACACTTTCTGTTTTATCTTTAGATTATCTAAAGAAATGAAATTTAAATGTTTTATAGACAATCTTTTCGAAATTGTTAGCTACAACATCTGTTATAATCTGTAGTTTTCATTTACAAAATTTCTAAGATTTTCCTGTTATTACATATGTATATGATGTTTTTGTATAGAACTTTGTTTATTTTTTGTATATGAATTTTCTATAATTTGTTTTAGAATGGGCTCATCGTGTGATTTCACGACTTGTTTATCTTTTTTAATGATGATCCGGGACCAACTTATGCGCTTACTGAATTTAAGAAGTTAATGATGGTAGCATATTAATTACAATTATTTCAAGATTGTACTTGAATAATTTGTTATATTGAGGTTCATGTCTTTAATGTACTGTAGTTTGCATGGATATGTTCAAAGATTTTTATTTTTATTTTTTGGAGCAACGAGTGATCTAGCTTTCATCATCATATTGAGAGATGTTGAGGAATTTTGGAATGTGCACTCAAATCTTGGAACTTCCTGTTATAATTTTGTTTTATTCATAAAACGAAAGCAAATTACTGAGATCAAATTCAGCATATATTTAGCTGTCTTTATTAATTACTGACATGTAAGGATCTATTTCAAAATTAGAACATTTTCTTACATTATATGTTGAATAGATGCATAATAATTTGAAAAGTATGGAGATTTCTAATAATTGGAGTGAGCCATGATCTGTGCCTATCATCCTATATCACAAATTTGAAAAGATTCATTTTGGTATTAGTCCATTTTACTTGGAAGATGAGACGAAGTGATCTCAATGCTAGTAAAGAAGAAAGATACACACACACATATATATATATATTTATATGCATATGTACATGCACAAACGCTCTCATGCCTAGATATGCACTGCATTTGTCTCCATGCAATGTAGAAATAAATAAAGTAAAAAAAGAAATTAGAAAATTAATGAGCAAATATCAATCTTCATTCTCTTTAAATTCAGTTGGGTGGGAATTTTCAGATCCCACATTGTGTGGAAGAAAAGGCTTGCAGTAGAATAATGTTTTATTTCAAAGCTTTTTTAGCATAGTCAGGAAACCGGACATAAAAATGTACAATTGTGTGACGTCATTCTTATTTTTCACTGGAAATTTGCTTTTAGCTGCCTTTTTATTAGAATCAAATCTAATTTCCGTAGATTTGGTTGTTATTTTCAAGTTAGTGTTGGTATGTATACTCAATTCAAACTTCTCAACAACGTTATTTTATATATTGTGCTTCTCAACAATTTCAGTATTTTTGGTTGATTTTTGTGCTGTTTAGGTGTTTTTACTAATTTTGGCTTCATCTTATGGAGCACAATTTGCTCCCTGAATGGAAATCACGTCATAAGCAGAAAGTTTTTTATTTGGTGGTAGTCTTTTGAATATATTAAAAATTAAAGCAGTATGTAAGCAGTTGATACTTTCCATGGTGTGCATATGCCTTTTAGGTATCCTTTGGAGCTGCGAAAAGTTAAGTCCTCAAAAGATAAGGTACACTGGTGTGATTATTAATTTAAGATCTTTTTGTGTAAATTTGTCATTCTAGCTGTCTTGGTTAATTGCACATTTCATCTTATTTTTTGAATGTTTGGAAATATGATGCATATCTATTACCTGAGGACAAGGACAATGTGAATCTATCAAGCAATACTAAGTAGTTGGGATAAGTATATTTGCAATGATGATGCTTGTGTAGTTTTACTATATATATATATTTATATATTTATATATATATATAGAGAGAGAGAGAGAAAATTATCAAAATGGTCCCTTGACTTGCAAATTGCTCAATTTAGTCATAGATTCTTGCAAATAATTTCTTTGGTCCCCTAACCTTGCGTTAAGTTTTTTACTTGGTCCTATATCGTTAATCTGGATTAAATTGTTAAATATGAATGGTAATTTTGTCTTTTTGTGATTTGGCAAGTAAAATTCCACAAATGATTAGAGTAATTTTCTAATTTTAGTTAAAACCATATTATTTTTTATATCCAAAACTAATATTATGATGATCATATTACAATATGGATGGAAACCGTTACATATGAGATACTGCTTATTATTCTCCTTCTTCATCTCTTAATTTTTTTATCATAATTGGTGTTTGGTTGTGTTGGAATTTTTAATAGTAAAGTACAAAAATTGAGTGTGAAGTATGTAAATAATTAAACTTTAAGATGCATTTATGTGCAAGGTGTTGGAAGGCAGTGGCTTCCCCTCGCCTTTGTGTCAAGCTTCCGTTTCATGATGTATATCTAGAACTTCAAAAGCTTGCTCAAGTACCACATTGAGGTGTGAGAAAGATCTTCATTGATTTGATAACTAACATGGGTTCTGCTCTTAGGACCATTAGGGTTTTGAGAATCAGACTCGTGTACGAGCTGGTGCAGAGCATCCCTTCAATTTTTGACCAGCTTCTAGCCCTCCTAACTGTGCACACCTTCCTCGTGTGGGAACAAGTTTTACATGTTTCGCCGCATCGCGTGCTACGAATACAAAGACGGCTTTTGATCGAGAGCCTAGTGAAATTTTTGAAAAGGGAGGCTTGGGAGCTCGTACTGGAGATGAGCTCGTCGAACTTAGCCGACCTTCCCGAGCTCTACGTTCCCTCCTCTCACACATTAAACCACCTACCTTTCAGCATCTATCTTTGGAGAAAAATTTAAAAGCTGCCTTTGGATATAAAAAATCGTCAAGCGACGCCTTTTTCCCTTTATTTCGGAACATAAATGACGGGATTGAATGGAAAAATAACGCAAGGACAAAAAAAAAGACTTAAAATAAAAGTCAAGGGACCAAAACAATTATTTGCAAGAATCAATGATTAAATTGAACAATTTGCAAAAGTTAAAGGACAATTTTGATAATTTTCTCACTTTAAAAAATTTATTGATGCTTGGTTTTACAAGATGCAAATTGCATCATTTAAGCCTTTGCCTGCACATGACCAATGAGCACCAATGAGCTTGTAATGTTTATCATTGTGTGTGCATGTATATATATATATACCCCATGACTTAGGATAATAAATCATGAGCTTCAATCACTGAGCTACAATACTATTCACTTGCGTGTGTATGTATATATATATATATATGTATATATATATATATATATATATATATGTGTGTGTGTATCTAGTCTGCTGGTAAAATATTATCATTGTTCCAGTGGTTGGGGTTAATGGTTTGGTCCTGTAGTGTTGTGGGCTTTTGGCTGATGGACGATGTTTTAATGCTTCTATTTGGTTTGTTGTTGCTATCTTGCATGCTTTTATTTTTGTTGGTGATGAGTTATCTTGATAGGTTTCTCGAATTTGAAAGTTAGGGTTTGGCATTGAATTGAAGATCTCATGGAAGGCGGATGCAAAGGGGTAGCCTCTACCTTATGGAAGGAGTTTGTCAAGGGAGGTTGGCTTCAGGACTGTTTATGCTTATCCGGTCTCCTTGTATTGTTGGAAGTCATTTGGGATTCTTGTATGTTAGGCCTTCTGATATTAGCATGTGTTTTATTTTGTTTGTTTTTATTTTGGATCAAAAATTGCATTTTAGGATATATCCTGGACAATTTCTATTTGGATTGTCTAGATTCATTTTAAAAAAAAAATTCTTTCATATTTCTAGGCTATTTTTGTACTCTTGCAACACCTCTATATCTTTTATGTTTTACTAATATAAATTCCTGTTTTGTTTTATATATATATAGTAGTGTATGGAAAACGTGTTCAGTTTCCCGCATGATCTCAAAGAATGATGATTTAGAGTTAACGCGCGGCTTTGTCACCTCCCTTGGGTATGCGCCAACTGGGTGATGGGCGACACTATCACCGCTAGGGACCTGGCCCATTGTTGCTAGAGTGGGGATCTCTCAACTTGCCACTAGATCTACTGTTGGATCTCTCTTCTCTTCGTCGTGTTCCTGTCTTCTCTCCACGAAATCATAGAGATACATCGTATGTAGGTCTTACCAAACCTTCATGTAAAACCTTCTTCCTTTTCATCCTCCGCTCCCATTTCCTATATTGATGCGCTGATTAACTCTGCTCTTCCTATTGGTATCAAACTGATCTCAATGTTGAGAGGCAAACTAACGCTTATCTTATCTAAGGAAGCAGTGAAGATGTTAGCTAAGTTGTTTGAATTCACATTAGTAGCAAAATTTTATAATGACAAGCCTTCTTTGCTAGAAATTTGGAAATTTCTTAATGATTTGGGGCTGATGGCTTCCTATGTGGCATTGGGTTGATTGATCATCGTCATATCCTTGTAATATTATTGAGCAGGATTACACAAGACTCTTTTCGAGGGGTCATATTTCGTCCTTAATTTTCATATGAAAATCTTAAAATGGACCGCTACTTTTGATCCAAGATGTGAAACACCTATTGTCCGTTGTTTGGATAAACTTTCCTTTACTCAAGACGCATTGATCAATCATGTTATTCTTTTCTCCTTGGGATCATACTTTGACAAGTTTCTCTAGGTAGAATTTGCAAATCTACTCAGACCTTTTGTGACTAGGGTTCTTGTGGAAATAGATATAACCGAACAATTTGAGAATGTTATTTGGAGTGGAGATGAGTAATGGTTATTATCAATAAGTTAGCATTGAACCCTGCTCTCTTTTTGTATGAATTCCAATATCATTAGTCATGAATCTATCGGCTACTTTAAACTTTACTTAAACCAAGAAATAAAGCCAGCTCCAATAATGCTACAATCACCTCAAGTGGCTTTCCTAGTAAACATGTATGTTTTTAGTCAAAATGCCAAGGCCCGGTCTTGATCGTCTCCCAGCCGAGAAGTGAGGGGCTACCTATCGAGTATTTAGAGGATGATGTTGATGGGATTATTGTTGCTATTTCAGAGAATGAGTCTCTGGTGGATGCAAGTCTTGAAGAAAATCATCGTGTAATGGCTATTGTTGCGATCAAATCAAATGATGATGAGAGTGGCATGGATGCTGATCTCCCACAGGTGAACGAGATTGCTGAGTTTGATGTTTCAGCAGGTGAATGCTCTAATATATGTTGCACAAGATGTTTTAGCTTCTGGTTTAATTGATGTTCTTGAGGAATGTATTATGAGTAGGGATGGCGTTGGGGTTGCTCACCCATCAGAATGGGTGAGTCGGAGGTTGACCAACAGGACCCTGCACTATTGTGTGGGAAGATGAGACAATGATGGTGTATGATCACTTTTAATCAGATCACCTTAAAATTAAGCTTAATGTTATTCAAGATATCCTAAAGATGCGAGCCAAATTGGATTCAAAACATTCGTGGGCTGATGAATGGCTCAATTAAATAGATTTGTAGTTGATGGAGGTAACAACAAATATTCTTCAAATTATGGTTATTGAAATCACAAATATTTGAGGGAGTGAGCCTCCTTTCGCTGAGGAGTTTACGTCATTGTCTAAAGTGGGGGCAAATGACTCGAATGAGGTGTCTGGCTCAGAAGAGGAGGGAGGTTCACCCTTAATTTTAAGGCGATATGAAGAGAAGTGATCCTACACCCCCAATGTATCATTTTCCCAAGCAATAGTGCGAGGGCCAGCTTTTTTTCTCACCCATCCTTCACGCCAGGATCAAGGACGAGTATGATGAATTATCAATCTCCTTCCCTTTCAAAATGTGGTCAGCATCGGTCTCCATGCCAAAAAGGAAACTGACGGCAGCAGAAGCATTGTCATTGACCCTCATAGCTGAATGAACAATATCCTCTGAACATTGTGATCTTAGCAAGCAGGAGTCCTCCGCTATTAGTCCGAATGAAACCACAACTTTCATAACATTACCAACATTAATATTAGCATCAATAAGACTTTCCAGACTGACTTTCTCCATAATCGAATTTTCTACCATGATGGCAGTAACTGCAGCAATGCCTTCCATAACCACGACATAATCCAAATCGAGCTCCATCATCGGAAATGATGATTCAACAACCAAGCCATCCCTTGCAACCTCATTCGCACGGCCATCCAACTCTAAGGCCGACGATGGAATGAAAGAGGCAACAATAACAGCAGCTTCGTACGATAGTTTCCCTCCGTCGGCTTTGTTGAGGAAATTTATTTCCTATTGGGCACATACACAAGCTGATATTTATTTGTGTTTAGAGGCAGAATACTCCATCTGCAAAAGCTTCTCTTTAAACTGAGGATGGAATTTGAAATAATGCGTTGATTCATGTCCAATAATGTGGCAATGGCTGCCATATAATGAGATGTTTTCAAAGATGCAATCTTGGAGGTATCCATCCTCTTCATCTCCAACCCATATTTCAGTTTCATATTTTTCAGCAAGGTCTATTTCAACCAAAACACATGCCACCAAAGGACAAGTAAGATTGGCAGTTGCATAATCCACTTTAATGTCTTGCCAAAGTAGGAACCCAAGGAAAACAATATTGAATGCGCAACTAAGTAAACCTTAAACAACAGAGAGTTAATCCCATAGGAACAATCGGAGGCTCACCCCTTGTGTCGAAGGATGTGGTCCATTTCAACACTTCATGAGGCAATTTTCAATGAAATAGGAGCCTTTAGCAAACATTCTAGTATAGTCAAATTTGTTTGATAACTATATAAAGATATGACAATAATCTATTAAACCGCATTGTAATCACTTGAAAGCCCCAAGATATGGAGAAAAGTTTTAATGATAGCCATCAGAGGCCCCATACATAAATTTTCCGACTAGGGCAAACTTAAATGGCTTAACAAGACTTTGCAGTTCATCTTTAAAGAGAAAGAGGGCTGGCTTACCTCGAAGAAATGCAATAGGTTTTATCCCAACCAGCTCTCGTCAACGATGATGCTTTTACTCGAGGAAGGATTTAGTTGCCGACAAGCCACCGTTACACTTGAGGTGTAGGTTGGGGAGGTTATTCAAACCGATAGCTCCCTGCACCGACCTCTAGACGGAAGCCGATGAAACCCTAATAGGAGCATAAGAAACCCCAACCGAGACAGGTCGAAACTCAGCAAGATTGGTGAAGACCATAACCCGTGGCCGCCTATGGCAAGGCCGTTAGAAGGATTGAATCGACCCCCACAACTATGGTCGAGCCAGCCTGTAACTAGCAACGACAAAGCTACAGAGCTTGCAAACACTGACCAGCCACCAGTACGATACCGCCAGTTCAATGCCGGTGAACGAAGAGAAAGGCGGTGACACTGCCCGCCTGGGAACCTTAGATTGCCATGATGATCGCAAGCGGAGAGGTTGCGCAGTCCCTCACACACACACACACACACACACACACATATATATATATATAGAGAGAGAGAGAGAAACTGAACAAGAGGTTAAACCTGATGTTGTACGATTCCGATGCGCAAGCGGCGAAGCGGAAAACCTAGCTTCGTCGACTACGCTTTCGCTATTCTGCATCTTTTGAGCATCGATGATGGCTCGTGATGGCTTCCATAAAAGATGGTCGTAACCTAAGTGTGTGTCTGTGTATATATATATACACATATAGAACCATCAGTACATCATCAACCGGGATTAAACTTCACGGTATCCTCAACTAGGAGGTCTAAAAGCCTCATAGGGAGCATATCTCCCATAACAAAAGAAAAAGCATCTTGACGGGCTAACATAGCACAAAAGTCGGCCGCCCGATTCGTATCATGCGATCGGTGTACAAAAATAACATGAGGAAGATCCAACAAGAAAGCGAGGTGATCAGTGTGTCTCTCTCCTCCTCGTGAACGGAGAGTCCTCTCCCAGTGACATCGGAGCCTCCGGATTGCTCCATAGCAGTCGCCCTCAATGATGACTCCCTCAGTATCAGCATCTCTGGTTATGAGGGCCTGTCGCAGTAGGGTTGGAGGTGCTCGTGCGGGCGAATTGGCCCGGTCTGAGGTGGGGCTTGGGCTGGGTTCCTACGGGTGGACCGTGGAGGTGGGCCCATTGAATGGGCTAGCCGAGAGAAGGTCGCGCGGCGGCAGGAGTTTTGGCTCAAGGAAGGCCGACCCCGTGAAGGTTCGCGACTCGGAATATTCAGGCGTTTCCGTCGTTGAACCGTAATCCAATCGGTGCTTGGGGATTGCGGCGTAGCGAGCATGGTGGCGGTTGTGGGCGGAGTGCTTATGGGGTTAAAATGCGGGCAAATATCTTCTTTATGGCCAACTTGCGAACAAGATTTGCACACAACTGAGATACCTTCATAGGTAACCCTTTGCTCAAAGACTCCATTTGCATCATTGATCTTGAATAGAGGAATGAGAGGTTTGGAGAGGTTCACCTTTACACATATGCTAGCATACTCGAGGTTCTCCTTTACACATATGCGAACATACTCGCATCGTTCAAAGTTGAAGGTTGGCCCATCGGTAGAGAGAAACTTTCCAAGTTGCGAAGCAATTCGAGTTAGGTGGATTGGCCCCCCAAAAGCTAATGGGCAAATCATGAAGTCGAATCCATCGAGGAGTTGAGAAACCCACCTTTATGGAATGAGTGAAATTTTGGATCCACTTGGCCAATCCCAAAGCTTGACCACCCACAAACCAAGGTCCGTTGGTAAGGACTTGGCTAACCGTCTCAGCTCCATCGAATTTCACAAGTAGGCAATCGGGTTTGAGGTGGGTTGAGAAGCCTCCAAATTTCTTCCAACGTATGCGGAGTTCATTTTTAAGGACCGGAAATGGGATGCCGCGACCAAATAAGCGGACAATCAAAGTGCCTTTGAACTTGTCGCTCACTAATCGTTGATCCTCTCCGTCTGTAACACAACTACCTTTTAGACATGTAAATGACTCAAGATTACTGACATCTGGGCAATCAAAAAAAATTTGCTACACCCGTGCTATGTTTTTGAAAACCTGAGACCTATTTGAGGCATTTCCTCGAGCAGCTGGTGGGCAGTTTTTGGGCAAAATAGCGGTTCGTGATGGCTTCTGTGCTGGGCATATGCACCTCGCTGGAGTTGTTGCATCGTCCCCTCCTTGATTCAGGGGGAAGGCTGATGGTTCAATGTCAGTGGAGTCGCACAAAGATTAAGTGGCTCTACCAAATCTTCACGTCAAATCTTCTCCTCCTTCAGCCCCCAAGTCATTCCTTAATTCGTTGACATCCAATTCAAAACCTGCTGGTCCTATTGGTATCAAACATATTTCGGTGCTAAAAGGTAAACCCACACTTATCCATATGGAGGATGAGGTGGAGATTCTTGCTAAGTCGTTTAAGTTCTCTTGGTTAAAATTTTTTTAAAGGGAAACCTCTTTGTTGTCCATCCAAAAATTTTTTAGTGACTTAGGGTTGTTGGCTCCCGACAACATTGTATTTATTGATTTTCATCTTATCCTCTCATCAAACCATCGATTGAGGAGGATTATATAAGGCTCCTGTTTTATTTTGAATTTTCACATGAAGTTCTTCAAATGAATGCCTTCATTTGAACCCAAGAATGAACCTTTTATTGCTTCCATCTGGATATTTTATCCATTACTCAAGGTGCATTTGAAAAAGAATGCCATTGTTTTCTCTCTGTGCTCGTACTTTGAAAAACCTCTCAAAATGGATTTTGAAACTGCAAATTTGCTTAGGCTGTTCGTTGCCTGGGTTCTTGTAGAAATTGATCTAACCAAGCATTTTAAAAACAAAATTTGGATTGGAGGAGAAACGAATGGTTACCTACAATAAGTTTCAATAACTTCCCTTTATTACTGCACATGTCTTGTAATACCATTGGGCATGATTCTTCAAGTTGTTTTAAACTTCACCCCACCTTAAAACTAGTAATAAATACAATATGGGTGTTCCTATTCACAAAGTTCCATCTAGGAAATGCATGGTTTATGTCTCGAAATAGCCATCAATATTGGCTACTTTGGGAGATCACGTTTCTTTAGAAAAGGATCCTTGGATGACTACTTTTGTTGACAAAAATTTGGAAGTTCAGACTACTGCATTGTTGGGGGCCAAACCAGCCAAGGATGGTCGTACTACTATTGGCTGTGACCAGCCTACTGAGTCCAACATTTGGGAACCACTTGGGAGGATCTGATGTTCCACCTTTGGAGGTGGTTTGTAATGGCTGACTTGGTTGCTTTGTTGTAAGATTCTTTTAATGATGAAGGGAAGCTTGCGGGGTACGCGGCCTTCTCCTCATGAAGTCTTCGAAGGAAGAACCTGAAATCTTGAGGAGGGTAGAGGGGATCGTTGATGTGAATGATGCATATTTGTTAGTCATTCCTTCAGAAGAGTTCCAACTATATATTGATGAAATTTCGATTGTTTGCGAAGAAGAGGCATGAAAAATGAAATTTCGATTGTTGTGCGAATGCGCGCGAGCAAGTGTCTTAGTGTGGGCGTGCACATTGCTTGAAATTTAACTTTAAATTTTAAATAATATTGAAATGTCGGTGGAAGTTAATAGATGATATCAACACATTTAAACATGATTTTATTCATTAAGTAATTTAATTAACACAAGTAATATTTTGATCTTAAATTCTTCTACCAAAAAATCATGAGCTGGCAATGGCTTAAACGATACATTTTGTACCTTGTAAAGCCAAAAGCATCAATATATTTTTGTTGAATAACTAAATTATAGCTATCTTTATAGCATGGGATTAGCAGAATTTTTTTAGTAAAATCCTAAAAGACAAATTATCCTTCATATTTAATAGTTTCTATTTAGATTGATGACACAATACCAAAAAAATACTTGCTCAAAGTTAGGGGACCAAAAAAATTATTTCCAAGAGTTAATGATTAAAATAAACAATTTACAGGAGTCATATGTTATTTTGATAATTTTCTCTATACATATAAAATTAAATTTTGGGCTTTTCTTAAGAATTTTGAATTTGGACTTGTTTATTGAGCATGATCAGATTTTTGGGATTTAGTGCTTTTCATTCGGCTCAATGAATTAAGGATGCATACATATTACAGTGAAATGAATGTATGATAATAATTAATCAAGTGCTACAGCGAAATTGATTTTCTCTGCTTAAACGAAAAACATAATGTAACTTTTTTTTCATTAGCAAGTAAAACTCTGCAGCTATTTTGGAATGATGCTATTTTTAACCTTGTTTAACTGTTGTTTAATAGAAATGTAACTTTTTTTTTTTTGGAGCTAAATCCAACCAATGATTTTCATATTCATGACTATGAAATCGTGTAAAACTCTCTAGTTTGTCATCGTGCAGATGTGTATCATTCTGTTAGACTATAAGCATCTTGTATCCTTGAAATGCTAGGGCACAATGATTTGTTTTTTTTGTCCTTCTCAAAAACTCTTGATCTGACATCACTTTTTGCAACGTCTTAAAGGGTGGCAAAAAAATTGAATGCTCAAAAGGGATAGCATCTTCTAGTAGAAACTATGAACATAATTCACAGTCTAGTATTTTATATGACGAGGATGAAAATATGGAAGGCTTTGAAGGAGCTGATTTGCAATCTGGAATTGAGGAACTTTCTCATCAAATGAATAAGAATTTTTGCCTAAGTGCTACCGCATCAAGCAAGATATGTGATGCTAAAGTACAAGGGTTAGTTTGTACTACTGATATGCAATCCGTTTCTTCATTAGAGGTGACTTGTTATACACACCATATGAAATTCTATAAAATTTTAATTTGTTTACTAATAACAGATTGTTTGTAATTGTAGGTAGTTAGGCCTTGTGGACGCATTAATTCCTGTATGGCTTCTGGAAGGGATACTCTGTACCTGTATGGAGGGATGATGGAGATCAAAGATAGAGAAATCACCCTTGATGACTTACATTCACTTAATCTCAGTAAATTAGATGAGTGGAAGTGCATAATACCGGTATGTAGATTTTTATTTTTATTTTTATGGTAATTTGGTACTTCGCTCTTTCACTTTCCTTTTTGGTATTTTCATCATTTTTTTTCAAATTCATTATATATCTCTTCTATTCGTTGTTGTTGGGGCAAACAATGATGAGATGGTGATGAATTAAGAAACAGTAGTTTGCTTCTGTTTTGTATTTGAAAAAGCCCTATGATGTTAGATGTGCCTGTCATATGTGCTAGGTGAGTGGGAACAAATGTGCATGCCTATTATCTCTCACAGAAGCTAGAATTAGTTCTTGATTTGTTTACCCCAGCAAGACAAAATATTTTGTCTTTAAGTTTTTTTTTTCTCATTTCTTATAGTTTTAAACCCCATAATGATGAAAATTCTTTTTGGTGAGAAAGACAACAATCTATGGTACTTCCTGCGGCTGGTATTATTCTTCTTAGGTAATTTTCTTGGTGTCTTCCTTTTATTCGTACCACATTTCATAACAAAAAGGCTTAATCAATCCCATTATTGTTTTTGTGAGACTTTAGTATGATAAATGAGCCACATGTCAATATACTTTTAAACCTGGCTGCGTCATTGTATTCTGTGTTTTAATGGTTATGTTATATAAAACCAAGTTTATGTAAATGTTGTGAGTTGTGACACTGAAGCATATTAAAATTAACTTGAGCTACATTGGATTGCATTAGGCTTCTGAATCTGAATGGATAGAAATTTCTGATGACGAGGGCAAAGAAAATTCTGAAGATGAAGAAAGCAATAGTGGAAGTGATTCTGATGAGACAGATGATGATGATGAAGATGAAGATATGGAGGTTAGACTGTGTCAATGATGCCTCTTTGCTTGAATTTATATTGGTATTTGCATCTTTTCAGACACACACATGACAATGATGTCTCTAAGCTTGTCTATATGTTGGCAATTGCACTTCCTTTTTCATTAATTTTTTCTTGGTTATCTTTGTGCCTTTAGCTTGTTTAATGCATGTAGTTTCATCCATTTGCTAATCTTTTTTTTTCTTACATGCATGTGAAAAGTTCATAGATTTGGGAAATGCTGTCTCTCTTATAAAGGGTGAGAAAAAGAATATTCGCAGAAAAGAGAAACGTGCTAGGATCGAGCAGATTAGAATCAGCCTTGGTCTTGCTGATTCACAAAGGACTCCGATGGTATTTTCCTCACTCGATGTATTCTTTTATGTACTACTCATGCTTTGGTATTTTTTACGCCTCATAAATTTGAGTGATATGCCTTTCATGCATCAAAACATATTTTTAAAGCAGCACAAAATTTTCTTGCTCATATTATTTCAAATAAAAAAATCCAAAATAGCATGTTGAATCTACAGCTTAATGAGCGCTACCTTTAGCCGAGGATTTTCATAAATAGTGGACGCTAAATGTCCATCTAACTCTATTGCAACTCATCATACTTATTAATAACATTATAATGTAAGGTTTCATAGAACAGTCTCACTTAACCCATGGTACAAGAATATCCTTATTCAAGTGAAGTACAAAATATTAAAAAAAAACTTATTGTTTATTATGGTGGCATAATAATTAAATACTAAAGCATGAGCAATCAATACCATGTGATTTGAAATTATGCTTGCTTTTGGTATATATAATTGTAAGTTACATATTTTAAAAGTCAACACGTTGATGATTTGTTGCCATCAATACTTTTATTATTAGCCTAAAGTCTTGCCTCCATTGTTAGCACTATGTTTATCTATATATCATAATTGTGACTATCTGTTTCGTCCTCTTATTTCATGTTGTTCTTTGTGTTCATTTTTAAGGTTAGGGTTGGTTTGAACTAAGTTCAAGCGAACCAAATTAAACTTGAGCCGATTGTCTAGGTTGTTTCTTGCGTTGCCAGAGACTACAGTTCCGCATAATTTTATTGAGCTTGTTGCTCATAATATGATTTTTATTTTAACTTTCGTATTGATTTGAATTATAATACAACAACACCAAGTTTTAATCCCATTAGATCTTTTGCATGAATTATTTATTTCCATTATCAAATTGAAATCCCTCCCTAAACTTCAAATATAGAAGATTTTATCTAATGATTTTTTCCCATACCTTTTTTGGTTTTTCTTCTTACTCTTTTAAAATCGGTAGAAATCACATACTCAAATATTTCTAGTATGGGGCATTGAATAATATAAGATTGATATGTCCTAACCATTTAAAGATGACATTCTCTAATCTTGTTGGCTATTATTGACACTCCAACCTTGCAACGGATGAACTTGTTTATTATTTTATTCTTGCAATTATTCTTACTCATCTGCTATAGCATTCCATCTCTATAATACTTATTTTATTAATTTTTTCTTTATTGGCCAACATGCAATCCCAAATAGCATAACCAATCATATAGTTGTTCTATAAAACTTTTCTTTAATTTTGAGTGGAGATTTCTAATAAAACAACACTCTAGAAGAACTCCATTCTTTCCAACCAGCTTTGGTCCCTCTCTATTTCACCGTTGTTCAAAAAAAAAGGAGTTGTTTGGAGGAATGCGCTGCAGCGTGCCGCAGCGGATTTTGGCGCTACAGTGCGCCGCAGCGGTAGGCAACCCGAGAGGCAGCGCGCCGCAGCGGCAGGCAATCTGAGACCCAAGCGCTACGGCGCGACGTAGCGCCTGGCAGATTTCTGCTCTGGTTCAGGTTACGCCCTAAGTAATTTTGAGGGCAGTTTGAACATTTTAGGGTTCAAAAATGAGCTGGGTACTTAAGGAAACGTGTTAAAGGAGTTTCCTATGCCTCCATTCTCAGTTTTGTGAAGTTTTTGGCTGTTGACAGTTTTTGGGGTGTGGTGGCTGCTCCATTGCAAAAATGATAAACCTCCTTGAGGTTTTATTTTGTAAGGGTTTTGTAAACCCTAAAACTCATTGTAATCCTTTATCTATAGTGAAAACCTTTGCTCTCCTTCCAAGGAAGTAGGAGTTAGCACCGAACCATATAAATTCTTTGTTGGGCTGTGTTTGCATGCGATTATTTCTTACTTAGTTTTTCTCAGTATCTCAAGTATTGTTCCGCATTGATTTGTAACCCTAAGAGATCCCAACAAGTGGTATCAGAGAGGTTGCTTTTTTGTTCTTGAGGGCTAGGGTTTTGCTTGAGCAGCTTATTATATTATATTTGTGTTTCTAAAGCAAGGAGAAAGGCATGGCAGAAATAGGAGAAGAGATTGTTGGAACTTCGTCGTCATCGGTGGTGGAGAGATCTCTCCACCAAGTTGTGACACATCTGGCGAAAATAGATGTTTTCAAATTTGATGGAAAGAACAACTTTGGTATGTGGCGGTATGAGGTGACAAACGCACTATGCGCCCCAAATCTAGAAGATGTTTTTGACGGCATCAAAAAACCGGTAGAAATTTCAGAGAGGGATTGGTTCAAGATGAACCGCAATGCATGCGGCTTGATCCGGAATTGTTTGACTTAGGAGATTAAATATGAAGTTATGATGGAGATGTCGACATGAAATTGTGGAAATTCATAGAAGCCAAGTATCTGACGAAGAGCGTGGAGAATCGACTTCATATGAAAAGGCGGTTCTACAGGTTTCAGATGAGAAGGGAATCTCTATAGATGATCACCTAAATGAGTTCACAAAATTGTTGGCAGATTTGCTGAATTTGAATGAGACTGTGGAGGATGAAGATAAGGCCTTGTTATTGTTGAACTCATTGCCAGATGAGTATGAGCACTTCACCATAACTTTGATCCATGGGAAGGAGGTTTTGAAATATGAGGTGATGACAGCTCTAGTGAATTTGAGTTCAGAAGAAGGGATAAAGAGTCCACAAAATCAGATATGGTAGAGGCTCTTACACTCCAAAGAGGAAGACTAGAGAGAAAGAAGCAATGGCCAAAGAAGAATGCAAAAATCCAGAGGTTGAAGCATTGGATGCAATCAGTGCGCATTCTGTTTGGAAACAGAACAGTGGAAGAAGAACTACTTAAAGTTGAAAGACAAGCAGTGGGCGAGTGGATCTTCTGAGGCTAAGGCTAATGTGATCCAAAATGTGGTGGAGGGTTCAGATTCAGATGTGTCTCTTGTTATTATTTTTATGGGTCTAGTAGTTGACAGCTTTAATTAGATTATGGATATTGGCGCAACATACCACATATGCTCCCAGAAGGATTGGTTTTGGTCGTATAGAGAAACAGACAACGGTGCCGTCATAATGGGGAATAATGTCACATGTAGAATTGCAAGAGTTGGAAGTGTGCTGATTAGGACACATACAGGAACAGTCCAAGAACTAAAAGAAGTTAGATATGTACCAAAGATGGAGAAGAACTTAGTGTCTATTGGAGCCTTAGAAGCCAAGTGCTCTAAGGTGGTGATTGAGGTAAGGGTCCTGAAGATTAGTAATAGTGCTATGACTTATCTGAGAGGAGTCAAACAATAGAACCTTTACTACCTGCAAGGAAGCATAGTGATAGGTTCAGTAGCTATGGCTAAAGACTCTGAATGCCATGATATTGTGGCATATGAGGCTAGCACATGCAGGGGAACCTTCACTGAGGGCATTGAAGAGGGATAGACTCATTAAAGGTATAAATTCTTGCAAACTACAATTTTGTGAGCATTGTATTTTTGGCAAGAAAAAACACAAGTCCTTTAGTGTTGACCTCCACGACACCAAAGATATATTAGAATATATACGCACATATGTTTGGGGACCAACGAAGACTGCATCATTTGGTGGTCGAAAGTATTTTGTTCTTTTATAGATGATTACTCCAAATTTGTATGGGTGTACACTTTGAAGAGCAAAGCAAATGTACTGGAGGTTTTCATAAACTAGAAGAAGATGACAGAGAATCAAATGGGCAAGAAAATCAAGATGATCCGATCCGACTATGGCGGAGAGTTTACATCTGATTCTTTTATAAATGAATGTCAAGATTCAGGGATTGAGCGTCACTTCACAGTAAGAGAAACATCGTAACAGAATAAGGTAGCATAGCGAATGAACCATACCTTCGTGGAAAAGGTGTTGTATGTTGTCCAATGCTGGGTTGGAGAGAGTCTATTGGATGGAGGCCCTAGACTATGCATGCTACTTGGTGAACCGTCCGCCATCTGCAGCACTAGACAAGAAGACTCTAATTGAGTTGTCATTTGGACATCCTGCTACAAATTATGATCAACTGAAAATCTTTGGCAGCTCAACTTATTATCATGTGAGGAAGGATAAGCTTGAACTGCGGGCTAGGAAAGCAATTTTATGATCCAATTGATAAGAGAATTGTGGTGAGCAGAGATGTCACCTTTGATGAAGAGTTTTTCTTGAGATTGAGGAGTTCTCATCAGGTAGAGGATAATATTGAGACTCCTACAAGAAGATAGAGAGTGGGGTTTGATGCCACCCTATTTGTTCCACAAAGTACTTCACATAACATCGAGAATACTCCTACAGATGAATACCACATTGGTGATGATGAAGAATAAACTGACATTGATGGTGAGGCTCCAGTTCAGGAGTTAATTGCTAGAGACAGACCCAGAAGGAATGCACCTCAACAGCCAGCCTGGCTTAGAGACTACGTCACATTATGCATTGTCCATATTGGAGGGTGAGGTTCCCTCTCATTACAAAGAAGCGGTGACGGGCTCAGAAGAAAATTTATTGAAGCAGGCTATGGATGAAGAGATGGAGTCTCTTCACAAAAATAAAGCATGGAGGTTGAAGAAACTCCCTCTAGGAAGAAAAACTATTGGGTGCAAGTGGGTGTATGCAAAGAAATAAGGATTCTCAAAAGCTAATGTGCGCTACAAATCAAGATTAGTGGCCAAGGGCTTTGTTCAGAAAGAAGGAATCGACTATGATGAAGTGTTTTCTCCCGTAATGTGTGCTATAAATCAAGATTAGTGGCCAAGGGCTTTGTTCAAAGAGAAGGGATCGACTATGATGAAGTGTTTTCTCCAATTGTTAAGCACTCATCGATCCGCGTGCTCTTATAGCTTTGGTGGCACAATTTGATTTGCTGCTTGAGCAGCTTGATGTAAAAACAACGTTCTTGCATGGAGAACTTGAGGAGGAGATTTTTATGGCACAGCCTTGTGGTATAGTGAGCCAGAAAAGTAGACTTGGTATGCAAATTGGATAAGTTTTTTTATGGGCTAAAGCAATTACCAAGATAATGGTATAGGAAATTTGATCAGTTATGCAAAAAGAGATTTAGAATTGAAGACACTACAAAGTCTGTGAGTATACCTCTAGCACCTCATTTTTGCTTATCTGTAGAGTAATGTTCAAAGACAGATTTTGAAAAAGAAGAAATGAACACAGTGCTATATGCTAGTGCAGTTGGGAGCTTGATATATGCCACGATTTGCACTAGACCAGATTTGGCTCAAGCTGTTGGAGTTGAGTCGATACATGCACAATCCGGGGAAGGATCACTGGCAAGCAGTGATGGGGATTTTTCGGTTCTTGAAAGGTACAATTGGTGTTGGCCTATTATTTCAGAAGCAATCCTCAATAGTTGACTTATGCGTTGGATACGTAAACTACGACTATGCCGGATATTTGGATTGAAAGACGATCTATAATTAGTTATGTACACTCTAGCAGGAGGTCCAGTAGGGTGTAGGTCAACTCTTCAGTCTATAGTTGCCCTGTCTATGACAGAAGTTGGCAGTTACTGAAGCATTTAAGGAAGCTATATGGATGAAAGACTTTCTGGAAGATTTGGGTGCGAAGTAAAAGGAGGTAGTAGCTCACAGTAATAGTCAAAGCACTATATTTTTGGCTACTAATCCGGTCTGTCATGCTCGCATAAAGCATATTGATGTCTGACACTATTTCGTTTAAAATGTAATTGAAGAAGGTGAGATTTTACTGGAGAAGATCGACACTAAAAATTATCCCGCGGATATGATGACAAAGGTGCTCACAGTTCAAAAATTCACCCATTGTAAAATCTTGGTGAATTTGGAGAAGCATATAGGTTTCTCATTTGTTGGAACTACGGACGGCTTGATTCCCTTGGGAGGGGATACTTAGGCAACCAAGTTGGTACAGCTACATTGATTGAGAGCTTAAATGAGTCAGCTCTCATGTGGAGCACATGAGATATGAGGTAGAGATTGTTAAAAAAAAAAGGGAGCTGTTTGGAGGTAGGCACTACGACGTGTTGCAGCGGCAAGCAGCCTGAGACCCAGGCGCTACGACGTGCCGTAGGGCCTGACGGATTTCTGCTCCGATTCAGGTTACGCCATAAGTAATTTGGATGACATTTTGGACATTTTAGGGCCCGAAAATGAGCTGGGTACTTGACATGTTGGAGGAGTTTCCTTTGCTTCCATTCTCAATTTTGTGAAGTTTTTGGCTGCTAGGGTTTTTGGGGTGTGGTGGCTGCTCCATTTCAAAGAAGATAAAGCTCCTTGAGATTTTGCTTTGTAAGGGTTTTATAAACCCTAAAACTCATTGTAATCCTATCTCTATAGTGAAAATCTTTGCTCTTCTCCCCGTGGACATAAGTATTAGCACCGAACGACGTAAATTCTTTGTTGTGCTGTGTTTGTATTTGCATGTGATTATTTCTTGTTTTACTTGGTTTTCTCAACATCTCAAGTATTGATCCGCATTGATTTGTAACTTTAAGAGATCTCAACAACCGCATATTTAACTAATTGGACTAGGTATTTGAACTTCTTTTATCTTTTGATAGTGTGGTCTTCAATAGTTATGTGCTTGAGATTATTAATTGTTCTTGTGATTATACTTACATTCTATATATTCTATTTTAGATCTACTTTGTAAGCCTTTTAATTCTAAAGTACTTTAACTCATCTATAGTCTTATCAATTAAGAGTATATATTTACAAATAACCTACATTAAGAAGCCTCTTTTTGACACTGCAAAATGTTCATAATTAAAACAGAAATATTTAGAGGAGCTTTAATATAACAAGAAAATTATTAGAAAGCTACCTTGCCATCAAATGTGTTACAAACCCATTTTGTATATCTCTAACATTAATATATGTCGCACAATATTTTTTTTTGTTCAAAATTCTGAAAAAAATTTCTTGATATTCTATTATAAGTTTTTTCAAGATAAATAGAATTTAAATGAAGATTTTTTTCTTTACTTGTATCTTTCTTTAAACTCCTTAGTAAATATATGACTTCCATGGTATATTTATTTGGCATACAACCAAATTAATTTTGTAAAATATTTGTATCCCTTCATATTCTGTGTATTAAATCTCTCTTTCTTAAAATTTCAACATATACCTCAATAAATTAAATTTCTTATAATTTGCTAAGTTTTCAACATCTTTTTTGTTCTTGTAAATAGGTTCAACAATACTCCTCTCACATGACATTTTATTTGAGTCAAATTATTAGTTCTCTTAGCTTTTAATTTTTATCTAGCATATATATATATATATGTGTGTGTGTGTGCGCGCGCGCGCGGACGGCCGAGCATCGACCTCTTAATTTCTACTTTTCTTTTAGTTTCTCTCTCACTTCTTTTATTTCTTAAAAACATAATTTACCTTATTATTTATTTATAATTTCTACTAAATTAAAAAACTTGTAAGCGATAGTACCAATATTCCAACTATCTAATCTTAATTTAGTTTCATGGGCTAGAATCTTTACTCGCATTCCTTTATAAAACGATAACTCTTTCTTATTTACTGCTATACATAGGCACCAATATAACAATATTTGTAAATTTTTCAGGCAGCTCTAGCATAATGTGAATCATTCGTCGTAATTTTATGTTGACTGTCAATTACCTTGCACAACCTTTATTTGTCATCAACTTGGGACCCAATGGGCAAAGTTATTATCGTTACTATAATCATAATATATTTATTATAATTTTAGCGCAATTATTATAATTATAATTGTATTTTAATATTAAATAAAGTTTAGATTGTTAATTAAATAGATGCATTATTTTTGTTTTCATTTTCCCTTATCCCCATGTTTATCTAAAATTTTTACATTAGAATGCCGCCAATGGTAGTATTTTATATTTTTATTTGCATTCCTTTACATGTGAAGCCCGGCGAATCCCTGAGAGAATTTTACAAAAGAACAAATACTTACTGGCAAATGGCTGCTTATGAACATACTCAACATACTGGAAAGGTCAGTCTCTAGCTGTACATATTAATATTTTTGGATGATTTTGCATTCTTCGTGTTTATTTCTTTGTTTAAATTTTATTCAACTCTATGGCAGATGATAGCCTATTGTTAAATTTTACACGTGAATTTTTGGTTCTTAAGATAATGCATTTTAAAAATGTTTTATTTCATATTCTATGCTACCCTCTCTCTCTCTCTCTCTCTCTCTCTCTCTCTCTCTCTCTATATATATATATATATATATATATATATATATATATATATATATATATATATATATATTTAGATAGATAGATATTCTCACAGTTATGCGTTCAACATTCTAGGAAATTTTATTTTTTTATTCAGAAAATAAAATTTTTGAAAAACTAAATAAATAAAATCTTTTCAAAAGATATTAAGAAATTTTATAAATGTAAGATGTCAAAAATTAAAAGATTAGTAATTTAGATATTATGTTTTACTGAACAAATTACGAGCTGCAGGAGCTCCGCAAAGATGGTTTTGATCTCGCAGAGTCGAGATTCAAAGAGCTGAAGCCAATACTCGATGAGGTGATCTTTAAAAATGCATTTTGTTTACTATTTTTCTGATCCGTTGATACTGTGATGATATCGTTTTGCTTCTTTTTCTCTGTGCTTTTAAAGCTGGCAACACTGGAGGCTGAGCAGAAGGCCGAGGAAGAAAATATTGGAGCCTGCAGCAGTTCAAAAGCAGCAATGGCTAACAATAAACAACTGAATAAATTGAGAAATTCGCTTAGATTAAATAAGAGTTTATAATCTGCACTTGATATATATCACTAGCAAAGAGTAACTGATGTGCTTCCCACTTCGTTCATATATACTACAATCATTGTATTGTATTAACCTAAAAATATTGTTGGTAACTTATAAACTACAGGATCAGTTGAGGTAAAATGGGCTTTTTTGCCAGATTTATGAAAGACCCCTTATCTTGTACGACATTTTCATTCCTAGCATAGTACTATTAAGCACTATTGTATTATCTCCCAAAAAATGTTCAAACGAAAATAACTGTTGTCAAATGCTAATACCAGTTAGTTTCTTGTTTTATTATCCATCCCATTTTAACTTTATAGGAGATTGAAATTTTTGAAAGCACCATAGCATTTTTAACAGTATTTACAGTAAAGAGAAGTTCCCAAACACTCTTTTTATTTTATTATATATGCGTTCTGCATTTAACATTTTCTTTATCTCTAATCAAACCGTGCAAATGAGATTGTAAAGAGGACCATGAAATAAATCAAATTGTTTTTACCATGTACATTATATAAATAAAATGATTGACACTCCCGTCCGCTTGACGCTCGCGATTGAAGCGTTGGAGCGAAGAAGCGACGATACCTTGCGATGAAGCCCTTGCCGAATCCTTGGATGGCTTGCGGCTAAATTGCTGCTCAACCTCTATCAATGCAAATATACCCGAGTCGAAATGCCCGACCGATTGAAATGAAACAAAGTGAGAAAGGAATAGAGGGGAAAGAGATAAAAGAGCGCCCAACCCCCAAGGGGGGTTTGGACGCTCCATGTGAGGGGGCGCTGGCCCTGTTGGCACTCGGTCAACAGACTGAGCATGGGCCAATGACAGAGGGTCCACTTCTAGACATGCGTGGTCGCTTTGCGGCGAGTCATTGTGGGAATGTGACGTCAAGTAGATCCTCCACCGCAACTGACATGGCATCGGGATCAGGACCAACTGAGACCAAGATTGACGATGGCCTTTGATCGGGTGAGGTTGAGTTTGTGCAAGGTTCGCCTATGCTGGCAACTAGCAACCAAGCACTTGTGGCTCCGAGGATGCAAGATTCGGCATCGGCTACGTCGTCAAACAGTAACTCATCCAGCTTTGTTGGGGGTTTGCTCGTTACCACCGAAGGTGGTGATCTCTTAAGTTTATGGCTGCAAATTCCTCCTTAATAGCCACACAATCTGATGTAGGAAAATCTTCTGCACAACAAAATAGCTCAAAGAGCCCGCAATCGTAGATCTCGAAAAAAAATTGTATGGGTGCAACCAAAAATCATTCCTTGCGAGCCTTTGGAGATGATTACTCGTTCGTTGTAGAACAATGACGAAATAATTATGGATGAAGAGGCAATAAAATTATGCCGTGCGGAAATATAAGGTTTTATCATTATCCGCTTATTTGGCTGCCATATTCCTTACATGGTGGTTGTGAACGAACTTTGTTTTGATGAGGAGGTCCGAGCTTTGTTGTTCATCTCTTCATTGTCAGATAGCTGGGATGGGCTGGTTACAGCCATCAGTAATTCATCAGAAAATGCATCGTTGAGATTTGACGACATTGTAGGGCTTGTGCTAAATGAGGTGCCGAAGAAATCCCATGGGGAGTCATCCACCTCAGCGTCATTGAATGCTGAAAGCAAAGATAGACATACAGAAAGGAGACATAACAGAAATAGGTCAATGTCTCGACAAGGAAAATCAAAACCTGGAAAAGCAAAGTCGGATTATAGGAACTGTGGGAAAGCATGTCACTTCAAGAAGGACTGTCCCTCCCTAAAGAAGCCAAGTGGTGGAGGTAAGTTGATGAAACCCATTGTGAATGTTTCAGCTGAGGAGGATTAGGATGCATTGATCATCTCACTTATCAACACGGAGTCTTGGGTAGTGGACTTCGGTGCATCCTTTCATGCGACTCTGTCAAGGAGTACATTCAAGACTTACACCAAGGGTGACTTGGGTAAAGTATATATTGGAGATGATAAGGCATGTAACATTATTGGTAGAGGTGATGTGGATGTTTAGTTACCAAGCGGTGCAGTTTGGAAGCTCAAAGATGTTAAACATGTGACATGTGTAAAGAGAAATTTGATTTCTATAAGCTAGTTAGTCAGAGTAGGTTAAAACACATGTTTTATAGGAGACTCATGGAAAGTCACCAAGGGTGCACTCGTTGTTGCATGGGGCAATATGGAAGGTACACCTTACCTGATCAATAAAGTGTTTGATTATATTGCAGCTGCAGAATAGATAAATATAGATCTATGGCATTAGAGGCTTGACCATATGAGCGAGAGGGGGTTAAAATCCCTAGAGTCAAAGGGGAACCTCCCAGGACTGAAGTCAGTATACTTGGATTTCTATGAAGATTGTGTGCTGGGCAAATAGAAGAAGATTTCGTTCTCTAAAATTGGAAGAGAACTGAAAGACATAAAACTTGAGTTGGTGCATACAGATATATGGGAGACAGCTCCTACTTCTTGTATAGGTGGAGCCACATATTTCATCACCTTCATTGATGACTATGTGAGGAAGGTCTGGGTTTACTTTCTAAAACATAATTTTGACGTGTTTGATATGTTTGGAAAGTGGTTGATTTTAGTGGAGAATGAGACAAAATTGAAGCTTAGGTGCTTGAGAACCGATAATGGCGGCGACTACTGTGATTGGGAGTTCAAGGAGTTATGTGTCGTGAGAGGCATTGAGAGGGAATTTATAGTTCCAAGAATACCACAGTAAAATGGTGTTGCAGAATGGATGAATAATCACAAAAAGAGCCAGGAGCATGAGATTGCATGCAGGTCTCTCAAAGCAGTTATGGGCTGAAGTTATTTAACATAGCTATTTATCTAATAAATCGGGGACCTTTCGTGCCCTTAAATGAAGGAATTCCCGAGGAGGCTTAGAGCAGAAAGGAGGTGAAACTGTACCACCTCAAAGTATTTGGTTGCTCATCATATGTGCACATTGATGCATGATCTAGTAACAAGCTTGACATTAAGGCGATCAAGTGAACATTCGTTGGATATAGCGCGGGCGAGTTCGGTAATAGATTGAGTGACAATCAGAACCAGAAGGTTATCAGAAGCAATGATATCACTTTCAATGAAAGGGAAATGTACAAGAACTGTATTTGAGTCAAGACTGATTCCAAAGAAGCTTCAGATGGTGAGCCCTAACACTTAGAAATTGATGACAGCGTTGAGCCAGATGTAGGTGTCATGAAGATGTTCAGGAGGGTGTCAATGTTGAACCACAAACACCCATGTTGAGGAGTTCCACAAGAGACAAAATCGCCACAAAGGTACTCTCCTTCCTTATTTTACCTGTTACTGACGGATGATGGTGAATCAGAAAGCTTGGAAGAGGCACTTCATGTTGAAGATTCAATTAAGTTTGAGGCTGCCATGAATGATGAATTGGAATCACTCATGTTAAATGGGACATGGGAGTTGGCAGCTCTGCCAGCTAGGAAGAAGGCCCTTCATAACAAGTTGGTTTATCAAGTAAAGGAAGAATCGGATGGGAGCAAGAGTTGCAAGGAGAGGCTTGTAGTTAAGGGCTTCCAGCAGCGGCATGGGGCTGACCACAGTGAGATCTTTGCCCCGGTTGTGAAGATGACAACCATCAGTGTTGTGCTGAACATTATTGCAGTTGAGAATTTGCATCTAGAGCAGATGGATGTCAAAACTGCATTTCTTCATGAAGAACAGGAGGAGGAGCTGTACATGTAACAACATGAAGGGTACAAGGCTCAAGAAAAAGAAAATACTAAGCTAGTGTGTAAGCTCAAGAAGAGTCTCCATGGCTTGAAGCAAGCGCCAAGGCAGTGGTACACGATATTCGACAAGTTCATGTCAGAATATGGGTACAAAGGATGCCAGGTGAATCACTGTTGTTACATAAAATAGTGTAAGTCTTCATATATCATTATATTGCTATATGTGGATGATATGTTGATCGCATGATCGGACATAGAGGAGATAAAATTGCTGAAAGAGCTGATGTTAAAAAAGTTTGACATGAAGGATTTCGGACTGGCTAAGCAGATTCTTGGAATAAAAATCAATATGGAAAGAAGTGCAGGAATCCTAAATTTGTCGCAGAAAGACTATGTTGAAAATGTGCTGAAAAGATTCAACATGAGCAAGACAAAGCGAGTCAGCACTCCCTTGACAAGTCACTTCAGTTTATCTAAGGAGCAGATGCTGAAGTTTGAAGAGAAGAACACATGCTAAAAATTTCTTATGCTTCAGCAGTTGGGAGCTTGATGTACGCGATGATCTTCACGAGACCAGATCTTGCCCATGCAATGGGAGTGGTTAACAGATTCATGGGAAACTCAAAGAAGCACCATTGGGATGTGGTCGAGAGAATTTTAAGGTATTTGAAAGGTACAGCTGGCAAAGCTTTATGCTTTGGAAGATCTGACTTTGTTTTACAGGGCTATGTAGACTCAGATTTTGTAAGAGATGTTGATAACCGAAGAAGCACTGCGGGATATGTGTATACATTGGGAAGTGTAGCGGTAAGCAGAATCTCCAGGCTACAAAACATTGTAGCGCTATCTACCACGAAGACGGAATATGTTGCCATTATAGAGGCAAGTAAAAGGATGATCTGGTTGGAAAGCTTTATGGAAGAATTGGGCAATGAGCAAGAGGATGTGAAGCTCTATAATGATAGTATGAGTGTTATTCAACTAGCAAAGAATGCAGCATTCCATGCCAGGACGAAACATATACAACTTTGATATCATTTCATCTGAACACTGTTAGAAGAATGGTAGCTCGAATTGGAGAAGATTCACACTTTTAAAAATCCAGTTGATATGCTTACAAAAGCAGTAACAATGGAGAAACTAAAGTTATGTGCATCTTCAGTTGGCCTCGGTATGTGACAAGAGAGTGGGGATGAGCCACACCATATTCTTGATATAAATTGAAGAAGATAATGAAGAACCATGGATTAAAGAGAGTGATGCCAAAAAGGTCTCCAAGTGAGAGATTGTTGTGTTGTGGAGATCATTTAATTCATCATGGAGATGCTAATGGTGCTCCGGTATGCTTCCGAGAGGCTCTAAGATGATTCGGAACAATGTGTAAAGTTCAGCAACAGCACAGGCGCCGCAGTGCGCCTTGGCGCCCCACATCCGAGAAGGAGGCGCTATCGCGCACCACAACGACCAGAAGGCTGTGAAGCAAGCGATATAACATGACAGCATAAATTGACTCTACAACGTGCTGCAGTGGCAGGCAAACAGAGACCAGGGTGTTATAGCACGCCATGGCGCCTGGCTACCCGAAGCCCAGGCGTACGATGGGCCATAGCGCCTGGCGGAATTCTACTTCGGTTCAGGTTTCACCCTAAGTTAATTGGGGGGTATTTTGGATCATTTGGAATCCAAAATTGAGCTGTATACTTAAGGGAACAAGTAGGAGGAGTTTTCTATGTTTATATTTCAGATTGAGAGGCTTTGGCTGCTAAGGGAGGAGATTCCAAGTAGGAACACTAAGGGAGAGTTGTTGTGCAAGAGAGTTATTGCATATTGGAGAAGACACTCCAGGTGGTAACAACTACTTCTTCTATTTATCCTAGACTAAGAGCTGGTGTTCCTTGAGGAGGTTAAGATTTTTGTAACTCTATACTCTATCATTTATATAGTGTAAATTTTTGTGTGGTGTGGCTCTGTAGTTTTTACCATTCTTGGGTTTTTCACATAAATTTCTTTATTTGGATGTTTGTGTGCTTAAGGTTGTATTACATGCATGTGATGTGACTCCATTGCTTGTTGTTTTGAGATTCCATTTTTGCTTAGTAACTGTCAATGCAACCCCGGTCCTTGATCGAGTGCACTCCCAAAACTACCTCCACTACGATGTGTGCTCGGCCAAAGTTTATCAACACGGTGCATGGTTCAAGTTTGAGGACACGTGGCTACAGTACCCTGATGCCTTTTCCATGGTGGAGAGGACTTGGGGCGATCATCTTGCGATTTATCGTCCTCAATTCTTAACCACAAGTTAGCTTGCACTCTCCTGGCGCTTTGAATATGGGGACCGAACATGCTTCCGGACCTGAGGAGGAGGGAGACAGAGCTCACATCGACTTTAACACAGCTTCAAGCGCAGGACATGGTCACAGATAGGGGCGGTGACTTGGAGCTTGTTCAGCTACTTCGAGACACCACACAAGAGCTCTCTCAGATGGAGGCGAGGTTGGTGAGCTGGTGGCAGCAGTGAGCCAAGGTACGATGTTCACTCAGGGTGATCGATGCACTTCGGTGTTTCAGCGGCTTGCGATGAAATGTCGTAAGTCGAACACCGTGCTTGCCCTACAGGAGGAGTTCACTTTTGACCCGCTGCAGATTTGCTTGGTATTTTTTGAGTTTTTTCAGGTGAAGTGGGGTACCTCTTGTCCCATAGGAGATTTCCTAGATGATCTAATTCCAGATCATACACTTGGTGACATAGACTCTGCATCTCTCTAATATGCGATCATGGATGCAGAAATTTGGGCAGCCCTGAGGGCTCTTGGCCCTAATCGTTCCCCTGGGATTGATGGCATCACCCCCTCTTTCTTTATGGGCTACTGGAGGATTACCTATGTTGATTCTCTTGCAAACATTCACCATTTTTTTATGGTGGCCAGATGCCACAGCGCTGGTGTGATACTCTAATAATTTTTATTTTGAAGGAAGAGGGGGCCTCCACTCCAAGGTAATTTTGCTCTATTAGTTAGTGCAACACTGTCTCTAAGGTGGTGGCCAAGATCTTGGTCACGAACCTTAAGACAGTGCTACCTCCTTTGAGCTCCCGTGAAAAGGGTGCATTTGTTCCTGGAAGAGATATTAGCAAGAACTGACTCACAGTCCAGGAGATCCTCACTCATCTCTCATATTCTACTTCGACGACTGATCATATGGCCATCAAGGCGTATATTGTAACAGCCCTAATAATTGGATAAAAAATTAATCCAAATATTGGGGTGTTACCTTAGCACCCGATACTTGATTAGAAGAAAATAAATCAAGTGTTGATGCTAAGTGGCCAAGTCACTTTTTGAGCATGTGTTAAGTTAAATGAATGAAAATGAAGATATAAGTAAATACAATGTTTCAAGTATTTACAATACTAGAAATTGATTAATCCACACAATCATCCCAAGCAATTTTAAATATGTAGAAGATACAACACAGATTAACAAATGAAAGTAAAAGTAACTTAAGCAATCTAATTATTACAAGGCCTTTTAATATATATGGCAAATATAAGTGAACTATATATGACTAAGCGGAAGCAGATTTCCTTAAAAATTCTTCAAGTACTTGGACCTACATCACTTGAATAAAAAGGCTCTTGATCTATCATATTTTGGTATTTAAATATGATAGGGCAAGGCCAAGAGAAAAAGAAAAGAGTAGTTAGAATAAACAGTCTAAGCACATTTTAAAATTGGCTATATTTTTAGATTAACAAGATATCACAATTATGATTTATAATTTAAGTATGCAGTCGTGCAGTAAAAGCTATAAAGTATGGGAAAGGAATGAGCACAACTATAAGGAAAACAGTATGAAAATCATAGAGTAAAAATACTCACTTTTTATTAAAGCTCTAGCTTATTAATGAAAATTGGCAAAGAAAAGTATTTTAAAGGCTAGAAACTAATATGTGCATGTAATATAAGCAATATATATGATCAATTGGAAAGTATGCTAAGTAAGCAATTGACATGCAGTGAAGCATTAATTGAAGTTCAGCAACATATACTGTATTCAAATTAAACTGAAGTAAGCAATACACAATACTGAAAATAGAGAGTATAAAGGAAATGATGAAATATCTTAGATTCTTAATCTAAGAAGATCATAGTCTAGGACTTATGATATGAAAGCATAACTAAACAGTTATGAAGAGATCTTACAATTTGTAAAAGAATCTCTTATATCATTAGTTAAAGTTACAATTAGAAATACCTCATTCTATAGGAGTACACAACAGAATGGGCGAGGAGTTAAGCACGTATGCTTAACCAGATACAGTGGGAAAGATGAACATTCACATTTACCCTCTCTAAAATGTGAAGTTCTAATATAAGCACTTTCTTTTGTACTCAATTTGCTATGGCATTCCCCTTTAAAATTTTAAGAAAATTTTTATTTATGCACAAGGATCTTTAATACATGTTCAAGGAAATGAGGCTCAAAGCTATGCAAGCTTTCAATGGATTACAAAAATTGTAAAGTATGTGATATCTTCTTGTTATCTAAACTTTAATAATCTACTTAATAATTGGAGTTTAATTAAACTCCAAATTGACTTATAGATATTTTGATCTTAAGTCAGTTCCAAATAAAAGTAGAATAAATTGCAAGTTTATTTTTATGAAATTTGAAAGATAATTCAATTTGAAATAAAAGGAAAGCTTATCTAAAGTTTAAAAAGAAAAGAAACTATTATTTTCAATCAAGTTGATTAAAAATGAATCATTGAAATAGATGTTTTGAATTGAATATTAAAATTTTCTGAAATTTTTCTAAGTCTTAAAATTCTTAGAAATTTTGGCAGAGTCTTCTTTGTTTTTGTTCAAATATACAATTTTCACAATGAATCCCCAGTTCTAAATTAGAGTTCAATCCCTTTTATAGGATTGCTCATTTCCAGTTCTACAATAGAGTTTAATTCCAGTTCTAAAATAATTTCAAATAAAACTAAATTAGATAATTTATGCATCCTATACAGGAAGGAAATTTAGCATGTATAAAAGCAGCTTTATGTGGTATTTCACACATAATATTTATTTTAGCATTCCTATATTATTCTTTCAACTTATCCTGCAAAAAATCATCATTAAAGTTAGTATTTATGAAAATATGAATATGTGAACCAACAATTATAAATTATAGTTTTATGTGTTTAAAAATTCATAGAAGCAACTACAGAAAAACAACATGTGACAACAACTATTTTTATATTGCAAAGAATACAAAAGCATTTTAATTCATCTAGACTGTATGACAGCATTTGAATGTAAGTTTGAAGGCAGCATTTGTATACTTTCAATCCTTCCTTAAAATGCACATATGAAAGGAATGGCAGCATATGGTTCCATATATAAGATATGGCGGCAATATGATTTTATAATGAAATAGATGATACAACGAGTCACAGACAATTTCTTAGCATCATCAAACTCAACCAGCATAATACAAAGATTCAATATATTCTGCATCAGAAATGTTAAAAAGTTACTAATTAATTTCAATCATAGGCACCCTTTAAGTGAATTTTTTTCAGGTATGAATTTTAGATGTGTAGCATTGCAGCAATGACAACTTATTACGTACAAAATTTTCTCAACACTTGCTACCTCAATTATTATAACAATTTATTTCTCACAGATTCAATTATTTTAAAACAAAAAAAAAATAATACTTATAGGACTCATAGCCTGAGACACTCAACAGGTTCATCATAGGTTCCATTAATTGAAATATTCTAAAAAAATAAACACAAGAAATATGTCATATCTATAGGCATACAAGTTACAATTATGATATAATGTAATAATCGTACAGTTGAGTTAAATAAAATTTTAACAGAAAATTTGATGACATTTTGAGGCATTTAAACTTTAAGGTAGCAATTACAATTGTGCACCAATTATTATTACTGAGCTACAGTTACAGTAAGTGACACTGCAGCTGTGCAACACTTGCAATTTAAATGTGCAGTACAATAGCAGTGATAGTTTATAATAGCAGCTAAGAAACTATTTAGTACAAGCATCCTAATTTATAAAACATGTATATAAAGATAGTATCCCAGCTGCAGTTACGTATCAAGTGGACAAACATCATAGAAAGAGGTGGAAGAATTGAGTAAACACAAATTGCCATAAAAAAAAATCTAATTGCCACCTGATGCGTATAGATAATAATTCTTGAAATACTGTAGTTACTTCATATGAACAATTGAGATGTAGACATTAATAAAATGGTGTAGTTAATGCGTATGAATTTCATGTAACATATCACATGATGCAACTGATATGCCATTAGCTTGCCAAGCTTCATCTTTCCAAAATAAGAACTCAAGCAATGATTGTTTTTTAAATGATAACTAAAACAAGGGATGATTAATTATGGATCACCAAGGTATTTTGCACCAAGACTTTAGTTATATCAAGTTAACCCTTAACCATACCAATGCAAAAATGTTAGTTGTAATTTAGATATGAATATGTCCAAAAATTAATTGAAATAAAAAAAAATTATTTTAATTACCTAATTACATTAGCAAAAGGGTATTTTCAGCATTTATATCTGTTACGCATGAACATAGAAGGTATTTTATGAAGGCATCTAGCTAAATACTATAACAAACATTTTATATAAAAATGAAATTAAGATTTAATCTATCTTAAAACTGAGATAATAATTTGACGGCAATTTTGAACATATAGTATAAGCTTAACAACAGGATTCCCGAGGGATGCCACATAATTCAGCGAAATCAACTTCAACAACTTTAAAAGAAGTCACAGATGCTCAAAATATACCATAACAATGTAAGAAGTCTGGGTATCAAAATGACATGCCATAACTAGTATTCTGAAAGGTATGAAGCTTAGGATGCACCAAACATTATATTCAATAGCAATAATTCAGGTCAACACCCAATATCAACATATAAAAAAAAGAATTTTGATTTGAGTTATTGTAAAACATCACGAAGGCATATAAATTGGAGTATATTATATGAAGTCACATCTTTTATTATAAATTTTAAGGAAAACGTCAAACCACAGCCCAACTCTTGTTGCCATCAACAGTCTCTTAGCCAATTTTTGCAATTAAATTTCTATAGTCAGAAAATCACAACTAGCATATTATCATATGTAAACACCTTTTTTTTTTTTAACTTCAAATTTAAACTACAAATAGTAAAGTATAAAATATTTCAGTTTTAAAGTTAGCTCATAATTTAGAAAATCAAGATACAAACCCCTACCTCACAACTTATCAAGTTGTAATATATTAAAACCATTAAGGAGACATTTCGCAAGCTTGAAATTAAAACCTTCAACTTTCTGTAATATTAATTCTAATTATAAAATATGTGCAACCCAAACTATTCCAAAATACTTTCAAAAAGATGGATCAATCACATAACTAATATTATATCTTCAATATTCTATTCCTCTTTACAAACTAAAATAAATGAGTTCATATTGACTATCATAATTATGATCCCACCGTTGCATCTTTAACCTCTCTATTTCCATTCTATAATATTTCCAACACTTCTATAATAACATCATACTTTTAAAGATTATTGAAATGATAAAAGAATAATTGAAATATTGATGACTTTATGACAATATCACAAAGATATTAGCTTATTTTATCTCAAATTTGAATATCATCGAATTTTCATTATTACAATTCCTTGTTCTTCTCATGATTAAGAAACAATATAAAACCAGTCCTTTTTAATATTAATCACTTAAGAATCAATTACATTACTTCCTACCGAATCTCCTTATTTGACAATTTAAAACCCTAAATTAACATTGATCATATGCATACTATATTAAGAGGGAAAAATCGGGAGGAGTACCGTTGTTCTTTGCAGCTAAGAGAAGAACTCGGCGGTTGGAGAGGTTTTTACTAGAGATCGCTTACCTTTTGATGATGACTCCCATGCCGAGAGGATGCGAGGATCTTAAAGATGAGGGGATCGGTATGGGTTTACAGGAGATAGAGATGGCAGTATACTCCTCGCTTACTCTCCCATTGGCGAGAGTAAGCAGTGAAGGGCACGCGTCGCCTTCCCTCCAACGAAGGAAAGAGCGACTTCCTTTTTCCCCTCGGAACCGACGGCTTGCGATTATGTTAAGAGATAAGAAGGAAAAAAATCTGAACATCTATATATATATATATATATATATATATATATAATTATTTATGTATATAGTTTGATTACTTTAATACATATTATATTAGAAATTAAATATTTATGTTATTCTAAAAATACTTTAACATAATTGTAAGTAATGAGTGAAAAAATAATGTCATACTTTCTATTGGTGATTGACTTAACTTAAAAAAAAATTATTGACATTTTTGACTCTCCAAAACTCATCAAAATTTCACCCCAAGCTAGTGTGAGGAACGCAATGGCAAAGTCCATTTTCAATTCTGAAGTCTAAATAAATTAGGTATCTTCAGAATTATCTGAAAATCAGGAAACATTGGAAATTGCCAAACAATCTCCAAATCATACGAAATTTAAAGTTGAGACTTTTAACTCTATTATAAGGGTAATGAAAGAGATTTAAAGTCAATTAAATTACTAATTGATAGATAATAATATCTGGGTTGTTACATATATGGAACAGGCTTATGACTGGATGGAGTGGGGACGCTTACGTTAGGTTCTACAGACTGCAGCGTTAGATGGATTGGGCCATGCAGTGCATGGAGTACCCCAGGTTCTCAGTCCTGGTTGGCAAGCACCAACTTCCCTGGATAGTGGGGTGGAGAGGCTTCATGCAGGGATGCCCCCTCTCCCCCTACCTATTCATTTTGTGCTAGGGGCTCTTCTCCCTCCTAGTCAAGCAGTAGTAGCAGATTGGTCATCCGATCAGCATTCAGTTGGATAAAAGTGGGCATACCTTTTCTCACCTCATGCAAGTCGACGACTTGATTTTATTTGCACCGGTTTCATTGGTAGTAGTTCGTGAGGTCAAGCGGATCCTGACAAAGTACATGAGTTGGACCAAGCAGTTTGTGAACTCACGTAAGTCATATATCATCTTTAACTAATAGACCCTAGCTTATAGGCAGCGCAGACTAGCGATCTAGCTAGGTTTCTAGAGAGGAGTGTCCCTTAGATACATTGGGGTTACAGTTACTGGCAGACCCTCATGGAGAGCAAATTTTTCAGCTGTCATAGAGCGGGTTTGTGGCAAGTTAGGCTCCTGGAGCAACGATCACCTCTCCCTTGCTTGCAGATTGTGCTTGATCAGATCAGTACTTGCTGTGATTCCTAGCTACCAGATACTTGTGGCACCGATACCGAACTCCTGCCTCTTCGACATTGAGGCCATCCTCCGTAAGTTCCTTTGAGAATGAGCGGGGGGTAGCAGTCTACACTATGTGAGGTGGTAAAAGGTCTGTCGACTGCTTGTTTCTGGTGGACTCAAGATCAGAGACCTGCGACTTTGGAGGATTGTCCTAGCTGCTCGCCACACCTTCAATTTTGTCAATAGAGCCACCCTCCTTTGGGTGAGAGCTATGGAGCTTCGCTACTGCCACAGGGGTGAGGACTTTGCAGTGCAGCGGGCTAACTCTGTAGTTTGGAGATTATTGGGTTATGATTGGTCAGTTGTCCATAAATGCACTCTGATAGAGGAGGGGAACCTGCAGTGACATGTTGATGACTTTACTGAGAGCTGAGCCAATCAGATATACTGTATGGAGAGATGAGGTCAGTCTTGGTAGTACGCAGCCATGTGGGTGTTGGCTTTGGGCCTCAGGGAGGCTTATTTCTTGTGGAGACTACTCATAGATTCTATTCCGATAGACTGTTGGTTACATAGGAGAGGGCTCACTCAGTCTGCATCCTATGTTTGGGGCAATGACTCAGAGGAGGACAGAGAACACTTGGTGATACATTGTAGATACATGAGGGACATCATGGATACCTTTATGAGTTGGGGCTTGCTTCTAATAATAGTTACGTCCTGGGACCAGTTTACTATACTGTTCTCGACTGCTTCTTTGTCTCGCCATTGTCACTTCAGCTGCTAGATTATTTCTGTAACAACCCAAGTTGTTACCTTAGTCAATTAGAACTAATCTCAGTTTTTATCTTGATACTAAGTGTTAATTAAGTCAATAGGAGCCAACCCATAAGACCCAGTCCAAATCAGAAGTTAAATGGATCGAATCTCGATTTTTGGAAAATTCAAAAACCCTAAAATTTGACTTGTCTAAATTGACCTCAAATCAAAAAACAGACTTCGTCATTGCGCTCAGTGCCCCCAAATTAGCTAGGGGTGAAGTTTTCATGTCAATCGGAAGTTGTCAAGAATTTGGCGAATATTTTAATAATATTTAAATATCTTGAAAATTGGGAAATTAAAATACCCGTCGGATTGAAAATCCGACCTCATCGTTGCGTTCCTCACCCCTCAATTAGCAATAGGCAATTTATTGGAAATTTTTGGAACATATTAAACTATGTAATTTTAATTGAGAAAATTAGAATAAAATTTATTAAATAATAAATTAAAATGTATATTAATTAAATTAAAAATTGAGTATTCCTTTTCTCTTTCTATTCTTTCCCTCCGCCTAAATAAAAAAAAAAAGGGGGAAAGCCCGATTCTTTCCTCTCCCTTGCCCTAACTCACGCCATTATTCCCGATTCGCTCAATCGAGTGGCCGGCACCCGATCGCACGCCATCGTGGGGAGAGCCCAAGCATGCATCGCCTCTTCCACAGCCTCGACGCGTGGCAACCTCTTCACGCCGCACGCGTCTCCTCCGCCTAGGAGTCTCCGCCGCTCGCCTCGCAACCTCCGCCTCCATACGAAGGCTTTAAGCCCTGCGTCTCAAAAATCTCTCGGCCAACCACCTCTCCACTTCCGAGGCCGATCTCCATCCAGCCAAGGGCAGCCATCTCCTTCCCTCTCGGCTTGGCCCAGAACTCCTCTTAGCGCGTCAAGTTGGCCTCGCCGTAGACTCCAAGTACTCACTTCACCCCCTTCTTCTTGCTGTACTCCTCTGCCCTTATTTTTATGCGCTAATCTACTTCTATATGTGTGTATTATGATAATCCTTAATATGGGTAAGGATGGTACCATTTTTTTTTTTCTTAACATTCTTGAGCTCATTAATAGTTATATTTACTTTTGTTTTCATAAATTGCTATCGTCGGTTAATGCAAAACTAGTATGAGCTTATGTTTTAGCATGCAAATGATGGCAGTGAATGGTCTATGAAGGCCCTTAAATTTGTTGCCATTCACCTGCTAGCTTGCAAATTGTAAACTTCGAATAAAGCTGATTTGCGTTCCTCTAGATATGGTGTTAAACAACACTTGCAATACTATCGTGCCTGAATGCTTTGTGTACGGAGATGAGAACTGCATTTGTGATGGCATGATAGCCATCGTTGTTTTCTTTTCACAAATACAAGCATAAATTAAAAAAGACTTCCAAGTGTCACTAAAATCGCAAAGTTGAGATAGAGAGAATGAAAGAGATGCGAGTTATGAGTGGTGGTGAGAATGTTGTATTATTGTATGGCTGCAACTTAGGTTTTTATAATAGCAAAATTGTAAATTTTTAATCTTTATTTGTTATGGATGTTGAAGCATTTGATTACTGAATGATGCCTTTAAATAAACAAAGTGAATGTGTTAAAAGATGTTGTACTATGGATCTCTTCCTCCCAAACTAGCTCAGAGGGCATCATACTTTTTAGTGCAATTTTTACAATGTTTTGTATAGTTGGTAGTGAACTTATAATTAGATCCTTTGTTAGCAGCATTAAACTTCCAATTTTAGCTCCCAACATAAAAAAAAATAATTAGCTACCCATCATTGCTCTTGTGAATGTCTTTCTTCTGTGCACACTTTGCAAATTCATCTTTATTATTGGAGTTTTGTCAGCCAAAATTGAGAAACTGTAATCTCAAAAATGATTGATGGTTGTTTAATTGTTCTCAGTATAAGTGATGCTTATCTAGCTTACACTTGGCAAACTATTAATCAAAGCTTATGGAGTTGAATCATATCAAAATATTAGCATACAAATTAAAATTGATTTACATACTATGGAGCCATTATAGTCTTAATAACAATGAAAATATCTAAACACATTTCACAATATATTTTTTTCTTTTCTCTCTTTCTTTCCTTTTATTTTCTATTTTGCGAACATACATGTAGTTAAACAAAATAGAGATCTTGCGCTAGAAAATATTGATGGTCATGCTTAAGAGCTATTAAAATAAAAGCCTGCTGTTTGAGAAAACGTTTATTTGTCTCTTTAATATACTTTAATTCAATGCGATAAATTAATAGACAAAAGCTTGAACATATTTGAAGTTCAAACCGAACACAAACAAAAGCATATTTTGATATTCTGCTCAATAATTGATTGATAATAAGTTTAAGAAAATATTAAATATAGATGCTAGTTTTGTAAATATAAAAATTGAGCTGTTAGATATATATAAATACATATTTTGCATTGCATACAAATAATCATCCCAAAAGATTTATTTGGATGTCAAAATTGATAAAATTTACACAAAGCTCACGAGCTTTAATATTTTTATAGAAAGCACTATCATTCTATGTATGTTTGACCTTTTATATATAAATATGAGATGTAATATAACTATAAGAATTATAAGCTGAAAATTTTTTTTATAAGAGATTCAATGTCAAATACATTATTATATGTGATATGTATGTAAGAATCTTAATTTAAAATATTAATATTACAAGAACAACCACTAAGCCTTAATCTCAATAGGTAGGGTAATTTACATGAATCATTTATCTCCATTTTTGCCTTGTGAAGTAGTAGTTCCTTCTTAGGTCTCAAGTATGTGAGACCATTTCTAATAGTCTCTTGTAGTATCCTTTTTATAGTATTCTTCTCTTTCTCTTTAGCATGAATAATATTCATTGACTCAACTTTCCTTATAGTGGCATTTAATAACCTAGGCTTAGTAGGTTCAAACCATCTTAGGCAACGTTTGTTTGAGCCCATCCTTAATTGGTGTTTCTCAATCTTACTTATAAATGAATACAAGTGCATACCCACATCAACCTAACTATCCTCATCTCCATGACACTCATTTATTAGTATGTTTCCACTTTGTAGGCCATTGTTTTGCTCCATATAGTATCATTGATCATATAGCTGTACTTTAAACTTTCCTTTGAGTTTGGGCTAGAATTTTATCGCATAATGCGTTGAAGCGCATTATTTCATGCAACTTGCTTGGATCTATTAATCACATCACCATTGATTTCATTATTATATTACATGAGTGTATATAATTAAATCCCTCGTTCTCCATGGTAATATGGTTTATGTCATATCCTCTATAATATAACTATTATTATGATTATACTTACACTATATGCATATGTCATAGCTATTTATGTTCTCATTATTCTATCTCATAAGATTCTTTAAATAATGTGGTCTATAGCAATGTCATGCCTTCTTAAACTCTTCTAATCCTCTCCATTTCATTCTCAACCTTCTTAATACCATTAGTTAGGATTTGTGTATGAGTGTTAATCTTAGTGATTAAGAGCCATTTTCTTAGGATTAGAAATATATCATATGTTAGAATTCATCTATTGAGTAAATTGGGTTACTCAATAGATGAAGCCTAGGTTTTGATAGTTTTATAAATTTTTCTTAGTTTGATAATGATTATTCGATCTTTTAATCTTAAAACTAATAATAGAAATCTATCTTATTGAGTATAATTTACTCATTAGGATTTGCCTTAATCTAATTTTATGAGAATTGGGTTCTATACATTAGACTCTTAGATATACCTTTAGATTGAGTGATTAAACCTCATCATTTGGAGTTAAATCCTCAATCCTTTCATCTTGATTTAATTAATCAAGATGGGTTGGGATTATGATAAAACATCAAATTAGGTCAATTGATTTGCTTAATTGAATACTATAGTCGACATTGATTCAGTAAGATTAGGACCTGATCAGTCCTAATTTCTTTTAAACTTATAAGGCCGTGATCTAAGTTATATTTAGACTACGAATTGATGATTTTGAATCTTATATAACTTAGAGTAGATAAAATAATTAAACTAGAAAACAAAAGATATCACCATGTTTAGTAGAGTCCCTTGCTTACTTTTGATTTTGTGCTACAAATTTTTTGATTTTTGTGCCATAATTCCTTGAGCATATCATATAAGATTTTGATGCATTAATAAAATTTTAGAAAAATATGGAGACTTTTAGATTCCTTATGAAAATATTAAAGTAAATAATTAAAGATAATTGCATGTGTTAAAGCTGCCTCTCAGTTATGTCTTCTGCCTAGTCTCCTTGTTGACGCTAGGAGAAGACTATGTTTATATTTTTTGCCTAGTCTCCTTGATGACGTTAGGAGAAGATTTGTTATGTGTTTTCTGCCTATGCCTCCTTATATGACGCTAGGAGAAAACCCTATATCCTGCCTAGTCTTCTTGATGACGCTAGGAGTATATAGTCCCTATATCCTGCCTAGTCTCCTTGATGATGCTAGGAGTATATAGTTTTGCGCCTTAGCCTTCTTGTTGACGCTAAGATCCTTTTGATATTTAGTGGGCTATATTAGCTCTTTTTTGTATGGTAGTTAGTACACAGATGTTTATATATATACAGTTTTGATGTTTTGTTTATTTTTCAGTATTTTTATTCAGTCAGCTATTTTTTTGTTCTGCTATATATATTTTATGATGTTAGAATTTTGTTGTTTATTGCTGAGTTTAAGTTATTTAATTTGCATATTTCTTTTGATCACCAGCATGTTTAGGATATAGTATTTTCTCTTAGTACTTGTTTAGTTATTTATATATGCCTTACATTGTTTAACTTTATTCTTGAAGCATGTTTTAGCCTCCCTTTTTGGTTAAAGTTATAAATGATGTTTATAGTTTTTCCTTTCTTATTGTATTGCTAGTTGCTCCCATTCTTGATGTAATTGTTGCTTAAAATTGTAAAATGGTGATATTACAAAATATATAATAATTCATCAGCTTAAAATGTACTTAGATAATTATCTAACACAAGATTTTTCTCTTTCTTTGGCTGGGGCCCTACATTGTGAAACTGATAATGACAGATCCTCTTTAATTAGAGAATCAGGAGTTAGGAGTGGAGCCTTATCCAGGGGATGAGCCCTTAGAAGAAGTGGCATAGTTATTTATAAGTGAGGATGAGCATATTTTACTTTCATTACTTAAATTTTAAATGGATATAATAATACAGGTACCCTTGACTGTCTGTTTGAACTACTATACTTTTATTCTGAGTTATATTTCCTGCTATTTATACTGTAATGCTTGGATGTTTCTCATTTTTAAATTGCTTCCGCACTCTGTATGTTTTATTAGATAGTGACTGATATTCGATTCTGTGCTTACTCTTTCCTTTATTAGGTGGATTGTGGATTTCATTTTAATCCAATGATAAGTGAAGGGTTAGCCAAAGTGATACACCACCCCTTAGGAATCTGGTGGATTAAGAGGTGGGGCGCCATAGTTTCCTACTTGCTCTACCAGTCTTTGAGGAATAGGACTGAGCGTTCTCATGGTCGTTCTCACCCTACTCCGGGGTCTGCGCGGGCTCGTTTTCCTCTACCATGGTCAGTGCTGGACTGCACGATGGATCCAACTCTTGGGATTCCATGGCCCACCAGGGCCCTTCCACATACTACAAATGGCACTTCCCCTGACCTTTTGGCTAAAGGCCAACATAGATGCTTCCTATAATTATGGAGATCCTACTGCTTTTGGGGTTGTTGTGGTTCGAGACTCAGACGGACATTTACTTGTTGGCATGGGAGCTAGCTTACAAGCCTAGTCTCATCTCTAGGTTGAGATTCAGGCAGTGACTAAACTGCGACAGGTCTTTGTGGCTACAGAGGTGGATAAATATGGCGTCATCATTTAGGGTGACTAACTAGGAGCAGTTCTGTGGCGCCCCACCCCCTAATATGCAAGATTAGGTCAAGGGGAGGTGTGCCACTCTAGCAAATCCCCTACTTATCATTGGATTAAGTATAATCCACAATTCACTAATAAGAAAAGGATGTGCACAGAATGTATGTAAGGTAGATCAATCACTAAGTAAATAGAAACACTATGCAGAAGCAAGGAAAAATAAATTATACATCCAATTCACCACAATATAAGTAAGAAAATAATAATGCAGCTCAGAATGAAATAGCACAGTAAAAGAATATACATAAATACCTGAATTATTACAAATATTAAATAAGTCTTAATAAAAATGATAAAACTCTCATCCTCACAAAAAATAAAAGAGAAGCTAAGCTATGGATCTCTAGCGGCAGCACACTCCTCCTCCTAAATCTGATCTTTTGAAGGTTCGACTACCTTGAATAACTCGGAATCTATCATTGTTGGTTTCACAATGATAAGGTCCCTAGCCAAAAAAAGAAAATTTTGGTTATATATATTGTCTAAGTACATTTTAGGCTGTTATTATTTTATGAGATTTATGATATCACCATTTTACTTATACTATAAAAATAAACAAAGCATAAGGGTACAACAAGCATACAAAGGAAGAAATATGCTATAAATAAAGGCATTTATAACTAAGCAACATGTGAGGTAAAAGAACATACCTCAACACCAAAGCTGTAATAAGATTAGGCATATAAGTATAAGTAAAGTAAGGAAAATACTAAAGGAAAAGACTCATCTAAAATATGTTTATGATCACTTGACATATACAGGTTAAAAATAAATAATCTGACTGTTATATGTATAGTAAGTAGTAATAGAAATTAGCATCCTATAAGTAAGTAAGCAGGTAAAGTAAAGCTAATTGAAGTAAAGTACAACAGTAAATGGTAAACAATAAATAGTAAACAATGAACAGTAAATAGTAAACACGTATATAAGTATTATCATATCAGAAGAGGGCTAATATAGCCTGCTGATATCAAAATGATTCTTAGCATCAACGCGAAGGCTAAGGCGACAAAATATTTCTAACGTCATCTGAGGCTAGGCCAGAATAACATATCAGAAACTAAACTGAAGAGGTAGTAATCACAAATGCAGTAAATTTTAGTTATTTACTTTACTTTTGTGGATATATCCAGAAGTAGCTGAGAAGTCAATCACATCTACAAGACTATACGGGTTCCAAACTTAGCACAACACTCATCAATGAGTAATGCCAAGTACTCGTTATTTCTCATTCCCTTGTCCATTAGGGTAAAATGCGCCAGATCAATAAGTAATTGAACCCAATGCAAATGTTATCCGAATACTCTATGTTTTCATTTCATGCAACAACATTATCTTGTATGACATGTTCAAAGAATAAGGCCCAAAATACAAGAAATGAGAAAGCACAAGTAAGTCAATAGTAAGTAAGGGACTCTACTATATAATGTAACATCAGTTATTATCTATTAAACAATTCTAACTATTCTAAGTTACACAAGTTCAGGATCTCTAATTTCTACTATCGTGTGTAACTTAGAAGCACGACCTTATAATGAAAAGAAATTAGAACTAATCAAGTTCTAATTTAGTTCAATCAGAATTGACTACAAGTTAAATAATAAATCATCAAGTCCTTAATTGATGAATTTAGACGTTCTAGGCTAAGTTCTAATCAAAATTTGCTAAAGTAGGGATTATGAGTTAAACACTATGAGATTGGAGTTAATCACATAGTCCAAGAGTAAAATATAAAATATAAGGTTCTTAAGTCTAAAAGTGAACTAAGGATTAAGGCAAATCCTATTAAGTACAATCAAGCTTAATATGATGATTCTCCTACTCTTAATCTAGAGTTAAGAGATAAAATAATCAAAATCAAAGTATGAAAATCTAAAAATTAATAAAATCAAGGATTCACTCATTGAATAACCCACTTTATTCAATGAATGAATTCTAACCTAGGATCTATTCTCATTCTTAAGAAAAAATTCCTAAAGTGAAGTGAAGATTCTTAATGAGCTCCTAATAAAAAAACTTATAGAGATTCTAAGAATTGATTGAATTTATTTCAATTTAACTTAATTTATTATTTTTATTTAATTATGAATGTTAATAATGAATTTTAGCTAAGTAAGGCATATTATCCTTAAAGTTTTTCAAGTCTAAATTAGGATGTTTAACAAATTATTCAAATTATTGGATTTAAAACTTAAATTGATCATAAATCAATTTTATTGCTATTTTTAATAATTTAAAAGATATTTTAAGGGTTAAAAATAGTTAACCTAAATTTTGGGCAAAATAATTATTTTTTCCCTACTTAAGGGTCTATAATGTTACTTTTTTATTAAGGAATCCAAATTAGATTTTGTTGATGTCATATGATTCATTACTGTTTAATATAAAGATAGACAATAAGTACACTAAATTTGGACTAGAAATGGGTTATATAGGTCCAAACTAAAAAATTTGACCTAAGAGGCCATTTAGTAATTTTATCTTGATAGAATCTAAAAATTTGTGCAGTTTATTATTGCTTGCTATTTAAAGATTTCATAGAGTCTAAGAACACTAAATTCTGAGGTTTATTGGATTAGTTATGAGTGTTCTAAGTTTAAGGGTAAATGTGTCATTTCTAGGGTTAAGAGAGGTCAAAAACCTAACTTTATCATTTGAGATCCAAATTCAGCAAACTCAGTGGCTATAGCTTTCTTATATCACACTGAGTACTTTAACTATGAGTATACCCAAATTGGACCTCAGTTGACCAAGTTATGACTTAATTAAGGTTATGAGTATTTTGGTCAACATAGAGTTTATAGTAGTTAAAACTCAAATTTTATTTCAGTTTATTATTGGTACTGAATTTTTAACCTAGTTAATACCTTGAATTTCTTAATTTGGAGTCCAAATGATGAAGTTATGGTCATTTCAATGTTAGAGTTTTATTTTTATGAAAGGGGTCAAAACATAAATTTTTTTTATATTTAAAAATCACATACAATTTTATACAATGCTTAATTTTACTAAAACTATGTTCAAATTTGATATATTTTGGCCCTATTAGGGTCATAAGGTCATTAAAATGCAAAAAATATGAAGTTTCTGCCATTCCTAACAGTTATGGGCAATTCTGAACAGTTCTGGGCGCTACGGCGCGCGGTAGCGCCTTCTGGCTGACAGCCAAACGCTATGGCCCGCAGTGGCGCGCATAGCACTTTCAGTGCTGTTGTGCGCTGCAAAGAATCTCAGCATTGTGGCGCGCAGTAGCATTTTCAGACACTACGGCGCGCTATGACACCAGAGTTCCCGAGAGCTAGATGCTATGGCGCGTTGTAGCGCTCCCTGGCCTAGAGCCAGACGCTTCGGCACGCTGCAACCATTTTAAGTGTTGCAGTGGATTTCAGTGCTGCGACGCATTTAATTTAATTTCAACAAATTTATATGATGATGCGGCGCTCTATGGCGCGCTTCAGCGTGCTGCGATGGATTCAATTTATATGCTGTGCTGCGTGCGGTGGATTTCAGTGCTGCGGCGCGCCGTAGTGCCCGACAATGATTTCACCTGTGCGAAAATTGTAATTGGTCATCTTTCGGGCTCAAATACTCTCAACCTAGAGCACTTCACATACGGTGCCGTATTCTGATGGAAAGGTATTTCTGAGACCTTTCCATCGATACCAAAAGCGACACAAATTAATTATTCTAACTATGAAAATAATGGAGTTAAATATTCAGGTATGCAGAATGGAGGAAAAACAGAGCATTTCATTTATAATGAAATTTAATACCTTAATGAATTTTATTGGCTTCCATACTCAATCACATATTTCTAATGATGCAAAATAAGCATAAGAGCAATTCAATGGGGAAAGGGAGTTATATTGGCTTTCTAATGGAAGAAGATGGAGGAAGTGAGCTCTGTTTTCTGCAGGAACTTGGGAGCTTGAGGGCTTGAGGGCTTCTTCAGCAGCACAACAATGGAGGAAGAAGAGAGGCTTGGGAAGAGGATAAGAAATTTCAGTTTGAGAGTAAAGGGTGGAAGTGGAGAGCTAAGAGTTACTTTTAAAAGAGAGGGGAGCATGGAGTTTAGGATGGAATGGCTCATCCCATCACAGCATGGGAGGAGATGGCTTAGGTAAAAAATAAAGAGAGAGGGCGATGGCTTGCGTGCATATGGGAAGAAGGGAAGGGGGAGGCGCTGATATCTGCAGGCGCGGGTCCAAGCCAGAGAAAATGAGAAGAAAATAAGAATTAAGGAAATGAATTTTAATTTAATTTCATTAATTGATTAATATCTAAAAATTCAATTTTATAAACGGGCCCCGAAATGCCCCAAAAATTCGCCCATGACTAATTTGGGGGTGAGAAATTCAATGATGAAGTTGGATTTCGATTCTGACGATTATTTAATTTTCCTATTTTTCATGATATTTAATTACATTAAAATATTCGATAAAATCCGACAACTTCCAAATGCGTCCTAAACATCATCACAAGCTAATTTGTGGGTGATGATCATAGTGGAGAAGTCGAATTTTGATTTCGATGTCAAAATAATCATCTCAATTTTCTAATTAATTAAATATTATTAAAATATTCAACAAATATTTGACGACTTCTGATTGCCACCAAAACATCACCCATAACCAATTTGGGGGTAATGAGCGCAATGGCGAAGTCCGATTTTTGATCTGAGGTCAAAATAATTAGGTCAATTTCAAGATTCCTAAAATTCTCAAAATCAGGATTTGATCTATTTGCATCTTAATTTGGATTAGGTCTTGGTGGTGAATTCCTAATGACTTAATTGGTACACTAAGATCACAATTAGGACTCAAATTAGTCCTAATTGACTAGGGTAACAATTTGTGTTGTTAGTGGTTCGAAGACTTATGCATCTCTAGGAAAGGAATCTCCATTCACGAGGCGAAGAGCGGCATGCCGATTACCTTGCCTTTTGCTTGTTATTCCTCATGTTATCTTTTCCCACTGATCACGCGATGTGAATCAGGTGGCGAACTTTTGTGCTCTGTATGCCCATCAAGGTGATTTTTACTTTTTCTAGGGGAGATGTGCTCCCCGTGAAGCTTTTGGACCTCCTTGCGTAGGATATCGTGGAGTTTGATCATGGTTAAGTTTTTGTACTGTTGATATTATTTATATATGCATACGCTACGATCGTATTTCATGATATATATTAGTAATAATGATATTAAATTATTATCAAATTGGTTAAATAAATGAAACTTTATTATGAAGTTCAATATCAATATGTATATTTTTGAGAATTTACAACTGATATGTTAGATGCATATAATAACTAATTTTAAAAAATTAAAATATAACACTTAAATAGATTATTAATTGTTAACAAATTCATACAAATACCCAACTCAGGTGTCTATGTATATAATGAGGTACTTTACTGATTAACAAAATAAGGGTTTATTGTTAGGAGTTGGGTCGTTATATTAGAGCTTAAATCTAAAAAAATTATAAAGCCAACTCCAAAAAGGTGAGATTCATCGTTTAATTTAAAAGGCCTCTAACAAAAACGCAAACCAAACAAATAAAACAAAATTATAACCAACAAGCGGCTTAAAACTTTTAGTAAAGAAGAAATTAGCACATCAAGAATGGATTCCAAATTATATTAAAACCATACGAATCTTTAGTAAAACCTTACGATTTGGATTCTATAGATGCTGAAGAGTAAAACAAACCTTGCAAATCTGGGAAAGAATACAAAGAAGCGGTTGTTGTGGCCAAATGTCGATATCCATTTGAAATTGCAGAAGAAAAATTATAACCACTATTAGACTAAAGTCCACATATGCTTCCTGAGCGGCTCCAAATCCTTATTTGATAAAAATTCAAGTAATTGTAAAATTAGGCTTCCACTCAATATATTAAAATATGCAGAGTATAGCCCAGCAACAAAAAATTCAATTTTAAGCAGCTAAGGTTGCAAAAGAGAGCACAAATTGTTCATGAGTTTAAATCCCATACCATAACCCTGAATAAACTCATACATCATAATCCAAACCTGTAGCGTCCCAACCCATCGTTGTGCGCAAAGGAGTTAACAATTGGCGGTTGAACAGTGCACTACTCTGGAAGGACTGCAGAATCTCTTCGAATAAGCGCTGAAATATGAGCTGCTGGACTAATCTTCAAGATAAGCGTAAAACCTTATCTTAAGTATTATACAATATAGTATATACATTAGATTATGAGTGGAATATGAGTAATCTAATATATACAAGTATAACATCATTTCCAGTTTGTTGATCACATCACAATACTAAGTATAAGTAGTAGTAAACACAATGTGCGGAAGCTAAAGCATACATTCAGCTCATTCATCATAGAAGATAGTAAATCATTCATATCATAAAAGAACAAAAGAAAAATATATCCAAAATTATTACAAATAGTTCATTTAAATAAAAATACAGCAAATAGTCTAGTGACTAGACTGAAAGTAACTATTGCTAAAAATAAATGTAGATAAAGAGTCTTCTAATACTCCACAAACTCCTCTTGGATTTTTTGTGAAGGCTTCTAATCTGGCTCAAGCTGCTATGGATCTAGAAAATTATCGGGTCCCAAAGTATCATGTATTAGATAATGAGTCTAATACATCGAAAATTATTCTAAACAATTATGGTTATTTAATATTTAATATTTAAGTGATTAAATAAAATCATAGGGAAAAATATTAAAATAGCTAGAAAAAAATAATAAAAATTGTAACTAAATAACTGAAAATAAAACAGTGCAGAATTGAAAGTAAAGTAAAACATGGCTAAATATTGAGTACTAAAAATAGGAAAAATAGTAAGGGAAATAAAATTGAGAAAATAATGCATTCAAACTATGTTGTATGCCACTGAATTTATATCTATGCATTTGAATATGCCACAGAACTGTATGCCATTGATATGCTAACTTGGTGTCACATGACACCTCACAAATCCTAGGTGAGCGTACGCTCCGCTAATAGAGTCCTTAGGTGAGTCAAGAGCTCCGCTAATGCTGACATGACTTATGCATTTATAATATGCCAAGGCTTAATGACGGGTTTGCTTTAAATCATCAAAATTCAGAAATCAATTCAATATCAAATACTAATTTTATTTATCTCCATTGTACAAAATTCACCTAAATGAATTCTAACTCCTAATTCTAATCTACTGAATGATATCATTAAGATTACTTATATCAACTGAAGGGGTTGCATATACATAGTTGGTATATTTCTAAGAAAGGTGTATATAACACTTAGTTTATTTAAGTGCACTTATCAAAATGCATGATGAAAAGGGGTAGAACCCTATGACAGTTTATTCTTTTCAACTAAGTTGTTAAATACCCTAGTTAAAAGCATACTTATAGCGTCCTAAGAGAGATAACTTGAAACACTTAGTTTGTTTAACTGCACGATAAGGGGCAGAACTCGGTCACAGTTTATTCTCTCAAACTAAGTTACTCAGCCCCCTACTTATAATACTCTTGGACGTGGGATGTTTTGTAATAACCCAAGTTGTTACTTTAGTCAATTAAGACTAATTCTAGCCTTAATTTTTATCTTAAGTGCTACTTAAGTCATTAGGGGCCAACCCCTAAAACCCAGTCCAAATCAGGAGTCAAATAGATCAAATCCTGATTTTTGGAAAATCTTAAAAATCCTAAAATTTGACCTATCTAAAAAGATCTCAGATTGCGCTTATTGCCCCCAAATTAACTAGGGGTGAAGTTTTCGTGTCAATCGGAAGTCGTTAAAATTTCAACGAATATTTTAATACCTCAAAAATTGGGATATTAAAATACTCGTCGGATCTAAAATCCGACATCCTCGTTGTATTCCTTATCCCTCAATTAGCTAGGAAAACATATTTGAAAATTTTTGAATTAAAAAAAAAAAAATAGTTTCGGGGTACGTATAATGTAGCGACATTTTATGATCTATTTAAACCCTCATAACTTTGACCTAGTTTTCCAAACCTAGGCAATGTGGGTCTTAAAATACTCAGTAGAATAGCCCCATTGCTATGATAGTATTAGTTTTTCCATTTGGACATTAGGGTAAAAAGTCAACCCTTAACCCCACAGTTGACTTTAGAGAAAAATAACCAAAATGCACTTGGAATTCAAATGACCATAACTTGGTCAATTCAACTTCAAATTCAGAAATTCAAAGTGCTAGCTAGCTTATAATTTCATGAAACTGAAATAAAATTTAGGATCTGAACTCTAGAAAATTAGAAAATGACCAAAATATTCCTAACCTTAGTTAGGTCATAACTTGACCATTTGAGGTCTAAATTGGGTTTACTCCCTATCAACATACTCAGTATATTATAGGGAAGCTATAGAAGCTGAGTTTGTTGAAATTGGACTTCAAATGAAAAAGTTCGATTTTTGTTACCTGTTGACCGACCCAAAATTAGCGAATTGCCCTTAGGAATTAAAATAGCAATAACTTAGTCATCCGATCTCAGAATGCAGTGTTCTTGGTCTCTATGGAATTCTTGAATAATAACCCACTGTAAACTGTATAAAAATTTAGATTCGATTAGGTGTAAATTACAAGTTTGCACTTCTGGTCAAAAACCATAGTTTGGACCTGTATGACTTGTTTCTTGTCCGAATTGGGCGTACTTACAGTCTATCTGCAAGTTAGATAGTAAGGAACCATTGGACAGTAATAAACTTCAATTTGGATCCTTAAATCAAAAGTTGACTTTTAGACCCTTAAGTATGGGCAAAATAATCATTTTGCCTAAAATTTAGGATAAACATTCTTAATCTCTAAATTTGTCTATTAAAACACTAAAACCAATATTAGAACTATATTAAAGTCAATTAAGTGAGTAAAATTAACTATTAGGTCAATCCGTCAAATTTCTTGAAATTTCTCTAAGTCCTTTCCTTAGGATCTTTCACCTCATATTAGGACTATTCCTAAGATTAGGAATAGATTATAGGTTAAACTTCATTCATTGAGTAAGTGGGTTATTCAATTGAATGAATCATTGGTTTTATTAGTTTCTAGATTTTTCAACTTATTCTGATTATTTTGACTTTCAACCCTAAATTAAAGATAGGAGATTCATCCTATTAAGTTTGATTTGCTTAATAGGATTTACCTTAACTAGTAGATCACTATTAAAATAAAACCTAGATCTTATATTTTATCCTTTGGATTATGCGATTAAGCTCAATCTTGTGGTATTTAATTCATAATCTATAATTTAGTAGATCTTGATCAGATCTTAGATAGAACGTCTAAATTCACAAAATTAGGACATATAATTTATTGATTTAATTTATAGTCGTATTTGATTGAATTAGATTAGAACCTGATCAGTTCTAATCCTTTTAACTTATAAGGATGAGCTTTTAAGTTACACTCGATAGTAGGAATTGGAGATCCTGAACTTGTGTAACTTGGAATAGTTAGAATGGTTTAATTAGAAAAAAAATGATATCATAATATTTAGTAGAGTCCCTTACTTACTTTGATATTTTGTTGCTATGTATTCCTTGTATATTTGTGCTATATTTCCATGAGCATATCATATAAGACTTTGATGCATGAATAAAATTATAGGAAATTATGGAGACTCCTTAGATTCCTTATGAAAATATTAATATAAATGATTAAAGATAATAATTGCATGTGTTAGAGCTGCCTCTCAGTTATGTCTTCTACCTAATCTCCTTGTTGACGCTAGGAGAAGACTGTTTATATTTTTTCCTAATCTCCTTGATGACGCTAGGAGAAAATGTGTTATGTATTTTCTGCCTATGCCTCTTTGTATGACGCCAGGAGAAAACCCTATATCCTGCCTAGTCTCCTTGATGACGCTAGGAGTATATAGTTTTGCGCCTTAGCCTCCTTGTTGATGCTAAGATCCTTTTGATATTCAGTGGGCTAGATTAGCTCTTTTCTGTATGGCAGTTAGTACACGGATGTTCATATATAATATTGATATTTTGTATACAGTATTTTCATTCAGTCAGCTATTCCTTTGTTTTGCTTATATTTATTTTAGGATGTTAGATTTATTGCTGCTATTTATATGTATTATTATTGAGTTTTATTTATTTAACTTGCATAATTCTTATGATCACCAGCATATTTAGGATGTAGTATTTTCTTTTAGTACTTATTCAATTACTTATACTTATATGCCATACCTTATTTAGCTTACATTCGAGGCATGCCTTAGCCTTTTTTTTCTTAAGTTATAAATGTTGTTTATAGTTTTTTCCTCTATTCTTATCATACTAGTTGCTCCCATATTTTATGTAGTTAGTGCTTAGAAATTGTTAAATTGTGATATTATAAAACACATAAAATTTATCAGCTTAAAATGTACTTAGACAATTGTCTAACATCAGATTTTTTCTTTTTTTTTGCTGGGGCCCTACATTGTAAAACCGACAATGACAGATCCATATCAGATAAAAGATCAGGTGCCAAAAGAGGTGCCTTATCTAGAGGAGGAGCCTTTAGAGGGAGCTACAGCTTAGTTTCTTATAAGTGAGGATAAGAGAATTTATTTGCTTTAATTATTTAAACTTTAATAAGATGTAATAATACAGGTACCTATGACTGTGTATTTTGGATTACTATAATATTTATTCTGAGTTATATTTCATGTATTCATATTATGATGCTTGAATATCTCTTATTTAAATCGCTTCTGCACTCTGTATGAATTTCTTATAAAGTGACTGATAATTTGATTCTGTGTTTACTCATTCCCTTATTAGGTGGATTGTGGATTTTATCCTAATCTAATAATAAGTGAAGGATTAGTCAGAGTGATACTCCACCCCTTAGCTTAATATTATGGATTAAGGGGTGGGGTGCCACAGGTGGTATCAGAGAATTCAATAAGGTGTTAGATTAGAATTTGTATTCTTCTCTACCTAATGGGAGATTCTTCTGACAATTCAGTCGCCATATCAGAAACATTGGAGTCATATCCAAGACACCACAATATCAAACTCAGAATAAGGAGTGTAATACTAAAATTTTACGAGTAACTATATAAAGTAAAATCCTAAAATTTAACTACTCAACCTAACAACTTCTGTAAACATACTTAGACATACCAAGATGATGCTTAGGTGGCATCATCGATAATTTGAAGATAGGTGGGACATGTTGTCCAATTTTATCAACAACATGAGGATTACATAGAAGGAGTGTTAGATCCTGAATCCCAGATGCTGGATCGACTACTCCAGCAAAATGTATTTAGGGGATATGATCTCCCCTTTGTAGCCAAAGGATGGCTAAGGAGGGAAAATTTTGTGTTTGAGACTATCAACTGCCCAGATAATATTAGAATCCCCATTGTGTCCCTCCTTCTACAGGGTAGAGCCAAAGATTGGTGGAGCATCACCCTACAAGCACTTATCCGTCGACGTGAAGAATTGCGAATAGAAGTCACCTATGAGGACTTTCACCGCGCCTTTACCGCCCGATATATCGGACAAATATCTTAGCTTTTATTCATATGTTATCTGTATTACCTTACGCATCTTTGTACTCTAATTTTGAATTAAACAATTATTCTTACATCGCTTAATTTAGATGTCTAGGAATACTACTATATGAGTATGGTAGGATACGACCTTTTTGCCCACTCTAAAGATAGGTGGAAGTTCGATGTGTACTTAGCAAAAAGATATGGGAGAGAAGTCCAAGGGGTCTCCCCAGCAGAAGACAGTGTATTGGAGAGGATGTTAGAAGATGCTGTGTATTGGGGACTGAATTTCCCCATCCTAGCTAAGGAATGGTTACGAAGGGTGACCAAAGTGTTTGACGAGCTGGAATGCCCGGATTGCGTTCGACTCGACATCATCGACATCCTCCTCCAAGACTACGCGGAGGAGTGGTGGGCTCGCAAAGTATGGGTATTCGAACGTAGATCTGCCTACCGCCACCGAGAGAGAACATACGCAGACTTTTCCCAAGCTTTCACTAAATAATACATAGGATAGACTCTATGTTTTCTCAGTTACTGTCTTTCATTTATACTTTATCTACTATTTTTAGTAATATGTTTTTATCTTTCATCTTCGACTAATAAAAGAGATAAAATATTATGCCCTCCTATTTTCTAGACTTCTGAATGTGTGATTATTTAAAACTCAGATTCTAACAAGAGATAATGAATCCAGGACAGAGCCTCTTCCCTGCTCCCTCCAGCTCCTCATCCAGTGAGGTAAGCACCTTACTGGAGGCGGTAAAAATGATGGTGGAATCCCACCAGCAACACATAAAATTTAGCCAAAAACAGGCCAGGAAGGCCGCAAAAGCACAAGCAAAGCAAGCTGAACGAATGGAACGGCTTCTGGTGTCCTAGATAGCCCAGAACCGTACAACGGCGGAAGCTACCCCAACGCTGCAATACTTCCATCAGCGCTACATTCAGTCCATAGACGGACTGCTACATAACTTCCTTTGTCTGAGACCCCCCACATTCAACGGGAGTATCAGCGGTAGACACGGAGGATTGGCTGAGGATGGTGGAGAAAAATCTAACGAGTATCAAGTGCCCTAATACGGAAGTGATTTGACTGGTCACTCATTTGCTCCAAGGCGAGGTAGAGCACTGGTGGAGCCACATTCGTACTACACACTTCACCGACATCCGTTTGGAGGAAATCTCTTATGAAGAGTTTGAGGAAGTGTTTCGCGCTAAATACATTCCATTGTCCAAGCGCCGCAACATGATAGAGGAATTCCTCAAACTGCAGCAAGGAAATCACACGGTGGTTGCATATGACGCAGAGTTTAAGAGGCTCGCCAGATTCTCCATGAGCTTGGTGCCGACCAAATCAGATAGGTGCCACCGTTTCCAGAGCGGTCTTCGACCCTCTATATAAGCCCAAGTCGTGCCATTCCGCATGACCAACTACTGGGAACTATTGGAGACTGCCAAAGTGATAGAGAGGAACTAACAGTGAGAAGCTAAGAGGCTCGCGACTCTGCAATGCACCGTCAGGATAACCCAAAAAGGGCTAGGGTTTATCAAATCGAGGCAGAAGCCCCTGCTACCGATCCTTTCAACAGCTGTACAAAGCCGCATCCTTACGACCGGTGCTTCCACGGTCAGCGAGTCTGCTTCACCTGTGGTAGACCCGGGCATAGTTATACTCAGTGCCACATGACCGATATGATTGATTCGGAGCCAATTAAGTGTGTGCAAGGCCAGCCAGCATTTGATCTCTACCAAAGAGCTCCTGCCACTACAACAACACGCCCAGCATTACCACCTCCTGCTCCTCGACGTGAGGCACCCCCCACCTCTCATCCTAGCACATCAAGGCCACCTCTCAGACTGCCCTACAACAACCGGCCTACTGGCCAGGCTCGTGTATACTCCCTCACACCTACTGAGGCCACAGAAGATAACCATATGGTGTCAGGTACACGCTTCTGAACCAGTCTATCATTTATTATTGCTTGCTTAAAAGTAACTCGTAGACCACTACATCCATAATTAGGTACAATCTATATAAATAATAAGCCATGCAATATTCTATATGACACTGGAGCAAGTCACTCGTTCATCTCTAAAAGCTGGATGAAGTCTCTCAATTTGGCAGTACACCGCCTTGCAAAATCTCTAAGAGTAGGATTACCATCCGGAGCTCAATTACAAACCAGTCAATTCTACAAGCTACAATTCCCCTTCGGAGAGACAAAATTTAAAGCCAAACTTGTAGTTTTGCCAATAGCCAATTTTAATATTATTTTAGGCATGAATTGGCAAAGTCAACATGACGCCATCATCAACTGCCAAAAGAAGAAAATCACCCTGGGCAGTGGTAAACAAGCTAAGTCATTTATAGGGAACTTTAGTACAATAACTTCCTTAGTCAATGCTATTCAAGCCAAGAAGCTAGTGAGGAAAGGCTGCAGTGCCTTCCTTGTGACGATACTAGGGAAAAGAAAGAAGATGTTCTTATATCCTAGAATCCTGTCATTTGTGAATTCACCGATATTTTCCCCGAAGACCTACCCAGTCTTCCACCTATTTGGGAAGTCGAATTCGCAATCGACGTTATCCCAGAAACCCAACCTATTTCTAAAGCACCCTATAGAATGGCACCCAAGGAGTTGCAAGAACTAAATAAGCAACTGCGAGAGTTACTAGAGAAAGGTCTTATCAGGCCTAGTTCTTCCTCATGGGGAGCGCCAATGTTATTTGTCAAAAAGAATGATGGGTCCATGCGGATATGTATAGATTTCAGAGAGCTGAATAAAGTCACCTTAAAGAACAAGTACCCTCTACCCTGTATTGATGATCTATTTGATCTGTTAGCAGGAGCAAAGGTGTTTTCAAAGATTGACCTGCGATCGGGATACCACCGACTACAAGTGAAGAATTCTGATATATCAAAGATTGCTTTCAGGACTAGATATGGTCACTATGAATTTCTAGTGATGTCATTTGGACTAACAAATGCGCCTTCCATCTTTATAGACCTAATGCAGCGTATCTTGAAGCCATATCTAGACAAATTTGTCATCGTATAAATAGATGATATCTTAATATACTCTAAGATGAAGAAGGAACATGCAGGTCACCTCTGGACCGTGTTAGAAGAACTGAGAAGTCACCAGCTGTATGTCAAATATTCAAAGTGTGAATTTTTGCTTAAATCTATCACCTTCTTAGGCCACATTGTCGACGCTCAAGGAATCAGAGTGGATCAGAATAAGGTCAGCGCAATCCAAGAATGGGTATAACCCAAGACAGTGACAGAGATCAGAAGTTTCTTGGGTTTGGCCGGATATTATAAAAAGTTCGTGAAATGCTTCTCTCAGATAGCCTCTCCACTCACTAAACTTACCCAGAAGGCTGTACCCTTTGAATGGTCGCCATCTTGTGAAGCAGCATTCCAGGCACTAAAAGATGTGCCTACCTTTGCCCCAGTCCTAGTCCTTCCTAAGGAAGGAGTAAACTACCAAGTATATACTAATGCATCTAGTATAGGCTTAGGTGTTGTATTAATGCAAGAAGGGAAGGTTATAACATATGCTTCCCGTCAACTGAAGACCCACAAAAGAAACTATGCCGTACACGACTTAGAGCTAGCTACTGTAGTGTTCGCCTTAAAGATTTGGCATCACTGTCTATATGGGATTCAATGCTCAATTTTCACAGATCATCAAAGTATAAAGTATATATTGACCCAGAGAGAGCTGAACTATAGGCAAGGAAGATGGTTGGAATTGATCAGTGACTACAATTTAGACATACAGTATCACCCTGGAAAGGCCAATGTTGTAGCTGATGCCCTAAGTCATCATGCCACCCTAAATGCCATTATATAAAAGATCCCGTTAATAGAAGAATTTTGCTAGATGAGCATCAAACCTGTCTGTGGAGACAAACTAAGCTCAGAGCTCGCAAACAACAATGTGGAATCCACCTTTCACAGAGACGTGTTGTGACGACCGAGGATCAAAGTTCGAGAGTCTTTAAAGAATATTTCATCTCAATGTAAACATATATATTTTTATAAATAAAAGGACATAAAATAATAAAAGTCCAAAGTCCAATTATACATAAAGCCAAAATATATATAAAATTTACAACAGTTTATCTTTTACAAAATAAAGATGAATATTCACATTCTCCTGTTTTTTTATTTCTTCTTCTTTTATTTGGCAGGTCTTTAATTATCAAAACTTGAAAAATTCAGTTACCAGTCAGGTATGAGTACACAAATCATTCTTATAAGAATAAATCTAGCATCTTATAATAGGCATGAATCAAGTATGAAAATGACTGAAAGTCTGCATAGAAAGTAAAGCAATTTTCCAAATTCAATTTCTGCCCTACAAGTTAACAGTGAAAATCAATATATACGAATAGCATGAAATAAATTTTATCAAAAGCAATTATAACAATAAGGCGAGTTCGGAGACTCCTGAGCCCAAATGGGTAAACCCATAAGCATAACCTGTAGGAAGCTTATCTCGCTACCCGTCGGTAGCTTAGTAAAAATAGAAACTGATGGTATGTCTTTCCTCTGGATTTGCCTACTTCCTACAAGAGGCTAAATCCCTCCATATAACTCCCAGGGGCTGCCAGCAGGCCCAATCTGTACAGATTCTCAATGTTGCGTTCCACCCTCCAAAGACAAACACCACAAAATATATATATACCATGTTTCATTTTTTTTTGTTACATGCTATTTGATATCATTCTTTTGCAGATTAAAAAGCAGTAAGCAGTGTAAATAATACTCAAATGGAAAATGGCTAAAAAATGAGAATACTGAAATGAAACTTATAAGTAAATTTGCGTACCTGACTGTTTTGATTCAAATCAACTAATTCAATTTCTTTGATCTGCCAAAAATAATTAAATTTATTAATTTAATGTTTTTATCCTGATTTTTAATATAAAGTTTATAAAATGACTATTTTGATTATTTGAATTATTTTTATTAAGTTACATAATTATTTATGCCTTATAAGGTCAAATTGGGAATTTGACCTTATAAGGGCAATTTAGTAATTTTACCCTTAGTGAAATATAAAATTTATATTAGTTTATTGTAGATTATGTCCTAGGATTTCTATAGAATCCAAAATTATCAAATTCTGATATGAATTAGCTAGGTTTAATAATTTAGTGAGTGATTAGTAAATTTAGTTACAAAATTATTAAACTAATTATACATTTAGGTTCTAATTTACTTTATGAGTTATCTGAAACTGAAATTATTTAATTTGGATCATTAAATTTGCTAATATTCACTAATCAAGTTTTAGAGTGATTAGGGTTAATTAGGAGATCTAACTGTTGGATCCTAAATATTTTTGCAGTTTACTGAAATTTAGGTTTTCTGATCTAAATTGATATTTGGATCACCTAATTTGGAGATAAATTGGCTAACTTATGGCTATTTGAAGTTTCTAGGGTTAAAGGCTTAATTAGGATTAGGTCCTAATTGTGATTAGTTTAATTTTAATCCAAATGGCAAAATTAATACTACTAAAATATTCTTTAGGATTTTTTGAGTATTTTAAGACCCATATTGGGTATGTTTGGGTTAAAAGGTACAAAGTTATGATTAATTAATTATTTGCAACATATTTTGATTTATTTAATATCCTGAAATATTACTTTATAAAATATTAATTTTATTGAAATTTGGATGGCATTAAAATATTCTTTGATTTTTGTTGATTAATTTAATATATTTAATTATGTTATTTGAATGTATATTTTATAAGTTATGGATTTTTAAAATTTTAGGATTTAATTTATTTAAATGTTTTATTAATATTACATTTAATGAATCTATTTATTTAATTCATCTAATTATTTTAAAGAAATATTTATCTTCTATTTTTATTTATATTATTTTGTAAAAATGTTCTGATATTTATTTATGTATATATATTATAAGTATTATCTTAAGATTATTTATATCTAATATTTATATTTTATTTAATAAACTATATTTTTATTTATATCTAATATATATATATATATATATATATATATATATATATATATATCTTTAAATATGTGTTTTTTGCAGAAGACGGGCCCACACGTCCAGACGGTGCCAGCGAAGCGTCCACGTGGTGCCTTTTAATAGGCTTTCGAGATGCAAGCGGGACCCACGGCTTGATCAGTTTTGATGCTGCTGACCGATGCGCGGGGCCCACCACTGCGCCGCTGTGCTTTACACGTGGACCCACAATTGGGGCGCTCGCGGGTCAGGCTCGGCCCGGCCCGATTCACGGCGCCTTTGTCTTCCTCTTCTTCGAAGACCACGGCTAGGGCAGAAGATTTTGCGGCCTAAATGTCGATGGTTAGCTTCGACCCATATGTCGATGAAAATAGCACTTTAGGAGCTTCTTATTGACTACTGCAACTAGCCTTGGGATGACTTAGGTTACGAGAGATGTCCAGCCCTAGATCTAGGTTTCGGGAGGGGTACTCATAACGGTAAGAACTGTTTGTGAATTTCTAAATTGGATCGATCGAACTCATTTCCCGATTAATCATTAATCTATAACATGGAATAGATATACGAATTGCAAGATGTAATTTTGAATGTATGAATTAAGAGATCAGTTACCTTAAATGGACGGCATAGAAGACTCTAACTTGATTTTTTGAAGGTTTTGACTTTCTTAGGATCAAAAGATTTTTGAAACTTAGTAAAATAAGAGAATTGAGGCTTTTTAAAGTTGATCCTAAGCAATTGCTAAAGGCGAACCCATCTGGATAAAGATGAGCGGCGCTGGCATTCGCGTATAGCGCCGCGCGTCTGCTGTTCGCGACACGCGCTGATGCGCGACAGGGACGAATCGGGGATCGTCTGATCCCCGATCGAACGGCTTAGAAAAGCCGTTAGATCCAAATGGTGAGTTCTTAAGGGAAGGAATGGCGGATTCTATTATGGACGGCGCCGTTAAGATTTAGTTAAATAAATAATTATTTAATTTATTTTAATCAATTTAATTAATTAATCTTAATTAATAATTATGTTCCAAATATTTTTAATATATCAATCCTAGCTAATTGAGAGCTTCTAAACATAACGGTGCACTTGGATTTTTGATCCGACGAGTATTTAATTACTCGAACTTTCAGGTATTTAAATAATATTAAAATATTCGTCGAAAATTCAATGACTTCCAAATGCGTTCAAAACTTCACCCCTAGCTAATTTGGGGGTGGTGAATGTAATGGCGAAGTCAGATTTTTAATTTGAGGTCAAAATTATTTAAATATTAATAAACAAATTGGAACATAAATTCTGGTATTTTACACGTGTCCATATCACATACTAAAGACAAAGAGTACTTAGGCTTCAAGCAAGCCATTGAAAGCGGTTGTCATACCGATCTTCAATTCCATAAGGGTGCTATTTATCAAGGGGATCACTTATGGATCCCTAAGTCTATGCACCAGGAGGTGCTGATTGAAGGCCATAACTCCGGATACCAGATTCATCCCGGGGGCTCAAAGATGTATCAGGACTTGAAGCTATCATTTTGGTGGCCAGGGATGAAAATGAGTGTAGCAGATTTTGTGGCTAAGTGTGGCGGCCCTGCCCCGTCGTGGTCCTGTTAACCCTTAAGTTAACACGATTACGGTGGAGGGTTCACCAAATGACAAGGTCCCCACTTAAGATTGGATTAGACACATATTCTAATTCAATTTAAATAAGGACTTGCCATTCATCTCAGAATTTATCACTAAATGATCATACAAGAACTCAGAGTGCGGAAGCAATAAAAGGTATAACATCCATCCAATACAATATAAATACAACAATACAGAATAAGTAAAGTGCTGAAAGAGAAATATAATCCTGTATTATTACAACATTTAATGAGTTTAAAAGAACTGAAAGAAAACTCTCAATCTCATTGAAAACAGAAAACTAGGCTACAGATCTTCAAGAATGGGCTCCTCCTCCAATGGCAAACTCTTCACTGGATCTATTAATCCAACAAACACAGAACCTACCATTATCAGTTTCATAATGGTAGGGCCCCAGCCAACAAAAGAAAAACTGGTTAGACAATAAGTCTAAGTACATTTTAGGGTAACAGTTTATTTAAGTTAACTGAATATCACCATAAAAACAGAACTGAGCAAAATAGGTGCAGAAATGCATATCAAAAGATCAGTAATAAGTTATAAACTACAGTTTATATCTAAACAAATAGGAAGTAAAACATACCTCCTCCAAGCAACAGCAACACAAACAGGTAAGTAAGAGAAAAGTAAAACTGTAAGAAAATACAACCTACATATGCATATGTTCAAACGGATTATGCTAAGTGACATACAAACTTTAAACAGTAAAAACTGAAAACACTAACATCCTATGTGAGCATATGAAAACAGTAAATAAAACTAGCATCCTATATAAAAACATGTGCAGGAAAGCTGTAAGTAAAACAGTGCTGAAATGCAGAATATACTAGTAAAACAGTAACTGCAACCTGAAACTACAGTAACTATATAAGTCATCTGAACTGAATACGAACTCAGCAATTCTTAGCCTGATGAGCTAAGAAACTCTGAACTGAACATCACTGAAACTCTTAGCCTGATGAGCTAAGATAGAACTGAATGTAAGTGTACTTGAATTAGTATATCCATATCAGAATCCTGACTCTGTAGTCAGTAGGGCGAGAGTCTATCCATCCTATCACTCAGACTAGGCATGGCCAATAGACTGTCGGACTGAAACCCCCTACAAGAAGCCGACCCCGAACGAGTTGATCGAAGAGGTATACTAATCAAGCTACATCTTACAAAACCACTTGTGAAACAAAAACACAATGCTATTTATGAATGTTCAAAATTGACATAAGATATTTATCAAATATCTTAAGTACATAATACATGTTCAAGGTATAAAACTCAAAGTCAAGGAATGCGAAGCATCAAAATCAAAGTGAGCAAGAAACTCTATCTAAAATACAGGTGATATTTGTTGTTATCTACTTTATTCGTTCTATCTACTCTAAGTTACATAAGTTTCAGAATTATCAATTCTTACACATTCTGTAACTTAGAATCACGAATCCTACTAGTTGAAGATAATTAGGACTGGCCAAGTCCTAATTATAACTTAATCAAAAGACGACTATTTGGTTAAAATGAATAAATCATTGACCTAATTTTGTAATTTAATTCATCCCAACCTCATCTTGATTAGCCAAATCAAGATGAAAAGATTAAGAATTAGACTCCAGATGATGGGGTCTAATCACTTAATCTAAAGGTATAATCTAAGGGTCTAAGTTTTAGAACCCAAATCTCACAGATTAGGTTAAGGCAAATCCTAATGATAAATCAATTTCATTAGGATGGATTTCTGTTCTTAGTTCTAAATTTTAAAGATCAAATAATCATTTAATAAACTAAGAAAATCTATAAACTAGAAAACTCAAGGTTTCACCTAATTGAGTAACCCAATTTACTCAATAGATGAATTCTAACTTAAGATCTATTCCTAATCTTAAGAATTAAGGCTCTTAATTACTAAGAGTATCTCTCAAGACACACATCTTAACTAATGTTATAAGACATAAGGATGGGTCTAAGAATGATTTAAGGAAAGATAAACACTCATAATTTACTTAGGAATTTTCTTAAAGAGCATAATTTTGAGATTTTAACCAAAACCTAATTTAGACTTAAATTTGATTAATTTCAGTTCTAAATCATTCTATTTACTGATTTTAATGTTTATACAATGATTTTAGGGCTTTAAGATGCTAAACCCTAACTTTTGGCAAAATTACCATTTTGCCCTTACTTAAGGATTCAAAAGATCAAATATTAATCTAGGGCTTAAATTCTGAAATTTTCTTTTGGAAAGTGTTTCTTACTGTCTAATATAAGATTAGACAGCAACTAAGCTAATTTTGGGTGATTATTAAGCCATATGAGATCAAATTAGTGAATTTGACTCATAAGGGAAATTTAGTAATTTGATTAAGTGAAAGTTAAATTTTCTTTTAGATTATTGATCTTTACTGCCTAGGCTTTCCATAGAACCTAAATTTGCTGAAATCTGATAAGTATTGGCCAAGTTATGGCCAATACAAGATCTAGGGTTTTAAGGCTAATTAAGGAATCCTTAATTATGAATTAAAAACCTAACTTTGCCAATTAGTGTCCAAATTGAACAAAATCAGTGGCTATGGTCTACAAATAGTCTACTGATCATAGTAACATGTTGTAGACTCAATTTGGATCTAATTTGACTAAGTTAAGACCTAATTAGGGTTTAGGGTGATTAGTGAATGATTAATAAAATTAATCACTCAAATGCTAATCCAACCTTATAGATTGATTCTAAATGGTTCTATGAGTCCTCTGAAATTTCAATCACTTAATTTGGGTTATTAGATTTGCTAATATTCACTAATTAAGATTTAGAGTAATTAGGAAAGATTAGCAAATCTAACCATTGGATTCTAACTATTTTTGCATATTATTGTTAATTAGGTTCTTCTGATCTAAATGGACCTTTGGATCAACAAATTTGGAGCTCAATTGACCAAGTTATGGTCAATTGAAGTTCTAGGGTTAATTAACCTAATTAGGGTTAGGTCCTAAATGCCATTAGTCAAATCCTAATTCAAACAGTAAGATGAATACTACCAAAATAATCCTTAGGATTTTCTGATCACTTTAAGACCCATTTTCAATATGTTTGGATCATTGGGTACTTAGTTATGAGCTAAATAATATTTGTGACATTTAATTTAAATTAAATTAATTATTGAAAAATCACTTTGCAAAATATTCATCCTACAACAAAATTTTTGGTATCAATAAATTCCTCATATTTTTCTGATTAATTTAATATATTTAATTATATAATTTGGATGCATATTTTGGGAGTTATTTAGGTTTAAAGTTTGGTATTAATCTAATTAATAATTACTGATTTAATTAAATTAATATATCTGTTATATTTATATATATAATTATATACGATTTTAATTATTTAATATATCTGCTATAATATTATATATGTTTGATTTTATTAATTAAGTGCAGGACACGTGACAGAGCCTCACTGGCTGGGCAGAATGCGGCGGGCCCCACGAGCCAGACAGCATCAGAGGTGGACACGCGTCGCGCCAGGATTGGCTGGCACGCTGCGCGGTGGGTCCCGCTGTGGCAGCCGAAGCGCCACGGGCCTCGGGTTCCGGGCCGGGCCCGGGCCGACCCGGTCCAGCCCGAGAGAGCTTCGTCTTCGCGCGAGAGGTCCGCCAGCAGGGAGTTAGGGTTAAGAAAACGGCGGTGAAGACGATGGTGCCAGATGCCGAGCCGCATGCCGATCGAAAGGTCTGGTCGAGACCTTTCATTTGCTACCCTAAACGCCACCGGAGAAGGCATACAACTCCGGCAAACGTCAACCCTAAAATCCCTAAGTTCGGCTAACGGTTTGTACTGTTTAGGATTTTGCACATCTGAGCTAACCCGACCTGATCGACTCAATCGGAACAGGTAGATGAACAATCAAGCATATGAAATTAAGAAACGAAACCTTAGATGCAATCTTTGATGAATATTGGAGGTGTAGTGCGTACCTTAAACGAACGGCTGAAGATGGTCGAGGCTCGATCTTAGGATTTGGATCTCCCGTTTCAAACCGAGAAAAACTGAGGTCTTAGGGTCTTATGGAAGCTCTAAGGCGGTGGCTGGAAGCGGTGGAGAGGCTGGGAGTCGACGCGCGGGGGGGGGGGGGGGGGGTCCTCTGCGCGATACGTGTCGCTTCTCACGACACGCGGGAGCCGCGAGGACGAAAGGCACGGACCGTTCGATCTTCGATCGAACGGTCAAGGATCACCGTTTGATCCTGATGGCGTGCTTTAATTAAACAGTAATGGCGCTACTTAATACAGACGGCGCCGTTATCTTTGAATATTTAAATATTTATTTAATTTAAATTATACAGATTTAATTAATTAATTTTAACCTATTAAATGCATTCCAAAAATTTCCAATAAATCACCCTTAGCTAAATGAAGGGTGAGGAACGCAACGGTGTACTCGGATTTTTGTTTCGACGAGTATTTAATTATTTGATTATTTAGGGTATTTAAATAATATTAAAATATTCGATGAAAATCAACGACTTCCAAATGCCTCCAAAATTTCACCCCTAGCTAATTTGGGTGTTCTGAACGTAATGGTGAAGTCAGATTTTCAATCTGAGGTCTAGATAAAAAGTCAAATTCCTAGGGTTTGGGATTTTCCAGAATTTCTTGTTTTGACTTTGTTGACTTCTTGGTTTGACCTAGGTTTCAGAGATGAGTTTCAAATCACTTAATTAGTGACTTAGAACCTTAATTAAGACTTAGTTTAGTCTTAATTGAGCAAAGTAACAACCTGAGTTGTTACACTAAGTGTCACGTGTGTTGCCTAGTAAAGACAGAGCACCAGAAACCAGGCGGTCTGCTGCACCCACTAGAGATTCCTGAGTGGAAGTAGTCAGACATATCCATGGACTTTATCATGGGATTACCTCGTGCGAGATCTGGAACTAACACAAAATATGGGTCATCGTAGATTGTCTCACTAAATCTGCACACTTCATTCCAGTCCGACAAACTGATTCAGTGGAGAAGCTTGCAAGAATCTATATCAAGGAAATAGTCCGACTTCACGGTACCCCCAAGACTATTGTATCAGATAGGGATAATCATTTCACATCAAAATTCTGGCAGGCGGTCCATCAGGATCTGGGTACCACACTAGCCATGAGCACAACCTTCCATCCTCAGATAGACGGTCAAATGGAAAGAGTAAATCAAGTTCTGGAAGACTTGCTCCGTCTCTGTATACTAGACTTTGCAGGATTCTGGGAAGACCACATTCCCTTGGTAGAATTTGCATATAAACAACATCCAGGTGAGTATCAAGATGGCTCTATATGAAGCCCTATATGATAGGAAGTGCTCTACGCCAATGGCATGGTCAAAAATGGGAGATGCTCAGTTGTATGGCTTTGAGTTGGTAGAGGAGACCAACAAAAAGGTGAAGCTCATATAGCAAAGAATCAAGACAGCTCAAGATAGGCAGAGCAAATATCACGATATCAGTCATCATCCTTTGGAATTCCAGGAAGGAGATTCTGTATACCTAAAGTCAGTCCTATGAAGGGTGTATATGGTTTTGGAGTTGCAGGCAAACTCAGCCTGAGATATGTCAGACCATTCACAGTCTTAAAGAGAATTAGGTCAGCAGCATACCAGTTGGAACTGCCACTAGATTTTGCTGCAGTACACAATGTATTCCACATATTATCTCTAAGGAGGTGCCTTAGAGATCCATCTCACCTCGTGCAGTTCCCAAAAATTCAGATCCAGCCAGATCTGTCATATGTCGAGGAGCCAATCCGGATCCTAGCTTGTGATCGTAAACAACTTAGAAATCGTGCTATTAGTATCATCAAAGTCCAGTTGAGGAATCGTTCTTGCAACGAAGTCACTTGGGAGAAGGAATCTGATATGCGAGCTAAATATCCTAACCTCTTCAAAAATCCAGGTAATTCTATTTCCTAGCATTCTAAGCTTGTAACTTCAATTCAAGTCATATTTAATGTTTACATTTATTTCCACTTGAGTGATGTTGAGGATGACATCGTTCTTGAGTGGGAGAGTCTGTAATAACCCAAGTTGTTACCTTAGTCAATTAAGATTAATTACAGTCTTAATTTTTATCTTAAGTGCTACTTAAGTTATTAGGGGTCAATCCCTAAGACCCAGTCCAAATTAGGAGTCAAATGAATCGAATCCTGATTTCTAGAAAATCCAAAAAACCTTAAAATTTGACCTATCTAAAAAGACCTTATATTGAAAAATGGACTTCGCCATTGCGCTCATTGCCCCCAAATTAGCTAGGGGTGAAGTTTTCGAGTCAATCGGAAGTCGTCGAAATTTCGACCAATATATTAATAATATTTTAATATCCCAAAAATTGGGAAATTAAAATACTCATCGGATTAAAAATCCGACCTCGTCGTTGCGTTCTTTACCCCTCAATTAGCTAGGAAAACATATTTGAAAATTTTTGAATTTTTTTTAAAAAAAAAATTATTTTATTTAACGACGCTGTCAATATTTAAACAGCGTCGTCACCTGTAGCTGACGAGGCCGTTTGATCTAACGGCATCGCATCCAGCCGTCAGATTGAGTTTGATTCGATGGCAATGGGCCTTCGTCCCAAAAATCATGCCGCGTGAGGGTTCCTCTGCGACCGCCACTCGCGCGCGAGGAAGACCTCGGGGAGTCCGTCGAGGGCCCCTATTAACACCCAGCTGAGTCCTCCTCACTCGGGATCAAGCTCAGCATGCGTGATGGAGCCCGAACGATCTCGCACAGGCCCCGACCCTCGAAATACAGGTACCTCTTCCCCTCCCTCGATTCTTCACTAATTGCAATTATTGTCATTGATGCATCTCGATCGCATGCATATCCTGAGATTTACCATTCCGATCGAGCTCGAGCTAGCCCGATCGGACTCGTTTCTTGTCCGAATTGGGTGTACTTACAGTCTATCTACAAGTTAGATGGTAAGGAACCATTGGACAGTAAGAAACTTCAATTTGGATCCTTAAATCAAAAGTTGACTTTTAGACCCTTAAGTATGGGCAAAATAGTCATTTTGCCCAAAATTTAGGATAAACATCCTTAATCTTTAAATTTGTCTTTTAAAACACTAAAACCAATATCAGAACTATATTAAAGTCAATTAAGTGAGTAAAATCAACTATTAGGTCAATCCGTCAAATTTCCTGAAATTTCTATAAGTCCTTTCTTTATGATCTTTCACCTTACATTAGGACTATTCCTAAGTATAGGAATATATCATATATTCGACTTCATTCATTGGGTAAGTGGGTTATTCAATTGAATGAATCCTTGGTTTTATTAGTTTCTAGATTTTTCAACTTATTCTGATTATTTTGCCTTTCAACCCTAGATTAAAGATAGGAGATTCATCCTATTAAGTTTGATTTGCTTAATAGGATTTACCTTAACTAGTAGATCACTATTATAATAAAACCTAGATCTTATGTTTTATCCTTTGGATTATGCGATTAAGCTCAATCTTGTGGTATTTAATTCATAATCTATAATTTAGTAGATCTTGATCAGATCTTAGATAGAACATCTAAATTCACAAAACTAGGACGTATAATTTATTGATTTAATTTATAGTCGTATTTGATTGAATTATATTAGAACCTGATCAGTTCTAATCCTTTTAACTTATAAGGATGAGCTTCTAAGTTACACTCGATAGTAGGAATTGGAGATCCTGAACTTGTGTAACTTGGAATAGTTAGAATGGTCTAATTAGAAAATAAATGATATCACCATATTTAGTAGAGTCCTTTGCTTACTTTGATATTTTGTTACTACGCATTCCTTGTATATTTGTGCCATATTTTCTTGAGCATATCATATAAGACTTTGATGCATGAATAAAATTATAAGAAATTATGGAGACTCCTTAGATTCCATATGAAAATATTAATGTAAATGATTAAAGATAATAATTGCATGTGTTAGAGCTGCCTCTCAGTTATGTCTTCTGCCTAGTCTCCTTATTGACACTATGAGAATGCTATGTTTATATTTTCTGTCTAGTCTCCTTGATGACGCTAGGAGAAAATTTGTTATGTGTTTTCTGCCTATGCCTCCTTGTATGATGCTAGGAGAAAATCTTATATCTTGCCTAGTCTCCTTGATGATGCTATGAGTATATATTTTTGCGCCTTAGTCTCCTTGTTGATGCTAAGATCTTTTTGATATTAAGTGGGCTAGATTAGCTCTTTTCTGTATGGCAGTTAGTACATGGATGTTCATATATAGTAATGATGTTTTGTATACAGTATTTCATTCAGTCAACTATTCATTTGTTATGTTTATATACATTTTAGGATGTTAAATTTATTGCTACTATTTATATGTATTATTGTTGAATTTTATTTATTTAACTTGCATAATTCTTATGATCACCAGCATATTTTGGATGTAGTATTTTCTTTCAGTACTTGTTCAGTTACTTATACTTATATGTCCTGCCTTATTTAGCTTACATTCGAGGCATGTCTTAACCTCCTTTTGCTTAAGTTATAAATATTATTTATAGCTTTTTCCTCTATTCTTGTCATGCTAATTACTCCCATATTTTATGTAGTTGTTGCTTAGAAAGTGTTAAACAGTGATATTACAAAACACATAAAACTTATCAGCTTAAAATGTACTTAGACAATTGTCTAACACTAGATTTTCTCTTTTTTTTAGCTAGGGCCCTACATTGTGAAACTGATAATGGTAGATCCATATCAGATAGAAGATCAGGTGCTAGAAGAGGTGCCTTATCTAGAGGAGGAGCTTTTAGAGGGAGCTACTGCTTAGTTTCTTATATGTGAGGGTGAGAGGATTTATTTTCTTTAATTACTTAAACTTTAATAAGATGTAATAATACAGGTATACATGACTATGTATTTTAGATTACTATGCTATTTATTCTGAGTTATATTTCATGCTATTCATATTGTGATGCTTGGATATCTCTTATTTAAATCGTTTCTGCACTTTGTATGAATTTCTTATAAAGTGACTGAATATTTGATTCTGTGCTTACTCCTTCCCTTATTAGGTGGATTGTGGATTTCATCCTAATCTAATAAAAAATGAAGGGTTAGTCAGAGTGACATTCCACCCCTTAGCTTAATCTTATGGATTAAGGGGTGGGGCGCCACATGTTTACTCTGAACTAAACTATACTTATCTAATTACCTAAGATAAGACCAAAACTCTATAATTATATTCAGGGTAAATCAACTAACTCCATTTTCTATTAAAATAAATGAGTTCTATGGATATATACTATCACCTCCAACTAATAGTTCTACCCATTTCTAATAATTCTATTTAATAATCAAGGAATGATAGACTAAGGAATCTACAATCCATTGCGGTGAGTCTTACACAATATTTCCAAGGATGTGACTTAAAAGTCACTCAATTTAGGATACTTCCCCAAGGGAATGATTTCAGTCTAAATTTTTAGGTTATTCTACCACAAGAATCTAAGATCAAATATCTAAGACTAAAAAGGTGTATCTAAGTTCCTACCTCACAAACCAGACAAATAGGCTCTTTCTACCTCAATAATTTATTTATTAATAAGGTCCAGCACTTAATGATTTAAAATACTAGATTTCAATCTTAAGGTCTAAGCACTAAAATATATGATAATTCAAGCTAAAAGGATTATATTAAACCTACAAGTCTTAATACATTGAGTTTGATTATACAAATCAAACAGGTAAAACCTATTTGATGTCAACCTAAACTATAATTATGGGGTATAATTACATACTTTATTAGGAATTAATCATTTACAAATTATCAACATTTTATTATTTAGTTTATGCAATAGTCTTTCTTAAGAGAAAATCAATGATCTAAAGATTAGATTCATATGATCAATCATATGAGTATGTTATAAATCTAAGTTCTTCTAATTTGATAGTTTAAGATCAATAAACAAATCAATAAGCATTGTTAAAATCATGCAAGTCCTTTAGTTGCTCAAATCAAACATCTTATTTAAGGTGATTAAGGTTTTAGACTTTAATTTAGTTAATTTAGAATACAGTTCCTAACTTGACCAAACTGAGAACAATTATTGAGTTAATAATCAATGACAAAATCAGTAAGTTATTTGTGCATTATTAATGTCCAAAATGATATTATGTTAAATATTATTTAACTTAAGCATTTCTTAAGATTCTTAGGGTTAAAAGTTGATTAATATCAAATCATGGATTATGTCCAAAATAAAGTTAAGGTTTTCTAAAATGCATACTACTGTTATTGAAATATATAAGCATTACATTAATTGAAACATAAAGTAATTAAAGCTAATCAAATCCAAAGCAAATCCAAAATATATTAGCACAATAATTACAAAATCAATTATCTAAATTACATGCAATTTGGCCATTAAGTTCTAATTAATCATACAAGCAATCAGAAACTATAATATTACTATTTAGCACAAAACATTTAAATGAAGCTTTATGAGATTTAGAACATGCCATTTATGATAAAAAGATAGATTTCATATTCCAAATCACCTATATATACACACAATGCTTAATTCCATTATAACCAATTTTAGTTTTAGTATATTTTTGCCTTTTTAGAGTTTTAGAGTCATTAAAATTCAAAGAATATCAAATTTAAGCAAAATAGGACAGTTCTGTGCGCAACGGTGCGCTGTAGAACCTCCTGGCCGAGAGCCAAGCGCTACGGCACTGGCCAACCCGAGACCTGGGTGCTACGGCGTGTTATAGTGCCCCTTAGCTGAGAGACAGGCACTACGGTGCACTATGTCACCAGTCAACCGAAGCTCAAGCGCTACGGTGCGCGACAGTGTTTTTAGGTGCTGCGGTGCGCTATCACGCCATATTTCCGAGATGCGGGCGCTGTGGCACACTACGGCACCATATTTTCTGAGACGCGTGCGCTACGGCTCACTACAATGCCATATTTTCTGAGGCGCGGACGCTACGGCGTGCTTGAGCGCTCCCTGGCCGAGAGCCAGGCGCTACGGCGCGCTGTGGCACTCGACGGTGATTTTACCTGGGCGAAAAATGGAGCATGTCTCTTTCGCACTCAAATACTCTTGATTTAGGGCACCTCATGTGTGATGCCATATGCGAATTGAAAGGTCTTTCTTAGAACTTTCCATTGATACCAAAGTCGGCATGAAAAGTCTATTCTAACATCGCAAATAATGATGCCCTAGCTACGGGTATACAAAACTCCTACAGCTTTTGACTACATTTTAATGGATAAATCGAGCTTCAATCGGATACATTGAGTCCCGATTGAGGCTTGAAGATCAAACCTAGACTCCATACATCAGCTAACCGATATATCATTTCACAAATGCTTTGATTAAGCTAATGGAAAGAGTAGTATATGGAGGATACAAGAAAGAGGTGCAAGGAAAGTTATAGCAAATGGGTACCTGAGTTTGTGAATGGAAGAAGAGAACTCTCTTTTCTTCAGGTCTTGAAAGGAAGGAACTTCTTCATCTTCAGCTTAGGGTGGATCTTGGGGAGGAAGGAGCTGTATCTTTAGCTAGGGAAGAGGGAGTTTTAGTGGATAGAAAAATGGAGAATGGAGGGTTGAGGGAGGGCTAGTAAAGGAGAGGAAGGAGCATAGGCTTGGATGGGATGAGCATGAGCCATCCCATCAAAGGCATGGAGTGGGAGACTTCTTGAGCAGAAAATAGAGGAAGGAGGAGGGGGAGTTCTTGCGTGTCCAGAGGGAGAGTTCTTACGTGCGCCAGAAGGGGAATGCGGGGGCACCGAATAGGAGGGGAAGTGGGGTCTAGTTCAGAAGAGAAAATGGAGGATTTTAAATAATTAATTAATTTTAATTAACACATTTTCCTAATTAAAAATGGATGACCAAACAAGCTCCAAAAAATCCCAAAAATTCACCCCTAGCTAATTTGGGGGTGAGGAACTCAACGGCAAAGTCAAATTTTAATTTGGAGATCAATTTATTTATCCTAATTTTTGAGACATTTAAATACATTAAAATATTTGCGAAAATCTGACGGTTTCCAAATACTTCCAAACATCACCCCTAGCTAATTTGGGGGTGATGAGCATAATGGCAAAGTCGAATTTTGATTTTGATGATTATTTAATTATTCTATATTTCAGGGTATTTAAATATATTAAAATATTCAAGAAAATTTTGACGACTTCCAAATACTTCCAAAATATCACCCCCTAACTAATTTGGGTGTGACGAGCGCAATGACAAAGTCGGATTTTAATTTCAAGGTAAATTAAATATCTCAATTTTTTATATAATTAAATATTATTGAAATATTTCAAATATTAGATTGAGCTCTAAATCGCTCCAAATCTTTGGGGATTAGTTCTAATAACTAAGTGAACTTAATAAAATGATAATTATGATACAATTAAGCTAAAATTAGGTCAAGTAATAACCTAGGGTTATTACAAGATCAAACCCATCAAGTTAACACAAAAAACATATACCAATGCAAAATGAACTTCTCAAACACAACCCTATAATAACAAAATTATAGAGATTTAAACATTACAAACCAATCACGGCAATTAAAAGCAAAGAGAGCACATACATACAATATCTAACAATACAGTAGTCAAAGCATCATAGAACTCACAAACAAACATTACTGAGCAAACCAAGAAAGTAGAAAATAAGCATATTGTGTTACCTACTGACAGAACCCATCTAAATGTTGTAATTATAATCACGGAAGATATTGTTGAATTTAGCTTTATTAATATTCTTCCCAGTAATAGAATAATGAGGTAAATCTTGAATAATAATGCCAATATCATATATTTAGTTTTATTTCTAGCATTCCAAATAAACCAAATGCTATGGGCAACAAACAAGTTGCCAACATGTGATTTTTTTTATTAAGATTAACATTATTCTACCCATTAAGCAGTGTAAAGATATTATCGTAGTTAGCATGAATATTAGAAATGGAAAGAATATTTCAAACATGGGAGCTGAAATTATTGGAGATAAAGGACATGCCTAAAAGTTTCAATATTCTAACAACAAAAAAGGCATTTATAAGCCATATAGTTTCCTTTGGTGGACATGATCTCTTCCTCACTAATGTGGTTTGACAAGTCCTATACTTAAAGTCATTTTTCTTATTTAAAATGCATGTTTTTTCTAAAATCAATTATAGTCTTAGTGTGTCATTTCAGCTCAGAAGTGAACATATTATAAAAAGAAGGGATTTGTGCAAAAAGGAATGCTACATGTCGTAGTGGCCAAGTTCCCAAAAGCTAAGTGCTACAGCGCTCTGTAGCGGCCAAATTCTCGAGAATCAAGCACTACACTGCATCTTAGAGGACAAATTTTTGAGAGTCAGGCGCTACAACAAGTCATAACAGACAAAATCCCAAGAGCTAGGTGCTATAGTGCCCCGTAGCGCTCGTCGAACAGAAAGCTTGGCGCTACAGCGCACCGTAATGACTACTTGGAAGCCTGTTCAAATTTAGTATTTGAAAGACCAAAAAACTTAATTCTCTATTTTCCCATAGCATGAATTAAATGGCCAGCATTAAAACTCCTTCATTACCAAGATAATAAAGGAATAAATCATAAATTAAATCCAATTTTCAAGAGAGAGTTGGGTGGCTGTTATTAATGTAAAGAGGCTGAATAAATATCTATACAAGAAAGAATGCAAGATTTTAAAAAGGTTCCAAATTTCAGTTTTAGCTCTTGAGTTTTGATTGTTATTTGTAATAAGAAATATTGAGAAGAGCTTCCCACCCCAAAGGAGGAGAAGACTGTAACTATAGGAAAAGGAGAAGTACATAGAGCAAGGAGAGCAAAAGGAGATTGAAGAAAGAAGAAGACAAGGATAATGCGACAGCTATTCCCTAACATTGTATTCCTACTTTATCTCTTGTATTTCCTTGTAAGAGCTATACAAAAGCTCAACATTTCTTGTCACTTTCTTTGTACTTATATTTTAATGGCAACTTAAACCCCATTTGGGGAGGGTTTGGCAAGAGCATGTAGAAATTATAAATGTAATGCTTGAACTCTTCTTATCACTAGAATGTTAATTAGATCTTTAATTATTTACATGTTTAGTTGAATGAACAATTTAGAGAATGATGAATTTTTATAAAAATAAATCATATATATATATATATATATATATATATATATATATATATATATTCAAATGCAAATTTCATTGAGCTTAATGATAGCCTTGCCCAAAAACTGTGCATATTTTGTGCGTTAACACCGCGATTAATCGTGACAACATTCATCATGTAAAAATAGCTCATACACAACTTTGGGCAAATGCTTGATCATTTGAGCCATGAGAAAAGTTAACAAAATATTCTTTGAACTTCATAGCTCACTCTTGATTTATGCGAGGTAGTCGAGCACATCAAGCTACAAATAGCATGACATAAGTTCATTTAACTGTGTATCTCACTACCTTGGTTAAATAAAGAGTATACGCATGTGAGCCGAGAACCACATTTTGAGCTTCACAATTCACCCATAATTTATATGATGATTTATAGTGCTATGAGCTATGAGTGTGCGACATGAGCTCATTTAGCTTAGCAACTCATTTTCTTAGCTAAATCAAGAGTATATGCATGTGAGCCATTGGTAGAATCAAGTTCATGTGATACTTAACTTAAAAGTAAATTTTATCACTTAGACATAAAAGATGAATTGATATGCTAATGATCATTTAATTATCTGTGTCTAGATTGAACCTTTTTAGTGTTCATCTCAGAGCACTAGATATGATTTAGTACATTTTGCAGGTCACTGGAGAAGACTAAATCTCTTGATTATAAAATGAAAATTAATCAAATTGACTTGAGATGAAGTTGAAAAGAAGAGTTCTTACATGAACCCATGATACTTTGCATGCTTAATCTCAATTCTCCTCAATTTTCCAAAATTATTTCAAAACCAAAGAAACCTTGGAATCGTAATATAGGACTAAACCAAAACTATTTTGATCGCTTAAACATTATTGAAATTAAGTATACCATAGTAACAAATCTAAACACCATTCTTGAGATCTTATTATCTCATATTACTTCGAACCATGTACACTTGTGTGCAAATGCAGACATACGAATTTTAAGTCTGTTATGGTTGTTAAGCAAGTTTCAAATAAAAATGGTTATGAAAGTCTGGAGATGCTTATGAAAGTGGGGAGATGTTTATGCCAAAACCATAAGAGCATAAGGGGAAGGCATGGTGCCTACAAATTTTCCAAGCAAGAGTGAGGTTAAATTTATAATTGGTGACTAAATCTCAGGAGGAATCCATATGATTATTGTAATTAGGACTAACATATGAGATTTTAATGAGGATGTTGTTAGAGAAAATTTGAGTCAGAAGATTTACTTTCCAATCAGCATCAATAGAATAGCCATCATCAATCTTAAGATTTGTGGAGATGGTGAAGCATAGTTCGTAAAGAGAGCCTATTTTTTCTCACCTATCAAGCCAAAAAAAAATGCAAATGCTAACATTGTCCCAAAATATAAGGTATTCCATCATCTCCTTAGCCTCAAGAAGATATTTTCAAGTTGGACAATCAAAAATCTTTTTATATGTGTTCACAATAAGGTAAGAATATTTACAATAATTATTTGTAAGGATAGATGCCCAAATAGAGTTAGTAACATGGAAGTTCCACCAAAGCTTTAAAGAGAAGGTCACATGAAAATCTTTATGATCTTTAAGACCAAGCCCTCCCTCTTCAGTAAGATAAGTTTGCTCATGCTAGGACCAAATCATTTTAGATTCTATATCATGAATTCATAAAAATTTATTAAAAAGAATATTAAGACATTTGAAAATCCACTTAGTATGAGTCATAACTTCCAGCCCGTATACAGGAATAGTGTTTAGGATGCATTTAAACAAAGTAAACCTTCCCCTTTTGGGAGAGAAATTTATTATGATAACCTGACACCAACTCAACAGAAACTGTCCCGGCATTCAAGCATTCACTTTCCGCATGATCATATTGAGCAATTTAAGAGAAAATGAAATACATATTCAAAAGCCAAGAGATATTTCTCATTTTTTTAATATTTCATAATACAAAAAATTCCAACATTCTTAGAAAGTTCATAAGAGATGAACTGAAATAAAAGAAAAAAAAATAAAATAAAAGGAAAAGTGGAGCAGTGTTGTAGATCCATAGGCAAATTGATAATTTAAGTTTTAAAGTTCTTATTCAGGCTCTCCCAGAAGTACATGACCTAGTATTGTACAGAAAATAATATCGGGATTTGAATTCCCAATAATTAGAGGGTACTCTAAATATCACGGTAAACAAAATAATATTACATTTTATAATAACAGAGATGTGATTAGCAGATAAAAGGATGTAATAATATGTAGGAATAATAAGTAAATAGCGCAAACTGAATAAAATTTTTCTACAGTAAGTATTATCACAAAGAAATTGGTTACTTGATGTCTTTTTTCCAATAATCAATCACGAATGTTACTAATATCATTTTTCTAGTAATAACTATGAATAAAATAATATTAATTACTTAATGTCTTTTTCCAACAACCAACCACAAATGTTACTGATGTCAATTTTCAGTAACAACCATAAATAAAAGGATGTTAGTTACATGATGTCTTTTTCCAATAACCAACCACGAATGAAATAATGTTGGTTACTTGATGTCTTTTTTCCAAAAACCAATCATGAATATTAATGATGTCATTTTTCAAGTAACAACCATGAATAAAATGATGTTGTTTCTGAACAACCAACCAAGCTTCAATATGAATCTGGTTCAAAGCAAAGCTAAGCATAGCAAAGTACAAAAAAAATAATATATGTCATTTACTGGATACCTTTTTCTTTAAATTCAAATGTACTACAGTTCAATTGAATTTGCATTTAGTTTCGGATATTTTAAATTAGCTTATTAAGGATATGATATATTCATAAGGATTTTTACTTTGTTCTTTTCTATTCTGTCTATTGTTCATTCTTTTTTTTTCTTGATAGAAAATAGCATTTTTAAGCCATAGAGGGTAGCAATTATATTGGATATATTATTATTATCATTATTCAATTATAATATTAATATATGTATGAAAGAAAAACACTAGAAATGACTGTAAAAATTTGCGAAATGTAATAATAATTATAAGATGTAAAAATTAAGGATATGATATATTTATAAAGATTTTTACTTTGTTTTTTTCTATTATGTCTATCGTTCATTCTTTTTTTTTCTTGATAGAAAATAGCATTTTTAAGCCATAGAGGGTAGCAATTATATTGGATATATTATTATTATCATTATTCAATGATAATATTAATATATGTATGAAAGAAAAACACTAGAAATGACTGTAAAAATGTGCGAAATGTAATAATAATTATAAGATGTAAAAATGAAAATGCCTGAATTGAAATTGATAAAATGGAAATAATAATCAGTTAATAACATTTATATAATTCTCATTATTAATTAATGAGAATAATAATAATGTGTATGACTAATATTTTTATTTTTATTTTCATAACAAGGAATATTAAGTATATAAAAGAAATACATAAATAATAATATTAGCAAAATCTCTCCTCAAATTCCTTCCTCCTTTCCTTCTCTTCTTACCTCGGTTAGAATTGCTGGAAAAAGGAGGGAGGTTGAACATAGTTGAAGGAAGCCGGAGGGGTTGCTGAAGTGGGGAGGCTGGAGAGGGGGCTGGCTAACTTGTTTGGAGGGCTGAAAAATGGGTGGTCGGGCTGGCGGCTGGCTGGGAGAGGGGGCTAGCAAGGAGAGGGGGCTGGCTGGGAAGGGGGAGGGTTGTTACTATTGTGGGGAGGGGGGGAAGAGGGAGGGTCGGCCCAGGGTGGGGCCCTCTTGGCAGAACATTCCACCTCTTGGCGATTGGGAATTGGGGGCTGGGGGGAGGGGGTGGAGAAAATAAATTCTTAAGGAAATTTAAAAAAATTACTTAAAGATAATTTTTTTGCATTTTTTCGTCATTTGGCGCCCAAAAATAACAAAACGTGACACCGATGTGTGTTACAATGTAACAAACATCCTCGCTCTACAAATTTTTGATTCAGAGCAATATTTTATTTTTAATTAATTTCTGAATTTTTAAACTTCAAAAATTAATTCAAATCAAATCGGTGTTCCGAAATTAATGGAATTTCTCGAATAGCCTTTAAATAATATTCTTAATATAATGACAAGAAAATCGATAAATTCAAACACGTATTTATTATTTTTGATTTTTTTAATTTAAAAAATCTAGAAAAAATAAAGCTGGAGTTTTTGTTATTCGGATTTTTCTCAAACTAAGGAACTTTGATCTTAAATTTATTCTCATCTAAATGTAACTTTTGTTTGCTCTAATTTCAAATTCCTTAGGATTCTAATGTCAGAGTCAGGATTTTAACCTAATTTGCAAAGTAACAGCATTGGTCGCTACATTTATGTTCCCACCCCAAGTATTTTGAAAACAAGCTCCAATAGTTCTTTGTAGATAGATTTACTATTATGGCAAGTAAAAATAATGATACCTAAGTACTTGAAAGAGGATTTACCTTTGGTAAAGCCCAGTTGATTGATGATGAAATTTTGAAGACAAATGAAAGGCTTATTATTAATAACAAATTTAGATTTTTTTCCTACTGATATTAAGCATGGATTATGTTTCCAGTTGATTTAATAGGGTTTTAAGTTTCTTGAGGCTTCTTTTCTCCATGTTTGAGAAGATAATCAAATTATCGTCATAAGAAAGATGAGTAACCAATAAATTCTCCCCAAAGTTGAAATGATAGTTGGGATCATGTTGAAAATGTAAATGAAAATAATGTGCCATGAATTGAGAGCTAAAATAAATAAGATTGGGGAAAGAGGGTCACCTTTTCTTAAACCCCTATTAGTTTTAAGAAAAAAAAATTGAGGTTGGCCAAAGATGAGAATAGGAAACCAAATATTTTCAATAGAATTTTGAAATTTACATAAAAATAATCATCAAACCCATAGGCAATGAGCATTTTAGTAATAAAGGACCAATCAAGCTTATCAAAAAAAACCTTTTTCAAGATCAAGTTTAAGAATATGATTATAACCCAGCATTTTATTCTTAAAACTGGAACATTTATTAGGAGGTAAGAAGGTTGTTTTAAATTTTTTTGTCGAGAACCTGATTGGTTTGAGGTAACCAAATTCAAAAGCAGATTTTTAAGCTTATTAGCCAAAATTTTGGATATTATCTTATTGGAGGAAGAGCAAAAGCTATTAGGCCTAAATTGAGCCCACCAATTACTAGAATTTTTTATTGGGATAAGATAAATAACAGAGTGAGTAAAGAATATAAGAAGAGGGACATCATAAAAAAATTTTCTAGCAACATTACAAATGTCATCTCTAATAATGGGCCATAATTTGGTGTAAAATTCACTAAAAAAATCATCGGATCCAGGGCAAGTATTGTGTTTTAATGACTTAACAACTCCCCAAATTTCTTCATCTCTGGGCATGGAATTGAGATCAAAATTTGTGACGCCTTGCCCCCAGGTCCACAATCATTGGACTAAGGGCGGTGTGCCACTCTGGCAATCCCTCACTTATCATTGGATTAGGTATAATCCCCAATTCAATAATAAGGAAAGGATGTGTTCAGGATATAAGCAAGGAAGTCAATTACTAAGTAAATAACATCTCAGAGTGCAGAAGCAAGAAAGATAAAATAATATATCTAGTTCCATCATAATACATGTATGACATACAACTTAGAATAAAATAGTGCCGTAAAAGAAAATCTAATATCTGAATTATCACATCAATTTTAAATAAACTTAAATGAAATAAAAATAATATCGTTCATCCTTACTTAAAGAAAAGACAAACTAAGGTTCTTCAACTATGGATTGATGCTCCTCCTAAATATAAGGCTCCTCTTCAAGTATGAGCTCCTCAAAATGATTAGGATCTGATATTATCAATTTCACAATGCAAGGGCCCCAGCCAACAAAAGAAAAAATATTCTTATTAGACAATTATCTAAGTACATTTTATGCTAATAAATTTTCATAAATTTATTAATATCATAATTTACTTAATAATACAAAACCTAACTAGCATAGGAGTGATATGCATACAAATAGAAATAGTAAGTTATAAATAAAGCATTTATAACTAAGCAAGAATGAGGCAAAAATATACCTCAAGATAAGCTAAAACAAAGCTAGACATACATATGTAAATATTATAATGAAAGTACTGAAATAAAGACTAATCCTAAATATGCTGATGATCATATGACATATGCAGATTAAAAATAAATAATCTGACTATAATATGTATAGTAAGCAGCAATAATAATATAGTATCCTATAATATAAAGTAAGCAGGTAAAGTATAGCTGACTGAAGTAAAGTACACAGAAAAATAGTAAGCAGTAAACCATAAAAAATAACAGGTATGTACAAATTGCTATATCAAAGATTGGCCAATCGGGCCACAGTAACATTCCCAAAGCCTTTCTAAACTAAAGCAGAATAGAACTAAATACGCGGGACTGAGGAGGCAAATACAAATATAGTAGATTCTTAGTTATTTTACTTTGCTCATGTGGACATGTCCAGAAGCAGCTGATGAGTTAACCACATCTGTAAGATTATACGGGCTCTAAACTTAACACAATACTCCACAATGAGTAATAGTAAGTTATCCCTTATTTCTCCTTACCCCTCATTAAGGTAAATGTGTACTAGAATCAACCTAAATATTAAACCCAATAAAATGTTTATCCTAATTATTCTAAGTTTTTAATTCATGCAACAACATTGTCTTATATGTCATGTTCAAGACAATGGCTCAAAATACAAGGAATGTGAAAGCATTAAAAATTCAATAGTAAGCAAGAGACTCTACTACACATTGTGACACTGTTGTTATCTACTTAATCCATTCTAACTATTCCAAGTCTTACAACTTAGAAGCACGTCCTTATAAGTTACAAAATATTAGGACTAGCTAAGTCCTAATATGTTTAAATAAATGCTGGCTATATAAATCAAATAAGAAATCAACACGACCTAATTGATGAATTTAGACGTTTTAGACCAAGGTCTAATCAAAATCTACTGAAGCTAAGGATTATGAATTAACACCACAAATTGGAGTGAAGCATATAATCCAAAGGTAAAGCCTAAGGATTTAGGATTTACTACCCAAATCTCATGAATTAAAGGTTAAGGTAAAGCCTATTAAGTAAAAGTCAAACTTAATAAGATAGATCTCTAATCTTAAATCTAAAGTTGAAAGATTAAATAATCATAACAAACTATGAAAAATTATAAACTACTAAAACTAAGGTTTCATTCATTGTGTAACCTAATTTACCTAATGAATGAATTCTAACCTAAGTCCTATTCATAATTCCTAAAGAAGAAGCTCTTAAGAAACTAAGATGAACACTCAAGCTCTAACCTTGACTAAGCTTGATTGAAAGCTCACTTAACTTATTAGAATATTTTAAGAAATTCATAATGTGAGATGAATCTCACCTCATGAAGCATAATACTTAATTATTTTGCATAAAAGAAATGTTACTATTCAACTCACAAATTTATTACTATTTATTTTGTCATTTCAATGTTTTACTTACTAATTATTTCGTGTTGTTAATATTCAATTTGCTGATTACTATTTATTTCACTGATTACTATTTATTTCATTGTTTTACTATTCATTTCACTATTGTTACTATTCAATTCGTTAATTACTTTTTATTTCACAATTTACTATTTGTTTCGCTGTGATTACTATTCATTTTGCTGATTACTATTTATTTCGCTGTGATTACTATTCATTTCGCTGATTACTATTTATTTCGTTGTTTACTATTCATTTCGTTGTTTACTATTTATTTCGTTGATTACTATTTATTTTGCTAAAAATTCTCTTGAATTTGATTCAACTTAATCAGATTGAAAAGTCGCAAGTATCTCATATACAAAACCTTTCAAATCGAGCTGGAGTTTGGGTCAACTGGCTTAATTTAGGATTCAAGTGGACTTGAAATTGACAATAGATATGTATATATATTAAAAGCAACATCTACTTAACCAAAACTATGGCGCAATGGTTGAGGCTGCACTATTCAAAGGTATACATTATAAGTTCAAATCCTAACATCACAAATGTACAGAGCTCAAACTTAATTCAAGTTCAATGGCCTAATAATGTAATTAATAATTTAGTAATATAATTTTAAAGCAAATGAACTAGATTTACAGCTCGAATTAAAACTCGACAGTTCAACTCAAATCAAATTCTAATTTGAGTTCAGAAAAACTAAGAAAATTGAATTTGAGTCAAGCTTGAATAGCTCGAGTTGACTCAAAGATAGCCATACATATATTTACTAAAACATACTATTAAAAATCCTCTTAAGAATCAAGCTTTAATTCAATTTAAATGGGTAATTTAATTTATATCACAAAATATCAGATCAATTTTCTATTTCGACACCAGCAGCACAATATTTTGGCATGTAATGTGATACACAATTATATTGATAGACATCAAAGTGATGACATTCGCATCGACATGTAGCATGATGTCGCATTAGAAGTATGATGCTAAATTCAAATGTATTTCTTAGAGGAAACAATCGGGGACAAGAAGATTAGTTGAAGGCTATAATTATTGAGACATATAATGGCTATTAATAACATACAACAATAAATCATAATTAATTTTCCTGTTTGAAATAATTTGCATAATCAATTTTATGATAACATGTTTCTAATAATAACTTAACAAATAACAAAAAAATTTTTGTTAAAAACTAGAGCAAAAATGTTGATCTTGTTTTTCCCTTATTATATATGTAAGAAAAATGAGTTGTTTTTATTTGATCATAATTCAACAAGAATTGGAAAGCTTTAACTTAAAGTATATTTAGCATCCTTTTTGAGTTCAATTATTGATTTGGCATTTTTTATTTCTTAACTATATTGCTTGCTCGTAGATATTGAATTTACATGGCATATCCTAATTTGGTGAGCATACACATGCAAATCCATACACTCACAAGAGAGAATGCCCGATTGACAATTATAGGTGATGGCCACTAAAATATTGCATATCGTTAATGTATATGAGAGTGAGGCCTTCCAATAGATAATTTTGCATGCAACACAGAAAAATATACAAAAAAAAGGGTTTCGTTTGATAAATAGTGTGCAACAATTTCAGTAAAACTCATTTATTTCTTTCTTTTACCAGAAATGAGATTACGAAACAATCTTACAAAAGCACACAGCACTACTACTGCATTAGTATTTCATTCGACGATTCATGCTAAGTGTCGTATCTTTAATCAAGACAAATATAATACTATTGCATCTAAATATAAAATGCAAGCAGATAATGTATATTCGTCATCATTTTATATTCATAGATACATAAATATGGATAAGAAATAACGACTTCTAGTTTTGTTAGAGGATTCTAAAGAAGCAAACGCATCATTTCCTGATTCATTTCAATATCAAAGGAAGCTAGATCAACTATTGAACACCACAAGTATTAACATGCATAAGAATTAACTGTCACATATCGATATCTATCAATTATTGGCTGCATCCCAACAAAAATCTCAAACCTAATTCCTCCTTTGCGAACGTTATTTAATTTTCTCATTTTCTGGGATATTTATATATTATTAAAATATTTGATGAAATTTTGATGACATCCGATTGCCACCGAAACATCACTCTCAACTAATTTATGGGCAATGAGCGCAATGGCAAAGTCCGATTTTCGTTCTGGGGTCAAAATAATTAGGTCAAATTCTAGGGTTCCTGAAATTCCTAAAATCAGGATTTGATCCATTTAACTCCTAATTTGGATTAGGTCTTGGTGGTAAAATGCTAATAACTTAATTAATGCACTAAGATCAGAATCATGACTTAAATTAGTCATAATTGATTATGGTAATAACTTAGGTTGTTACAGATTATATTGAGTATTAATAGAATGATTAGTGGGGGTATAGATAAGTTGGCAAAATTTTGGTTGCTAGAGTCATCTAAATTCTAAAAATAATTGAGAGCGGAAGAGCAAATATCATCTAAGTTACTGAGAACCTCACCTTAAGGGGTTTTAATTTTATCGATTATATTAATATGCATCATCTTGTACACCCAATATAAAGATATTTTAAAAGCTAACCAAAGACCTTTGGATGGGAGAACCACTTGAAATAAAACTATTTGAACATAAAAGCTTTTAATTTTCAAATGATAACCATCCATAAAAAAAAATTTTCATGCCAATTATCAGTTTCCTCGTTTCTAAATTTTGACCTACATCAATTCTTGCCCCCTCTAAAAATAGTATTTGCAGTGTTATTGTCATAGATAAAAGATGGTACACCTTAATTTATCACCATTAATGTTCCTGTCTCCATGAATTAACAAAACTGCCTGATTACAAACCTGTAGAAACTGCCATAGCTTCACCTGCAATGTTAGTGGACAGAAACAATGGTACACCTTGAGATAAAGGTCGGTATCACAACCTTTTCATAAAGCTCATATGCTTACCTTATAGCAGACAAGTATTGCTACACTTAGCACATTTAATACAACTCTAATACTCAAGATCAACCCATTTGCTGCCTAATTATGTTATGCTTAGGAAACTTCTAAAATTCGTAACAATTTTGCAGAGAACATCCCTGGAAGTGGAGGGGTTCTCGATCCTTTTAGAAGTATTCTAATGTACTAGGAAGGCTAAGATAAATATAATGGCAGTTAGAATTTAGATTAGGAATAAGAATTTATGTTTTAATAATATAAATGGACATTTACAAAGGCTAACAAAACTACAAATATAAATTTTTGCAATCATAACAAATTTTTGAGTACTTCCTGAACAAGGTCAAACACAAAGGTACCCGTATATTACTTTTTACACTTGTTTTCTTTTGTTGCTGCTATAGCTCCACATTTTTGAGCCTTGTTTATATTTTTAATGATTTGCCATGCATTTTATTTGAACTGCCAAATTTATGTCACATATCAAAGTATAAATAAGATGTCATGTGATGAAAAAATTTTGTATCATGGGTTACGAAACAGAGCATAATTATGGACTGTATAGATATACGAGAACGGGGCAAGTCATATGTCTAGAGAGATAAAGAAGCTTTATTTAGCCTTGAGGGGGCAGGTATAGAAATATGATGCATAATGAACTCAACTACAATAATCAAGTTAACGTGTTTGATTCTTCCAATTCTGTTTTGCCCAATAGAACAATGATGAAAGATATATGATAATTGCTTATGACACTGACATACTTTATTTGTTTGCTTACATGTGATATAATTAGGGTAAGATATGTTTTGTTTTCAGGAACTAAAATATTTCATTATATGCTAAAACCATATTTTTCCTGCAATTTTATTATTCATTCTCTTATCGCATTTGTTATTTGAAAAAGTGTCATATTTGATATTTTTTAGTACTTAAAATATTCTTTAAATACTGAAAATTCAAATCTAATCACTATTTTTATAATGAAGCCCCAAGTCAGGCACAATTGAAGATGCTGGGCTAGCTTGATGGCAAGACAATTGAAGGAATCATTGAAAGGATTGGAAGAAAATGCTTTAGTTTAATTTATTAATGTTACAATTAAATAAAATGTAAGGGTCAATCGAAGGTTAATTTATTCTAAAATATTAATTTTATGAATGTATTATTTTGAATATTTTTATGTTAAATTCAATGGAAGGTATCCTCCTTATTTTAGATGGCTCTGGATGAATTATATAATTTGTATTTATATACAATTTTACTTAACTATCCAATAAGATTATGTAGAAAATATATCTAATGTTGGAATAGTTATTACTAACCTAAGAACAGGTCAACACAACATCACCAGACTGGGACCGATGATTCAGGCTCGGGCATAATCCTTCCCCCAAAGGACGATGGTCCTCACCCTTCTTCTGAATCTTTCAAACTTAATTGCTTAAAATGCCCTTGGATGTAGTACTATGATATAAATAAATCAAATCAACGGCCCTCTAATAAAAGAAATAAGGCAAAACTAGTTAATCACATATTGAAGGAGACTAATGTAATGTGAGCTAATGAATGAGGTGAATGTTTTGTACTTGAGAGTCGTCAAGCGAAGCGCATCCTTTTGAAAGGAGTAGAGGCAGCATAACTCTAAAAATACAATGAAGTCTTCCTGACTAAAAATGTCCGGCAACATGAACTAGAGAAAGGGAAGGATAAACAAAAAGTAATGTGTGATCAGAAACAACACCCGAACTCAACATCATTCAAATAGCCTTGAGTCCTTTGGGAGCCTCTAATAACAGCTTGTGCAATGACGTTTCTACCTTTGTTGTGTAACAACTCGCATATTAGCCGTTAATTCTGTACCCATCAAGCTATATTACTCAGGGATTTCTCATCTTTAACATACGAAAAACATTCCAGTTAATTCTCCTCTTTCTTTCTGGGTGTGCATGAGATTCTAACACGATATCAGAGCAGCAAGATTCAAATCCCGAACCAATGTGAGGGATCCCACCGATTTCACAACACAAATGAAATCGCAATCTTCCACAGTCTTTCGCATCAATGGATCATCAATTGCAATCCTCTTCCACCACTGATCCCTTCAATCGCGCCCTATCCATTGTTCATCACCTAATCCCACCCTAGCCATTGTTCATCATCTACTTCCAGTGAAACTAGATGGAACGAACTACACCTTATGGAGCTCTAATTCCTACCTATCTTTCGATCGCATGGCCAAATGCGGTACGATGACGGTTTCAGATGAAATCAGTAGATAAAATTTGGGGGCTCAAACAACTCAGCAAAAAAAAACAAACAAAACAAAAAGCAAATGATTAGATTTAGGATGATTAGATCTAGGATGATTAGATCAGATGATTAAGTCATCTGATCACACTTGAGCTGAGATTATAGGATCTAAATCAACATATTGTTAAGGATGTGATCACTTATTGAATCAATATAGCATTAATAATCTTTTATGCAAATTTATTACTTAAGAGAAAATCAGGGATCTTAAGGTTTGATTCAGATGGTGAAATCACCCAGGCTTGTTATTAACCTTAATTTATCTAATTCAAATATTTAGAATCAATAATAAATCAAATGCATTATTGGAAAATATTTAATTCATAGTTTTGAAATCAAATCAATTAAGTTAGGGTTCTTAAGGATTTAGATTCTTCTTAAGTAGATTAGGGTTTGATCCCTTCTCATGCCTTAAGAAAACTCATGTTATACATTTAAAGATAAATGTCAAATCAATAAATTAATTATGTATTATTGGTGGCAATCTCAGACCTAGATCAAGTCTTAAAAGCTTGATCCAAATCTTAAGATTTATTAAGTTAATTAAGATATTTAAGATTCTAAATCTTTGGATTTCTTCAAGTATACTTAATAAGCTTATCTAAATGAATTCACTATACTTAACTTACTATTATAGGTCAGATTAACAATCAAAGTTTATAAAATAAATGGTACTTAGTGTTAATCAAATTCTAATCCCAATCAAAAAGGATTAGCACATAAGTATAAATCCAACCATTCAAATTATATGATAATTGGCATGCAAGTTTTAATTAATCATACAAATAATTAGGGCCTAAGTTTGTTAAGATCCAATGAGTATAAACCCTAAAATTTATAATTCATGATTTAACAAGATTAGGGCATAACTAGAATTATAAAACTCAGAAAAATAATCTACTTAGCACATGCATTCTAATTATCATAAGTGAACTAATAGCACTCTAAACATGCAGTTTGGAAAAGTAAAATTACTAATTTATCCTAATTAAGATCCATTATAATTAAGCAATAATTAAAGATCTAACCATCAGATGTATGATTTTATTTTATATTTAGGTTGTTGAGATTTTTTGATCATTTTTATATATGATATCATAGGATTTGGACCAGTGGATTAAAAGTTATTTAATTAATATATTATATATTTTTATTTAATCAAAATCCTATGATTTGAATAATTGAATTATTTTCCTTATGGAAAATAATTCCAAAATTCCGATTTAATTAAAACGGCTCGGCCCAAATTCAAAACGCGCGGGTCAACCGGGGCCCGGGAGACCCAGCACTGTCGCACAGCGCGGGGCGTGGGTCGACCCGGTCTGCACAATGCCGTCGTCCCCGCTCCGTCGTCCCGAAGGAGGGGACCGATTATGGAAACCCTAATCGCCAAATTCCGGCGCATCCAGTCCACGGCTCGGCCAGAACTTGATCGATACACGATCACCGTGGTCAGACGCGCCGATTGGGACTCGAAGCCCCCTGTGAGCTGGTCTGGATCGGCCAGACCTTACTCACCCAAGGACTCCTCCATTAGAGTTACTGTGGGGAGATAATTCTCCCCACATAGGCCATGTCGGCTCGATCCCTACACCATCAGGGAGGTGAGGCGGATCGAAGCCCTCTGATCTAAGGGTCTAGGATGGTCTGGATCGCTGGGTCCTTACTCGACTGAGGAGATCCTTAAGCCATTTAATCTGATCGATCGATTCGATCGATTAGGGCTATCCTAGATCTTAATCTCGATACCCGTGGGTTCGAGACGACAATACTAACTCGCACGCATCAAAAGGAGAAGGGTTCGAGCCTTATTGGCTCGAATCCAGTAAGGGGGATACCTAGATTCGTCGGGATGACTTGTAGACGGCGCAGAGGAAATTGCTAGCTGGCTGAGCTCCCTTAAGCTTCTCTGAGAGTTCGTGAACTCCAGAAGACTCTCCTATCAGCGGTACGCAAGCTCGGGAGCGCCTGGAAGAAGCTCCAACGATCGGAAATGGCGGAGAAGGAAGCTCGACTCCAATTGATCAGCAAGGATCAAATGGAGGAGAGCTGAGGCTATTTATAGCCTCAGGGAAGTGCCGTGAAGCTTCCAGAGCCTTTAATTGGGCTGAGGAGGGCCAGAGTGGTCGGGCCATGGCCGAGCTCTCAAAATTCCATTTCGAGCTTGGCCGGGTCACAAGGCCCAATTGGGGTCTCATGGCATTTAGGGAAAGGCCAGCAACGGTTTGCTGAGCTGGAGGCGCGAGTGGGGGACAGGGGAGGCAGCTGGCAGTACGGGGATTTTCTCGATCGGGAGAGGGATCTGGCGGAGACGAAGATCCATAGTGCCGGGTCCCTCGGATGCCGTTTGATCTATCGATCAGATGGCGCTACGGTTGGGATCGGTCGGATCCTAATGGCCGATCGCGGGAGCGATCCTGGCCGTAGGATCCATGGGACAGATCCGACAACGGATCAGTGATTCCACGGGATCGAATCTTGGTCGCTGGTTGGAAATGCGGAACGGTCATATGCGCGAGATCCCGCTGTCGCGTGCCCCGGGCTCCACAGCGGATCGCCCGCGGTCCGCACAGCGGAGCCCGACCCTTATTTTAGTTTTAAGGATATTTTTGTAAATATGAATTAATTGGAACCCTTATGTGCAATTGAGCCAACTTAATTTAAATTGAATTATGGCCCAAATGAATTCCAAATTGCACCAAAATTTCACCCTTAGCTAATTTGAGGGTGAGAAATTCAAAAATGCAATCAGATTTTAATTTTGAGATCAAAATATTTTTGATCTAGACTAAGGCATCTAGACTGATCAAATTGCAAATTTTGACTTAGAGAAGTCCAATGAACTTCAAATCTTCTAGATTGACTTAGATCGATGTTCTAAAGGCAATGATACTAAAAGAAATTGATTAAGCAACCCATATTTTGCATGGTAACAACCTAGGATTATTACACAAAGTCAAGATTTTGACCTAATTTGCAAAGTAACGACATTGGGTCATTACATTTATGTTCCCACCCCAAGTATTTTGAAAATACGCTCCAATAGTTCTTTGTAGATAGATTTACTATTATGGCAAGTAAAAATAATGATACCTAAGTACTTGAAAGAGGATTTACCTTTGGCAAAGCCTAGTTGATTAATGATGAAATTTTGAAGACAAATGAAAGCCTTATTATTAATAACAAATTTAGATTTTTTTTCCTACTGATATTAAGCATGGATTATGTTTCCAGTTGATTTAATAGGGTTTTAAGTTTCTTGAGGCTTCTTTTCTCCATGTTTGAGAAGATAATCAAATTATCGTCATAAGAAAGATGAGTAACCAATAAATTCTCCCCAAAGTTGAAATGATAGTTGGGATCATGTTGGAAATGTAAATGAAAATAATGTGCCATGAATTGAGAGCTAAAATAAATAAGATTGGGGAAAGATGGTCACCTTTTCTTAAACCCCTATTATTTTTAAGAAAAAAAAACTGAGTTGGCCAAAGATGAGAATAGGAAACCAAATATTTTCAATAGAATTTTGAAATTTACATAAAAATAATCATCAAACTCATAGGCAATGAGCATTTTAGTAATAAATGACCCGAGGTAAGAAGGTTGTTTTAAATTTTTTTATCGAGAACCTGATTGGTTTGAGGTAACCAAATTCAGAAGCAAATATTTAAGCTTATTAGCCAAAATTTTGGATATTATCTTATTGGAGGAAGAGCAAAAGCTATTAGGCCTAAATTGAGCCCACTAATTATTAGAATTTTTTATTGGGATAAGATAAATAACAAAAGTTAGTAAAGAATATAAGAAGAGGGACATCATAAAAAAATTCTCTAGCAACATTACAGATGTCATCTCTGATAATGGGCCATAATTTGGTGTAAAATTCACTAAGAAAATCATCGGATCCAGGGTAAGTATTGTGTTTTAATGACTTAACAACTTCCCAAATTTCATCTCTGGGAGTGGAATTGAGATCAAAATTTGTGGCGCCCTGCCCCCAGGTCCACAATCATTGGACTAAGGGCGGTGTGCCACTCTAGCAACCCCTCACTTATCATTGGATTATGTATAATCCCCAATTCAATAATAATGAAAGGATGTGTTCAGGATATAAGCAAGGAAGTCAATTACTAAGTAAATAACATCTCAGAGCGTGGAAGCAAGAAAGGTAAAATAATACATCCAGTTATATCATAATGCATGTATGACATATAACTCAGAATAAAATAGTGCAGTAAAAAAAAATCTAATATTTGAATTATTACATCAATTTTAAATAAACTTAAATGAAATAAAAATAATATCGTTCATCCTTACTTAAAGAAAAGACAAACTAAGGCTCTTCAACTATGGACTGATGCTCCTCCTGAATATAAGGCTCATCTTCAGGTACGAGCTCCTCAAAATGATTAGGATCTGATATTGCCGATTTCACAATGCAGGGCCCTAACCAACAAAAGAAAAAAAAATCTTATTAGACAATTGTCTAAGTACATTTTATGCTGATACATTTTTATAAATTTATTAATGTCACCATTTACTTAATAATACAAAACCTAACTAGCATAGGAGCGATAGGCATACAAATAGAATTGATAAGTTATAAATAAAACATTTATAACTAAGCAAGAATGAGGCAAAGATATACCTCAAGATAAGCTAAAACAAAGCTAGACATACATATGTAAATATTATAATGAAAGTACTGAAATAAAAGACTAATCCTAAATATGCTGATGATCATATGACATGTGCAGGTTAAAAATAAATAATCTGACTATGATATGTATAGTAAGCAGCAACAAAAATATAGTATCCTATAATATAAAGTAAGCAGGTAAAGTATAGCTAACTAAAGTAAAGTACACAGTAAAATAGTAAGCAGTAAACCATAAATAGTAACAGGTATATACAAACTGTCATATCAAAAATTGGTCAATCGGGCCACAGTAACATTCCCAAAGCCTTTCTAGACTAACGTGCAATAGAACTGAACACGCAGGACTGAGAAGGCAAATACAAATGCAGTAGATTCTTAGTTATTTTACTTTACTCATGTGGACATATCCAGAAGCAGTTGATGAGTCAACCACGTCTGCAAGACAATATGGGTTTTAAACTTAACACAATACTCCTCAATGAGTAATGGTAAGTTATCCCTTATTTCTCCTTACCTCTGTTCATTAAGGTAAATATGCATTAGAATCAACTTGAATACTAAACCCAATGCAATGTTTATCCTAATTATTCTAAGTTTTTATTTCATGCAACAATTTTGTCTTATATGTAATGTTCAAAGCAAAGGCTCAAAATACAAGGAATGTGAAAGCAATAAAAATTCAATAGTAAGCAAGAGACTCTACTACATATTGTGACACTGTTGTTATCTACTTAATCATTCTAACTATTCCAAGTTATACAACTTAGAAGCACGACCTTATAAGTTACAAAATATTAGAACTAGTTAGGTCCTAATATGTTTAAATCAATGTCGGCTATATAAATCAAATAAGAAATCAACACGACCTAATTGATGAATTTAGACGTTTTAGACCAAGGTCTGATCAAAATCTACTGAAGCTAAGGATTATGAATTAACACCACAAATTGGAGTTAAGCACGTAATCCAAAGGTAAAGTCTAAGGATCTAGGGTTTACTACCCAAATCTTACGAATTAAAGGTTAAGGTAAAGCCTATTAAGTAAAAGTCAAACTTAATAAGATGGATCTTTAATCTTAAATCTAAGGTTGAAAGATAAAATAATTATAACAAACTATAAAAAATTATAAACTACTAAAACTAAGGTTTCATTCATTGTGTAACACAATTTACCTAATGAATAAATTTTAACCTAAGTCTTATTCCTAATTCCTAAAGAAGAAGCTCTTAAGGAACTAAGATGAACACTCAAGCTCTAACCTTGACTAATCTTGATTGAAAGCTCACTTAACTTATTAGAATATTTTAAGAAATTCATGATGTGAGATGAATCTCACCTCATGAAGCATAATACTTTAATTATTTTGCATAAAAGAAAAGTTACTATTCAACTCGCAAATTTATTACTATTCATTTTGTTGTTTCAATGTTTTACTTACTATTCATTTCGTTGTTGTTACTATTCAATTTGCTGATTACCATTTATTTCGCTGATTACTATTTATTTCGTTGTTTTACTATTCATTTCACTGTTGTTATTACTCAATTCGTTAATTACTTTTTATTTCACTATTTACTATTTATTTCGTTGTTTACTATTCATTTTGCTGATTACTATTTATTTCGCTATGATTACTATTTATTTTGCTGTGATTACTATTCATTTCGCTAATTATTATTTATTTCGTTGTTTACTATTCATTTCGTTGTTTACTATTCATTTCGCTAATTACTATTTATTTTGCTAAAATTTCTCTTGAATTTGATTCAACTTAATCAGATTGAAAAGTCGCAGGTCATCTCATATACAAAACCTTTCAAATCGAGCTGGAGTTTGGGTCAACTGGCTTAATTTAGGATTCAAGTGGACTTGAAATTGACAATAGATATGTATATATATTAAAAGCAACATCTACTCAACCAAAATTATGGCGCAATGGTTGAGGTTGCACTATTCAAAGTTGTACATTGTAAGTTAAAATCCTTACATCACAAATGAATAAAGCTTGAGCTTAATTCAAGTTCAATGGCCTAATAATGTAATTTATAATTTAGTTATATAATTTCGATGCAAATGAACTAGATTTACAGCTCGAATTAAAACTCGACAGTTCAACTCAAATCAAATTCTAGTTTGAGTTAAGAAAAACTAAGAAAATTGAATTTGAGTCAAGCTTGAATAGCTCGAGTTGACTCAAAGATAGCCATACATATATTTACTAAAACAAACTATTAAAAATCCTCTTAAGAATCAATCTTTAATTCAATTTAAATGGGTAATTTAATTTATATCACAAAATATCAGATCAATTTTCTATTTCGATACCAGCAGCACAATATTTTGGCATGTAACGTGATACATAATTATTTTGGTAGACATCAAAGTGATGACATTCGCATCGACATGCAGCATGATGTCGCATTAGAAGTATGATGCTAAATTAAAATGTATTTCTTATAGGAAACAATAGAGGACAAGAAGATTAGTTGAAGGCTATAATTATTGAGACATAAAATGGCTATCAATAACATCTAATAATAAATCATAATTAATTTTCCTGTTTGAAATAGTTTGCATAATCAATTTTATGATAACATGTTTCTAATAATAACTTAACAAATAACTAATATTTTTTGGTTAAAAACTAGAGCAAAAATGTTGATCTTGCTTTTCCCTTATTATATATGCAAGAAAAATGAGTTGTATTCATTTGATCATAATTCAACAAGAATTAGAAAGCTTTAACTTAAAGTATATTTAGCATCCTTTTTGAGTTCAATTATTGATTTGGCATTTTTTATTTCTTAACTATATTGCTTGCTCGTAGATATTGAATTTACATGGCATATCCTAATTTGGTGAGCATACACATGCAAATCCATACACTCACAAGAGAGAATGCCCGATTGACAGTTATAGGTGATGGCCACTAAAATATTGCATATCGTTAATGTATATGAGAGTGAGGCCTTCCAATAGATAATTTTGCATGCAACACAGAAAAAAATACTAAAAAAAAATAGTTTCATTTGATAAATACTGTGCAACAATTTCAGTAAAACTCATTTTATTTCTTTCTTTTACCAGAAATGAGATTACGAAGCAATCTTACAAAAGCACACAGCACTACTATTGCATTAGTATTTCATTCGACGATTCATGCTAAGTGTCGTAACTTTAATCAAGACAAATATAATACTATTGCATCTAAATATAAAATGCAAGCAGATAATGTATATTTGTCATCATTTTATATTCATAGATACATAAATATGGATAAGAAATAACGACTTCTAATTTTGTTAGATGATTCTAAAGAAGCAAATGCATCATTTCCCGATTCACTTCAATATCAAAGGAAGCTATATCAACTATTGAACACGACAAGTATTAACATGCATAAGAATTAACTGTCACATATCGATCTCTATAAATTATTGGCTACACCCCAACAAAAATCTCAGACCTAATTCCTCCTTTGCGAACGTTATTATCGACTACGGATGCTGTTGCTAAAGTCCCGAGTTACAATCGGGTTTACGATTTGATTTACTTTGCATTCATTTGATTAATCAACAGGTTTAATCAATTTTGAGAGATGGGGATGAGAAGTACCTTGATGGTACCGAATGGAGGAGAGGGCTGATGTTGGTCGGCCGAGACAGCATGGAGGGACCTCGGGTCGATGCTAAGAGGAAGGAGGCGGCTGCTGTCGGCTGTTCAGTTGATGGGAAGAGGGGCTCGGCTTGCACAGCCAGCCGGTCAGCGACTCTCCAAAGGGGTAGACAACCTCATCCATCAAGGGATGAGGGGATCGGCGCTAAGCAGCCCAAGACCTTGTGCTGAAAGAAGGAAGATGAAGCCAGCAGCTCACATACCAAACGAAGGGGATGCGGAGCTTGGCCATGAAGGATTCAAGACACCTCGTTGCGTCAGAAGAGGAAGGTCATGCGAGGGAGAGAAGATGATGCAGACCGCCTCTTGCGCCCAAGGAATTTTACGAGTGAAGGTTTCAGTTCTTTAGGAGATAAGAGGGGGCGGAGGTTGCGAGGGCGGGCGGCAAAAACTCCTAGGGCGAGGCGACGTGAGTCGCGCGAGGGAGGAGGGGTGAGCCCGCTCGATCGGGTATGGGAGGGTCGAGCGTGCAATCGGGCGCTCCTCTTCGATTGAAGGCGTGTGATTAGGGTAAAGAAAAAGAGAATGAAGGGAATTTAGTTATCTTAGCATTTAATTTAATTAATTTCTTAGTTTTTATTAATTGATTTTAATTATTTGAATGATTTTTCAAAAATCACCAAATATTCACCCCTAGCTAATTGAGGGGTGAGAAACGCAACGAAGAAGTTGGATTTTAATTCCAACGAGTATTTAATTTTCTCATTTTCTAGGATATTTAAATATTATTAAAATATTTGACAAAATTTTAACAACTTCCGATTGCCAACAAAACATCACCCCAATGACAAAATCTGATTTTCATTCTGTGGTCAAAATAATTATGTCAAATTCCAGAATTCCTGAAATTCCTAAAATCAAAATTTAATCCATTTGACTCCTGATTTGAATTAGGTCTTCATAGTGATGTTTTAATAACTTAATTAATGCACTAAGATCAAAATCAAAATTTAAATTAATCCTAATTAATTAAGGTAATAACTTAAGTTGTTACAGATTATATTGCTGAAATCATCTAAATTCTGAAAATAATTGAGAACGGAAGAGCAAATATCATCTAAGTTACTGAGAACCTCACTCACCTAAGGGGTTTTAATTTTATCGATTATATTAATATGCATCATCTTGGACACCCAATATAAAGATATTTTAAAATCTAACCAAAAACCTTTGGATGGGAGAACCACTTGAAATAAAACTACTTGAACATAAAAGCTTTTAATTTTTGAATGATAACCATCCAAACACAAAAATTGTCATGCCAAATATCAATTTCCTCATTTCTAAATTTTGACCTACATCAATTCTTGCCCCCTCTAAAAACAGTATCTGCAGTGTTAGTGTCATAGATAAAAGATGGCACACCTTAATTTATCACCATTAATGTTCCTGTCTCCATGAATAAACAAAACAGCCTGATTACAAACCTGTAGAAACTGCCATAGCTTCATCTGCAATGTTAATGGACAGAAACAATGGTACACCTTTAGATAAAGGTCGGTATCACAACCTTTTCATAAAGCTCATATGCCTACCTTATAGCAGACAAGTATTGCTACACTTAGCACACTAGCAAGAAAAAAGTGATTAAATTCTCAGCAAGTAGCATAGAGCAAAATGAGGTTATGTTGTGATAATTAATCCATCATAAAGAGCTCAATGAAACACTCGAATACATGTTTACGTTGGCCATCAAAATTTTATTTTTTGGAAACATTCTATTTCATTACCCATCTACAAATTGCAGATATCCACCATAAAGTTTAACAAAGACAAACTCTCGAGTCTTTAAACTCCAAGCTGGGCATGGATTACACCCAGCTAAGGGCAATACCCACTTTAATAACTATTGAAATAAACCTTAGAAAACAAATATCATAACAAATATAAAAAATGGAAACCCTAGAAAGGGATTCTCAATTTTGAAGTAATCAAAGCTATCTCTAGAGGATGGCCTTCTGATCCTCCTTGCTCTTGCTTATCTTAGCCTTGACTAGTTTATCCAATATGGGATGCTCCAGCAGAATTGGGTCCACACATCTCTCATGCCCAGAATTTATAACCTAAAAACAACACAAAATTAATACCCAACAACAAAATGACAAAAATATAATGCAGCGCAGCTTCATATATATGCATATCTAATATTAATTTATTTCATATCTCCTATGCTCAAATTATTCTTTTAAAGGTTTTATGAAACTATCACCGTACTTGATTTAAGTAACTAAATATAAGAGAAGCTTAGAGGAAGTCAGTTTAAGACAATTTTGACAGGCCGTTGTTGCGTGCCCCAATGAGATTGCACATATACTAAAAACAATGGCAAGCCAAGAATATATTAGAGATGACTTGGAGCTCATGAAGAGGCTATTATTAATTGATAAAACTTATAGTTGAAATAAGCAGTCGACCTCAGTGGGATTAACATTTTCTTTGTCTCTGTTCTTTTAGATATTAGTTAAGTAAATTTAAACGATTTAGATGAGCTAAAAACTGCATTAATTTCTAATTACATCATAGCAACATATTTAGCTTTTCAATAATAACTATGCTTTCTACGTATGTGTGTGTGCCTTCAATGACTCCGAACAAAAGCATGACAATAACAAACATTTATAATATAATATTTTGGTGATAATTTCCAACATAACAATCAAATTTTATATATTTTTTAGAATTGCCACCCTGCTACTTCTGATATTCTAAGAACTTATCACTCAAATATTCAAAATAAAATTATAAACAAACCCTCCTACCCATGCTCCTCTTTTGTCAAACCCTACTAGTAAGATCATGACGCACAAATGCATTTGTTTTAGGGTTCTTTATATATATATATATATATATATATATATATATATATATATATATATATATATATAGTACCCAAGTCTTTAATTACTACATATCCATAACGGTACTATATACGTAAATTTCACTTTTATTTAGGGGGCGGGTTGTACAAAATTTTTCCGAATTTTGCGATGCCACAAAATATAACAAGCAATCATCGATGTGATGGCGGAACGAGGTGAGAAACAATGAGTGGCATAATATAGAGTTAGGGTGGGGCCTAATACATTCCCCATCTAACTTTTCGCATTCTCATGGCTGAACAAGGTGTTAAAGAATTAATGGCATAATACAGAGTAAGTTGAAGTCAAGCATAAAGAATTGATTACCTCTTTGAGGAGGAAATCGATGACCACTTCATCATCAACAGCATACCCTTTGAGGGGATTCTTCAGGTATTCAATATCCAATTGAATCTGTTGGTATCCACTTCTATTTAGGGTTTGGAGACGCACAAATTCCTGCAAGCTTTTCAGACACAGCTTAACGATAGTGGATACAACTGATTCCTGCAGCAAGTAGTAAAATGACCTCAGAATCACTAAAGCTGTAAGCACTTTATAAATTACAGAAAACAAAAATAATAATAAACATAAAACAAATTAGATAGGCTTAATAAAACGAATTTCTCTCTTTCATTAAAATAATATGCAATTCATAAAGTTACCAGGAACAAAAGAAGTAATGAACAAAATAATGCCAGGGACAGGCTTTATGGCAAAGAAATTCAAATGCAAATCAAGAGTAGCTCAACTATTAAAACTATTTCCTCTTTCATTAAAATAATCTGTGCTATCTTTAGAGTCGACAAGAGAAACAACATTTCCCTTGTCAACAGCATACTCAAAGAAGTTAGCCGACAAGGGAAATGTTTTTTCTCTCATTATCCTCAAAGTCTCCTTCACACTACAGAGCGAGGTCGAGAAATCCTAATTGCACATTTAGAGAACATCAAAATATAGCAAATCCCCCAAGTTAAATTTCACGGCTTGTCTGTAAATTTTTTGATAAATGATCTTCAAAATACATATAACATATATTTGGAAAAGATGCTAGTTATGAAAATTTACCAACCACGTTTAAAAAAGAAATCAAAGTGTAAGATGAATGTAAACCTGTGTGTATTCAACTTTAGTAAATATCTCCAGCTTTTGCTCGAATAATTTTGCGAGATGACTCTCCAAAAATTGACTCTTAGCTTGTTGAGTTCTAGTTCGGCTATATTTATCATCACGCAAAGGGTTACTATGAGAAGAATTTGTGCTCCCATTGCTGTCAGAACGGCGATGTTTTCTAGTAAGACCATGTTGTAAGACCTGTCTTGCTTCAGCGACAACACCATCCAACTATGAGAAAAAGAATTATTTACAAAGAGGAAAAGAACTGCATCAATGTTTTTAGTACCATTAAAAGATTAAAGTTTTTGGTTTACATGAACTTGATAGAAAATTCATTTTCAATAAAAAGGTCTATTAAATTATACAGCAATAAGACAACTAGAAGTTTTTTAAGGTTCATCATATCAGAATAGAAGCAGTAGTAAAGAAACATATTAATCATATCACCTAGCAGAACTTCAACACTCCAATCAATTAAGAACAGTTTTTAAATATTATTTTCTATCATTTAGGCTATAGCATAGCAAAACAAAACCTTGAAACGAAAACAATGTCTACCTCTTGAAGGAGGAGGTCCACGAACATATTAACTTCTCGTGGTTCCTTGTGCTGAAAATGCATTACCATAAGAAGAGCGGTGAAAAATCTTGTACAGCTAAGAAAAAAAAGGATATACAGTGAATAAAATGCAAAAAACCTTAATCCAGTTAGGAGTTGTGAACCGCTTTTCGAGTATGGTGGAGAGATTTTGAGATTTCATGTTAATATACTGCAAAAGCATACAACAATGGATGCTTAGGTGAACAGTCTTAGCCAGATGGAAATTAATGAGAATAGAATGATCATACTACAAAAAAAAGAACAATCAACAACAAAAAGTAAAAAAACTCCAAGAATTTGTCAGCGATGCCAAATTCATATCTCCATCTCACCCATCTATATGAGCCATCTTGTCATTTAACTCATCATCTTTATTTTTAAACAGCTCCAATGGGAGAACTAAAAAAGCTGAAGTGAAACTGTTCTGGGTTGTAGCATGGGTTTAGAACAACATGATGCAGGAGTCAATGATAGGAGGGGATATCACAGGAAGAAGAGATGAAGATGCGAGGATTTAAGAAGAGGAAGAGAAAAAATAAAGTGAAAAAGAGGAAGGCTTGAAGAAAAGAGTTGAGTTTGCAAAGAAATAAACAGGGTCTTTAGAGTTTTAAAATAAATTTCAAGTTGTCATTAATCACTTAGAAGCACATTATTACCCTGGGTTGTTTGATAGACCATTTAAATTTAAATAACAAAAACAAGAAGGGTCAGCCATGCTAAAAAGAGATAGGCTGCCGAACAATGAAGTCAAGTCCCAATAACTTAGCTATATTGAGTCAACAAATATTAGCAAAAAAGAAAGAATTCATCAAACTGCTTCAATCAACCCAAGCTCCAAGACCTACCTAGGAGAAGAACCAACCAAAGAGAAAAACCAAGAAAAGAAGAATTAGACAAGTGATGTCGGAGAAAGAACAAGCAACAAAAACATTGGCAAGCCAACGGCTCAAACTATGCTCAAAAGTTCGCAAAGCAAGAAATCAAAAGAAGGAGCTCGAAACACTCCAAACATCAAAGATAAAAGACTTGCCAATCCATCTAAACTTGGCAAAGCTCCAATAGTTATTCAAGAAAAGAGAAGACTATCAAAGCTAGAGGATTGCCAGGAGAAGAGCCAGTTCATAACAATAGATCACAAAAAAGAATTGCCAGGGCTAAGTGTAGTTCAATCTAAAGATCGGAGGACCAAACAAGAACAAAAAACTGACAACGCACATTTGCTATTCGATGATTTAATTTGTTGAAGATAATCACCCAGAAAAGTACAAACATCTCCAGTTTCTAAACTAGACATTATTCATTGGTGATACTAATCTACTTCTACATATTGCTCATGACTGGTATAATTAATGATCTAATAAAGCAAAAATCAAGTAGTTTTGATATAAAAAAAAATCAAGAAATGGCCAATGATATTTTGCAAAAAAGTGATTAAATTCTCATTGAACTTCAAGTAGCATAGAGAGCCGATGAAGTTATATTGTGATAATTAATCTATCATAAAGAACTCAATGAAACACTCGAATACATGTTTACGTTGGCCAATATTTCACCAAAATTTTATTTTTTGGAAACATTCTATTTCACTGCTCATCTACAAATTGCAGATATCCACCCTAAAGTTTAACAAAGACAAACTTTTCAGTCTTTAAACTCTGAACTTGGCATGAAATACATATTTAGGACAATTTGATGGGGAGTATAGAATTCAAACCATCGTTCATTTTAATCTTGATTGCAATTATAGCTTCTTGATTTCTTTAACTTTACCACAAACCCATTGGCTTGCTATTTCTATTTTTACTCCTGCAATTTGTCTTATAAATACCTAAATATATGATGGTGTCAATGATATACATAAGAGAATCAAATAAGATTCGCTCACTCATTTACTATTGAAATATTTCATCATAGTTGAGGCTAGTATCCTTTATTGTATTTTCAATAAGAATGACAATTCACTATAAGAAAAAAATAGTTCTTTACTATATTCTCCCTTCTACAAACTTGAGTGAAATAGTTAAGAAATATAAAAGTTACAAAAAGAAGCAGCTCTAAAGAACATATACACACAAGAAGCAATAACTTTTCACCAGCTGAACGAAACAATCGGCAAATTTCTCCGGGCACAAATGCAGGTCCTTGTTCATAAGCTCGTATGCCACCTCCAGAAAAGTTAACAGCTATTTCCTGACACAAGACAAATTGCATTATATTATATTAACTAAAATAAGTATCAGTGCCGATATACTGCAGGCTTTTTACAAAGATTATAAGAAATGGTTTTAAAAAAGCAAAACGCAAGCTCCTACCTCCGTTACTCTTGGTATTGCAACTTGCTCTAAATAAACTGAAACCTGTGTAAGCACCAGCACAATATCTGTTTTCACTCTCTCTGTGCGTTGAACTGAATCATTGATTGAATCCCTAGTAGATAAATTACCACTACCACAAAGCAACACAAAATATTGGTGAAGTTTCTGATAGAAATCCTGAAAGCCTTCTTGGACGCAGTCTCTATGCAAGTCCCTCAGCTTGACCAAAAGCTCCAAATCATCATTAAGAAGCTGACGAAATTCCTGAAATCACCAACTAGAACTTCAAGAAGACACCCTGAAGAAAATTCGGTGAAGCAAAATATTCAAAAACCATATAATGTAAAGAAAGAATTTATCAGGAACTGGGAGTTTCAGGCACTGGGTACGCCTTTAATGTATAAGGTGTCATAAATACTGGCAAAATTCCTACCAGTGCAAATAAGCGAATAAGCATTGCATTAACTCATGAGATAACGCCCAATCTATATTAAAATCGTGCATCTCAAGCAACTATTAGCTTAATTAAAGATACAGTTATATTAAGCTAAAACTTACGAACTGTGGGTAAACGATAATAATTCAGGATAGTCCAAAGTACATTCAAGCCTTACCAATAAAAGGTTCATGTTACCCTGAAAAATTGCTTTCTTGATACTTTCTAATGCAATCTGCAATGGAGATTCTTCTGATCCTTCTTTTAACCTAGATTGATAAATGATTTCTGTCATAGAAAAGAAAATCAAGTATTATTTTTCTTCAACAAATATTATAGATTTAATTAATATTTAGGATTTTATTAAAAAGATTAAATTAGAGAGAAAAATTAATATTCCCCACAATACACACACATAGAACTGGGCATCTCAGACACAAGGCCAAATTCCCAAATACAATGATGCTGACAATTGATACACATTATCATTACAACCAATTGGAATAAAGATGACCCAACGAAGAAAGAAATTGCATGAAATCCAATGCAAAATCCATTTATTATGTCAAAAGAACAAAAAGTGTCCCTTGTTTAATAAAAAGGGATGTCCAGACAAATCTGATATTATGTTGAAGAGTTTGAAATTACCGATATGGTCCAGCAATCACCCACCTCAAACGCCTTACTTCCTCTCACCAACACATTATAATCCTTTGTCAAATGTTCTAGCACCGAGCCTCAATACTCCCCACAATAAAAATATAATTAAAATAACAATAAAATTGTGTTAAAAAGCATGAAAAACAAAAATAGCTGAAAAGAAGACGACAAAAAGAGGACAAATAAATCTAGAGGAAAATAGTAGATTAGCATTGCCAAGATCAACCTAAACTTTCCGTGAAAAGGTACATTTATGCACTAACTAGGACTAATCTTCAAGAATTCTTCTTAAATACTTTGGTATCTTGCTAATAACTTTAATTCAACTTTCAAAACTTCTGAACTTTAAAAAAAAAAAATCCTGTAAAGTTCTGATTAAATATCAAGAGTATTTTCAGTTCAAATAATACAGAAATGAGCTTAAGAAGTAAATTTAATCTACAATTGTATTAAGAGTGTGGCGCAGAGTGAAATTTAGGCTTTTGAACCTTAATACTCCCATGGTATTTTATTTTCCGAATAAAACTAAATGCACGGATTGCATGATAGTGAGCGTGCTTATAATCCTCCCGGTTAAACTAATCCTTCAATATAAGGATATTTTATAACATATAATTGAAATTCATTTAACATATCAACCGTCACTTTTTCAATCACTCATCTATAGATATACGATTACCTAAGCAAATTGACTTATGCTTAGCAAAATAAAATGTAAGTTTCTACTTTCAAACCTAGAAAAATAGCACTTAAAACTGTAGTTACACTACCTTTAACATCTTTTATAAAAATCTATGGCATTCCAGAGTTTCAGAAAATAAAGTATGTTTACGAATGTGCACACTATATCTAATATCAAGAAATTAAATAAATGAGAGACCAAAAAAGACAATAATATATCAATAGAAATAATCTCACATACTTGGGGCCTATGGAACAACGATGATTTGTTGTTGTCATTATTGGTATTGTTGGATGAGAGAATTCTAGATTGGGTTGGTTGTTTAGTTTTGAAAAAGAAGTTAACGCTTTGAAAGAGAGTTTATTTTCTTCTCTTTTTCTCTTAACTTTTCTATGCAAGGAAAATGTAAATATGGAGATAGAGTGAAGCTTAAATTAAAGCATTTTTTGCCATATCCAGTGCCTAACATTGAAAGCGAAAGTTTTCTTTCATATTTAAGAATTTTTTCAAAGCTCCTTGTAGACTAGATTTTTCACGTGGAAGTGAGTTACAATCTGTAATGATCCTTAGTCATTACCAGGAAACGCGCTAACCTTTCTGCTAAATTCTGTTTTTCGTCAAATACCCGTTAAAATTTATTTTCTGTTAATTTCCCACTGTTTTCTGATTTTCGTTAACTTTTCCCGCTAATTTTCATTTTTCGTTAATTTCTCCGCTTATTTTCATTTTGTGTTGTGACAATTACGGTCAATATGGACTAAATAAAATTTACTAGGAAACTCCCAAATTTAGAAGGGCAATAGTATAAACAAAAAAACGCTCCAATTAAAACATCTAGAGATGGACTGTTGCTTTTCTCCCATAGCCACAACTAATGTAGTCATTTAAAGCCGCATTACCTCCTCTTCCCGAACCAACGAAAGTCCTCAAAGAAATACCGTCATTTTCCTTTCTTTCCTGAAACCACCGACAAATTTGATCGACGATTAGCTGACGATTACCGCACGAAAGGAACTAATTAGATTCTAAAAATCCTACTCCCCTCTGTCGCTACTCCTTAAATCCTCAAAATCTCTTCTCTTTCCTAAGGAATCTCTCGATGTCTCTCCTTACCCAAGGGCTCAGTGGCTACGGATAACAGCAACTTGAAGAAGGAAAAAAACTGATAGTTCTGGACTAATATTTTGACCCCATCTTCAGGAAATTCAGAAGAGAGAAGACACCTTCGACTGCAGATTAGACCTCTCGGACTGCCACCCTCGGATTCCTGGGATCAACTAATCACCTAAGGTACAAGTTTACTTTGCAATACATCTGCTTTTATAATTCTAAGATAATTACCCTTAAAATAACAGATGAATCTGCTTTAAGAATTTCTAAATGGAAGTGTGCTTAAAGGTCCTAACACTTCTTTTCCTAGTATGTACACATCTTCATAACCAGACCTTTAGTTATTTCTTAATCCAATCAATATTTGTGTAGTAGGCTGATTTAGATGGAATTCCTATATATAACTTTCGAACAATCTTTTCTGTACATTATCATCTTGATATGATTGCATCTAAGGTACAGTTGGACATCTCGCATTCTGAACCCTGTTTTAAAATTTTTTGTCCTGAAACATAATATTGTTGTACAAATGGATTCTATTTCAATTCACTACATGTGATGTTGTGAGCCCATCCATTACTTGGGTATTTAATTTATTATATCTATTCATTCTTGGTCAATGATAATGAGATGATAGAAAGTCGAAACTAACGCATCTATGATTCCACTTTCAAGCATTGTGAAATATGGATTTCTAAAAGAAAGTCTAAAATGTATTGATATTCAATTGGTGGGTTTTAACTAACCACATTTAATACAACTCTAATACTCAAGATCAACCCATTTGCTGCCTAATTATGTTATGCTTAGGAAACTTCTAAATTTGATAACAAGTTTGCAGAGAACACCCCTAGAAGTGGAGGGGTTCTCGATCCTTTTAGAAGTATTCTAATGTACTAGGAAGGCTAAGATAAATATAATGGCAGTTAGAATTTAGATTAGGAATAAGAATTTATGTTTTATATATATAAACAGACATTTACAAAGGCTAATAAAACTACAAATATAAATTTTTGCAATCATAACAAATTTTTGAGTACTTCCTCAACAAGGTTAAACACAAAGGTACCCGTATATTACTTTTTACACTTGTTTTCTTTTGTTGCTGCTATAGCTCCACATCTTTGAGCCTTGTTTATATTATTAATGATTTGCCATGCATTTTATTTGAACTGCCAAATTTATGTCACATATCAAAGTATAAATAAGATGTCGTGTGATGAAAAGATTTTGTATCATGGGTTACGAAACAGAGCATATTTATGGTCTGTATAGATATACGAGAACGGGGCAAGTCCTATGTCTAGAGAGATAAAGAAGCTTTACCTAGCCTTGAGGGGGCAGGTATAGAAATATGATGCATAATGAACTCAACTACAATAATCAAGTTAACGTGTTTGATTCTTCCAATTCTGTTTTGCCCAATAGAACAATGATGAAAGATATATGATAACTGCTTATGACACTGACATACTTTATTTGTTTTCTTACATGTGACATAATTAGGGTAAGATATGTTTTGTTTTCAGGAACTAAAATATTTCATTATATGCTAAAACCATATTTTTCCTGCAATTTTATTATTCATTCTCTTATCGTATTTGTTATTTGAAAAAGTGTCATATTTGATATTTTTTAGTACTTAAAGTATTCTTTAAATACTGAAAATTCAAATCTAATCACTATTTTTAAAATGAAACCCCAAGTCAAGCACAATTGAAGATGCTGAGCTAGCTTGATGGCAAGACAATTGAAGGAATCATTGAAAGGATTGGAAGAAAATGCTTTAGTTTAATTTATTAATGTTACAATTAAATAAAATGTAAGGGTCAATCGAAGGTTCATTTATTCTAAAATATTGATTTTATGAAAGTATTATTTTGAATATTTTTATGTTAAATCCAATGGAAGTTATCCTCCTTATTTTAGATGGCTTCGGATGAATTATATAATTTGTATTTATATACAAATTTACTTAACTGTCCAATAAGATTATGCGGAAAATATATCTAATGTTGGAATAGTTATTACTAACCCAACAACAGGTCATCACAACATCACCAGACTGGGACCGATGATTCAGGCTCAGGCATAATCCTTCCCCCAAAGGACGATGGTGAAATGCCCTCACCCTTCTTCTGAATCTTTCAAACTTAATTGCTTGAAATGCCCTTGGATGCAGTACTATGATATAAATAAATCAAATCAACGGCCCTCTAATAAAAGAAACAAGGCAAAACCGGTTAATCACATATCGAAGGAGACTAATGTAATGTGAGCTAATGAACGAGGTGAATGTTTTGTACTTGAGAGTCGTCAAGCGAAGCGCATCCTTTTGAAAGGAGTAGAGGCAGCATAACTCTAAAAATACAACGAAGTCTTCCTGACTAAAAATGTTCGGCAACATGAACTAGAGAAAGGGAAGGATAAACAAAAAGTAATGTGTGATCAGAAACAACACCCGAACTCAACATCATTCAAATAGCCTTGAGTCCTTTGGGAGCCTCTAATAACAGCTTGTGCAATGACGTTTCTACCTTTGTTGTGTAACAACTCGCATATTAGCCGTTAATTCTGTACCCATCAAGCTATATTACTCAGGGATTTCTCGTCTTTAACATAGGAAAAACAGTTCACTTAATTCTCCTCTTTCTTTCTGGGTGTGCATGTGATTCTAACACGATATCAAAGCAGCAAGATTCAAATCCCGAACCAATGTGAGGGATCCCACCGATTTCACAACACAAATGAAATCGCAATCTTCCACAGTCTTTCGCATCAATGGATCATCAATTGCAATCCTCTACCACCACTGATCCATTCAATCGCGCCCTATCCATTGTTCATCACCTAATCCTACCCTAGCCATTGTTCATCATCTACTTCCAGTGAAACTAGATGGAACGAACTACACCTTATGGAGCTCTAATTCCTACCTATCTTCCGATCGCATGGCCAAATGCGGTACGATGACGGTTTCAGATGAAATCAGCAGATAAAATTTGGGGGCTCAAACAACTCAGCAAAAAAAAACAAACAAAACAAAAACCAAATATGAAAATTGTAATAAAAATAACAAAAAATGCCCACAAAATCTAGGTTCTGCCAACCATGAAGAACCAGCTAAAGAGTTAAAGCGGGATCTAAGAGCACGAAATTGGAAGAGATGACCCTCCATATTAGCAGAAACATTTACATCACCTCACTTCTAAAAGTCACTAGAGACTCCATAAAATCAACTCCATTTCCACTGGTAGTTTAGCAACGTCAATGCTAGGAATGTTTCCTGGGATTATAATTATAGATATCTAATATATTTTTTTTTAGGAATTGCCTCCTTTTTACTTCTTTTTCTTCCCCAGAAAATCAGAAAGATCTGCAAAAGCCAAATTTTCATTTTCCAAATCCAATCTCTCATCCAATAACTGTTCAATCACAACATTGGAAGGAACAAGAGTGATATGTGGAAAAGCAATAAGTGCTTGACTAATATCCTTTTTAGCATCTAGTAAGATAAAGCAGCCGATTGAGGCTCAAATGCCAGCGCACTGGTATTTGGAATTGATTTCTTTGGAATCAAATGCCTTCTTACTTTCTTTGAATACACAACATCCGTTTGACCCACAAGCTCATTATTAGCCTTATTTAGTTCATTCGAATTCAGCAAGCCGCACTCCTGAGCAGTTGTTAAATTGTTTGCTGCCTCCTTTATTGCAACAACGGAAATCTCAGCAAAATTTTCAGATACTGTAACATGAACTTCAGCAATGATATTCACCACATCGGCTACAGGCGTTTCAATCTCAGGATTCTCCACGACAGGAAGCTCAACAACAGAAACTTCTGATAACGCTAAAGCAGGATTTTCAGGTAATGCTATCAGTATTTCAGCAAAAATTCTGGGTAGTACAAACGGTAGTTCAACAGCAATATTCACTGCATCATCAAAAGGTAAAGCAAGCGCAGATTTCACCACAGCAGGAATCAACATAATGGAACATACCAGTGCAGAATTCACCAGACCAGCAGGAATTCCAACAACTGCAGATTCTGGCTCACAAGGCGGTCCCATCATAGACTCTGCAATGGTTGCACCATTAGAACTATTAATACGCATTCCATCCATCGGCAGCAAAGATTCAAAATTAACAGAATCAGAATTAAGATCATAAGAGACATTAATCAACATTACCACCTCACAACCCTCCCCTATGGGCCGAACCGGTGCATTGACAAAACAAATCGCATCCCCCCTGTACTCGAGGAACAGACCTCATTATCTTCATGTTCTTCCATCACATTTGGAATTGATGGAGTAATCCCCATATCAGGAATGGGGGATTCCACCAAACATTAACTACTATTGGCTGCCTCAATAGGTTGCTCATCAGTCAATGAGTGCGGTTCACCTCAACACCCAAAGCAAGTAAGTTTTGTCTTTTAGGAATATAAACCAAGGGAGTTTAAGGTTTATTAGGCTCATAAGTATTAAGCTTTAGGGGCAGCAGTAGCCGAGTTTTTGTTACTCTCCAAAGAAAGGGAATGAAGCTTGAAACAACCAGAAAGATCATGTCCAACTATTCTACAGTTGGTACAAAATAAATGAATATTTTCAAAGATTACTTCTTGGAAGTAGCCAACATTTTCATCTCCAATCCAAATTTCTTTCTCAAGAGATTCAGTTATATATCGATTTCTACAAGATCAAAATTAGTTATCCATTTTATCACACTTTCATAAGTCAAATGTCAATAAAATATGATCATCAACAAACATCCTAGTATAATCATTTTCAATAGAAAGTTGTATAAGGATGTACCGAAAATCAATCAACCCAGCGGAAAAAGATCCCATAAGACCAAGTTTGTTGAAAAATTTCCGAACGGAAATCAGTGTCGGCTTACCATTAGGAAATTTTTCAATTAAGGTATATTCAAACGGTCGGGCTAAGATCTCAACTTCATCTTAAGAAATAGGTTTCATACCTATCAACCTAGTGAAAAGGCTTCAAGAAATGAAATGGGAACTGAAGCAATTGAGTTGGGCTTGGAACGAAGATTAGGAGGAACCTCCATTCTACGCATCTCCTCCTCCGTGCCTATTCCAAGCAAAGAAAATGAAGAGCCTGGAGCCGCCATCTGAGAGGTGGCAAAGCAGCCTCAAAGTAATCCTAGATTGTCGAAACCACCATGGAAGATTATGGAGCTTCCATTGTTTATATATATTATTTATAAATACATACTCCTTATCCCCCAACCAATCAAGCTTAAAAATACCGCCACCATTTATAAAGGGAGCTCATTAACAATTCCAAAGCCTCATATGCACAACAACACAAATAAAAAATCATTAGAATTGATCGCATAATTAATTTATTATTTTTAGTCTTTGAAAGCCACTTTCATAGAAGTTTGAACCATTCTTAGTTTAGCAAATTAGTTAAATGAAAACCCGTATACGGTCAATCTTGTATTATTAATAAATGGTTTCAAAAGCCTAGAATAAACCAACACCACCACCAAGTCTTAGTTCACTAAGCGGGTTCAGCTGCATGAATTCGTTATTACAATCAAATAACAAACTTTCCATAAACTCCAAATATACAAGATTCTAACAAACAATTTCTTATCATATCTTTTTCTGGTTTTACTCTTCCAGCTTTATCATGGGCTAAATTCATAATCTCACCATTCCTAACCGGGGAATCAATCTGCCTATTTTTAATATATGCCTAAGCCTTCTAAAATTATTGCCCCTATGCTTATTCCTAACTAAAGCCACATGACCTTGCTTCAAATGAATTCATTTTTTAATATCCCCTTTCATGTCTACCTACTCATCTAACCTAGCATCATCATCTCAGCAACACCTAATTTATCAATTTACTTCTACTTTTTCAACTAATATTCTACCCCAAATAGCATGCTAACCTTTAAGGAGTTCTACAAAAAAATTTTAGGTTTGAGCGAACTTAACGCTCATTTAACAAGGTAAGAACAATGACGCGTGCTACAACCAACAAAACTAACTAAATAAAAGAAAAAATAAAGTAGAAAGTTGACAGCAAAATAAAAAATGGCCAGCTGCTTTACATATATATATATATATATATATATATATATATATATTATTTTTGGTGGAGAACCTGTTGAATTTTTTTTAATAAAGATAAAGAATACATTCAAATATAGGATGGCAATCATTAAAAAAATAAAAAATAAATAAACTAAAATAAAAAGTGAAATATAAAAAACATGAAAAATTGGTTACCAAACTCCCCAATGATTCTCACAAAAGGAGAACCCATTAAAGCAAAGAATCATAAACATAAATGAAATCATGACCCTCATCTCAAGCATCTAGTCTAGTGCCTCCTTTATTCCTGTGATAGAATCTTGAAATTTTTTTAAATAAATTGGAACTCTTCTTCTTCTTATGTTTATTAAAGCAAGCCACCTCCAGATCCTCAAATTCATTTTCATCATACATTTGTCCCACATCATAATCACTATCAGACTATGGATTGAGGCCTGTCTTCAATGGATCAGTCACCCCGTCACCCAGCAAAGGGACAAAAAAATGTACCTCCCCAGAAGGATTTAACCCCGCCTAAACCTAACCAGTCACCCTAGCATCCAATAGAATGATATAATCTTGTACCTTCCAAGAAGGTCGAACGGTACCAGCTGGAAAGTGAACATTTTCCTTAAGAAGCTGTAGGATAGCACTGATTTTAGGAAATTCTCCGCATTCTTTTAAAATTTTATTAAAATTTATAATCAAACCATGGATTAAGGCATCGTTAATCCCCATCTGGCAATGCAAGAGGCTATCAATAGCAAAAGATAGCAGGAAATTGAAAACCATTCCAACGCCGCTACCATTTATCACAATATTGTTACCCTCCCTTTCCACGGGTGAGTCATCGATGGCATTGCATTCCACAACATCAATGTCATTTCCATGTGCAGGTTGTGTACATCATCTTCGGCCACGATCCCTGGATCGAGAGGAATAGTATGTTGTTCTTCTGTTGGGGGATTTCCTCATTGAGACGAATACAAACTTTTTCTTTTGTTTAAGACATTGTAGATAACACACTCCCCCTCCAGATTTGTAGATTTAAGTTGAAGATGAAGCTTGAAACAATTCATCACATAACCAATAGCTAAGCAATGAGGGCAGTATATAAGCATATTTTCAAAACTACATTCTTGGAAGCATCCCTTCTCTTCATCCCAAACCAAATTTCAGATTCAAACTCTTCGGTTAAATCAATTTCAACCAATACCCGAGCAACCAAGGGGCGAAGTAGTTTTGTCATCGCATAATCAACTTTAAGAGGTTTGCAAAAGTAAGAACCCAATGCAAATAAAATAAAATATGAGTTTCAGTGAACCTTAAACAATGGAAAATTAATCCTTGGCACGATGGAAGGTGTACTTATTGGATCAAAATTTGTAGTCCATTTTAAAACTTATGTGATATTGTCAATGAAGTAGGATCCTCTTGCCAAAATTCTAGTAAAATCTACTTCATTAGAAAGCTTAATCAAAACATATCGGTGTAATAGGTGGTTCACATGTTTGATCAATGATGTTGTCCATTTTAGGATTTTTATTTGGCAATTTTTAATGAACTAAATTCCTTTAGCAAAAATTTGTGAGTAGTCTACTTCATTAGACAATTTGAAGAGCACATGGCGCGAGTTGATTAATCTGGTGAGAAATCTCTAAATAAAACCTAAACTATTTAGAAATTCCCTATTGGCAAACATAAAGGGTCGGTCATTCGAGAATTTCCCAATGAATGTAAATTTATACAGGTTTGCAAGAGTTTGCTCTTCAACTTCCGAGAGAATTGGGGCAGGTTTACCTCGAAGACAAACTACAGGCTTGATATCGATCAATTCTGGCGAGGCTACAGCGTTCACACATCACGAAAATATTTAGAGACCGAATGTTGCACTCCACGCCGAGGCCGGAGGTCGGGTAGGGAGCCCAAGCCATCCAACGGGATCATCGAGACCACAGCAGCCATCCCTTTTGCAGTCAAAGCCAAGAGCCCACGTTAAATGAATCTGTAGCATAACGTAGAAGTCAATCCCATTGCCACTTTCGCTAGCTCGTCTTCTTTTCCACGAAAACATCTTATCATATATTCATATATATATATATAACGAGATGTTTGGAGACTGACGAGACGAGATGAGATGAACGATGACTGACAAATAGGATCTCGTTAGCGACACCCGCCGTCTCCCCTGGTTCGCCGGCCACGATCGTGCAAGTAGATGATGCCTGGGGCGGGAGTCATATAAATGTCAGATGCGCTCAAAGTTGGAGGAGATCCGAAAGCTACCGGATGGAGGCCGATGGCTATGCATGTTGCACCACCCTCCTCCTTACTGGTGATGTCTCTGGCAACGTTGTTTGGTAAGTCGCAAAGACCCTAGGTTGGATGGCTCTACCAAACATTCATGCCAAATCTTATTCATTGAAGCCTTGACATACAACTCAAAGTCCGCTTGTCTTCTTGGTATCAAACCTATTTAAGTGCTAAGAGGTAAACCCACACTTATTCTAATGGAGGAAGAGGAGGGGATTCTTGCAAAACTGTTTGAGTTTTTCTTGGTTAGAAAATTTTCTAATGGGAAGCCCTCTTTGCTCTCCATCTAGAAATTTTTCAGTGACCTAAGATTGCTAGCTCCTTACATCATTGAATTGATTGATTCTTAGCATATCCTCATCAAACTCACGAATGAAGATTATACAAGGCTTTTCTCTAGAGGAGCATATTTCATTTTGAATTTCACATGAAAATCCGCAAATTGACGCTTTTAATTTTGATCCCAGGTGTGAACCTCCTATTGCTACCGTTTGGGTCTCTTCCCATTACTAAAGGTGCAATTGATCAGCCATGCAATTATTCTCTCTGGGCTCGTACTATGGGAAGCCTCTCAAAGTAAATTTTGCAATTGCAAATCTATTTAGGTCGTATGTTGTCCAAGTAGAAATCGACTTAACCGAGCATTTTGAAAATGAAAAATGGATTGGTGGAGGAAATAATTGTTATATTCAAGAAGTAAGCTTCGAAAACTTTCCTTTTGCTCACATTGTTATATCATTGGACATATTGCCTCAAGCTATTTTATACTCCACCCCCACCTCAAAACCAGCAACAAATCAAATTTTGATATTCCTATGTCCAAAGGTTCCTCCAGAAACTGGATGGTTTATGTCCCAAAGCAGACACAATTGGTTGTGATGGCGATCTGGTTGCCTTAACGGGAAACCCTCAGCCGATTAATCTTGTCGAAGAAAATTTGGAATCACATATTGATGTCTCTTTGGAGGCTTATCTTGACAGATGTTGTTCATATGGCGCATGGGTCCAGATCATGCTTGGGTGACAAACCTTCTGAGTCAGGGGTTACTTCCTCCCTAATTAAGAAGTTTAGGGGCCTTTCAAGAGATGTTGATGTTCCACCCTCGGAGGTGGTTGATGAGAATTGTGAGTTGGAAAATGAGATTATCATTGATATCATTCCAGCAGTTGTGGTGGGCTGCTTGGGTGTTTCTCCCCCTCAAGCTGGTCATGCTTGCCAATTAGGGGTGTTTGAGGTTGTCAAGGTTGCTTTGTTGTTAGATCCCTTTGGTAACGGAGGAGAACTTGCAGGGTACGTGAGATACTCATCAACTAGAGCTTCCAAATATGCTTTTGGAAACACCTGATATATTGAAGAGGACTGAGGGGATTTTTGATGAGGAAGATATGACCTTCCTTTCAGAAGAGCTCCAAATTTATCTTGCTGAAATCCTAATTGTTTTGCGTAGGAGGGAGTTCAACCCTTCAGCCGAGGAGACTCCCTCTTGAGGTTGGTTCGAACCTAAATCCTCACGCATTGGAGTTTCATATGCATGTTCTTGGTAGGGCTCATACTATTTCAGCATCGGAAGATGAGATCTAAAAAGAACTATGAGATAGAATTAAACGAAGAATTAAAGTACTATCTATCAGATTCAGAACTTTTATATGATTTTTATGTTAAACATAAAGGAATAAAGAAAAAGAAACAGAAGAATAGAAAATATTCCAAAGCCAATCACACACACACACATATTTTTATAAATGACAAAAGTTTTTCATTGAGTAGCAAAGTTCAATTATGTGATGATATATCTACTTGGAATAGAAAATATTAAAACTAATAGTTTAAATAAATGAGGGTATCACCTGAGATTTCATTTAGAAGATGAGAGAATAATGTGGCCATAAATTGTCTGCATAAACTGCTAGCTGCCTGAAGTACAAGTAAATTTTTCATAAGCTATCTAAAAAGAAAGTTAAGAACTTAATAATCAACATTGTGACAATTTGAGATGTCTTTAAAGCATGCTCTTGAAAATAGTGACATCGCTCACCCAGAACAAGAGAATACAATCAATGCTTCAAAAATGGAGTTTATGCACTGGGTACATTTGCACAGTAAAAAAATGGATAGAATACAAAATATAATGATTTGAGTCTAGTTGTAAAGTACATTGCCTATTTATTGCACTTCCATAGTCTTTTTGCTATTAAGTTATCACTTGATTAGCATGCACATTTCTCACTTCTCTTATTTCTATGTTTGTAGAATTGTAATATACCCATCAAGATACAAATATAATCCATGCATGTATAATCATGGTTTTTGTTCTAAGGACTATTCAAGTGGAATAATTAATTAAAGGTGATAATTGCCATAAAGACAAATAAAAAATCATGTATAATAAAGTAGTTGAAATTATTATAATGTGCCGTTTTTTTTGAACTACAGTTATAAATGGATGTTGATTTAATAAACTTCTGAATAAGTGGCTCTTTTTTAGATGAGAGAAACTTAATAAGGTTATTTTGATTAAAAAAAAAATTAAAAAAGTTCAGAGCACTGTCATCTCAAATTCTGTTCCAAGCCCAACAATCCCAAGCTCACCGGAACTAACCAAAACAGAACCAGAAGTTTTAAGTTCCAGTCAGAGATATGACAAGAGGTATTGAGGTTAGAAGAACTTCCACTAGCCTGAAAATATGAAGATGCATTCTGTAAGAATTGCCAAAATTACCATAAATCTAAGAGAGCATCAACAATATGTTTGTTAATTGGTTCAATACATGTATCCAAAATCCCTTAATGTATGACAATTAACAAAATGCAAGAGCTAAAGAATCAATTATCAAACGTATTTGAAAGAGCAGGCATGTCACCTAATGTAACACCTATAGTCTTAACTGAAAAAGATTAGACGTCTAAGACTTTGAACCTATTTGGTTAGCGCTTAATTAGCTTAGGGTATGCTAAGTTCCAGACTATCATCAGAATTACATAATTCAAGCTTTAATTTTATTCATTGCCCCCATTGTAGAGTGCATTATGCGCACTGTATGCTAATCGTATGTGCATCATGTATGTGCATTTAAGAAGCCTGTTTGGTGAATCTTCAACAAAAAATGAGCACCCAAATGACTAAAGAAAATATAAAATTGATAAGGTGGTATGTCTCATACAAAATAGTGTACTAAATGTAATTTGTATGACATTCCTAAAATCAAACCTTTAAAACAAGTTAAGAATAATAAAAATATTTAAAATCAGTAGAGTAAAAGAATAAATAAAATGATTAAAACATATCACAATAACAATATAAATAATTAATTATAATTTGTTTCAGTATCAAAAAATAATTATGCTAGTATCTATTAGTACATTAGTTTTAATGAATTAATTTATTCATTTGTAGTATAAACAGCCAAATTGTATTATCTTAGATATTCATATTATTAATAGACCTGAGCACTGAGGATCTAGCCTTTAAAGCCCGACTAGGTTCAACAATATTAAAAATATTTTTTTTTAATATTATAGTATATAAGCTGCTTATTTTGTGTATTAATAATATCTTGTAACAAATTTTAAAAAGAGTAATAAATTTTACAGCTGTATCTATATAAACAATAATAATTTGTACCATTACATATTTTTATTAGATATTCTATTTTTCATATAATATAAATTTGTTTTTAAAAATAAAATTTATAGTTATCAGGCCAACACAACCCAGCTTACTGTAGGGTTTAGCCCAAGTTTTCATATGGAACTTGACCACCAGGTTGGGTCTATCATGAGCCCATAATTAATGCTCAAGTTTTGCACAGAGACAACTCGAACCCTACCCAGCCTGATCTATGCTCAAGTCTAATTATTAACTTAAGTTTCTTTACAAGATTAAAAGCATCAAGTTTAAAAGCTAGCATATGGATCAAATGATTTCCAATCTTTCTTATACCAACCTTTTCATAGCAATTAAGCTATTGACAGATTTATCAGGCTCAGATTATCATACAAAGTTTAAGCTAAGCTCAGCTACTCCTAAGTCAACAAACCCCTTAATGTTCACTATCGATAACATATATCCTTAATTGAGAAATGATTAATAATTAATTGTTGTAAAGCCAAAATACTTTTCCATGGGATATTTGAAAATTAATTACTAATATTATGCTCACCATTTTGATAGCCCATAATTTTTTTACAACAAAACAATTAAATAAATTTATTAGATTTAGCTTAACATACAAAATTTACACTAAGCATGAGACAAATAGTCCCTTTGTGTAAATTATAGATCATAACAAGCTTAGTATTGATTGCATGCATCCTTTATGGACAACCAATGATTATTTGAATGTCTAAAGAGCAAAAATTTTCTCTAGGAATTGTTGAAATTCAACTACCAATTGCTAAATATATAAGATGCTAAAGCTAAAACTACATTCACTTTAAAATATGAACACAATGAGTTTACTCCAACTGCATTTATGGATATTATGACTACAATTTACAAATCATTCCTAAATTATTTATTGTTGCTGTTATCAAGACATTACTTAAAAATGAAGCTAATAAAGCTAAAAAAACTTGTTTTATAAACTTTGAAAAAATGAGTAATATGCTAACTTGAGTTGCATTTCTAGATCACGTCTCTAAACATAGAGCACAATCCAGAGCTAGCTACATTATCATTTGCATTTAAAATACGATAGCACTATTTATAGAGTTCAATATTAAGTATTTACTGATAGTCAAAGCTTGAAGATCATATTCATGCAAAATGAATTAAACTTAGAGAAAATAATTTTAATTCATAAAGAAATACAACTTTAATATATAATATCACCTTGAAAAGGTATATGCATAGCAAATGTCTTATGAAAAAATCATGGGTTTAAATCATAAACAAATTAGAGTCATTGGTAATTAAATCTGCAATGAATTGGCTTGAAAAGCCAATTGTTAATACTATTAACAATATCACCTAATTTTACTAATTTACCCTTTTTATTTTTAACCGTACGAACAAAACCACTCAAAGCATTTCCTCTTTATGTGTTGTGATAGCCCGACATTCGGGTGTTCACATACCGCATGATCATATTGAGCAATTTGAGAGAAAAGAGCATGCCCATACAAAAGCCAAAGATATTTCTCATTCATTTTAAAATTACATATTACAAAAATCTTCATCGTACATTATGAACATTGTTCAACCTTTTAAAAATAAAGAGAAAATAAAAAAATAAATAAAGGTTAAAGTAGCGTCGTCGATTCATTGACTGGTATTGTTCAGAAAATAATATCGTGATTAGAATTCTCAGTAATTAGATAATACTATAAATACCACAGTAAATAAAATATATTACGTTTTTATAAAAGCAAATATGCGATTAGCATATATAAGGATAAAAATGCAGGAAAAGTAAGGTAATAGCGCAAAATGAATAAAAGTTTCCTGCAACAAGTATTATCACAAAATGTAGGTTACTGATGTCATTTTTCCAGTAACCCACCGCGAATACTACTGATGTCATTTTTCCAGTAACTCACAAATGTTGCTGATGTCATTTTTTCAGCAACCCACGAATAAAAATGATGTTGGTTTCTAACAACCAACCAAGCATTAATGTTAATGATGTCATTTTTCAGTAACCCACAAATGTTGCTGATGTTATTTTTCCAGCAATCCACGAATGATAAGGAATGTTGCTTTCTAACAACCAACTAAGCATTAATATTACTGATATTATTTTTCAGTAACCCATGAATATTATTACCTTGGTTCTGAAAAACCACTCAAGCTTCAAATAAATTTGGCTCAAAGTAAATAAGTGAAGCTAAGCAACAATAAATTATAAAAAATAATACATGTTATATACTGACAACTCTTGTTATTTAAGATCCAAAGTTTGACAGTTCGAATTTGGATCTACATTTAGATTTGAATATTTTTTAAATTAGCTTTTAACCAATATTCTTAGGAGTAATTACTATCTTCTTTTTCATTCTGTTTTTCTTTCACTTTTACATTAGGTTGGCATTATTATTATGATAATAATAATAATATACAAAAGTAAAAGATATAATGGAAATGACAGAAATTAAATTGCATAAAATAATAATAATAATAATAAAATGTTAGAATGAAAAGTGAATGAAAATAATAATCATCTTATAATATATGCACTATTTATCATTATTGATTAATGATAAAAATGCTAATGTGATGATATTTTCATAATAATGATATATTAAGTATATAAAAGTATTAGCAAAATCTCCTCATTTCCCTCTCCTCTTACCTAGGATAGTATTGTCGGGAGGCTAAGGAAGGTTGGACGGCTGAAGGAGGTGGCTGAAATGGTGGATGGCTGGTGGCCGGCAGGAGGAGGGAGGAGAGCTGATGCTGGAAGGGGAGGCTGGCAACAAGGAGAGGGGGCAGGCTGCTTTGGTGGGCCGGAAAGGGGGCCGACTGGTTTGGAGGGTCTGAATGGGGTGGCCGAGTGGCTGCCGGGGCTGGTGGCTGGCTGGGAGAGGGGGCTGGCAGTAGGGAGAGGAGGCTGGAAGCAAGGGAGAGGGCTGGCAGCAAGGAGAGAGGTTGCTGTTAAGGAGGGGAAGGTGATGGAAAAGAAGGAGGGGAGGGGCTTAAATAGAGGGATACGGGGGGGAGGAGGAAGAGTCTTCCCCCACTTAAGCAAAGGGGGAGAGGAAGAGTCTCTTAAGGAAACTAAAATAAATTACCTAAGATTATATTTTTGGCATTTTTTCACCGTTTGGCGTCCAAAAATAATGAAACTTGACACCGATGTGTGTTATGATGTAATATGAACACCCTCGCATCAAAAAAATTTAATTCGGACAAATATTTTATTTTATATCAATTTTTAAAGTTTTAAACTTCAAATATTAATTTAGGTTAAACCGACGATCCAAAATTGATAAAACTTCATGAGCAACTTTTAAATAATGTTCTTAACATAACGACACAAAAATCGATGAATTCAAACATGTATTTTGATGTTTATGATTTATTGAATTTAAGAAAATTCAGTTTTTAAAATGAAAGTTTCCGTTACCCGGATTTCTCCCAAACTATGGCACTTTAATCTAAAAATTTATTCTCATCTAAGGGTATTTTTGTTTGCCCTAATTTGAAATTCTCCGGGATCCTGATTTCTGAGACAGGATTTGACCTAACTTACAAGTAACGACATTGGGTCATTTACATGTGTGCTTTATACATCGCTCAACTCTCCCTTTGTTTTATTATTTTGAATGCAAATATTTTTGCACTATCTCTCTAGTGTTTTCTCTTACGCCTTTCTTTATGCCATATTATCAAAGACCTGAAAAAGATTCGATCTCCATCGCTCGGGAATCGACCTCTCAATCTTCCACCCGAGAATCAGCATCAGATCTATGTCTTCCCCATTCCAAATCAAAAAGTTCCACCTCTCAATCGAAAGGTTCCACTGTCCTTCTGACAGATTATCGCATCCTCAGCTCACCACCATTTATCACCTTCTTCCAGTAAAACTTGATGGAAAGAACTACTCCTCTGGCATGCAAAGTTTCTCCCCATTTTTCGTGCGCATGGATTGATTGAGGACGTTGATGGTTCCCGCCCAACCCCTCAATTTCTCACCCAAAATGAACCAAATCTAGAATATCTAACATGGTATAAACAATATCATATGATCCTGAACTGGATCATCCCCTTGATATAATCAACATTCGCTCAAGTGCTCAGCAACAATACTTCCTTCGAAACCTGAAAAGCCCTCTGTGACGCCTTACCGTCATCAAGTCAAGCGTGCGTGCAATAGCTAGAACTGCAGCTACGTAGCATCAAGAAAGGATCTTTATCAATGTCCGACTACCTCCAAAAAGCCAAGCATCTGGCTTATCATCTCATTGTCATCGGTGCTCCAGCCACAGAACAAATAATTCTCAACATATTGACTGGTCTAGGACCGGATTATGCCTCTCTCATTGCTAGAATTACAGCTCGCATCGAACCGATTCGCCTGAATGAACTTTCTGGAATCCTCATTAACCATGAACTGATGTACTCCAATTTCCTCAACCTTACAGATGCATCTACTACCAACACCGCATGCACATTTTATTGTTGCTCCAATGAATCTTATTTCTAACAGGGTTACGGCTCTTTTCAAGGTGGTCGACATAATGGAGGCCGTGGACGCTCCACCATTCAATGCCAATCATGCAACAAGTTTGGGCACGTAGCACTCAATTGCTACCATCGTCAGAACTTTTCCCTCTACCCCGCGACACATCCTCCTACTACAAATCCAAGCATTGTGTGCCCAACATCCTAATATTCATCCACCAAGACCGAACCATGGTACCTAGACTCCAGGGAAACGCACCATGTCGCGTCCTCCTACCTCGATAATACTTTCCATCCCGAGCTCTCCAAAGCAAATCTCCTTTCAAAATCCTATTCCAATGTGTTCCTGATTATCATTTCCTCAAACCTTTTGGGTGTTTGTAATACCTGTAGCTGCGTCCCTATGCCAAAAATAACTTGCCCCACGATCGCATCCCTGTGAATTCATCAGATATAGCGGTATTCATAAAGCTTATTTGTGCTATAAAATTGAAAATGACAAGGTCAATGTAGCGCAGCGTGTTTCTTTTGATGAGCTTACATTTCCTTTTCAGAAAATCAGCAATGCAAATTCTTCAATGGCACCTTCGCAGCCTATTGTAACACCCATTCATTATTATTTGAAGCCCAAAATTAATAAGGTATTGCCCCAAGATAAAAGATCTCTCTCTATCTCTTTCTCTCTCTATATATATATATATATATAATAAGATTTTTTCGCAATGTCTCACATCGAATCTCTCGCGGTAAGGTTCCTGGATGACGATTTGTTGTGACATGGATCCTAGAAACTATAGCGACAACGCTAGTGCCCGGTGAAGTTATTATGCCATGTCGCCAGTACCGACGGTTGTGTGCTTTTGCATTGTCAAAAGTCTGAGCTAGGTGGTACCATTCGGCTCGACTTTCAATGGAGGTGGTGTCTACCTCTGCCAATCTATTCGACGCCTAATTCGTGGGGATAGGGAGTTATCCAACGTGCATTATAAACACAATGTCGAAGAACAGGCCCATAAATCCTTCCTTGATACTCTGACACATGCTTCTTCCCAAAGATCCATGGTTTGTATCAAACCAATTTCTTCATTTAGAAGTAAACTTGATCTCCTTTCCAATTAAGAAAAACAACAACTGGCCAACCCATTTGAATACTCATTGGTAGAAAAAATATCGAGTGGAAGAGCGCTGATGGTCGCTATTCGGAGTTTCCCCAGTGGCATGGGGTTATCAGAATCTTACAATGCTGGGCTTATTAACTTTTATCGCATTCTAATCAAATTATTCAACGAGACTGATTACACAAGATTATTTATTCGGGAAATGTATTTCATAGATAAATTTCAGATGAATCTGTGAAAATGGACGGCAACTTTCAACCTTAAGTGCGACCCCCCGATGGTGCCAATATGGATCAATTTCTGTTTGCTCAAGGTTCATTTGATAACACATTCCATTATGTTTTCCTCGGGTTCATATTTTGGTAAGCCACAAAAAGTGAACTATGCTACAGCTAACGTTATTGGGCCCCCGGGGGGTATCCTTATTGAGATTGATCTCACGAAAACATTGAGTCAAAGATATGGATTGGGAACAAAGATAGCAGTTATCTTCAAGATGTGAAGTTTGAAAATCTTCCTATGTATTGTCCTTCATGCAAAATGATAGATCATGATATTGCAAATTGCTATAAACTCCATCCACATCTTAAAGGTAAGGACAAGACGAGGGAGTCCTACGGACAATTTTCTATGCATAAGCAACAGGCGGCCTTTGTTCCTCAATGGCGACCCAGAGCGAGGTCGGCTAATCTTCCAGTAAGAGAGGATGTTCGCATTCTACCAGCTAGTGGAATCATTTATGAATATGTGCTATTATCGGATGATGGAGGGAAAGGTTCCCCATTAGTGGTTAATGATGCTGCCAAAAATAGACTTCTTATAACCAACTGATGGTTGTCACTAATTATGCCGAAAGGAATGTCATTGCCGAAATTCCTTTTGAAGATTTCTTTGTAGATTGGAATGCAATCCTGACCATTCTTATAAAATGCGGCAAATTGCGGGATAGGCTTGATGGTCAGGTGGATGACATTGCCTCTAGGTCACTCATAGAAATCTAAGAGTTCATTGAAGATAATGATAGTATGATTGAGTTTGGTGATTCTGACATATGTGGGATTCTGGTGGAGGCAACGATTCCATCAGTCATTCCTTCCTTCAATTGTGATGAGCAGAGTATTGAAGATTTATCGGGTTATAATGTGCCTTTTCCTCGAATTGGCTTCAAATGTGTTTATAGCAGCTCATGAGATATTGAGGATGAGAGCTGCTGGGGAGGATGGACCGCCTGAGACGCTTTCCCGTTGGGTTAAGAGGTTGATGGGATCCCACTCGGATGTGATTCAACAATGGGATGATGAAATAACAATAGTCTTTGGGGTAATATGGTGGAGAACGCTCCATCCCACGGCATTGATGAGGATGGTCCGTCCCCACCCTTGGTGGACATGGGAGACGAGACTTCCTATGAATTTGGAGGTGAAATCAGCTCTAAACCCGTTCTCCACGGAATTTCTGCAGCTTGTTTATGGAAGGCATCAAACTACTTCCGTAGTAACGTTGCCAATGGATCTAAATAAAAAGGTGATCTCTAATTTGGTCACAAATGAAGATATAACGAATTCAAATAATGAATTTGATGATATTGAAAATTTACATGGAAAAAGAAAAAAATATATAGCTCCAAATCTTTAAATAGAAGGGTAAGGTACAACCTAAGAAAAAAGCGATCATTGATTGGATTGCTTTCACCATTTTGAAAATCATTTTTTGCATTTTTTTTCATCCTCTGATATTCTTTTTTGTGGTTTTCTTTAGGGTGGTCGGGTGATCGAGTGACCGTTTGATTTTTTTCCTTTTTTTATTTCATTCTTTTTTATTTATTGGAGGTCACCAACCATGACTATTGTAATCCTATTTTAAATCTATAAAACTCAACATATTTTTAATATATATGTATATATAATGTATATATGTAAGTCTGTATGTATGTATATATGTATATTCATATAAAAATAAATTTGCATGTGATGACATATACAAGAGTTTGAGGTTGATAAGAATGAGTTAATAAAATATAGCAGCAGTTAATGCTCTTAATAATAATGACTAGAAACATATAAGCTCATAATTTGAGTTATATATCCATTTATGCATCAACAAAACACATCAAGATCTTGTGAGTCTATATGGTGTCTAGAATTGAAAAATATTTATCAATAATAACCCTAAATGCCGTATGATTAAAGTTAAATATTAAAATCCTTAAAGGCACATTAATGTAATTACATATATTGAAGTCGAAATACGGTGACATTGCTAAGGATTTTATAGTTAAGATTATCAAGATCAAGCCACTGTTTACATATTACTTGCGTTATCATTGGTAAAAAAACCAAAGGTACTAATTTCTTACAAATTATCATACCAATGCTATGAAAAAGTAGACTAAAATGACTACATGAGTGCAATAATCTAGAAAATCCAATTCATATGAAAAAGTCACATCAAGATTATAGAAATTCAAGTTGCTCTAGATATGATGTTAATTTTTAATACAACTTTTCATCTTCAAGCTCAAGCAGTAGGTAAAGACTTGTAAACTTTAAAATTTGCTCAATTTTATGTTCTATTTGGTGGATGTTAAAAGAAGCATACCCCCCCTCATAAACAGACTTTTCAAATAATAGTTTCCTGCCAAGAATTAGTATGGCATCATGTGTAGCACTTTATGAAAGAAATATATGAGAATTGCCTGAAAGTATGCAAATACCTTGTCTTAGGTGCAATTGCATCTTGTCTGGATATCTTGTAATACTTTATTCCAATTATTAATGAAACATACTTGGATTGTTAATATTTTTTTGTGCTTGTTTCGTTTGAAAAACAAGTGAAATATTCTCAAAGAGCCATATAGCTTGCTTCAACGAAAAGTAAAGATTTTACTTTAAGGATTTTTCTATTTTTGTTTGATTTTTTTATAACTGAAAATTTTGAAGAAATTTTAATCCTAAAGTCTCTGAATCCTAGGACTTTGAATAAGGCCAAATCAGGAAAACTCAAATCCTCTTCAAGTTCACTATGGAAAAAAACGTGAAGATACAGTCGAGCAGTCTTTGGCAGACCACTGTCAATTCCCAAATGCCACAGTGGGGCTTTTACCCGGCCTCAATGGACCTCACTAGACGTTCATTGACCTTCATCACAAAGACAGACAACCCCAAAACATCATGAACTAAGACAACTAGCCCCTTGTTCGACCCTCCACTTTGAGAGTTGAGGCTCATTGACCAATATTGAAACCAAGTTGACATGCACAGGGGCCCCATTAGTCAACTTTCAATCCCTATGCCACAATCCATTAATAAATTTTAAAAAATGCATTGCATTTAATTTTTGTTGAAAGAAAGCAATCAGTATAACTTTGCATTCAACAACTCATTGTACTGTAAGAGTTTCAAATATTTAAAAAAAATTTACAATATATTTATTTTACTTTAAAATCCTTTACATTGAAACTACTTTACTCCAGGGTTTCAATTATTTCAAACAAAAACAAAATTAAATGAGACAATTTTAATCTTGCATTTGACCTTTGTTCCCAACTAGGTACTCCAAGTTCTCAAATCTAGGCCATGACCTTCCCTTGGTCTCATCTCCATTTCCATATCGCCTTTGCCTCTCTCTCTGATCCAATGAGAAATTCACCACCACCAATACATTACTCATCCAGATGAGCTCACACCACGCATAATAAAATGTAAGAAAGCAATCAGTATTAAATCTCAAAGTAACTATTGCTACTTTTAAAAGCACAGTGAACAAGCAGTCATTATCTTTTCTTTAATAAAAGCCTCATCAGCAACAGCTTTCAAGATAAAAAAAATGAGATTAAACCTCAAGACAGTGAGCTGGGAGAGCGGCTTCAGGAAGCACTTCATTCATGACATTTATATCATTCCAAATATCCCCTGCAATGAAGAGCATGTGATTGCTAAATTGTTTTTCTAAATGACATTAAAAATAGCAATAGAATCTATGACAGACCAATATTAGGTTTTATTACATCTGCAAATATTATAGACTTCTATGTGACAAATGATAAAGTTTTTTTAGAAATTCAAAAGCATATATATTCAAGGAAACAAAAAAGTATGATAGCAACGTTAAGCTGCAGATTAAGAAAGGGTTACAGATGTTAAACGAGTAGTTAAAGACGACAGGTTCTATACAATACTTTAACGTTGAGAAGAAGCTTACAAAACGTAAGTCACAGATTTAATCAACAAAGAGTTCTTGAATTTTCATCATAAAATAAAAACAAATTGTGGCATATATATACACGTAGAAGTCATGTCACCTTTCTCATCTCAAAAATAAGGTGCATTACTTAATAGAGTTGAACACTCTTCTTAATTAGATGTTAGTGAAATTGTTTTAAATTTTCTTTTAGATGCAAAATTTACGTAAATTGTTTGCCCAGCATGAGTCGTTCAAATAAAAAAAATACAGAAAATCGATATAGCAAATGAAATATTGTCAAAAATCATATTATCCCTGGGCCCGAATATAAGATCATGGCTTATCGCATGCACATTACAACATCTAATGAGTCAATGGCAAAGGAGTTGTTCCTTCGCACGCCGAGAGTGACTGAGATGGAGCTCGTAACTTCTATGGATAATATGCAACATTAAGAGTGGCACAGAGATGCAAAGACGTCGAGATGGTGTCACGGTATATGCGAATAACGTACAAAGGTGTCGATGGCAAGAGGAGATGAGGGAGATGGCATGCAAGGCAGAGGAATCGATGATGGTAGGTGAGTCCTTTGTCTCGTCTTTAAACGCTCGAGCCTTTCCCCTTTTTTTTATTCGAACAAACTTCCCTCAGCAAATATGGTGTGCTAATGAAGCACGGTATATTCGATGTATATATTTATCTACAAGCGTAGTCTTTTAGACATTTTTTGTTCACACATATTATGCTAATTCTTCATCTTTGCTTTTCAAGTTAGTAAGAGATTTTAGCCGATTAGGCAATGCATTAAATTTATTAACTAAGTTTTTTAAGCTTGTTGAGTTAATTTTAATTTCCTAATTCTATCTTTTAAACATGCTGGATTTAATTATATTCCATTACTCTACTTTGAAAGCTTGATGAGTCAAAGAATATTGCTCGACCCTTTAGGTTTGCGAGCTGATGCTAGTTTAGCCTTTAAGCTTATTGAACCAGTATAGAAGTACTTTTTTAAGTTTAACTTTTAAACCTAATAAACTCGATATGGTTCTAACTCGATCATTTATACTCATTTAGTTATAAGAAATTGGCCTTTTAAGGTTTGAGAGTCGTTCTATGCTTGGCCTTTAGACTTATTAAGCAGATTATAACTTTCTGCTACCATTTATAAGTTCATATAAGTTCAAATATATATAGTGTCACTTGTATTACAAGGACTATGACATTGTTCTGTATTATAGTGAGCTTAAAATATCATCTTTATTACAATATATATAATTTCCCTATGTATTGTAGAGATTATGATGTCATGTTGAGATATTATCTCTGCTTTTTAGGCCTTTTGAAAGACGATCTAATCACATCATTCGAATTGTATAAGATCAATTAGATATTATCTAAGCAATCGAATTCACAAGTTTTTATTATAATTCAGTATAGCTCAAATGAAAGCAAATGCTAATTAAGCATAATCTTTTTCAAGTGTTGACTATTTATGGGAGATATGGGTCTTAAACCTTCACCATTGATAAGCTAGTATGCCCCTCATTCGCATACCTTTTCTATAACAAAAGGTCTTTCTCAATTTGGTACAAATTTACCGTCAATCTGTCGTCGAGTTATGAACCTTCGTCAAACTAGGACTAAGTTGCCTTCTTTGAAGCTTCGAGGGTGAACCATGTAATCATGTGCCATGATCATTGACCTATAATTTTCAAGACTTTGTTGAGCATGAAATCTTGTCTTTCCTAATGCCTTGTATTCTTCGAGACGAATTTGGGCATTTTCTTCATACAAAAGCTTGTATTAAATGACAATACGAAATGATATGAGTTCCACTTCAAGCAGTAGTATCACTTCTGTCCCAAAAACTAACGAGTATGGGATGAGTTGGATTGTTGTTTTATAAGTAGTCTACTATGCCCATGAGATTTTTGCTAATTTTGCATGTCATTTTTTGTTATTTTTTGAAAGGTCCTTCTTAACAACTTCACTAACGTTTTATTGAAGCCTTCCGCGAGTCCATTAGTCCTTGGATTATAAATTGAATAATATATCCATGCCATCTTGTGGCTCTCAATAAAGCGGTCAATCTTCTTGTATTTGAATTTCATGTCGTTATCATATTTGATATAACAAGGGACTCCAAATCAGTATACAATGTGAACCCAAAAAGCTTTATCACATTATTAACTTTGACTTCCCTCAATGGGATAGCCTCTACCCATTTGGAAAAGTAATGAACAGCGGCAAGAATAAATCGGTGGCCCAAGAATGATGGAAGGTCTATTAGGCAGATTACATCTATCCCCTGCTTTCGAAGGGTCATAATGCTACTGTAGAATGTAATGAATTTGGAGGTCTATGAAAGACATCTCCATGAATTTGGCATAGGTGACATTTCTTCGCATATTCAATGCAATCTTTCACCTATATCCCATTTGCTAATCTTCAATTTCATTTTGGGTTCAAATTGGTGTGCTCCACACAACCCTCATGTATTTCAGCCATAACAAATTTGGCCTCATCTGGACCAGGGCATTGTAGCCACAATTGATTAAAGGATCTTCAATAAAATGTATCATTCATGAAGGCATACTGTGGTATCCTTCATGATATCTATGAGCTCATTGATGTTTCTTTAGGCAACTCCCTTCTTTAAAATACATGATATAAAACCTCTCCAATCATTTTCTTCTTTTATTGTATGAACTTCATGAGCTTCTTCAAGATATTCTTTGCCAAGAGCACCCAGAACAACTAGCATCATAATTTTGATTGCTATCGAAATCTGATTTTCTTGAGGATTAGTCATTTCCTTAGCTAGCTTGGCCAACACATCGGCCTTGCCATTATTCCCATGTGTAATTCTTGTTATAGTTATCCTTGGAATTTGATTTAGTCGTTTCCCAACAGGCTTATGATATATGACAACTCATGTTTATTAATGTTGAGTTCACCTACCACATGCATTAAGATCAGGTGAGAATCACCATATATAGGAGTTTCTTGATCTCCGTGTTAATTGTAAGCTCAAGACCTACTATTAGAGCTTGCCACTCTGTTCCATTGTTCGTTGGGGCTCTGCTAGGCCATATGAATATCTGAATATTCCTCCTTGGGGTGTTATTGTGAGGATCCAGTGCCGAGTCAGCGGAAGCTAATTTAGCACCGGTTGTGAGATAACAAGTCCTCTAGCCCAGGATCATATTGAGTGATTTAAGAGACAAATATATAGACATCAAGCATAACTCTTTTAATCATTAATTCACAAGTTTTGGATACATAGATCAAAATAGAAAAAAAAGTTACAAACTTTTAAAAATAATGTTAAAAAGCGGCAATCAGCAAGAAGCAGTATCAGCAATGTTTGGTTCTTAGCACCTTTCCTCGATGACGAACTCCTGATCTGGGCACGTTTCAAAAGTGCGGGCATTTGAATAACAGTTAGTTGTAAAACTAAGTACTAATAGATGCCAACTTTACAATTGTTAAATAATAAGCAAAATAAGTAATAATTTGATAGGAAATAAAAGCTGTACAAAATTATCCCTGCAAATCTATTTCAGTTGCACTGAAACTTTAGCATAAAAGAAATTGCAATCACAAATATAAATATAGAATTTAAGCGTTTGTTATCTGGCGCAAAACGTGATTTTGTTGGGCAAGTACAAAATCGAGAAAAATAGGTTCATCTTTTCTTTTTTATATTCAACTTCCCTCAATACCTGCCCCCTCAAGGCTTATCAGTATAGGCTCCTTATGGCTCCTGATGTCGAACAGCCCCGTCCTAACAGTTGTCTGATCAGACTAAAAATATATCAACATGGAACCCTTGCTACTCAGTTATCCAAACTTGTTCATATATCATTTTATGTGACTTTTAAAAGTATTTTTATCAATTTGTGTGATGCCGAGTAGAAAAATCATATTTAAACAGAAGTAATAAAAGACATCCAGTATCTTGTCCTTTTAAGTTCAAAAGTTCAAAAGTTCAACAGTTCAACAATTCGATCGAATCTACATTTAATTTTGATATTTTAAAATTAGCCTTTTTAGCCTATATTATTATCTTTGTTTCTATTATGTTTCTCTTACGTTTTCTCAATTTGATAGAAGCCCATATTTTTAAGTTACTGATGTGGCAATAATATTAATAATAGCATTATTATTATCATTTTAACAATAATAATAATGATAATAATAATGTACGAAAGTAAAGACGGAATGAAAATGACTGTATAAATTGTAGAAAGTAATAATAATAATAATAGTAAAATGTCAAAATTGAAATGCCTGAACTAAAAATTACATGATATAAGTAATAATCATTTAATAACATCTGCATTGTTCTCAATATTAATTAATGAGAACCATAATAATGTGAATGACTACTATTTTTCATAATGATGAATATTAAGTATAATAAGTAAAATAAATAAAAAATAGCAAAATCTCTCAATTTTCTCCTCTTTTCCTTCTCCTCTTACCTAAGGTTAGGGTTGCCGAAAGCCGGAGGGAGGCCAGATTTGGTTGAAGGGAGCCGGAGGGGTGGCCAGAGCAGAGAGGCGGCGGCAGGAGGCTGGCTGGCAAAGGGAGGGAGGGCTGAGAGCAGGAGAGGGGCTGCTGTGAGGAGAGAAAAGGGAGGCTGAGAGGAGAGGGGTTGTTGTTTTTTGGGGAGGAGAAGGAGAGGGCTGGAGGGATATATAGAGGGGAGGGATCAGGAGGAAGAGGGAAGGCTGATCGGCAAAATGGGCCGACCATTCCTGCGCAGGAAAGGCGCTTTGGCCCGAAAGCTTTCGCGCCAGTAGGCGCGACAAGATCGGGGGGTGGGGGGTTTGCGATCGGGGGCTGGGGAGGAAAGAGAGGGAGAGAAGAAAATTTTAAATAATTATTTAAAATTAAATTTTTCGTATTTTTCCGTTGTTTAATGTTCAAAAATAACGAAACTTGACACCGAGGTGTATTATGATGTAACAAACACCCTCGTGCCAAAAAATTTTGATTCGGATAAATATTTTATTTTTAATTAATTTCTAAAGTTTGAAACTTCAAAAATTAATTAAGGCCGAACAGGTGCTCAAAAATCGATGAAACTTTTCAAGCAGCCTTTAAATAATATACTTAACATAATGATATGAAAAACGATAAATTCGGACACGTATTTAATCTTCTCAATTTATTGAATTTAAATAATTCAAAAAAATAAAGCGGGAGTTTCAGTTATCCGAATTCTCCTAAACTATGACACTTTGATCTAAAAATTATTTTTATCTAAAGGAAATTTTGTTTGCCCTAATTTTAAATTCCCCGGGGTCCTGATATCTAAGGCGAGTTTTGACCTAATTTGAAAAATAACGACATTGGGGCAGTTATAAAGACTAGACCTATCTCGGTCTGTATCGCTGATAGGTTAAACGTCGACATAGTCTTCAATGGAGCAGCTCCATCAAAATATAGTTCAGAATTTGTTGGATCTTTTTCTTGTCCTTCCAAGATAAGAATTTGTTCATCTAGAAATTTATCATTTAGAGGGGAATCCACTAATAATGGGTGACAACTAGAAAATCAGTTAGCACTTGCTCTTTTAAAACTTTATACGGCACATAAATTAAGTTAAATTGTGATAACAATACGGCCCATTTAGCAAGATGTCCCATCAACATTGGCTTTGTCATAAGAAATTGTAAGGGATCAACCTTCGATATTAATGTTATCTTATAAGCTAGCATATAATGGCGAAGTATCTGTGTTGCAAAAATTTGGGTCAAGAATTGCTTCTCAATCGGAGAGTATTTGACTTTTGCATTGACCAGTCGTCGACTGATGTAATAAGGCATTTTATTCCATTCTTCATTATTTTGTGCAAGTGATGCCCACATTAACTCATCAAATGCAATTGTATAGAGGATCAAAGGTTTCCCAAAATTTGGTGCTGCAAAATTGGTGGGTGCAATAGATATTGCTTTATAATGTCAAATGCCTCTTGCACGCATCATCCCATATGAATGGAATATTCTTCTTCAGTAATTTGGAGAAGGGTTGGCATCTCCCGAAAGATTAGAGATAAACCTTTGTATATATTGTAAGCTGCCTTGCAGATACAGTTATTTCAATGTTTTGGGTGGTGGCATTTCCACAATCATCTTTATTTTAGATGGATCAATTTCAATCCATCTGTGGCATACTATGAATCCCAAGAATTTTACAGATGAGCCTCCGAAGGCCCATTTTAGTGGGTTCATTTTTAAGTTGAATTTTTGGATTCCCTTAAATACAATTCTAAGATTGCTGACATAATCATCCCAAACTTTGTTATTCACCACTAAATCATCTGCATAATATTCTACCTTTATACGTATAAGGTCATCAAAGATGCAAGTCATTGTTCGTTGATATGTGACTCCTGCATTCTTCAATCCAAAGGGCATCACTTTATAATAATAGTAAATGCCAACGAGAGTTTGAAAAGATATATGCTTTTCATCTTCTGTTGCCATCTTTATTTGGTTGAACCCTGATGATCCATCCATAAATTAGAAATTCTCATAATTTTATGAGCTATCCACCATTAGTTATGGGCTTGGCAAAAGAAAATCATTCTTTGAGCATGATTTGTTTAGATCATGAAGTCAATACATACTGAATCTGCCCATTCTTCCTTCACACTAGAATAAGTTTGCAATCCAGTAAGCATATTTTTCTTTGAATGAAACCCGCTTTGATTAGCTTTTTGGTTGCAGCGGTGACTTGTTCTTTTATCTCAAGCCTCATCCATCTTGACGGTTGTTTTGCTGGCTTATTTCTAGATTTATGGATAGCTTATGGGTGGCCACTTCGGGATATAAATCTGACATCTCAGTATAGTTCCAAGTAAATCAATCTCTGAACTCTTTAAGCAAAATTTTTAATTCTTTAGCTTTTTTGGTAAGAGGAATGCACTCATAAATGTTGTCCTCATTTCTTCATTTTGCCCAAGTTAATTTCTTGGAGATTACCTTTAGTGGCTTTACCATGATATTCAAGTTTCTTAAGAGCATTTTTAACTTCTATTATTAGTTCTTTAGAGTTTTAATCATTTTCAAATAAGGAGAACACATATTGGCAAATTGTGCATAGCTAAGACTCCGAGTAGTGAGCCTACTGTTCAAGTTAATTGTTAGGGCGTTATCTCCGCTCCACAATTTTCTAACATGGAGGGCTTATTTTTGGCTTTGCCACATGGAGAAATGCCTCTCAATATTCCTTTGTAGGGCAAGAGTTTATCTTGATACCATCAATAGAATTTTTCTATCATTGCCATTTTCTTGTCTTGGCATATATCTGGCTAATTTACTTTTCCCAAATGATTTAAAGAACATCATACCACTTCTCTATGATTTCTTTGAGGGACATAAGAAGTTTTTAATTTCTCAACACGCGCAACCTACAAATAAGTTAATGTTTTCATACGACATAGGGGCATTGAAATCATTTTCATCTTTCTCTTGGAAGTTTGAGATCCCTACTTTTATTATTGAGGCTTTTCCCATTTTCTTATTTGTAGATTCAATGTTGGATTCACCCTTCTTGTCTTTAGAGATTGAAGCCTCTTTTGGTTGCAGAAGGAATTATTCTTTATAATCTTCTGTATCACTGCCTAGGTGAGGGAATATCTTCTCTTGTGAAAGATGTGCTTTCCTAAGATAAATTTTCCCCAATGATTGTTGATCTTTGAATCAGAGTATTCTACTCATATTTTAGGCGATTGAATGTTCTCTTTCATTTCATGGGCCTCATCCTTTGACTCCTTATTAACATAATGCTTTGCATCATCATATTATTTTATTTCATAAACAGCAAATGGCTGCATATCACCATCTATATCTGGTATTCTGTCATTTCTGTTGAATCTCATGCATTGATGGAGGGTTGAAAGAATCATGCCATACTCATGTAGCCATGGCTCTAAATTTTCATGTTTTATAAGCCAAATAAATAGATGTACTGCAGGTGCACCTATGGAAATACAAATAATATGTTTTCAATCCTTACTGAGCATTAGCTGTAAATTTGCTGCAGACGTTCTTCTGCTTATGTGCTGCTGAACGATTCCATAACGCCTTCAAATTTAACGGTCAATCAGGTGCAAGAAGTATGAAAATATAGAGTTATAAAAAAGTTCACCAAACAAAGAACAGATATATACTTTGTAAAGAAGTCTTGAGCAAGTAGAATGAGCCGAACTTCTGAATCAGGAAATATTATAAGATAAGCATGAGCTGTTTTGGAGAACTCCCCAATTGAAGCCTAAAATGAAAAAGCATAAGCATAAAAAATTAGATGTCATTTTATTATTCCAGCAAATTGGGAGAGCCAAAAAAGGAAAAGCAACAACAGAACCTACAAAAAATACTTGCCAACCCAAAAAAGACCACTCAAGTAGGGCATACACCTAAAAGGAAGTCTTAGAAAAATAAAAACTCACTCGCAACCAAAATAAACCAACCACACAAAATACAAAACACAAAAATAAATCAGCCAAGTCCATAGGAAGGAAGCCTGAAGCTTCGCGGAGAACAGAAAAGGCCAACATTCTTTAGGGCAGAAATCGATCAAACTGTCCCACCTAGCCTTCATGACATACATAAATACAAATATATATATATATATATAGAAAGAGAGAGATGCACCACCATATTTTAAAATATAGGTGCCCTTTTTCTTGGGATATTAAATTGTCCAAAAATTTTGAATGCTTAGATTTGAAGTCGCTACAAGCCAAAATTCTAATTTTTTGCATTCATTATTTTAATCTTTTTACTACGTAAATTTGGAGTTAGTTTCTAAAATGGTTTGCCGACCGTTAAAAATGCTAGATTTAATATCTTGACTATTAAAAAGCTTGAAATAGTGCCACAAATCTTTTTTAAAGTTCAAACTAGTCTTAATTTAATTTTTGTCATCTATTTTAAATAAAAAATTAAATTAATAAAGGGAATTTTAGTATACTGTTATGATACACTATATAATGTCCTTATTTAATTTTATTTTTTCATCCAAAATAGAAAGAAATGTTAAAATGGGGCTAACTTAGACTGCTAAAAGAAGTTGGGGACTAGTTTAGGTCTTTTAATAATTGGGGGACTAAATTGAATATTTTTTAATGGTTCGTAAACCATTTTAGGAAACACCTCTTAAATTTGAGTCATTCAAAATTTGAAATGGACTATGAAATGGGAAGAAAGTGTATAAATAATTATAAAAGTAGTCATTTTTTAAATAACTGTGCTAAAGCTTGAGTGTCCCCTAGAAGTGAAGTATTTCATTACCTAAATAACGTGAAAAATGTGCAGATGTTATATTAATGCCCAGGTATAATACCAAATAAGCGAGGGTTCCTTATTGACGAATTAGGGTCAAAAAGTTAATCCATGATACTAAATTAAATTTAGATTGTTAGAATCTTAGCACTCTTACTAGCAAGCTTTTTAAGTTAGCTAACACATGATAAATAAGAAAATAAATATTTTATACCTTTAAGAAATAAAGTGGGTGGAAGAGAGTAAAAAAAATTAATATTTATGTTTTAAACTCGAGTACATGAGTAAGAATCTCCATTGGAATACGTTGTGGTATCATCCTTGATAAGAATATAAAAGATAATATAGTGGAAGTTAAAAGTTGAGAAATTGAATTATATCTTTAAATATTATAGTAAATGAAATAACTTTTAATGTTATAAATGTCTATACTTCTCAAAGAAAATTTTTTATATGAATTGGAGTAGGTTAAGAAATATCTCAAAGAGATATTATTTATATGAGAAGATTTATATGGGCATATTTGAAAGGTGATCAAAAAATTTAATAATATTCATGGAGATTTTACTTTTGAAGAGATTAATGAAGAAGAAATAATGATTTTAGATTTTGTTTTAACATATGATCTTAAAAAGAAAAAAAAACATTATCAACTTAACAAAAGGGCTCCATAACTCAGGTTTACTATTTTCTCCTAAAGAAAGAAGATTATTTATTTTATAAGAATTGTAAGATTATTCCAAATGTTGTTATTAGTTTTAGATTAAAAAATAGGTGAGAAAACTAATACTATATCTAAAATATATCCTTAAACTAAATGTTGGAGTCTTAAAAAGAATAATACATATAAATTTAAAAGAAATTTTAAAAATTAGGCACTAGAATTTTGAGAGTGAAGCTAACCTTATGTGAAATTTAATTGCTTGTTGTATTCGTAATATTTCTTAAATTACTTTAAGTGAATCAAATGAGAGGTACCTAATAATAAATATACTTTGTGGTGAAAACAAAATATTCAAGTAAATATTAAAGATAAAAAAATATATTATAAAAAATGGATAAATGCAAGAATAATGAGAATTGAAAAAAATATAAATTGGATTATTGTAAATCTAATATAACAGTTTGTGAGGTTAATAATACAAAATTTGGAGATTTATATGTTAAATTTTAAATTGCTAAGAAAGACAGATACAACTATAAAATAGCATGTTAAAAGATAAAAGAACTACAGACTTGACTAAACTAAAATATATCAAAAAGGATAATAAAAAAAAATTATAGACAATGATATTCAATATAAAAGTATGAATTATTTCACTAAGCTTTTAAATAAAATTTTAACCAATACAATAAATATAAATGAATTTAATAATTATAAAAATGACATATTATGCTTTCATTTGATGCATTAGTAACGCTAAGATTTGAAATATTTCAAAAAAATAAAGAGTGGAAGTGCAGTAAGATAGGTTGATATTACTATCTACATGTGGAAATATTTAAACAACGAAATAATTTCTTGGGTTACCAATTCATTTAATGTTAATTTGAAGAGATACTGATGATCTAAGTATTATTGTATGTATTTACAAGAATATAGGCAGTGCTCAAGACTATGCAAATTATTGGTGAATAAAATTAATGTGTCATATGTTGAAATTTTGAGATAGAGTAATTAATACAGATTACAGAAGGATGCTCATATTTCAAAAAATGAATTTGGTTTTATGCAAGATAATATGAATTAAAAAAATGGAGGTTGGATGGCAATAACATGAATTTAGCTATTTAATAATTAGAGTCATAAATAAATAATGTCGTTCAAATAAGAAGAGTCAACTAAGCATTCAAAATATTAAATTTAATAATATATAATAAAAAGTCATTTTACAAAAAAAAAAACAAATATAGCATACAAGAAATACAAAATAAAAAAAAACTAATGCGATTGTACCGGCACCATGACAAGTGTAGATTAGTTCAATATATCAATCATCTTATCCTGGCCTAAAAAATATTAATAAAAACACTTAAAATGGATAATCATTTTTTATATTCAATAATTAATAATGATAAAGAAAATAGTATGAATGCTCTAATAATTGTAAAGAAGACATGCTCAAAATAGTATCACCGAGATGAGGATCCTAAGATGGATGAGTAGGTATACTTATATAAATAAAATGAGAAATGAGTGCATCCGTAGCAAGGATGGAGTGGCTCTGATACTGTATAAGATTAGACGATATCATTTTGGATTGCTAGAGCATATTAAGCATAGATCGTTCAATGCTCCTGTTAAAAATTGAGTCATAAATTTTGCCCATATTAAAAGAGGAAAAGGAAGACCAAAAAGACATGGAAGTAACCATAATAAAGATCTTTATTTAGAGCTTAGGAAAGGGCTTCTATTTGATTGTGCGCAATGAAAATACAAGATTCATATAGCCAATCCCATCTAGTGGGCTTAAGGCTTTGTATTGTTATTGTTGTATAGTCATCTCTCTCTCTATATATATATATATACACACACACACACATAAAAATATGAGTGTGTGTGGGTACACGTGCGCGTATGTGTGTGTGGGTGTGCGTGTGCAAACAGGTAAGTGTGTGTGCGTGCATGTGCATGTGGGTGCGTGTGAGTGCGGACGCATGCGCGTGGGTACTCGTGTGTGAGTGTGAGCACGTGCGTGTGTGTTGGATAATAATTAATCCAATAGATTAGATTGGGTAACTCACAAAATTCAAATGGAAATAATGTGGTTGGCTTTTCACAAGTTTGACATGGTAATTCTCATAATGCCCAATGATTACCAAACAATTTGGAAAATTGTGTATTTTTTAAACTATATACTAAAATGAAGGAGTTGTAGACAGTAAGAAATTGGCTATCGAATTCTCAATGTGAGTTGGATCTTCTATGAAAAATTCTACATACTTATTGTACAATTTACAAATATTCAGCTGTACTCACAGAGTATAAAAGTAATAATTTGAGTTGAAATTATTCCCAAGACTAGGAATTAGTGGGCTTTAGAGCATTGAAAACTGCTAAACTTTCAAAAGTATGCTAAATAAAAAAAACAAATTATTCCTTTCCAAAAATAAATCTCTGAAGATCTTTAACTGAAAAATATATAGGGTGTTCACTCGTCAAAACATATATTCAGAAACCCTCTTGGGATCCATACTGCTCTTGATTGCTCCTGTCCTCATTCACATTCAAATCTTGTTAAGTTTTCAAAGCATGAAGTAAAAAAATACAAAGTAGATTCCAATCTGTTTTCAAGTTTTACAGAAATTTTCATGCAGTATATTTAATTTTTAAGCCTAGCAAAGAGAGCTAGTGGAATGTAGAGCAGGTTATCTGTAACTTTGTTGGTATGTTGTACTATCTTTGTGCTCTTACTTAAGGGCAGAAAAAAAATCAAGTTTCAGAGATAAATAGCGAGTATTAAATAAACATCATTTAACAGTCATCATTGGTCCTCTAATCATTCAAAGAGCTCAAAAACCATGTTACAAAAAATTGAAAGCTATATCTGATAAACCTTAAACTTATTTAAACGAATTTCATTTTTAGTTATTTACCTGTCAAAGTATGTTTACAGCATTCTAAGACTTTAGACATCTTTATCAAGCATAACATGTACACTTCGCTTATTGTTTTCCAATTTTTTGTTATAGATTTCATGTATGGATTTTGACAAATAGTTTACAAGTTAATCATTCTTATCCCTCATTGTTTTAAAGGGCCAACAAAACCTGATTTCCAACTGAAAAAAAAAAGGTAGAATTGTTGCAGATTTTTGCTTGCAAACAATAGAATAAGTCAATTATAGGCACAGAGGTTATGACTGAAAAAGTCATTGGAATAATTTGATTGATACTGCAAAGCTTAAACAGGACATAACAACCCACTTCAAGAAAGTCGGGATTGTTATAGTGAGAAAAAAATTACAAAATTGAAACGCATGTCAGTATTATTGCAGAAAAGTCTGATATGGATCAAGTAAATAAAAGCATGGATTAGAAAAATTTTGTTTTTCATTTGGTTTATTGTTCTTAAAAGTTAGGTTGATTTTATGTTTGTGTTTAAAACTCATCACTATAAAGGTGTGTTAGATTGCTTTCGGTATGAAAAGAACAAACTTTTAGCCCGTGTTCTCCATTCTCATGTCTTCTTCTCTCAAATTTTTTATCTTTCCTCTTCATATTGCGTTTTCCTTCTAATTTTTCCTGCAAATTACATAGTAGCAAATTGATACCACTTACTTTCACATCAAAACCGTACTCTTGCAAGGGAATTTTAAGAACATCAAAACTAATTGCAACAGCAGTCACTATTTTCATGTATGGAGCATTTAAAGCATCAAGAAGTCGTCTGTAAAATAAAGATAATAGTAATTTAAGTTTATCTCATTGAGCTTGCCTTAGGAAACCCTTCTGAATCAGAAAACTCGAACTTTTTAGATTCATTGTTGAACTTTAAAAGGCACTCCTCGAACTTTTCAAGCAACTTTGCCTTCAGATTATCAACCTATCATATAAAATAGTTTGTTAAAAGTTTTACTCAAAACACGTCGCCAAAAAAGCGTGTTAAAATCCAGATTGTAAAACTAACACATGGTTAGCCTTGGGTATCATTAAATGAAAAAACAAACCTGTAGAAATGTTAAGTCATGAGATTTACATATAAATCATATATATCAAACCAAAATCAGATTTTAGAAGAATTTTGGGAGGCAGTTTTCAGCTATGCACTCCCTACTGTAACAATGTTATTCTCAAATATATTTAAAATGTTTAAGAAAAAGGTTAAGGATATGTACAAAAAAAAAAATAGTAAATTGATAGGCACGTCATAAACAAGGTCTAAGCAAAACATGCCAGTTAGCATAATCCTGAAACTTCAAATACAAAAGAGATGAAAGCACTGCTTATTTCCTAGGCTCCCTTAAAATTAGCATCAAAATCCCACAATAAGCTCATATGTTTACTTGGGAAGAACTTTTCTCTATACCATGTATTTAAACAAAAACAAAATAATTGTCCGTCGATGTCCTAAGCTAGCGGGCCTATGATAACACAAATTCGGTAGAAGCAGGGAATGATCGCTATAGTGATTACTAGAGTGGAAGGTTACGACAATGTAAGCTCAGAGAATGTGTGATTCCTAAACTGCTACTAGAAAGTAGCGTAGCAAAAATAAGCTGAATTCGGATTGGAAAGAAAGCAAAGAATATTGAACTTCATAAATAAAAATTATGCCACAATAAACAAATTATCTAGTGAAACGATTAGAGCTCTAAGAAAAAATTCAAAGTTTTGTGTACATCTAACTAAGCACTGACAAAATAGGTGACTTCTTGAAAATTTATCATATAAAGGCAAAGTTGTAATATCCATTCTTGAATAGTGCAAAGCAGACTAGATAAAAAATGCTTTGCTTGGTAAGACTGGAAGTGCTACATGCTTTGGTGTTGCATAATTATGAAGACCTATTCCAATGAGACAATTTAAGAAAACAACAGCATTATAAACACTAGGAAATCATATGTAGATAGAAGTATTTTACAAGAAACTTTGGAATTGAGCTGGCATTTTCTCATATTCATGCTTACCAAAATTTTCACTGAATACCTCACGCCAACCATCATTAAAACCAACCAAACTAGTTCAATTTCATTATTAGGCCAACGAAAACAAATGCCATAAGCATAAATATGCAAGTAGCTGCTTTAAATTAAATGAAAAATAACAAACTTGAAACATGTTCCTTATTAGGAAAACATGTAAAGATCATAACAAGCTAATAATGTAAAAATTATTTTATAAACTGTCAATGACTATGTGGGCTCAAAGAGGGTGTCATACATGCATGAGATTCATAAATGTGAACTTCAGAAGCAATGCATAGACAACCCAATTATCAACCAAATTTTCTAAAGTATACTTCAATGCTAAACATTACATAAAAATGTACGCATAGTACAACTTCAATTGTCAATTTGCCCATACTAAAACTCTTTCAATTACATATAATATTAGAATACTCTTCTGAAGTTATTTAATTAAATGGAAATATGCACATCAAGTTTGGTAAAGAATCGTCGTAGCAAATATAAGTCATCCTAATATTTACATATTTAACACAACATCTAATAGACCATGAAAATAAAAATACAGCATCAATCTAACAAAGAAGAGACCATATAAAATTAAGAGATAGAGTAAAATACCTACAGGAAAATTCAGTTGTTTAAGAAGAACAACAGCTTCTGCCCTCGCCTCAATAGGTTCAAACTCGGAAGAAAGTTTTTCCTGCAAAGGATAGAGAAGTTATCTGCTAATCTGACAAAAACATCCCAAGAAACCGCACATGTTTAGGAATAATGACAGCATAAGAAACATAATCAACTTAAATATATTAAGTAAACAGTACAGAAATTTCAAACTGATGCTTCGTTTTGGCAAGTAGATTTTACAAAAGAAAAGAAAATGTAGATTATCAGTCAAACTATTAAGTATGCAAAGGCCAATTATAAAAATAGGAGAACCAAGCATCTGAATACTGGATGCAATTTTATCTAATCATCACTCATAATTTTTAGAGTTATTTTGTTTCAAAGTTGCGCAAGAAAATAACATCTGTGATCATAAAATGGAATATGATAAGCTATGGTAAACTATTAGCAAGTTAACATGATTAAAGGGTACATTTGACAAAGGGCCACCTTGACAGAATCCACCGCAAGACCCTCTCCTAACACAATAAATTATAAATAGATCACAAATGGATCCTATAAACCTTTTTCTCAAAATCATAAAAATTCAATAAGATGCACCATTAGATAATTTATAGTCTTTGTCATAAATCAAGGCATCATCTAACAGCTAGAACCATAGAAATAAATTTAAAGGTGTATTTGACAATTCCAAAGACATCACTAATCAATCATTTGTTTTAAATACAGTTTTCTATTCATCTATCGCCCTAAAATCCTAATAATTATCAGACATCAGCAAGTAGGATTTGGATCATGATCTAAATCTAAATCATGACCTAACCAACAATAACAACATCAAACCTTAGTCTCATTAATTGGGATTGACTGCCTGAATTATTTTCCTCCACCATTAAAATAACAGCCCGAGGATTTTAGTTGTTGCATAGTTAACTTTTAAGGGGTTTTCCAAAATAAGATCCCAATGAAAAAAAAAAAGTTTGTTATCAGATGGACCTAAGCAAATAGAAATTGGTCCAAATAGAAACAATGGGTGATTCATATTTCGGATAGAAGGCTATGGGCCATTTTAAAAGTGTCATCTAATAATTCTCAATATAACAGGAACCTCGTGCAAATAGTCTAGTATAGTCCACCTCGTTGGAGAGTTCGATGAGAATGTTCGATGAGAATGTGGCAGACATTGATTAATTCAACTTTAAAATATCCTAACAATCCCAAATTATTGAGAAATTTTTGAATGGCAATCATGGAAGGCTAGCCATTAGAAAATTTCCCAACAAGAAAGAACTCGAATGGTTAAGCCAAAATCTCAACTTCAGAAAGAAGAGCGAGTTTGCCTCTAAGAGAAGCAATGGGTTTGACACCAACCAACCCTCCTGTTGGAAGAGCATTTGTGAGTGCTTCAAGAAGAATTTTGGAGCAAATCATCCATTGTTCTTCTTAGTGTGCAGATTAGGAAGGCAACCTAAACTACGATGGCTGCCAGCATGGCTGCCAGCATGGCTGCCAGCATGGCCGCCAGCAAAGATAGCACTTGTCGAAACCTCATGGGCACCGAGAAGGACAAAAGGGCCGCCAACAAAATTGGACCAACCACCACCGGTACGAGTCAAAGCACCATGACCGCCGGAAGAGACATGATCGTTGGAAGGGTCGCATCGGCCCTCACCAATCATGAGCCCAATACAGCCCGGATCATCAAATCGCAGACTAGCGAACGACCTGAAGGGGAAAGGCGGCAAAGCTGCCCACCTGAGAAGCCTAGATCGCCAGTGAAAAAAAAAAAAAAGCGAAAATAAAAGGTGTGCATGTGCGTAAAGTAAAGATTACATTAAAATTCTTTATTTTAACTCTTGCACTCCCGACCCAATGGGTTTTTATTATTCTAACTTATTTTATCATATTATTATTTTATTCATGATTGATTCAATATTAACAAGTCAAGCACAAAAATATTTTCAGTTCATTAAAAAATTGATTTCATTAATCTTGGACACTAATTAACGAACCAATCATGAACCAAGCTTTGTTCATTCTTGTTCAACTCATTTGCACCACTATTCACTATTTTAAATGCATTTTAATATGTTATGCCCTTTTAAACATTCAAAAGGTGCAAAAAGTGTACTCACCCATAAATAGGATTCAAAAATAGTCTTCTATCAAAGGGTGAATTAGTAAACTTTAACAAGCTCTAAAACTTCCTATGGTGAAACCCACAAATAACTAACACTCTTGCACCAATGAGAGCACATTTAATTTAGGAAAATGCTTAAACTCAAAAATATATTTGACATTCATCAAATATTTAATCTAATAATGTTTAAAGATAGAAGATTGGGTGAATAAATGTGGGCAGATCAATTCCGGCATCACAAAACTAGCAATCCGATTTGCCAATGTCAGATTATTTAATTGTCTTCAAAAAAATTTGATTAGTAACTATGTAGTACCTCTACTCAAATATCCCAAATGAACTAGGAGAAATGAGTAAGAGACATGCTTATTGAGTTTAGCTTCTAACCATATGATTCAGCTAAATAGTTTAAGTGTACAAAGCATGGATGCTAATGTTCGAGAGGTATTAAGCATAATCGATAAAAGTTCATAAGGATGGCATGACAATCGATTAGTCAAATATTTCAGCTTGATTAACAAATGAATTTCTAAAGCACATAAAAATAAATTTACGTTGTTAGATTGGTTAAGCAAATCCAAAGGTTTAATTTTCGATATTAGATTTGCACGAGTCTTCTATGAAATCAAGAAAATGGAGCATTAAATATTCAATATATATTAAGTGTAGTATTAAGCTTTAGAATATGTTTAGGACTTTGCATGCATCATTATGAATTACAAACCTTACATGTGCTGCTTTTGGAAATGTTTAATAATTACCTAGTGGTTTAAAATAATTGAGAAATGAAAAATTTTGTAATTGGAAATTTAATAAAAATGAAATACAAATTTTGTGATTTAGTGGATATTCTTTGTATTGGAAATTTCCTTCTATGAGTTGGTGTCTGAGAAATATATTTTAAGAAGTGAGGATCGGCAATCTTATTACCATGATCTCCTATCTCAGCATACCAAGAACTCGGCTCATATCATGACACCCATAAACTCATATCCTTAATAACGTGATCTTCAATTGGTATATTCAAAATATCAAAACTTCAATTTAAAACTTACACTCTTTCTTTAATATTCTAGATTGAAATGAATCAATGAAACTCTTGAATTTGTTTTATAAGGATATTTTCATATTCAATGTAATGAGCCAAATACAACTTGCAATAAATATTTCAAACACTCCCTCATAGGCCATTACATCTCACAAAAACATACAAAATATAAAATAGATTACATAAAACTGAAAATCACACAAAAAAGTTTCTCAATCCCTCTGCCTCAAGCAATGTTTGGGGCAAATGTAGTCTCCCAGCACATATAAGTTAAAATTGTATTGTGTTGATGGTGTAACATAACAACTAGGTTAGATACTTTTCATTTTTAGAATTTACTCCACTATTTAATCATGATTTTAATTCATTAGGTCTATAGATATCAATCTTACTTTGAATAAACTCTGGTAACATAACTCAAAATTATTAATTCAAATTTAGCATTATCAATAATCATATTTCTATGAATAAAAAAGGTCAATCTAGGTAATTTATCATTGAATAATAAAATAAATTGAAAACAAAAAAAAAATTTACCAAAATAGTCCTTCAACTATTTTAATTTATTCAATTTCATCTATTAAATATTCATTTTAAGCTCAATTTAATCCAGAAAACTGAAAATTTAGTTTTGACTAATTGGCAAAACTAAATAGTCAAGAGACTATTTTGGCAAAAATCTCAAAACAAAGATTTCCTGTAACTTATCCTTGAAAATTTTCACTCCCTACTGAAGTTCCTCAATATTCTTCCTCGTTACTACTTCAACTTGAGTTATTTTGTCAATGAATTCTTCAATCATACGGGCTATCCATCTCTTTGGTTCCTCTACAACAAATTTCTTTATTCTTATTACGTAATTGGTATACCTTATAATAAGTGATTCTTGTGTTCATTAATACATTCCAACCATCAAATACTCAAATTTTGTAGAACATAAAAAATTTTAATTGTTTATCTAACAAAACCTGACAATACACTAGAAGCAATTTTAGATTTTTATTTATTCCCCAGCAAAGAATTTAATGCCTAGAATTCATCACTCTTCTTCTTCTATGCCTTTGAAATCCCTTCCTACAGATTCTCCAATTGCTTATCCATCTACCTCTTCAGTTCTCCTACATCGAATTTTTCAATCTTGAAATATAATTCATATACGGAAATGGCAGTCAAGAATTTGAACTCTCCAATTGCTCCCTAAATAAGTAATTTTTCAGGTCACTAAGTATATTCCAACCATTCAAATATAGATTTCATACAATAAATTAAATCTTAATTTTAAAACCAACTAAACCTTATAAAATTTCACTACAAATAGTGTTTTTCCTAAGCTCTTGTCAGTCATACGTGAGGATATGTAAGTATATCTATGCCAACTTCTTATTATATTTGATCCAGATGAGGCATAGGTCTTCTAGGGAGCATCTATAATTAGAAATTCAAGCTTAGATTTGTTTCTAAAATTTTTAACATTATTTTTTTCAACATGAACATTACTATTGAATAGGCCTTATATTAACTATCAGTCATTCTAGCACTGGCTTAGAATCAAACATGGCAATTCTTTAGTGAAAATGAAAAATGCCAAGTGAAAATGAGAATAAAGCAAGAATTATATAGTTTCAATCCAAAACTGTACGCATCTCCCAACACTTTTACCTTTCGATTCAATTATAGTAACTTATCATTTTAATGAAAATCAACTTCAGTAATAAATTTACTAAAGTAATTATTACTTGCTATACCATTGACCAAGATGTATATGATATGGCTTCTTAATAAAATCAAATTCTTAACTGCCATTTCCCATAATTATCCTATACAAAGCTTAGAAATCAAATAAAGATGTACTAGCCTAAACAAGGGAACGGATCACAAAAACATGAAATGAAAACAGCACCCTGAACTTAGTTTAAAGGTTAAGTCCGAAAAAAAAGAAAAATGTTACTCGTCTCCCAAATATCTTCCAAAAAATATGGATGACTAGGATTTTATATTTAAAATAGGTATTTTTTATAAGCCCCGCATGCAAAAAGTGGATTTAATGATTATTTTTTGTGAAAAAAAAAAATTGTATTTTTGGGAGACATTTGAGAACTATGTAGCAAAACCATAAAAAAAAAACAATTTCTGAACGTCACCTGAAGATTCTGAATAACTATGTCAATTGCTTCTTCAGACGCTCTCTTGCAGTCTTGAAAGGACGAATCACCATATGCCTGTATAATGCAGAGAAAAATAGCAACAATAATAATGTAAAAGACAAAAAAAAATTCACCAGAAGATATATAATCCAATCATGAGAAGCTTGTAGTTACAGAGAATTTCCAAAAATACGTAACCTGAAAAATTGGCATAGCTCCAGTAAAAAAGCGCACTGCATCTGCATAAGCTTCTGTTTTAATGCATTTCCCAAGTCGAGCTGGGAGATCATAAATGAACTGCGTTGCAAAGTTATAGAAATGACAACAGATTTTATACTCCTTAAATGAAACATTCATATTAAACTAAATAGTAGCAAAATCCTGCCTCATTTAACATGAACAATGCTGGAGCTTCAACAAAATCTCCTAAAGTATTTTTATCTTTTAGGAATAAATCTGTTGCAGCTTTGCTCTCCTAACAATATGAATTCCCTGAATGATCCAAGGGCTATAGTAAAGAATAAATAAATGGTAATATTAAACACACATCACCCAATGTAATTGTACTCTTGAACCAGTGCAGTTGCACATGTCACAACAAACCGTTGGGAATTTGAGTAAATTAAGTTTGGGGCTTTGTTGTCAAATCTAAATCAATATAGGTAACAGAAAAAAAAGACCAAGATAGTAGAGAATTTGTTAAAGGTAAGATTTTATAGTACACAAATTGCCCCACCAAAAAAACTAGTTGGAGTTCTTTGAGCAGAATTGAAGTTGGGCTTCTAAGAAATCTCTCATATGAATATATTAATGAGCACCAAGCATTTCAAGTTTCAACCATCCTTTGCATTCAAAGGGTTTAACAGCTTTTGCAGTTTCATGAGTGGGTCAAAGAGGCTAACAAAACAAAAATTAAGACTCCAAAGATATAAAGATCATGTAAAATCCAACTTGCACTGATATAATTAAGTAAATGTACATTACTGCGATTGAAATAGGGCAAAAGGTTTAGCCCAATATAATTGAGTTGGCCCAAACAGGTTACCATAATAATAATATAAATCAGATAAAAAATGCTACCCTGAGTAAGGTTAGTTGAGTAACCTATCCCTGATCAACCAAATGCCTAGAGAGCCTTTTAGAACATTAATTGAAAAAATATTATGATAATAAAATTTTTTAACACTTGAGAATTGTAATAGCCCGACCTCTTAAGCATTAAGATATTATTCAATTTAATCTGACCCATCCCATATTAATCCCCTTTTGCTTTTGTCCATAGATAACTTCACAAAAGATTACCCATCCAGGGGTGTTCCAATACGAGCACACTTAATTTTGGTGTTCTTATCGAAAACTCCAATGTTATATAAAAAGATGTCTTGGTATTTAAGATTTCTATTTAACCACTTGATGAGCTTCGCAATCTCTTCCGCTTAAGCAACTAACATCCTGGTTAACGCCCATACACAAATCCAAGAATCATCCACCAAATAGATTAAAAGAATTCTAGAGATGGCTCCCACCATATAGCACTTTGTTCCATCATGAGTTCAAAAGATGATCGTTTTGTTTGATTGTATTGCCTTTATGGGGCACATAATTACTTTGATTAGAGTATCTATTGATCAAAAGAAAAACAATGCTATTGTAAAGTGGTCGTGTTAGACTGCCACTATTTCTGAGATATAAATTTTTCTAGGAATAGCCAAGTATTATCAAAATTTTGTGTATGAATTTCTGTAGATTTCATCCCCACTTATTTGAGTGACAAGAAAATAGTGTGACAATTTTGAGCAATAAAATATTTGCTTGGTCTCTACTCCAATTCTAGTGCTTCCTTTTGGCAAGGATAAAATTCAAATCTTTAGTAAGGTATTAGGGAATGAACTTGAGAGTATTTAAATGCAAAGAGGTTTAGTTGTAGCGTACGCATCTCATCAGCCCTATCTTTATGAAAAGAACCATCTTGTACACAATTTAGAGCTTATCGCCATAGGCTTTACATTGAAGTAGTGAAAATATTACAGCTATGGAGCTTAATGTGATATTTTCATCTATCGCTAATGTTTGAGATATATCTTCTCCACCAACGCCAATAGATTGAGTTGATTAAGAAAATTAGTTTGACAATTTAGTATCAATCTGGTAAGTTTAATGTGATGGCCAATGTCATTAGCGGTAAGTCTTCTATTTCCTCACTTTTGAACTTTGATCCCTTTCTGATTTGTCACTTCAAGAAATTGGAGCTTAAATTCTTTCTACCTTTTATTGAATGTGTTGTGGTATGAATTTTCCATTTAGCCTTCTTTATGTGATCATATTATGTTGTCTCAATAAAATGATTCAGAGTATTAGGTTTTTGCTGATTCTATTTATTCTAGGGAACATACAAATCTTTTAAGTTGATGAATTTGATGTGGTTTTCCGTGATGTTTGCCTTTGATTTGCTATAGATGAAACTATTTATGAATTGATTGTTGTAAAGCTCATAATTTAAGTTACAATCTTCATTCAGGATTGACCAAGAGGTATCAGAATCTTTGCTTAACTTTTAAGGTAAAAAATGAAGAGGAAAAATGCAGAGTTTGTTTCTTAGTGTTCAGCTATCAACAAGTTAATTTTGAAAACCATAAATATTGTGAACTTCTCCACTCATTACTGATTCCTAAGTGATAATGAGAAGAAGTGTCGATAATTTTTGTGATTATATACTCACAATCACTCAAGATCATGATGCAAACTAGGTTATTGTCAATCATTTAACCATGTTTGCTCATTTTATATCAATGAGAATTTCAGATTTAATAAGGAAGCTTTATCATCTTTATGTTCAAGAGATTGTTTGGTTGCATAGAGTTTATATAAATATTGTTATAAATTGGGAGGGTTGCTTTAGTTCTAGTTTGTGGAAAACTATTCAACAATACCTTGGTTCTCATCTACACTACAGCGCAACATTTCATAAATAGACAGATGGTCAAATCATCGCTTGAAAAGTGAAACAATCTCCACCTGCTGTGTTAAAAGCTTCAGGGTTGCTTTAGTTCTAGTTTGTGGAAAACTATTCAACAATCATCTCTTGAAAAGTAAATTAGTAATTCATTCTAGTTATCTACTTTTTTGCTTAAGACAAAAAGAGAAAAATACTATTAGCTTTTGTTATTTTTCTTAAGGAAAAAAAATTTAAGAGAGCATAATTTAAAATTTTTATTACTATTTAAATTTAAAAATTTTAGAACAATTTTTATCCTATAAAAATTATGCTAGAGTTTTTCCATCATAAAAAATGGAGAAATTATTGACTCTATAAGTCTCATACACATTCGGCTCAAGTTTGAATATCTTGATTTTGATGTACTAATAAGTGTATGTGTTCAAGATAGTTAGATATCAATCTAGCTACTTACCAAGACCATAGATCCAAAAATTTCAAATAATCAGCTAGAAAGAATTGTACTGAGAAGAAATTCAAGAAAAGCTAGAAGGTGTATCTAATTTTATAATAAAGAAAGCCTAGCAAAGCTAGAAGGTGTATCTAAATTTAAATATAAAAAAAGCCTAGCTCTGCGAGCACAAGAAAACCTAAGCTTTATTTTTTTATTTTATGTTGTATTTGCCTATAAAACTGTGTGCATGTGCATGTGTGCTTATGTTAGGATTAAATTTAATCTTAGCTACTAAAATTTGAGAAAAAAAAAACATTAGAAAGAGCTGAAATAGTTTGCCAAAATTCACTTTATTGTGTTCGTACCTAGATGTAATGGATGTGAAACTAGACGCATGCTCCCATGCATGCATCAATCACACAGCCAAGAGCTATGTGATTGATATGGATCAAACTGGAGATGGTAGGCTACCACTTATTTATCCCTCCTAAACGTGCCCAGTCGAAGACTTAATCTACGAGTCGATCAGGAATAGTTCAGACCACAAATCGCTAGCTAACGCACCCAAGCGTATGATAGCCTTGCACTCAGGCCCATCAACTTGCTCAAAACAAATTTTTTTTCTAAACCACCCCCCTCTTTTCACTTATAAATAAAGGTTGGTTTACAGCCTTTTCAATCAACCCTAACAAGTTCAAAAAGCTCTCAATGCCTCATAAGAACTTTAAGCATTCATCAAAACACTCTCTGGTCTGCACTCTCAATCTCTCAAGGTTTAAGAAGCTCGTTCTTGGGGTCCTCACCACCTACGACAAGTAAACTTCAAGTGTTTTGTAATTTTTATTTTGTTTTCTTAACTTTTGCTGAGTATGCAAGAAAAAAATTTTGGGCATCTCCGCCTCAGCAAAACTTTAGAAAGAAGGGAACCTTCGCTGCTTCATAGCCAATGTTTGATAAAAACAAAAAGACTTCTCCGCCTAATGTGGAACAGAGAATGATCAACTCGAGGATATGAGTAGATTACCAAATAAGATGAACCTTCAAAATAATCAACGTGAGGTATGATTTGGCCCAAACCACTATAAATTTGGTGCTAATTTCTGTTATTTTTCAACAATTTTATTTTAATTTTGTATGCAAGAAAATAAATATTAAAATATATCAAAATTTTCTCACCTTAATTAAGAAGAATTCTAAGTCTAAATTGTCTCAAAGTAAAACTCAATTCACTCTCCCTCTTAGATAGTGCCTACTTAACTCCTTAAAAGCCGCCACCGACAGCATCGGGCAAAATCCAATCATCTTCTAGAATCTCAATGGGTAATATAATTGGAAGAAACAAATTTTACAAATTTTGAATTGTTGCCATAAATTCGAAATGTAAATCTCCTATCTAAATTCAAATTCATGTATGAATATATATATATATATATATATATATATATATATATATATTTCACTTATGTGTGGTCGATGGGATTTGAAACTCATGACCTAAGTTAATAAATCATAAGCCTCAACCACTGAGCTACAATACTATTCATATATATATATATATATATATATATATATATATATATACTTTTTTTTCAAAGCGCATAAACAGGAAACACAAACAGCAATAAACATCAAAACAAACAACAATGATAAAACGAAAAGCAGATAAAAGCAACAAAAACAAAATCCTGGTTGAGCCGATTCAGAAAGAATGGCCGATAAGGGCAGCCGATGCAGCAACAAGATCAGCGACCACCCAATCCAGCAGACAGCACGTCAGAGAGCAGCCAAACTATTGCAAGCTCAAAGATCAACGACCCAATGCAGCCAAACTGTTGCAAGCCAAAGCATAGAGAATCTGCAAACAAAAACTAACCAAGCCAAACAAAAGCCAACCAAAAAAATACCAGCAGCCACCAAATGAGAACCGAGAACAGCTAGCCAGCGAAACAAACAAGATCCAATAAAAAAACTAGCCAGCGACAGCAGCTAAATTTTTAATTAGAAAGAAAAAACACCTGCTATTTAAGAACCAAAAAAAGAAAACCAGCCAGAGACAGCAATAAAGATTTGAAAAGAAAGAAACGACAACTGCTAAAACGCAGCAGCTAAACAGAAGCAACAAATCACCAGCCAACACAAATCAACAACACCAAAAAAACAACTGCCGAAAATCACCAGCTAAACGGACCACATTATATAGAAGCCAACCATACTAACCAGCAGCCAAGACCAGAGAGAGAAACGCAATACAAGTAAGACAAGCAACCACCAGAAATTGATAAAGAACACCAAACCTTGATAAAAGTCAGCTAGAAAGGAGAAACCCAATACAAGCAAACACCAGCAAACAACTGAAAACAACACTATATGAAGGATTGAATGAGATCCACTACCAAATCTTTGTTGATCGAAGTTCAGTTAAAGAATTTAGGAGGGAAGGGTTTGAGGGTTTGATCAATATCCTAAAAGAACCTCCTGAGGGTGGACTTGGGATTGAAAGTGATATCATGATATTTAACTTTATTTATGGCATCCCAAATGTTCCAAAGAATAAGGCCATCAATAAGATTGCCTACATAAAGCTTTTTCTCAGAAAAAAAACAATCACACCGATCCAAAATATTCCTAATGCCAACAAGGAGGTTATAGCTTTTAGTTTTAAGATTAATAGACTTCCACAATATTAACAAACCTGATTGTTAATAAACAAATGATCAATAGTTTCAGAATCAACATTAGAGGAACTACAATAATGACATTTAGAAATGATATTGAACCATTTTTTCATTAGAACATCATCCATACTAATCATGTTGCTATGTAACCTCCAAATGAACAGACTAATAAGCGTAAGGAAGTTTTTATGCCAAAATCAAGGCCTAAGATGAGATAATTTGTAACTTCTAGTAGTCTGTCAGGCAAGAATGAGATTCAATTTGTCGTTCACCACAAGAGACTAATTTGCATGGCTATCAGAATTAAGAATTGGGTGAATATCAAAAAATTTGGTATAAATGAACGGGGGGAGTAATATTAGTGATAATATTAGCGTTCCAAGCCAAATCATTCGTAAAACAGTTGCCTAATAAGGGATTATGGATAATTGGATTGCGAAGCACATTAAGATGGCCAAGCTCACTCCAGTTATCATACCAAAAAGAAGAATTAACATTGATTTTGATTCCACGCGATTAAAGTTTTCATTGAATCACGGTTTTCGAGCATTCGCTTCCATGTTAAAGAGTCAGTGGTTTTATGGTGGACATGAACCGAGCGGGAGGTAGCGCAATATTTAGCTTTCAAAATCGAAACCCAAATGGAGTTAGAAGTTCCAAATTTCTACCAAAGTTTAAAGGAGAAAGCCATAAAGATGGCATCCAAAGATCTTAAGCCAAGACCACCTTCATTGTATGGGAAAGTAATATCATCACAATTAGTTCAAATCAACTTGGAACTGTTAGGATGAACCCATAAAAATTTGTTCAAGATGGACTTAATCTTGTAAAGAATATGCTTAGTAAGAGAGCAAACTTCCAACCAATAAAGAGGAATGACGTTGAGGATATATTTAATCAGCGTGAGTCTTCTTCCTTGGGATAGGAAGTAGTGCTCCCAACCTCTAATTCTTTTAAAAGTATTATCAATCAAGTTATTAAAATTACTACTCTTCTTAGGACCCCTAAAGATAGGGATACCCAGATAACTACAAGGGAATTTGCCCTATTTAAAACCTAAAGTGTCAATGATAAAATTATTTACATTGGCAGAGACTTTAGAATTAATGTAAAATTCAGATTTGGAACAATTGATTTTTAATCCCATATTAGATTCTAGATTCTAAAGGAGTATTTTAATATTTTTGATATTGCGCTTCTCACCATTGGAGAAAATGATAAAGTCATCCGCATAAGCTAAGTGAGAGACCAAAAGTTTGCCACCAATATTAAAATGAAGCCCTTTGTCTTTTTTAAATGCGATGTTAAGGTTATGAGACCAATAGTTTATGGCAAGATTGAAAATGATAGCAGAAATAGGGTCACCTTATCTTAATGCTCTTGAAGAGATGAAGAAGCCACAAGGGGCACCATTGATCAGGAATGAGAACCACATATTAGCAAAAGAGTTTTTAATCTTACTAATGAAAGAATTGTTAAAACCATAAGCAATAAGCATCCTAAGAAGAAAGTTTCAATCAAGCTTATCAAAGGCCTTTTCAAGGTCAAGCTTGAGGATAAGGTTATGACCACGATATTTTTTATTGAGACTGTGAAACATTTCTTGGGCTGCTAAAATGTTGTATTGAATTTGCCTACCCGGGATAAAACCAAATTGATTGGGTTCAATAATTTTGTGGAGAAATTTCAATCTATTAGCCAGAATTTTATAAGTGATTCTGTTGATAGTGGAGCAAAGGCTGATAGGGCGAAACGGAGACCACCAACTACTAACTTTCTCCTTAATGACTATTAAATTTAGGAAACGGGATATTACAAAAAAACTCTTTAACATCATTACAAACATCCTCTTTAATGATATTCTAGAAATTGATTATTACAATTGGATTATTAAGTGTAGATCCATAAACAAAATTAATGTCATTAAAAATCCTGATGATGGCACTGATCTTTTCTCTAATTCGGACAATCAACGATCGGTTATCGATTTCTTCTCTACCATATATACCTCTAATGAGTTTGTTTTCAAATCCTTCACCTTAGAGCCCCCTCTGCCCTCCATTTCTTGTGATGATAAAGCCAGTCTAAATGTAATGCCTGATGACAAAGAAATTTGGGAGGTGGTGAAAGCCCTTAAGCTTAACACTTGTCCTGGCCTTGATGGTTCCCCGGGAGAGTTCGTAATTTAAAATTTTTCTCACCTTCCAATTTCCAATGGATACTACACTTCTATTTTCAAAAAGTTTCAATATCATTATGTCCTTGGATTAAGGCACTCCGGCTTTTAGAAAAGAAGATTCTATTGTGCTCATTAGGAGTCTTCATATATGGCTTCCAAATTGGAGACAGAGGTTTCAAGTTTGGAAACATTTTTAAAAATATTCCCAACAACATTGTGATTCCAAGCAAGAAGGGATTTTCTAAGTCTTGAATTTTCCAACTAGTCTGGGGAGGCCATAAATAGAGCAATGGTCATCTCAGGAGTTTTAACCACCTCAGCACAATCAACTCTGTCAAGTCAAAAAAGTTTGAACCTAAAAGATCTGTTAACATGCTGATTGTGAATTTTAGAGCTATGCAAAATCGACTTGTGATCAGAGGTGGAAAAATTAAAAGAAAAATTCCTTATGGTTTGGAAATGGTTACACTATATATTATTCATAAGGAATATCAATGCGAGCAAATTTATGGCCAATAGACCGGGTAAAAGCCGAGCCAGAATAGTTAATATCATCAAGCCCCCACTCAAGTATAATTGTGTTAAAATTGAACGTGGAAGAAGCATGATTGAGCACACATAACCTTTGTATTCATTGGGGCTTAACACTGCATTGAAATCCCCCCACCACCCAAGGCAGGTCGGGCGAGGAAACCGATTTGAGAAAGTCCCAAAGCAGAGTACGATCAAAATGAAGGTTATTATCATGAATGAAAGTAGCATTACAGGTGAAAGTATTGTTCCAAACTTTAAGATGAATAGCTTGATCACATTTGTGCAGGATTTCAACATTCCACAAATTAGACCAGTAGATCCAAATTTTATTAGCATTAGAGGAGAGGCATTTATAAACTTTGATGTGTTTAAGCAATTTATTACAAGCCTCTTTGGCAAGCTGGGGCTCAAAAATAGCCACAATGTTAATCTTATTATCTTTAATGAGATGATTTAACCTATTTTTAAAGGACAAGCTACCTAACCCCTGAATATTACAACAAAGGACATTCATTTGTTTAATAGAAGAAGGTCCGGAGTGAACCTTCTGGCTATTAGAATTAGCTAGAGTTAATCTTTTGGAGGATTTTTTTATTTGGATAAGCTTGAGACCAATAAATTCATTGTCATCAAAATCCGAGATGAGGTTGAAATGATTAATGGGAGAAAGCAACTTACTCTTGGTTGGAGAGGAAGCACCTAAGGCTAGAGTATTTCCCTTAGGAGCATCAATAGACAAAGAGTCACCAACCCCAAAACCTTGCTTCCCTTTAACTTGCCAACAAGATTTAGAAAGGGAGATGACATGAGAAAGATTGGCCGATAAGGTGGGATCAACTTGAGAGCAATGAAACTGACCGATCAATAAATTGGAGGAATCAAACTCTATGTTTTTAAGGGGGAGAACAGAGTTACCAGAGCATTCAGCCAGCTTTTCTTCATAATCAAGATTGATAAGCCTTGAAATATCAACAGTTAAAGTATTCAAAACAAAGTAACCAGTTTAATTTGGTGTTGTCGAGTTCCTTGGCTCCAGAAAAGCGTCACTTGTTTCTATACAGTTAGAAACAATAGAAGGGGCAGTACAAATTAAATTGTTCTCCACGCAATGATCAGTCTCCTTTGAAGAAACAACAATATTAATTGAAGAGACAGCATTATCAGGAACAAAATAATTCACAAGAGTTGCCGAATTTTCAATAGCCTCAAAATTTGAAAATTCTATTTCAACAGAAAGCAACTCAGTAGATATTCCTACAGAAGTAGGAAAAATAATGTTATTACATTCAGCAGTAGGAATCTCGATAATAGAATTTTCAACAGAAGAGATTATAGCAAAGCTCTCGTCACCAATCCTATAAGATTCAGAAAAAACAAAAGCAACGATAGAATCAAGCAGTACCGTATTACCAATTTCCAAACTCTTAAAAGTAGAAACAGCATTATCAGTGTTACCCAAAACAAAGTTTAAAGAAAGCATGATAGTATCATTATTTCTCGAGTCAGCGGATAAAACAACCGTGTTATCAGTCACAAAAGTTTAGGCCCCAATGTTTCCCGCCACAGAATTTCCAAATTGTTTAACCAACACATTTATAGAGCCCACATTGACAGAAAAAGAAACCGCATGTTTTTCAACATTATTGTCCATGGTAACGGGTAATATATCAGCAATTTCAACAATTTCAATAACCACCCTGTTAGGAAAACTAGAAAGAACAGCCACTGACTGTTGGATTCCATTTTGAGAAACCAGTAGATTAATTTCTGCAGCATTAACCGGATTTTCCACAACATTATTAACTATATTGTGGTTTAAATTTGTTAAGGATAAGCAATTTTCTGCAGTATGGCCAATGGAACTACAAATATTACAATACGAAAGCAAATTTTCATAAATAACATTATGGAAGTAGCCTTTAGCTACAGATCCCAACCAGATTTGCCTGGCAAATTGGAAGCAATGTTAACTTCTACCAGGATTCTTGTTGCAGCCAGATTACGCAAAATCGAAGTATTTCTATCTAAATGTAGAGGTTTACCAAAAGCAGCAGCAATATTAAATAAAACATCTTTAGAAATAAATTGAAGCCTAAGCCCTGGCAAATTGATCCAGACCGACGCCACTAGGGCGTCAAATTTGATGTCAATATTAGGATCCCATTTGCAAAGCTTAAGAGTATGACCATTTATATCATATGCACCCTTAGAAAACATACTGGCATAGTCTAAAGAAGAACAAAATTTAAGAAAAATTCTCATGGAATCAAAAGAATGGATTGAAAAAGTTTTAGTCGATAAGTAAAACTATTAACCAATGCAAAATATACAGGCTGCGAAGCAGACTAATGAGCCCGTCTCATCTCTCTGACTCTTAGATCCTTTGGCTTAGGTAAATTAGTTTAGATCATTTACGCTACTACGCTCCGCTCGTGCTCGAAGCACCCAAACCAATAATCACGTATATCTCAGCATTACACGGTAGAGTACACTTCCTGGCCAAACCCAAACGCCAGTACTGGTTTTGACGAGCCTAACCTAACTAGTCACTCACTCTCGTTCCCTCTAGACTAAAAGTAAATCCTGCAAATAAAGCAAAAACGGCTCCCATCAACTCAAAGTATCTCCACCTCCGGTGGCCTTCTAAAAGAAAGAGATATGGGTCTCAAACGAACTGCCCTTTGCTTCGCAACCTCTTCTGTCTTTCTCTCTCTTGAACTTCCGGCGGTTAGGAAAAAGGGAAAAGAGAAAGGACGAGAGAACCGAGAAGTTATAGATTTGAGCTCGGTCAAGAGCGAAGCGAGAATAAGAACTCGACATTGAGTTGGGAACCTGGATCTGGTGGCCAGAAAAGTGGGAAGTATCTACCAACTGCGGCTGGTCATCTTAAGACACGAAGATCTTCTACCCGGAAAGCCTTCAGCTTCAGATCCATTCATTTATGCAAGCAGGCGGGATCCAGAGCTCAGCCCCCTCCGGCCGGGGGCAGCGAAGCAGGGGGACTAAACTTCTTGGGTGGGAGCGTAGCCCCAAACAGGCTTGGTTTGAGAGAACTTGCTAACAAGCATAAGTTCGTGGGCAGCCGTGAACTTAGCAATTTCATCATCGGAAAAAAAAAAATTTGTCGGAGCACATTTAATAAACAAAATAGGTTTAAGGGATGCAGTTGAAGGAGGACCTTCCACCACATCCCTAAAGAATCTGACTGAAGATGGCTCAGACATACCGAAACATCTTCAAGCGAAAAGGAAGAAAGCAAAACGAAACGTAAAGAAAGATAAACACTAAAAAAAGAAGAGCGGGAAAGAAAAGCGAACAAAGAAAAACAAGAAGGTAACAGATATCACCCGAAGACAGATCAGAACACGCGGATCCGTCGGCTCGTCGGCTGGGGAAACCATAAAACCACCGAAGGCGCCTGCGAATCGCCCAAGAAACAACAGAGGAAGATGTGGATGACATATATATATATACACACACACATCGATGAAATTGAAATTTGGACTTTAGATTTTGGGCAAGTTTCAACTCTAACTAAAGAATTTTTTTGAAATTTATAATGCTCACTCTAATAAGGTGGCTGCCCCTCCTTCACCATGTTTTCATTAATTACTCTAGTTATTAGGAATAGTGTTAACTCTAGCTAATTTCTTTTTCCAAAGCCCTCAATATTAAAATCATAAAGAGAATATATATACCATTATGTGCCAGGCCCTCCTGCCCAAAGATGCCGATACTGAGGGAGTCATCATTGAGGGCGACTGTCATTGAGCGATTCGGAGGCTCCAATGTCACTGGTGGAGGACTCTCCATTCACGAGGCGGAGAGAATCACGCTGACAACCTTGCTTTCTTGCTGAATTTTCCTTGTGTTATTTTTGTTTACCGTTCGCACGATGCAAATCGGGCAGCGGATTTCTGTTCCATGTTAGCCCGACAAAGCGATTTTTCTTTTGTTAGGGGAGATGTGCTCCCCGGTAGGCTTTTAGACCTTCTCGCTGAGAAAATCGTAGAATTTGATCCCGGTTGATGATGTACTAATGCTTTTATTTATTTATGCATAGGCTACAATCGTATTTCATGAAGAGAAGATATATACATGGTTAAAAATAAACCATAAATTTATATATGGAATAGAATTGTATTTGGAAGATCATCCCACCCTTTCCAATAGTACTCCTTTGGTCATGGGAGCTTTGGTTCCTCTTCCTTTCTCCCCTCTCATCCTGCTCCCCATTTTCTCTCTCAGTGCCCTCCATCCCTTTTTTTGCTTTCCCCTCCAGGCTAAAAACTACATTTTCTCTGCCTTTCTCTCTCCAAGTCATAGGCCTTCTCCTCCACACATTACCTGGTCATTCTGCCACACTTTGATCCATGTTTTCCTTCAGAGTATTGAAGTTAAACATTTCAGCCACAAAAATTCCAAACAGCCACTCCTGCTGTCTCAGGCAACAGTTTTCTCCACCTTTCCAAATAGCTGCATCCCATTTAAAACAGCAACTCAACAGTAAAGAGCAGCCGGTGCCGCCCAAAAAAATACATTCTTGAGTGTTGTCTAAAACAGCACCTTGCTGTTCTTTTATAATAGTACCTCTAAACCCCTGATAAGATCCTTCTAATCTAATCTCAGTGTGTCTAGTCTTCAACATGTGTACATATAGAAATAAATATAGATATGCATGTGAAGAAATACACACAATTGATTGAATACCTTAATAGGAAAGGTACCAGTAAAAACATCAAAAGGAAGAAAGTAATACTTGAACTTTTTGTAAGAGATTACGAGTCCGATGCATTTTTTCTATGTGTTCCCTCTTTTCAAACAAAGATGTGTTCGCCGCATCACTCCTGGCTTGAACGGACATAATCTATAGGAGTAGAGAAAAAATCCAAGTTAGAAGGTAACAAGAAAATTAAAAGTTAACACACTCGCAAAAAACACCTTAAAACCTTATTGAGAAGTTGCTCCATGTTTGCCTCCATTCCAACAATATTACTTTTCATCCTGAAAACAAAATACAGGATTATTTCTTTTATATTCCCCCAGAAAAAGACTTCACTGGTACTAATTGAACTCAATATATGTAGAAGAATGCCTAAAAATCAGAATTGTTTTAAATTTAAAAAGAGAAAAATTTGTTTTGTGAAAACAAATAATAATTCAACAAATCCGAGCCAGATTATCATCCATTATGGTTGAATTTTGCAAAACATAATTTACAAGCACCATGAAGGAATAAGTTATCACTAAAAAAAGATCAACTAGGTGAGGTAAAAACACAAACTTGACCTTGAATTTCATCAAATCATTGCATATGTAAGAGAAATTGTCTAAGAGATGTTCATGTTTAAACTGTCTCAATGAAGCGTCTAGAGCTGATCACCATCATCAACAATAGTTATATATATAGTTTGCAATATATTGATGAATACTTCTCTTAAATCCGTTTTAGTTAAGAGTAGGGCTGGCTTCGAGTCAAAATTGTTTGAGTTATGCAAAACTCAAATTGGAAAGTTTCGAATTTAATTGAACTTGAAATCAACTTGAACTCGAAATGTTTCAAATCGAGCCAACTCAATCGAATCTAACTTGAAATCAATTCGAGCCCAACCTGAAAAAAAATGCAAATTATAAAGGAGTTGAGATTTGACCATGAGACATCTTGTTCTAATGTTGCACTACAAGCCATTTGAGTTGGACTATGTTTTTATAAGAAATACGTACAAATTAAATTTATTATTAATTTGAGTCAATTCGAATTGTAATCAAGTGAGTCGAGCTAAATTCAAAATCAACTCAAAACATTTCTAGTTTGAAACTCAATTCATGACTTGAATCAAAATTGTTAGATTACATTTCAAGTTTAAACAAAATTCAAATAAGTTTCGAATATCGAGTTTCGAGTAAAAGCATCAATCCTAGGTAAGAGTTGTACTCTATTGGAGGTTTATTTCAATTAAGTCATTATAATATTAGTCATATAATTGTGTTAGCCTTGGCAAACTCCATAAAAGATATAGGCCCTCAAGTTAATTGTATCCTGATATTTTGTTTACGCTATATACAATGAATATATTTCACCCTTATTTCTTATTTTGGATAAGCTATACATTATCCCAACTTATTTGCAATCAAACTTAAGTTCAAATATTTCTAAAATGAAAAATTCTGTTCAATCATTCTCCTTGGCAGTTGTAATAAAGCCATTAGTGACATAGAAGATGCGTGTTAATGGAACAATTTTGCAATAATATATGGAGATGCACTTTTAATAGTTTAGAGATCAAGAAAACACTATTTATCAATAATTGGGTCCTCTTACCATCCTTCAGAGTGATGGAATTGAATTTAGAATGCATCACAGCACCAAATGAAAATGTGATGCATGAATGCATGGGAGGAATAATAGCATCATTTAGGCAATGTTTTTAGAGCCAGATCAGCCTAGACAATTCAACCAAAATCAATGCCTCAGAAGGTCAGCTCAGTAACATTTCGAGCTAGCTACTAGAGCCAATAATAATCAGAAAAAAATGAAAAAATCTGATTAAAATGGAAGCAAAACATTTTGCATACCATCTTCATCAAAAGGTTGTTGCTAGATAAACTAACAAGACGAACCCTATATGTTTGAATTCTTTTAATCAAATGCAAGTGCCTGATAAATGTTTAGCTTTTATGTACTTCATTCACTGCAACAATAACACCAAGCCTAATCACACTGTGGGATTAGCTACATGAATCCTTTGCTTCCATTGTGCACAATCAAATAGAAGTCCCACCTAAGTTACAAATAGAGAATATCATTTATAATAGTTTCTTCCCATACTTTTTTTGGTCTTCCTCTTCCTCATTTTATATGGGCAAAATTCATAACTCAATTTTTCTAACAAGGGCATTGAACGGTCTACATTAAATATGCTCAAACCATCTATGGAGGCACTCTCTATTCATAACCACTATTGGAGCCACTTCAACCTTGATACGGATAAACTCATTTCTCATTCTATGATGGAGAGTATACCCACTTATCCACCTAAGCATCCTCATCTTTGTAACATTTATTTTATAGGTAAGTTTCTTCTTTGATGGCCAACATTCATCCCCATATAACATAGTTGGTCGCATAGTTTCTCTGTATCCTTTAACTTCGAGTGAAATTTTCCAATTGCATAACACTCCAAAAGCGCTCCTCCATTTCATCCAACCATCTTGGATCCTATTAATTACATCACTCTCTATTTTACCATTACTTTGAATAATTAAACCAAGGTATTTGAACACCTTGCTCTTCTTGATTACATGGTCCTCAATAAAAGTCCTTAGGATTTAACTTTCTAATATAATTGAACTTACACTACATATATTCTATATTAAATCTACTAAGACAATAACCATAGATTCTAAAGTAATCCTCCATGACTCAAGTTTTGCTCTAAAAGAGTTTTTTGACTATCGTCTTCATCCCTACAAAGAGTTTTTTGACTATCGTCTTTAATATATTTAATGAGTCAAATCCTTAGTTCTTTTATTTCATAATTTGTCTAGCTTATAAATATTTTTCTCATGGCAACTTCTAACTTATTATATAATTCCCGAATGTTGCTATTTCTTCCAATTTTCCTTTATATTACAATCAAACTCATTCTTTATCAAAACACGTCTTTTTACCATTAATCTTAACTTGACATCTTATTTTTATCACCATGCATATTTACTATTGGTTACTCTCTCTTTTGATTCACCAAGTAAGCTCTTTATTTATTGTAAATACAACTAACAACAAAATTACATTTAAAATTAGCTTCACACTAAAATCTCATTGTCCAAGATTTAATACTTCACACCTAAGAATATCTATATTACTCTTCTTAAGATTCTACTATCTAATTTTAAGACATTTAAAATTTAATATTACTTTTGTTATCCATTTTTTTAAATCCAAAATTAATAAATGATTTATTCTTTAAGAAAATATAATGAATACAAGTTTTAGAAGTCCCATTTTAATAAGTGATAATATGTTCATCACTTTTCTTAAAGTAAATGTTAACAATCATGAGATCTAAAAGCTAAAGCAAATTTTAAAATTATTCTTCTTTTTTCGTTAATCTCTTTCAATTTCTTTTCTCTCCCACTCATTTAATTCTTAAAAGCATAATATATTAATCCTCCTATTTATCACAACATTAACTAACTCAAAAGGTTTACTAGTGAGAATGCCAATATTCCAACTACATATTGTTAACTTAGAATTCATCTATAATATAGGAATTCTTGCTTATTTGACAATACATCCAAGCACCAATATAGTGGCCTTTGCATACTAGTCACTACATTCAGGCAATGCAATGCATCATTGTCAGTGGATACCCTAGCTCTAGCACAATTATCTAAATAATTCACGACAAGAAATAATTCTACAAAGTTTATGTTGGTTATCAACTACCTAACGCAACCCTCCTCTTTTAACATTCAATAGGACTTGGGGCTAGTAATAGAGAAGTTATTAGCGATGGTCAATAAAAAAAAAATTCCATCAATGGTTTATGCTTTAAACATTGGTGCTTATATAAGAATTATCATAAAGATGGATGTAAATTATCCTAAATAAGAATTTAAAATATAATGTAATGAAAATTAAAAGGTGGAGAGATAAATTGTCTTCAATAAATAGAAGAAATTGAATAATTTTTAATATTCCAAATGTTTATGCCTTTTAAATATGATTGATTATGAGTATAAGAAAATTTATATGGAAAAGTTAGCTCAAGGAACATCCCAGATTATTTATAGAAAAATATTTAAATAGATATTTTGAAAGGGTGAATATAAAATTTAATAATATTCATAATGATTTTAATTTTAGAGAGATTAATGAAGAAAAATAATTTTAGAGTTTGTTCTAGATTATTATTTTATAATTGCTAATATATATAGTTAAATAACATTACGTATCTATGTTACTGCTAATTAATAAAATAATTAATTAATAGTTAAAGTTAAATACTATGCTAATTTCCTAATTCAATTTGAACAATTTTGCAACTTAATCTTAGCTTATTTTTTCTTACCAAGTTTAAAAGCCAAACAGATTAGCAAGCTTACCATACTTATTTCAGCTTTGTTTAACTTAACCCTAAACCAATCAATCTCTTAACATTGGAATTGAGAGGCCATGTGGCAAAAGAAAAAAGGAAAGCAAGAGTAGAATGGAAGATAAGAGAAAGAGATAAGTGGGCAAGCTTATGAAAACATGAATAGAAATACAATGAGCTAATATATGGTGTCTACTATGAGAGCATGCACAGATCAATCTTGCTTGATTGGCAATAGCAAGCAACCTTGAAATTGGAAAAGGAAAGACCTTATTTACCAAGCACTCTCTTTCTAAGAATAACTAAGAATCTCAGCTAAGTAAAGACTTTGTTTGTGACAGTTGTAGCCACATAAAGAAGTTGTTATAAAGATACAGAGAAAGCAATTAATGTAATTGTTTGAATGTTTTTTTATCATACTATTGTGCAGAGCATAAATGGTAACCTTCAAAGGCCAATGGATGGCCAGAGAGCTAGCAGAAGATTGATGAGTAGGCTGGCATGTGTGGTGATGGAAGATCAAGGCCAAGATCATAATTTTCATATGATCAAGAACATGAAGTGCCAATACACACTTTAGAAAAAGCTTTCTAAAATTGCTTTCTAAAGAGCTACTTTTTAAGAAAGAAAACAAAAAGAATTTCCTCAAATAACAAAAATTAGGCGTAGGTAAGTTCTATACAGAGGAAGGCAGCTGGAGAATTGCTCCAAATACAACCAGAGGTGTATATGGTATATAGCAGAGCATTAAATCACTTTATCAAGTGCCAATAGCAACTGAGCACCGTAATTTAAACCACATCGACAAGAGAGAAATGAGAATCTTTGTATTTGTGCTGCCTTAATACAACCAAGAAGGAAAAAGAAGAGCTACTCTAACATGATGAAATTTTTTGGCTAAAACTAAAGAAGAAGTTGATTTCAAGTATTTACCCAAAAAGAAATTCAAGCATCTACTCTTTCTTTTTCCTTTTATATGTATTGAAACCAAAAAGATATAAATCTAGTAGCATAAATTCCCGTTTTGTAATTTTACAATAAAAGAAAGAAGTTTCTACCATCGAATTATGCATGACTTTCACATTATATTTAATGAAATGTTTTGCTAAAGCTCAACTCTTAATAATTTCAAAGAAATTACATAAAAGTATTCTCATTAGACAACAAATAAATATTTTAAGTATATTTTATGTTAACATGAATAAGACATTAGCGTCAAAATATATAAGAACATTGCATGTATTTTTCGAATTTATTCTTAAGTTTAAATAATAAAATTTAATTAATATCTAAGAAATTAATCGTTGCATCATTACTTATACACTAAAAAAATATTAAATGCTTGATCGACTTAATAATTAATGATGATTTAATTTAATTTGTAAATCCAAGATATTGAAAGCTAATTAATTTTTGGAGTGTGCTTAGTTGAATGCAATGATGGCTATACAATTCAAACTCGTTGGTTCAATTTTTCCAAGAAAACAGCACCAAAACTAAAAATGGTGATAGAGACTATTTTGTGTATCGTCATTGAGAAGTTGTTGATGGCTATATACGAAAAAGCTCATATGTTTTGATTATTTTGATCAGCTATATGTATAAAGAATTATTATGATTATATGTATGTATCTGATGTCCTAATCACGGTGATAAATAAGTATTTTATCTTATGGATTCTTATATATATATATATATATATATATATATATATATTAAGTAGAGCGGTTGCCGATTGAGGTGTTTGCCATACAAGATTTGTAGAAAGTATTGAAAGTTTGTATCACTATCTGACAGTATAACCCCATGTTAGATATTCAAAGCTCACCAAGACCGATTGACATTTAGCCATCTCACTTAAATTCTGCAAATGAATTATTTCACATAATTACCTTAAACTGCTAGCAATGAGCATTATTGAATAGGTATAGCCTTAAGAAATGAGGCTTCGCATTAAGCATACAATGTATTCAAGGAAAAAATTTAATAAAGTAAAAGAATAAAAATAATGGTATGATAAATATGTAAAAGTAGACTCAAAGGAGGAAGTGATATAATGACTATATGACAATGGCATGTTAAGGATAAAGCATTACCTCTTTATGGTATCAGTTGCGCTAATAAACTTATTATAGTTTTCATACACTAGCATTTGCAAGTCAGTATCAAGATTTTTTATCTCAGCTGCCATCTCAACATGCTTCTGCAGAAGCCCATCCAAACTTAGCTTTTCAACCTAAAGAACAAAAAATTTTAAATATATTGAATTGGTAATACAAATATGCATGTGCACAACAGGCATTACAATTTAGCCATATAAGCATTGTGAATATAAGAATATTAGAAATTATAAATTTACACATCATACAATGAAAACCTTACTAGATGAAATGAATGATTTAATAATTGATATGTTAACATGGAAATTTTTATACTTAGTGCGTCATATTTTATTGACATCCAAGTGTCACAATATTTTTGTACAAACAAGTGCTCAACTCCATCAAAAGTATCTCCTAATCATCGTTGCCCAATGTTATATAAAGAACACTTTGCTTCGATCTAAAGCATACTGATGACTTTGCTAACTGCATCAGAAGATGACACTATTTCACGAAGTGACCTGAAATGCTCAAGCACGTAAATTGAGTGTGATTCTCCATTGTGACTAAGCGATTTAGGGTATTTGATATGTGCATTACTTATCAAATGATTGAAAAATAGCCTAAGCTCTCAATCAAAGACAAAGTCATGTGGTCTTCTCAATAAAGAAGTTGTATTTGCAAATTTAAGAGTTTTAAATGTTAAATATGTAGAAGCCTCAATAAATGTTGTTAAATGTAATGATTCTTATGAGTCTAGTAAAAAAATACCAAAACTAGCAACTAAACCAAATTCATTGTTATTATGAGTGATTAGCTCACTAATGCATACTTCACTGTGTTCTAAGCACAAAAGCAAAAAAATGGCCACTGAGCTTCGCATTGTGTATTGAGATTTGAAAACACCATCAGTGCCAAACTTCGTAACGGTCATTGGGATTCATGATCCTCATAGATTCCAGGTTTCAGCATCTTTATTGTCAAACCACAATTTGTATTCAAGGCCGGAACCACAAAGATATTTTTAATAATCTATAATCTTACCTAATATGTGCGATATTTGAAAATGAAACAAACCAAAATGAAAGTGCTAAACTACAATCATCTTTGCATATAATAGCAGTAAATCAATCAAACATCAATTTTGATAGCACCACATCCCAGTAAAATTAACAAGTTAATGATACATAACATGTCAATTAGCTAGAAAAACAAATGTCAATTAGCTAGATACTTGAATTAGCTAGCAACTTGAATCAAAATTATGTTTAGAGGCTTTTACATACCCCACAAACTTCCATTTATTTTTATATTTAGCATCCACAAACTTCCATAACATATTACAAACAAGATACAAGCTTCCATTAAATATATACACCAAAATCTCTATTGAAAATATGAATTTTACTCATGTTATAAGAGAAAGAGGAATGTAAGAAAAGATATGGAAAGAAACCATAGAAAGGAACTTCTTTATTAAGAATTTAGGGAGGGTTTTCTATTTGATTGCGCACAATGAAAACAAAGGATTTGATTAGCCAACACCTAGTGGGATTGTTGTTGAATAAAAATATTTGTGCTATATACATAATCTTTCAGAGCTTAATTCCAAATATGAAAATTAAAAGGAAGTTTGTAATATGTAAAAAACCCTTAAATTTTTATAATTTAAGAAAAAACAATGAAACATTTTTTGGAGTGAAAATTTACAATTAAATCTAATGAGCACCCAAATTAAACTAAAATAGCTAAAAACATACACACTGCTCAAAATTTACATATTTATGAAATAACCATCCAACAAAAAAATAAAAAGAATTGTATGTATATACACCCAAAATTTTAAATAATATATATCAATATTACTGTTAAATATTAATAAAATAAGCACTTTCATTTCCACATTTTTGAAGTGCATTATAATGTGTGATTTTTCATGTTATCTGGAGCAATCATGTGTTTAACTTAGCCAAGCAACTAGCCCTAAACAAAATTGCTAAAGCTCTTTTCATTACACAAGCCATGCTCTCTCAATCTCTACCAATTCAATAGAATTTCAATTCATTACAAAAAAACAGCTCCTTTTGAGGCAATGGTATCTTCATCGAGTTATATGAAGGCCCTTACACTTGACGCTAAGTTGTGAGTCAACTCTACGCTCTAGGAACACTAACAACAAAATCTTCCACATTAACTAGCATATCCTGACACACATTTTCTATCATTGCACATTTCCAACGGATTGCATGTCCTATCACTTGTCAGGTAGCATGCTCCTGCAAGCATAGGAGATGTCATTCTTAGCTTCAAGAGTCCAAACGGTACAACCCAATAGGCGAATGAATTGAGTTTTACTTAGAGAACTAGAAGTTTCAAAAAACAAATTCGTGAGCTTGAAATACTTTAATTAAAATAATTAATCGAAAACAAAAAATAAATAAAACCTAAGCTAAAAGGAAAAAAAGAAAGTACTCGAAGAATTATAGTATTTTGAGTCTCTCTTACCCTATGTCCACTCATCGGAAGTTCTCTTCCGGAACTCACTCGAACGTGAGTCACTCCTTCGTTGAACACACGACAAGCAGAGAAGCATGTCCAATCCACTCCTTTAGACACTTGGCCACTGAGTTACGGAATCTACCCTACTTGCCAAATTCATCCCGAGGCAGGGTCTTCTCAATCCCAATTCACAATCTCTAGTAGCGGAGCTGCAGAGCCTTTACTCCTTCCCAGAGCAATGTTGAGGTAGAATTTCCTCAATCCCTCACTGTTGGTCATGAAGATGCCAAACCTTCCTCCTTTCCAGAGCTTTGCCAAGGCGGAGCTTCCTCGATCCTCCCTCTTTAGCACATGTGTCTGGCAGAGCTACCAAAAAATTTTGTGTGCCCCACAAAAATAGGTTACAAAATAAAAGAAATTTATAATAAAATTAAAACACATACAAAACAACTTGAAGTAAAATCGTTAAGATCAAATTATTACTAAGCTTTAAGAGAACTTTCAAATTTCTTAGAGCTTCTTAATCCTCCTTATGAGAGCATATAATACCTTTTTCTAATGTTAAGTGCTTATAATTGCTAAGAATTGGTCCCCATTAATAGATGAAGAGCTAAAGCATCAAAAAGAACAAAGTAAAAATTTGGGCAAGCTGGCACGCCTATGCGAACAAGTCTGTGATTTGTGACTCACGTGTTTCGTTAATAGGCTCATAATCCATAGCAAGATGGTTTCCATATTAGGCCCATAATCTATGGCACAAGGGTTGCGCCCACAATCCGTGACCCATGGGTTGCCTTAGCAGATCCGCAGTCCGTGACACACGGATTACCTTATTAGGTCCAAATCTATGGCACGTTTGGAAGCATGCTTGTTGCGTGCCTGGGCGCACTATGTCTGAACGCAAATCAAGTCTATGCCTAAGCGCATTGCCTCTAGAAGCATAGCAGGCTAGATGAAATTGCTTAAGGCAATTTAGCTGCCTTCTAAGTGTGATCTATCTCAACTTTAACAAGTTTACATATATTATTAATAAATACAAAATGCATCTTAGACAAAACAAAATAAAAAATAAAGAAACTGAAACAAAATCTTTAATATTGAAGCAGCTAAGTGACTATCAAGAGTTAATGAGGTAACCTGAAAACACTATACTAGATAAATGATTACTCCAACAATAAAAACAAAATTAACTTTATAATCATCAAAATCAAACTAAGATATTGACTTGAACACAAACCCTGGAGTCAACAGTCGCACACCACAACAATCGAGTCCCAACAACCTTTTCCCCACCTCCTTCCTATAAATGCAATTCTTCTCCTTAAAGAAAGAATTCGTACCTAAGTACTACATTGTCAGCCATCTCCAACATTGATTTGTAGAGAAGAGGGATTTCCCAGCCAACTACCTTATTGATTTCCCTTTCATCACTTTCATTTTTCACTTTTGTATCACATTGTTTAATCTCAAACAAGACTAAACCACTTGCAATGCCTAAGAAACTACATAGTAAAATAAGGTGCCACAACCTTCGAATGGACATAGACTCTATTTTTGAAGTTCAAACTACTATAAACTCTTATTTCTACTCTATTTTACTTGATTTTGCCTTTCTTTATAATCTTGGAATTAATTTTTCACCACCATACATTGAGGAGGGAAGACTTTCTTTCTTGCATGAATCATTTAAATTCATAAATACTAAATCACTAGGCATAAAATCCAATGAGAACTTGGATTAAAACATGCATGACACCCATATCTATTTATAATTAGGAGTTTAAAATTGGTGAAATGATGATTATTTTATTTGTAAATATTAAAATTTAACTGCTAGGTATATATTATTTAAATTTATCATGTGCGATAAATTCCAAGTGTTGTGTAATTTGAAAATTGAAATAAATCCTTCAAGTGCCATTGGGCGCTCTTAAATTATGAAAATGTTGTTGAAAATTAGGTTAGGCACAAATGCAACTTTTCAGAGTAATGTATAAAAAAGCCCTAAAAACAAGGTTTGATCTCTTCTTTTAAGTCTGCTATAGGATGCAGATTCTAGCCTGATAGTGAATTCAACGGTAATGACCAAAGTTAATGCTGCCAAGAAGAACTACTGTCCGCAAGAAGACTTGCCAAACACTTCCCAAACTAATTACTAAGCTAACAAGATCAAAGAACTCGATCTCGTCGCTGATGCTTGATTACTTTTATATAATATAATAAGAAAATGGATGAGATAACTTGAATTTGAAGTGTACAAGAATGGACATATAGACATCAGGGTCGAAGTTCGGGGAATTGATGGAATCAGCGGGTGCAGATCGACTGCTTGAACCGAAGGCGGCGTCAATGGATGCATTGGTAGTGTAGAAGCTCGCGAGGAGATCCCGCGTCCTCTTCGCCTTCTCGTCCAAAGGCACTGAAGCGTTCTCCAGGGCCATTTACTCCTCGCCCTCTGAATCTCCCCGCTCTTTCTCTCTCTCTCTATCGCCCGAGGTCGACTAATGAGACTCTTGAGGAACCATTGGATACGTAAAAAAAAATAAAAATGAAGCATGCTACACTTAAAATGCTATTTAATACACTATTGTTCTTCAAATTGTTTCACATATAAAAAGATAAGGTATTAGAAATGAGATATACACGCTTTACGCATAAGTGAATTGACCAGCAATGTGTTGCTATATAGTTTTTTATGTTTTTTGCCATTTAGTTAAGTTGGAAGTTTTTGGAGAAATTTTGGATGCTAGCAAATCTATTTTGGTTATGTCCAGCACTCACTGTTGGTGGCCTCTCTGCTACAATATTTGTTTTTTGGATTGAACTTCTCTTCATCTATTTTCCCTTTATTGTTGGGCTTTCAAATGTGCAGCAATTTATCTGTGAATCTACACCTCGATGACTTCTTTTGTTTGTCCATTGCCCTATGTTGCCCTAAATCACCGCTAATCTCCTCCACAGTTCATTCCAATGTGTGGTAATTAATTACGAGTCTACACCTCGATGATGCCTTCCAATCTACAGTGATTCACAATAAATGGAAATAATTCACTTGTATGACATTATTTACTCTATGGTTATGTAGCAGCTCAATATTGTTAACCTAGTCAAGTAAGAGTTAATCAGGTCTTGATCTTGATTCCAATAATCTTAATATCATTAAGAGCAAAACGTAGTTCAAATCGGGAGTCATTTGGACCAAACCCTAACTCTGAGAAATACCAATAATTTGGAAAATGACCTAACTAAATTGACCTCAAATTAAAAATATGACTTTATTATTGCGCTCATCACCCCCAAATTAGATTTAAGTGATGTTTTGGAAGCGTTTTGAAGTCGTTATATTTTCGTCAATTATTTTAATATATTTAAAATACCCTGAAAATAAGAAAAATAAATATTCGTCGAAATCGAAATTTGACTTCGCCGTTGATTTCCCCACCATTTAATTAGTTATGGGTGAATTATTGAGATTTTTTAGAACCCATTTAATAGCTAAGTATGAAATTGAATATAATTTAATTAAACATATAAATAAATTATTATAGCGGTGGGACCCGCTCCTAGGTTTCTGACCGCGCCTGCTGTCCCACCTGGGTCGGGCCCATCGTCAGCTGCGTTACACGTGTCGCAGACACTGGCGCTAGGCTTCCGCAGGCATTCGTCAGGTGGATTCTCCCTCCACCGCGAGAGCCATTAATCTTACCTCATTTAACATCCTCGGTCACACCGTCGAGACCCTAAAGTTAGATCCAGAAGGTTTGGATTTCGCCATCCTAACCTCGCAACCTAGCTCGCGCTAAACCCATCAGGTATTGTCCTTCCCAAATCCATATTTAATTATTCTGCTTCAATATTGTATTGTTCAATCCGTGCAAGCAATTTATTATGCAAATTTCATTGTTATACAAGGCTAATCGAACTCAATTGAGTTCGATCTCTAGCGATTTATGGTTAGGTCATCCTGATGCCCTAAACTTAGAGAATTTAGGGCATCTTTCCGTTATGCTTTAGAAATGTTAGGGTTGAATTATAAGCTCAGTAGAAAAGCAATGTCTTGATCCTCTTGTGGCTTATAGATTTTTTTTTTGGATCGTAGAACCTCATGCATCGATCAAATCGAATCCTAAGGTTTCCCCTTCGTTCCTTCTTCCCCGTCCGTCAAAGACGAAGATGGATTCTTTTAGGTCAGGTCATGACATTCCAGCCCGCACAGCCCATCTCGGTCTGTCTGCTTGTCTAATGGGCTGGCCCTGCTTCGGCCCGCATCTCCTTTCTGTTCTCCGCCGATCCGGGCCCACGAACCCGCACCATATGTCGGGTCCTTGAAGCCCACTTATTTGTGTCGTCACCGCCCCGCCCAGTGGGCCGGTCCATCTTTGCCAGTGCCTTTTTGGGCCCGCGCACGTTTTCAATTCTATCGGGCCCGCCACCGTTTGATTTAGGAATTAAGGAACATAATTTATTAAAATGCTTAAATTAGCTTAAATTAATTCAATAATATTCAGAACTTTAATCATTCATAACCTTAAATCTAATAATCCAAATATAATCAATATATATCTTATTTTAATTAGAAAAATGTAAGAAATATTATGGTGGTATTAAATTTCATATCTGATCAGTATTTTAACTAATGATTTTTATGACCTTCCCTAATTACACTATTATTTTATGTTTAAACATTAGTTTAAGATTAAATACCCATCTTATTAAGTTTGATTATGCTTAATAATATAGTCATAACACATAGTATGTGAGAGTTAGAATTAACCTTATACCCTAAGTCCTTATCACCTTTTAATTAAGAGGTTAAACCTCATCATTTTGGAGTTTAATTCTTAATCTTTCAATCTTTATTTATCTTAATCAAGATTAGTTTGGATTAATCAAAAATTATTAATTAAGACATTTGATTTATTTTTTAACTTATATAAGCATCACTGATTGAATTATATTAAAACTTGATTAATTCTAATTACTTTAAATCTTATAGGATCGTAGCTCTGAGTTTATATTGGATAGTAGGATATTTATAATCTCATATTAATTAGAATGATTAAATTAGAAAATAAATGATATCACAAATTTTTATATAGTATTATTTACACTATATTTTGTACGCTTTGATTCTTTATTTTGAGCCCTTATTATATTGACATATCAGGTAAAACATAGATATTTGATGAATATTTTATGTTAGATTTAAAATTGCATAAGTCATCAACATAAGTGGATTAAATTTATTAAATAGATCAGATAACTTAGTAAATAAGATAATAGTTTAGTGGAATGTATTCTAGTTAGTCTACTTCTACAGTTTTGATATATAGTACAATGCAATTCAGCTCAGTTCCCAAGCATTAATGTCCTAGATAATTTTACTTCAGTTCCTAAGCATTAGTGTCCTGGATAATTTCAGTTCAGTTCAGATGGATCTATTGATCTAGACATTAATGTCATAAATGCTTCAGTCTTAAATTCGGTGGCTGGTTTAGTCAATTTTTTTGTTATGGTGCACATGTCCAATAAAAATATTTTCAGTTAATTTCAGTTACTTTCAGTTCAATTTTAGTCTTTTTAGTGTTTTTTAGTATTTTAAGTATTTTCAGTATTTTCAGTATTTATAGTATTTTCAGTATTTATGTATTTTTAGCTTATGGTTCTCTGTGCAAGCATGTTAAGATGCTAGATTTCACTTCAATTTTATTGTGTTTATTTTAGAAAATCCGCATAAGTAAAGTTGATCATATTTGTTTAGAATTTTTTTGTACTTAGTAGCTTTTACATATAAAATGCTTAACATTTTCTACAATTATGGGTTAACACAATTTGTCTAAGTTATAAATATATGATTTATAGTTTTATTCCTTTCTATTGATACTTGATGCTCATAAATTACTTAGGATGATTTGTAATATCATAAAATATATGAAAATCATTAACCTAAAATGTACTTAGATAATTATCTAACAATTTTTTTTCTCTTTTTGACTGGGGCCCTGGCATTGTGAAACAGATGATGTTAGCTTCTGAGTATTTTGTGGAGATAGCACTAGGGGAGGAGCAGAGTTCAGAAGAAGAGCGCCTTGTTGATGAGAAACCTTAATTAGGTTGTTCTTTTATTTTCAATGAGTATGAGTGACTTTCCTACGTTTATTAAACTTTGATTAGGTGTTGTAACAATACCGGCATTATGTTGTATTTTTTTTTACTGTATATTTTATTTTGAGCTGGATGTTATTCTATTTCTGCATTATGATTACATGAATGTTAATTATTATTTACTTCCACACTTTGTAATTCATGTATAATCATTTAGTGAATAGTTCAATTATATATATATATATATATATATATATATATATATATATTATGTCCTTCTTTTATTAATGAATTATGGATTAAAACATATCTAATGATAAGTGATGGATTGCACCATGATGATCACTCTATCGTAATCATGTTAACATGCTTATTAACATAACCATAGCGAGGTGTAATAACCCTAGTATTATTACTCATCAATTAGTAGTCAAACTGACTCCAATCCTTTTCTAAGACTTTTATAATAGTATTAAGAGTCTCCACCTCAAATTTCATGCAATTTATAGATTATTTGAAACTTTTTAATATTTCCTGATTTTTCAATAATTTTGAGAATACTTATTTTATTTAGACATCATAATCAAAATTTGAGTTCAACATTGGACTTATCACCCCCAAATTAGCTGTGTGGTATTTTTGGAAGTGTTTAATAGTCATCAAAATTTCCGTGATTATTTTAATAATATTTAAATACTCAAAAAATAACAATAATTAAATTGACCTTCGATAAAAAATCCAACTGTATTTTTGAGTTTCTCACCATTTAATTAGGTAAGATTGAAAATCTGGGATTTTTCAGAGTCTATTTAAGTATTTAAATTTAAGTAAATAATTAAGATAATTAAATAATATAATATTACATTTAAAATAATTAATATATATATATAATATATATTCCAAACGACTACTTAAAGGACCGCGGAATTTTGTAAATTGCCGAATCAATGTACCAAACATCCATCCGCCTTCTTCTGGGTCGTTGATCGCAGATCAGACGACGGGCAGATGTAAGTTTGATCGGACCGTCAGATTGTTCACTTGATCTGACGGCCCCGATTTGTTTACTGTACGTCTCCCTGCGCCTCGCCAGCTGCCTCCCCGAGGTCCTAACCCTCTTCTTAGCTCCAAGGACTCACCATTTTTACCTTTGCTTTTTGCTAGTCAATTTATGAGCTGCGAAGGAAGTTGGAAAGAAACCTGCTGCCTTTTGGAGAGGAAACGGTACCATAACCTTAGATCCAGAAGACTAAGGAGTAAGGTACTTACCTCCTTCTCATACATTTAAATGTGAAACATCTTAATCTATCTAGCAACCCTAGCTATTGATTCGAGACTCGATCATGTCTGATTGACCCGATCGAGCTTCATCTCGCTCGGAGTTTAGCACTATCAAGCCATCCACCCTAATCTTGCTAAGGTTGAATTTTCTTCGGTGGTTAAGTTGTGTAAAACCCAATGTTGTTACCGTATCAATTTAACCTGAATTTGATCAAATTAAGTTGATATTTAGATCCTGATTTAAGTCAAAATAAAAAATTAAATAAAAATATCATCAAGTAAACCATATTGAGGGGATCCTTCTACCAAAATTTGAGTGCAATCGGAATCCCGAATCGTCTTAAATAAATTTGGGAAGATTAAACTTTCGGAATTAATAATTGGTAAAATATAAGTTAGAATTTAAATTTGTTTATATATTTAAGTTAAGCATCATATAAGGATGCTATGTTTTGAGTTTCCCAAATTTTTGAGCTCCAGATTAATCTTAGCAAATTTTTTAGTTTTTTTTAATTAAAAATTAATATAAAATAAAATACACGTTCAAATTAAATAATTTCTGTAGATGTGAGTTCGTCTTGTCGAGACGCTCATTTGGCCCAAGTTTCATGAATTTTGGAATCCAAATGTCAGAGCGATAAATGCGAAAAAAATGACAGAATTTTAATCAAATAAATAGTATTCTTTTTCTTTTATTTCTTTTTTTCATTTATTTTGGCTGTAACTCTCTTTCTTCCTCAAGACTATCATTAAATTGAAAGCATTTGGACCATTGGATTTAAATCAAATGGTTGCATGTGCTTTTATAAACTAAGCATATATATATATATATATATATATATATATATATATATAAACAAAAAAAAAATGCTTCTTCTTTATTATTTCCATTAATTCCTATCTCCCAATTTTCTCCGTCAAACTCTAGCCCTAAATCCCAATCACTCGACTCCTCCTCCCATCCGCACGCAAGGACCCTCGAATGCCGACACCCCCTCTCTTGAGCGGCCTTGCCACTCCACCTCTACATCTCTCTCATCCATTTGGCGCAGCCAAGAATCGCCAAGGGCTCCTCCATGCGTCGGTCGAGCTCTTTCCAACTTCGCTCTCGGTGGAAGGCCGAGAGCAGTCACTCTCATTCCCTCCTTTATGCCGCCGGTTCTTCCAGTTTCGCATGTCAGATACGAGGCGCAGCCCCTCCCTTGTGCGGTTGCAAGTAGGATTCGCTGCATCTCTTCCTCCTTGTGGTCGAGCGTCGGCCGCCTCTTCACCTCCATTGTCGGTGCTCGATTTCTCCTCCCCCCCTTCAGCGCATGGGGTGCCGATCTCCATAAGCGCCGTCAAGGTACTTCACTTCACCCGTTATTTTCTTCATTTCAAATTTCCTTGCAATTTCTTTGATGAATGCATTAAGATGATTATACATTCAAATGGATTTTAGAATTCACCTCTCAGTTGCTATATGTGGTTTGAATACTTTGAAGATATATGAATCATATCTATTTCAATCTTTTTTTTTTCTTGTATTCTTTTCTTTTATTTTGTATTTTTATGTGCACTTGAACCCTTAATTGATTTCTAAATAATAAATAAACAATTAGTGATAGTTAGTAGATTGAATTATTTTAACCAAATATTAATTATTTAAATAAAGAACAATAATTAATAATTAATGTATAACCAATATAATTAACAGTATTGCTATATGGCTCCCAAACATCTCCCAAAATATATTGATGATTAGGATTTACGGAGTTAAGTGAAATAAAATTTTGTTATAAAATCCACTTTACTTGTGAGACCCATAAAAATATATTTTTTAACTCTTAAATCCTAATCATTCATACTTTTTGAGAGATATTTAGGAACTAAGTAATATTTTTCTATAATTAAGCAATGAGTCAACAACTTTAAAGAATTAATTACAGTTGGTATGAATATAGGCAAATATATAGACATGCATATTAGGCTTAACAATTAATATTAAATAAATATTAGGTTAATGAGAAATAAAAGTTATATATAGCTATATGTATAATATAATTTCATATATATGAGTGAGTATATCTCGGCTGATTTTATAATTTATTTAAAATAAGTATAATTAAACAATTTTTAATATGGGGTTAACTAAAATTAGTGGTTAAATAAGAGAGGTTAATAGGATAACCTTACTTTTAATCAGAATTTTTATTATAGGCATATATATATACATATAAATATATACATATATATATATATATATATATATATATATATATATATATATATATATATATATAAGAGCTATTGGACAAGTAGAAAGTGTTGCTAATGGATCAAAACTAGTTAAAATAAACCTTTAAATAATTAAAATATTAGTCAATAGTAAATTGAATGTGTATTGATATACATATATTTAAATATATGCATATATATATAAATAGATTTAGTAATAAATATAGACATCTAAAATAAGCTTAATTAATGAACGAGATTGGAAATTCAAAAGAAAATTAAAATAAATTAATAGCAATATTAGGTTAATATATACTCAACCAAAATATTATTACAACTATATATATATATATATATATATATATATAAATATCTGTTATTCAAAAATTTTTAAGCAACCAACTGAGATTAATTTAATTAGGTACATCCAGAATATTAATATATCTAACTATTAGGGTATAAAGGTTATTAATTAGGTATTGAATAATACTAAAATAATTTATTAGAGATAATAAAATAAATATTAGATGGATAATAATAATTAATGTACAACTTGAATAGATTAAAGGAACATATAAATATACATGATAAATAATTGATTAAGTATAGCCCGGGGCAATAATTAAGTTAAATTAATAATATAGAGGACTTAATTATCCTCGAAATTAAAACACTCATAACTTAGCTATTTGAACTCAGAATTCAGTGTTTTTGGACTCTATGGAATCTTTGAACAGCCACTAACAATAAACTGCATAAAAATTTAAGTTTTAGTGGAGTGAAAATTTCTGAAATGCCTTTAAATCAAAAACCTTAGTTTGAACCTGTATGACCCGTCTCTCGTCCAAATTGAACATCCTTACTGTCCATCTTCAAGTTAGACAGTAAGAAATCATATGAAAAAGAGGAACTTCAGTTTAGACCCTTAAGTCAAAAGTTGACTATTCGGACCCTTAAGTAGGGGAAAAATAGTCATTTTGTTATAAGATTGGATTAAGTACCCCTAACCTTTAATTAACCTTTCAAAACTCTAAAACCAATGTTATAATTGTATTAGTAACATTTAAGCAAGTGAAATCAATAATTATGTCAGATTCCAGAATTTCCCTAAGTCTTTAACACTACACTTTAAGGATCCTTCTTGAGATTAGGACTAGATCATAAGTTAGAGTTCATTCATTGGGTAAATGGGTTACTCAATGGGTGAAACCTTAATTTTATTAGTTTCTAAATATATTTTTTTATTTTATAACTTATTTTGATTATTTTGTCTTTTAATTTTAGTTTTAGGATATGAGATTCATCCTATTAAGTCTGATTACTTAATAGAATTTGCCTTAATTATTAGGTCACTATTAGAATAAAACTTAGAACTTAAGTCTTATCCTTTGGGATTATGTGATTAAGCCCAATTCTTGTGATGTTTAATCCATAATTTATAATTTAAATAATCTTGATCAAATCTTAGATAGGACGTCTAAATTCATAAAACTAAGACATATGATTTATTGATTTAACTCATAGTCATCTATCTGATTGAATTAGATTAAAATCTGATCAGTTCTAATCCTTTTTAACTTATAAGGACGAATTTCTAAGTTACACTTGATAGTAGGAAAATTGTGATTCTGAACTTGTGTAACTTAGAATAGTTAGAATGGTTAAGTAGAAAATAAATGATATCACCATATTTAGTAGAGTTCCTTGCTTACTTTGATATTTTGTTATTACGCATTCCTTGTATTTTTGTGCCTTAACTCCTTGAACATATCATATAAGATCTTTGATGCATAAATAAAATATTAGGAAAATATGGAGACTCTTTAAATTTCTTGTAAAAATATTAAAGTGATTGATTAAAGATAATAATTGTATGTATTTGAGCTACCTCTCAGTTATGTCTTCTGATTGCCCAGTCTCTTTGTTGACACTAGGGGAAGACCTTATTTATATTTTTTATTATTTCATTGTGTGCTGATTGCCTAGTCTCCTTGTTGACACTAGGGGTACACAGTTTTGTGTCGTAGTCGTGATGATGCTAAGATCTTTTATATTCGGTGGGCTAGATTAGCTCCTTTCTGTATGGTAGTTAGTACACAGATGTTTACTTATATGTTCCATTTTGATGTTTTATTTACTTTTTAGCATTTCTATTCAGTCATCTATTTTTTTTGTACTGCTTATATATATGTTAGGATATTAGAATTTTGCTACTGTCTATATATATCATTACTGAGTTCAGTTATTTTAATTTGTATATATTTTTTGATCACCAGCATATTTAGGATATAGTATTTTCTTCTAGTACTTGTTTAGTTATTTATATTCGTATGCCTTACTTTATTTAGCTTGCATTTAAGGCATGTCTTAGCCTCCCTTTTTGCTTAAGTTATAAATAATTATTTATAGCTTTTCTGCTTATTATATTGCTAGTTGCTCCCTTATGTAGTTGTTGCTTAGAGAATGTAAATGGTGATATTACAAAATATATATAAAACTTATCAGCTTAAAATGTACTTAGACAATTATCTAACATAAGATTTTCTTTTTTTTTTGGCTGAGACCCTACATTGTGAAACCAATAATGGCAGATCCTCTTCAGTTGGACGATCAGGAACTAGGAGTGGAGCCATATATAGAGGAGGAGCCTTTGGAAGAAGCAGCCATTTATCTTTCTCTTATAAGTGAGGATGAGCGCATTTTTATTTTTATTGCTTAAACATTAAATTGATATAATAATATATGTACTCTTGACTGTGTATTTAGATTTTTATATTTATATTCTGAGTTATATTTCCTGCTATTTATACTGTGATGCTTGGATATTTCTTATTATAAATTGCTTCTACACTCTGTATGAATTCTTATTAAGTGACTGAAAGTTTGATTCTATGATTACTCATTCCCTTATTAGGTGGATTGTGGATTTTATTCTAATCCAATAATAAGTGTAGGGTTAGCTAGAGTGACACACCACCCCTTAGCTTAATCTTGTGGATTAAGGGGTGGGGTGCCACAAGTTATTTCTAACCTCGATTTTTTTTACCAATCGATAGGTCCCATCGAGACCTATCGAATGGTGATCGGGCCCTGCTGTGAGATGGACAAAAATTGCCGAATTTTGTAACCTAATTGACTCCATTCAACATTACTTTGGGGACGAAGCGGTCGAACCACAGGTTCTGTTGGACCGGCCACGATTGAGTTTTGAACCATTAACTGGTACGCATGGTTCGAGCCACCATTCTTTACGTCTCGTGAAATGGAGGAAAGACGTGTGTTGTCTTCATGGTGAACGACACGTGAAATCATGAGCCAATTGTAATTTCAGCATCATTCCGAAAATTGCTATTAGTTGCCATCCTAAGTTTTGTGCCATGAAATTACGTGCCTCAAAATTAGTGCCAACAGTTGTATTATCTAATTGGTTTAATTAATTTAATTTAATTTAATTTAGAATGCAGATTTTATTTATGTTATGATTTACAAATTACTTAACCAAAATATGTAATATTATATACCGTTTCGATCAGAAAAATATGTAGAATTATAATACGTCATTTAATTTCAATTTTACTAATTATTTTTAATTATTGTTTAGCATTATTAATTAATTACAATTTAATCCTAAATTTGTATCTTGTATAATTTAGTCATTGATGTCCAAATTTACATTCCAATAGTCCATTTCAATTACAAAAAATATATATGACAATAATATAAAATAAGATTTAGGTTTTAAATCTTAAATTTTCAATAAATTACTTCTAGCTAATTGAGGGGTGAGGAACATAACGATGAAGTCTGATTTTAGTTTCAATGAGTATTTTAATTTCCTAATTTTCAGGGTATTTAAGTATTATTAAAATATTCGATGAATTTTTGACGCTTTCTGATTGCCACCAAAACATCACCCCTAGCTAATTTGGGGGCAATAAGCGTAATGGCGAAGTCCAATTTTTGATCTGAGGTCAATTTAGTTAGGTCAATTTCTAGAGTTTTTAGATTTTTTGAAAATCAGGATTTGATCTATTTGATTCTTGATTTGACTAGGTCTTAGTAGTGAACTCCTAATGACCTAATTAGTACTTATAATAAAAAATTAGGATATGAGTTAGGCTTAATTAAGTTGGGTAACAACTTGGGTTGTTACACAAGTAGTTAGTGAGCTTCTAGGTGTATTCTCTGAAGATTTACCTGGACTACCTCTTATGAGAGAGGTAGAGTTTTCTATTGAGCTGATCCCAGTAACTCAACATAAATCAAAAGCTCCATATTGAATGGCACCTTAAGAACTTCAAGAACTTTTAGAGTAGTTACAAGAGTTGTTAGAGAAAGGTTTTGTTCGCCCTAGCATTTCACTTTGGGGATCTCCCGAACTATTCATCAAAAAGAAAGACGGATTGATGTGGATGTGTATAGACTAGCGTGAGCTTAACAAGGTGATGGTGAAGAACAAGTATCATCTTCCTATGATAGCTAACTTTTTTGACCTGCTTGGTGGAGCGAAAGTTTTTTCTAAAATTGACTTAAGATTAGGATATTATCATATTCGAGTTAAGGATGCAGACATTTCTAAGATTACGTTTAGGACCCAATATGGGCATTATGAATTTATTATCATATCTTTTGGACTGACGAATGCTCCTTCCATATTCATGGATCTGATGTAGCGCATTCTAAAGCCTTACCTTGACCATTTCATCATAGTTTTCATAAATGACATCCTTATCTACTCAAAGACAACTGCTGATCACAAGAAGCATCTCTGTGTTGTCCTAGTATTGTTAAGAGAATATCAATTGTATGCTAAGTTTTCAAAGTGTGAATTTTAGCTCAACTCTATTGCAATTTGGGGTCATGTAATCAATGCTGAAGGCATAAGAGTTTACCAAAAGAAGATCTAAGCTATACAACAGTGGGTCCAACCCAATTTTATAATTAAAATCTGCATTTTTCTAGGACTTGTTGGGTATTGCAAAAGATTTGTTCCTGAATTTTTTCAAATAGCATCTTTGTTAACTCAGTTAACTTGTAAAGAAGTTCTTTTCATTTGGAACACAGCGTGTGAATAAGCCTATCAAAGCTAAAACAATTGTTAACTTCTGCACCAGTCTTAGTACTACCTCAAGAGGGCAAGGATTTTTAGGTTACATCGATGCCTCTAAGGTAAGACTAGGCTATGTTCTAATGCAAGATCATCGTGTTATAGCCTATGCCTTTAGACAACTTAAGCCTAATGAGAAGAATTATCTTGTGCATGATCTTGAACTTATAAGGGTAGTTTTTGCTCTTAAGATCTAGAGACACTACTTGTACAGAGTTAATATGAGATGTTTACTAATCATCAAAGTCTAAAGTACATCTTCACTTAGAAAGAACTTAACTATCATCAATGTAGGTGGCTAGAATTGATCTATGATTATGACTTAGAAATTTTATATCATTCGGGTAAAGCTAATGTAGTAGCTGATGCCCTAAGTCATAAGGCAATTTTGCCTTCCCTCTATTGCAATGATGCATTGATCAACAATTTTGAAATATTGAATATGGAGCTGATCAGATCTGCTGATTTATGCATTATATTATCTGTTATTCACTCTGAGTCATCCCTAAGGTCAAGGATAGTTGAATCCCAAAAAATTGATTCTTCATATTATGATATAATTTCAGATATTGCTAGTGTTCAAAAATCTAAATTACGTCTCGATGCCGATGATGCGAATTTCCAGAAGTCTAGGTTATGAATTCCTAAGAGTTTGCAGTTACAAATACTGTTTGTAGCCCATAACTCTAGCGATATTGCGCACCCTGGTAGTTGTAAAATGTATCAAAATCTCAAGAAATCATTTTGGTGGTTGGGAATGAAGCAGGATATAGCTATTTTCATTTCCAAATGCCATACATATTATTTAGTCAAGGATGAGTACTAAAAGACTAGTGAACTTCTTAAACCCTCAGATATTCCTGAATGAAGTGGTCAGACATTTCAATAGATTTTATTGTGGGTCTGCCTAAGAGTAGATCTGGTTCTGAATTGATTTGGATGATTATCGACTGACTCACCAAATTAGTTCACTTCCTTTCAATCTGTCAGACTGATCCTATTGAGAAGCTAGCTAAGCTTTACCTTAAGAAGATCATCTGATTACATAATACACCGAACTGTATAGTTTCTGACAGAGATAATAGGTTTAATTACATATTCTGGTTTGCTGTTCAGCAAGACTTGGGGATAAACTTAGCATTGAGTATTATTTTCCATCCCTAGACAGATGGTCAAACTGAATGTGTTAATCAGATCTTGGAAGATCTTTTGTATCTTTGTGCTATTGATTTCGATAGATTATGGAAAGATCACCTAGTTTTACTTGAGTTCACATACAACAATAGTTATCAGTTCAGTATTGATATTGTAGCGCCCCACCCCGACGCCGCGCACAAATTAAAGAATCGAATCAGATTTGGCGGCAGAGCAGCGTGCTACTCGAGAAGGCATAACCCATCTCCCTGAATAGGCAGGCTAAAGAAACTAGCCACCCTGAAGGCTGCAGACTCAACCCAAGAGAAGGGTTTAGAGCCAATACTTAAAATAAGAGTAAGATACTTATCTTAAGTATTATACTAATATATACATTCATTGTGCGTCTATGACATGACCCAGAAAAGCAACTGAGTCAAGCCATAATTCAAACTTAGAATACTTGGCATATCACTCAAGACTTTGAAACTCTTCTAATACTAACCGCAAATGGCTCTCATGATCAGATTTGCTTCTCAAATAAATCAGAATATTATCAATGAAAATGATGACAAATTTATCTAAATACGCTTTCAATACACTTTGCATTAAATCCATAAAAATGAACGACACATTTGTTAAGCCGAAAGACATTACCAAAAATTCATAGTGCCGTAACAAGTTCTAAACATGGTTTTCTTGACATCTGAATCTTTAACTCATAGCTAGTGGTAACCTGATCGCAAGTTAATTTTTGAGAAAACTTTAGCTCCATATAGTTGATCAAACAGATCATCGATACATGGCAAATGATACTTATTCTTGATGGTTACTTTATTCAGTTCTTTATAATCGATGCACATCCGCATCGAACCATCCTTCTTTTTCTCGAATAAGATTGGCGCTCCCCAAGGAGATGAACTTGGGTAGATTAGATCGTTCTCCAGCAACTCTTGAAGTTGCTTGTTCAGCTTTTGCAATTCCTTGGGCGCCATACGATATGGAACCTTCGACAATGGTTGGGTTTCGGGGATTAACTCAATTAAAAACTCAACCTCTCTAACTGGAGGAAGACTTGGAAAGTCTTTAGGAAAGATGCTAGAAAATTCACGAACTATTCGATTCTCTGAGATGAAAATGACCACTTTCTCTTAACATCATTACAATATACGCATCACAGCCTTTTTGACTAATCTTTCTATTTTCATCGCATTAATCAACGATGCTTGAGCACTGAATCTACTTATAAAGGATTGCGAGTGACTTCCACTGCCAAAAATGATTTTCTCCTTTTAGCAATTTATGGATGCACCATGCTTGCTTAGCCAGTTCAAACCCAAAATTATATCAAAATTTGCAATTGGCAACAAAATTAATTTGGCCCCATACTTCTGTTCTCCGATGGTAATATCAAAATTACAAAATTGCTTGGGATTGCATGCGGGCTCCAGAAGGTAACCTGATGCTCAATGAAAATGCTAATCAATAAGTTGGCAATTTAAGAGTTTTAACCCAGATTTCCGATACGAAGGAATGACTTATTCCCGTATCGAAAAGAATGTTGCAAGATTTATCATTTATTGTTATGGTGCCTATGATTATAATAATTTTGATAAGGATTTGATATTCAAATATTCAAAAATACTGAAGCATAGAAAAATTAAATACAGGAATAGCTGAATAAAAATTAATTAAAGGCGCACCTGAAACGACATCATTATCTTCAGGAGCCGAAGCAGGAGCTAGCATATAGACTCTTGTAAGAGCCGATGGTCGCTTGCCTTGAGGCCGCTGGCCTTGACAGTTGTAGGCTGGCCTTTGTGCAGAAGCAGATGTGTTCTTATTGGCTGTCGACATAGGAGCTAGCAGAACTGCTGGGGATGGAGCACAACTATTCAATGGTTGAGGGCTGAACACTCTGTTGCGATGGGAGTGATCAATAAGTACTCTATCGATGGTTAATTTAGAGTCACAGTGATAATAGAGGTGGCCATCTCGGCCACAAGTAAAACACACACTACCAAAATGGTAACATTTTCCGTAGGGATGAGCGCGCTTGCACTCAGGAGTTACAGATGGGAGTTGTTCAGCTTCCAGGTTGAAAACTTTATCCACCTTACAATGACCAAATTATTCTCTCCTTGGCTGCATAACTACAGCCTTACATTTGCTATCCATTTGACCTTAAAACCCCTCCCGCAGACGAAAAACTTCAATTAATTCTGTCAAATTCTTGATTTGGCGGGATACTAGGTAAGCTTTTATAGAGTATCTCAGACCCTTCAAGAATCGGTGGCATTTGAATGCCTCGGTTCTAACCAGGTCCGAAGCAAAATGTGATAGTCTCAGGAACTCCTGTTCATAGTTGAACACTAAATTATTTCCCTGAGTGAGATGGAGGAACTCATCCTCCAGGATTGCTTGAGACGATGCTTAAATGAATGCTTCACGGAATGCTTCCAAAAACATATCCTACGGTATATCCTCTATTTCATAATCGGCAAATTTGTTATTCTGCTCATTCTCCCACCTATATTCAGCTTTTTCTTGGAATAAATGAGTAACTAAGCGAATGGCTTCTGAGCTATGACATGTTATACTAGTCAGGTTCTTTTTAGCTCTCTTAAGCTAGTTCACAGTATCCATTAAATTTAGCGCTCCATTGAACGTGGGCATTCTGAGGCGAAGGAAACTATGCAGAATTCCATCTACGGTAAAGTGTGAGAATGATGAAAATCCTGACGGAGGTGTCGATTGTTGTCGAACAGATAAAATCAGGGCACATGTTTCTTGTGCCTATTGCACATTGCTCTCAATAAAGGCTCGCATCAGGTTAGCCATTGGGTTTTATTCATCGGGTCCACTAGATGACGAGACCGCATTCTTGATCAGGGTAGGAGCAGAAGGAGAGCCGAGATTCATGACTGTAAGTACAGAAAATAAATTCAGCGAAAATAAAACTTCGTTATCATTTCATTTATTAATTTCCCAAAAGAGAAGATACATGGATCCACAAAACTGATATGAAAGAAATGACATAACATAAATGTGGCGGCCGCCCCTTAATCATCTGAGGTTAAGGGTGGTCGTCAACGGGCAAACCCTCACTTAGCATTTAGATTAAGGATGAACATTCCTAAGCAAATGTTAAGGGAAGATATGCCCTAATACGGAGAGAGAGCAGAATGAGCCAATCACTGAATGAGCATACTATAATATATATCAGAGTGTAGAAGAAAGACAAGTAATAACATCCATACAATCCAGATAAAACTATACAACTTAGAATACATAAGCATGGAAAGAAAAGCAGTTTAAATCCTGTATTATTACAAAACAACATTAAAAGTTTAAGCAGTAAAGTAAGGTCACTCAATCCTCACAATATAAAAGAAAGAACTAAGATTCTTCTCCTGAACGCTCCTCCTCCTGAATAAGGTCTTCAGAAGGTTCCCTAACCTCAAAAAGCTCAGAATCTACTATTGTTGGTTTCACAATGATAGGGCCCCAGCCAACAAAAGAAAATTCTAATTAGACAAAATGTTTAAGTATATTTTAAGCTGCAAATAATTAATTTAAATGATATCACAACTTAACTTAAGCAAATTTAATAGCAGAAAAGTATCAAAGAAAAGTGGCAAGAATTATAATTAACTTAATTATAACTCAACAACATATGAGATAAGCACATACCTCAGCTCAAGCTGTAGAAAAGAGTTAAGTAATACATAATGAAATCTACTAAGTACAATTAAATTTCTAAGTAATATGATCAATTTAATATATGCTGGTTTACAATATACAATGAAAGTACTGAACTGAAAGTAAAGTTCTAACATTCTATCATGTCATTAAGTAAAAAATAAGCTGGTGAAAAGTATAATTAATATGAAATACTGTAAGTACTAAAGGCATTGCTAAATATAATCAAAGTGCTGTATAAAGGATAATATACTGAAAATGCTATAATTAAAGAAGTATGCTGAAAATGTAAAGTAAGATAATTTAACTTATATGGACAGATTCTTACTTAATCCTGCCAAAAAGTAAAAGCTTGTTAAAAGAGTTCATTTGCAAATATCTAGGAGAAACATCCCATATCCAAAATCACTTATTTCCAATTAGTTCCATCTAAAATCTAGGAGAAATATCCCAGATCTAATATCACTTATTTCCAATTAGTTCCATCTGAAATCTAGGGGAAATATCCCAGATCCAAGTAATTCCACCAAGTACCTACTGAGCATCTAGGAGAAATATCCTAGAGCAAATGTAAAGTATCATCTGAGCACCTAGGCGAAACATCCTAGTGCAAAAGTAAAGTATCACTGTCTAGACATACTAAGTAAAATATACTCCACTATAAGTTACATAAAGTCATTTCTTTTAATTCTTTCTTTCAATTATTAATATGTTTTATGATTGAATCAAATTAACATAGAAAATATATTATGTTCCATATAATGTGTCAAGGTATAAAGTCCAAAACAAGGAAGCAAAGCATACAAATTTCAAGGTATTAAATATTACTAAACAAACTTTGTGATATCACTTTATCTTCTATATAATTTGTTCTATCTAATCTGAACTTATACAAGTTTAGGATATCTAACATCCAGCTATCTAGTATAAATCCAGAATATCGATCCTATAAGTTAAAAGAAATTAAAACTAATCAAGTTCTAACATATATTAATCACATGAAGCTTATTTAAGTTAAATAAGTAAATCAAACATCCTAATTGATGATTTTATGAATACCAAGCCAATCTTGATTAATATGAATCAAAATTGAGGATTAAGATATTAAAATCCAAATATTTAATTTTAACTTCTTAATCTAATAGGTTATAATCCTGATAGTATAAAGTTAAACCTAAATTCTCATGAACTATAATTAAGGCTATCTTATTAAGCAAAATCAAGCTTTAATAAGATGGATATCTAATCTTAAATCTAAAGTTTTAATACAAAAAAATCATAAATAAAGGATGAAATTCTAGAAAACTATAAAACCAAAGTTTCATCTATTAAGTTCCTATTTACTTAATAGATGAACTATAATATAAATTTCTAAGTTAAATCCTAAGAAAATAAGATCCTAAAGGTTTTAAGTAAAATCCAAAAAAGAATATTTAAGTCTTAATCTTAAACTTACTTGACTATTATTATAATATGATTAACTTATGGAAGGCATAAGGTGAACTAATTTCACTTTATGGGGCCTAAATTAGGACTTAGGATAATTTAAAGGATTTTTAGGATATTTTTTTAACATATCATTTTAATGAGCTTAAACATTCTAAAATGATTCAAAATAAATTTTGATACTTCTTTTAGAGGTTTAATTATAATTCTAAGATTTAAGAATGCTTAAACCTAAATTAAGGTAAAATAACTATTTTGCCCCTACTTAAGGGTCTAAAATTAAACTTTATAAATTAGGACTCTAATCTGAAATTTATTGAAATGAAATGATTACTTACTACTTAATATAAGTTTAGACAGTAAGTACATCTATTTTGGATAAGGATTAAGCCTTATAAGGTTAAATTAAGAAATTTGATTTATTAGGGCAATTTGGTAATTTAACCTAATAAAACTTAAATTTTCTATCAATTTATTGAAGATTATGTTCTAAGGTTTCCATAAAACTTAAATTCATTAAATTATAATAAGTATTAGCTAAGTTATAGCTAATATAAGTTTTAGAGTTAATAATTAGAGTTTAGGGTAATTAGTGAGTGATTAGTGGAATTAATCATAGAATCACTAAACCAACCACACTAGTAAGTTTTATTCTACTCTAGGAGTAATCAGAAACTAAAATTACTCAATTTGAATTATTAATTATGCTAATATTTACTTATCAAGTTTTAAGGTGATCTGGACTAATTAAAAGATCTAGCTATTGGATCTAAAATATTTTTGTAATTTACTATTAATTAAGTTTTCCTGATCAAAATTGTGTATTAGAATACCTAATTTGAAGCTCAATTGACTAAATTATGGTCAATTGAAGTTTTAAGCTTAATTAAGGTAATTAAGGTTAGGTCTTAAAAGTGATTAAGCAACTACTAATCCAAATAGAGAATTGAAAACTATTAAGTTATTCAAGGGGCCTTACTGATCACTTTAAGACCCATATTACCTTTATTTGAACTAGTGGTTAAAAAGTTATGAGCCTTACAAGATTAGGGTTTGGGTTAAAAAGTGATTAGTCCAAATATCATCCAAACAACAAATCTAATAATACTAGAATATTCCTGGGAGTCCACTGATTAAAATGAGACCCATATTGAGTATATTCGGGCAAATGGTTACAAATATGTGATCATTTGAAGATTTAGGAGATGTAGAGTTTAACGTGAGGATCCTAAATGTCACTAAGTGAAATATAGTTCAAAATAGAATTTTGATAGTGCCAAAATATTCCTCATAAATTTTTGATTCCAATGATATATAATTTTGATATATTTGGATTATTAAATCTCAATTTATAGAGGACTAAAGTTTCTATAATTAATATATTCATTTAACTTGAAAAATTAATTATTAATAATATAATTCCTAATTTTAAGGACGGCGGGACCCACTTCATCCTTCAGAGGCGGGCCCCAGCTGACAGACGCGGCTAGGAGGCGGGACCCACAACGCCGACATCGCAGCGTAAGGCGGGCCCCGCAGTCTGTGACAACCGTTGCTGTCGCCACGCGAACCACAGAGAAGTCGACAAGCAGAACATCAGAGCCCACTGCTACCACGTACTCGACTTGATGTGAGAAATGGGTCGAAATTCAACTCGGCCGAATAGAACGAGGGGCTCTTCTTCTTCCTCTACGATTCGGCGCGACAGGGATTTAGGGTTTGACGAACGCACTCAATCAAATCCTCGAGAGCTCGATCGAGCATAGCATGACCATCCAACATATGATTTAGGATATAACAATCATCATAGGAACATTATTGAGTGCTAAATAAACGATTACAGAAAGAAAATTTAGGGTTATGAAAGTATCTGTCGAGCAAAGCTTGCAGAACGATAGGCTTAGATTCCGAAGTAGAAGATCCAAAATAATATTTAGAGGTTTTTAAGGGTCTTAATGAGGTGCTGTGAGTGGCGGATTCTATCTTCTTCGCTCGAAGAGGTGACACGTGGGTGTGTCGAGGGCTCAGCGCGACACGTGCTGAGCGACGGGGACGACAACCCCTGAGCCATCTTATCTTGCGCTAAGATCAGATCGGGCGGCTCAGATGGAATGCAACTGATTAGACGGAATTGGATACACCATCAGATGGAGGAAACAACGCACTAAGCATTTTGACGGAATCCGTTAAGTCTGATTTAAATATTAATTTAAATTCATTTCATTAATAAAAATTAGGTAATTAATTGTACTTAAAAAAATTCAGATAAATTACCCTTAGCTAATTGATAGGTGTGGAACGCAACAGTGCAATCGGATTTTCGTTTCGACGAGTATTTAATTAATCGAATTTTAGGTATTTAAATAATATTAAAATATTTGACAAAAATTTAATAACTTCCAAATACGACCAAAATATCACCCGTAGCTATTTTGGGGGTGATGAACGCAATATCAAAGTCAGATTTTTTGATTTGAGGTCAAATTAAATAGGTTAATTTTTAAGGTTTCTATAAATTCCCAAAATCAATATTTAATTCATTTGACTCTTGATTTGGACTGAATCTTAGAGGGGAGTTCTAAATGACTTAATTAAGATACTATAACTATAATTAGGACTTGGATTAGTTCTAATTAAGTTAAGTAATAACCTGGTTATTACAGTAAATTTATAAAATCCCTAATTACAATACTCTACCCAAAAGGCCACACAGAAGTCATCAAAAGTGACTTCATGGCTCCTCCGATCTAATCTCTTATAAACCCAAAACCACCAATGACTCGCTGACCCCCTCAGTAATATATATATAATCTGAAGACGGTACTCCTCGGGATAGGCCGTCTCTCAAAGTGTGGTGGTTGCACGATCCAGCCGCTCTCTGGCGAGTGCCGAAAGACTGGTACCTCCAAAGAATGAATGTACAAGGATCTTGTCCAGCACTTCTACTCCATAAGCTGATACTCCATCGACGATCTTACCATATATCTAGCCTTCTCAAAGATCAGCCAACCACTAGTCTTCAGATCTCCTAAGGTAGAACCAGAACGCTGTCTGCATATATTCCATTCCTAAAAGTAACTCAACTTATAAGTACTTGATTAATATCTTCTTATTATATTTGAAGTTCGTTCAAATCCTAGGATGTCTAATTTACCTTAACAGTTTAATGTTTTTATCAATTTATTATGTTTATTTAATTTTCTAGTATGCCCTCATTCTAGCATAACCAATTTTAATTTCTAAGATAGCTTGATGAGCTTTTGGATGTTGCTTTTCCTACACTTAGTAACTTATGATCTTAATTTAATATAGAGAACAATCATAAAGTAGATAAGAAAAGCTCCTTATATGACACTTTATGATATCTGATACCAATTATAGTACCCCATCCCGTCACCACACGCAAATTAAATAATCGAATCAATTTTGGCAGCAGAGCGACGAACTACTCAGGAAGGCATAACCCACCTCCCCAAATAGATGGGCTAAAGAAGCTAGCCATACCGAAGGCTACTGACTCAACCCAAAAGAAGGGTCAAGAGCTAATACTTAAGATAAGAGTAAGATACTTATCCTAAGTATTAGACTAATATATATATTGGATTGCAAAGGCAAGTAAGGAATTTAATATATGTTCATATATATCTGTATTTCCAGTATGCTAATTATACCACAATACTAAGTATTGGTAGTATAAAAATAGAGTGCCAAAGCTAAAGCAAAACATCCAAAATACATTCATCATAGAGCTGTAGTAAATATTCATCTCAAAAAAGAAAAATAAAATGCATCCAGAATTATTACAAGCTATTTACTGAGTAATACAAAAGTAAAGTCTAACTAATGTACTGAAATAAAAGTAGAAAAGTGACAAGACTAAAGGAGGGTCCACTAAGGCTCCATGTGCACCTCTTGGATCTTCTGCGAGTCCTCCTATCCCGGTTCAGCAAACTGCTCCAGATCTAGCAAATTGTCGGATCCCAAAAGTACCCCGCGTTAGACAAGAAGTCTAATACATCGAAATTAAACTAAATAGTTCTAAAATGTGAACAATGTAACAGTAAAATAAATAAACTATAGAAGATCTATAAGAATAATTGAATAGCTGAAACTGCAAAAAAATTGAATAACATAAGCTGATTGTACACTAAAAGTTGAAAATGAATAAAAATAGTATATGCTTAGAAACTAGTATAACAACATTTAAACTGTGCTATATACCACTAGAACTATGCATTCGAATATGCCACAACATGGTATGTCACTGATATTAACTAAACTATAATTGAATTATAATGAGCCGTATGGTCCATTGTCTACATACATCATATTGGGAAATTTTACCACGATGTCACACAATCCTGAATTTCACTTGCTAATGTATGGAACATTCCGTAACTCATAATTCATCCCTGATATGCATACGTCATCATTGCTATTCATGCATCACATTTATACTCATGCATCACACTTATGCTCATACTCATGCATCTATACTACATAAGTTAAATCCAAAAATCCATAAATGCTTGAAATCAGATTATGACTCAAATGTCTCTATTATGCAGAATCATGCTAAAAGGATTCTGACTCCTATATTCTACTTTCACTAATTAGTTCTTCTTATTTATGGAGTTTTGCTTGGAGTCATCAATTGGAATGGATGTATACACGTGGGTGTATGTTCTCAAGAAGATGAATTTAGCACTTAGTTTGCTTATAACTGCACTTATCGAGGTGCACATAAGATAAAAGGCAGAACCATTTCATAGTTATTATTCACCCAAATTAAGACTATTGCTCACTCTCTTAAGTTTGGATAATTTACTCTAACAGAACTATATTTAGCTTAACCCGCATGAAGCACCTAGTCAGAAGTCCACATTGGAGAGACTCATCCAAACCTGAATATTATTGAAGTGATTCAGTACCATGGGTATGCATGATTATAATCAACTAATAAACCATGCTCATCTAATTTTTAATTAATAACTAAATATTTATTCAACACTATTAATCCTTACTCTAATTGGGTGAGTCCTACACAATGTTCCAAGGATGTGACCAAGAGGTCACTCAACATAGGTTACTATTATGTGGAAGAATCTCAATCTAATATCTTAGGAGTATTCTACCCCAAGCTTTAAGATCAACTTCTAAGGTTAGGGAGGATCATCTAAGTTCCTACCTCAATAATAATAAGCCTTTCCTACTGTAACAACCATAATATTATTACCCATCAATTAGTAATATAATTGACTCCAAACATCTTCCATTACTCTTATAATAATGTTACGAGTGTCCATCTCAAATTTCATGCGATTTGGAGACAATTTGATAATTTTCAATATTTCTAGATTTTTTGATAATTCTAAAAATACTTAACCTATTTAGACCTCAGAATAAAAAATGGAGACTGTTATTGGACTCACCACACCCAAATTAGCTATAGGTGATATTTTGGAAGTGTTTGGGAGCCATCAAAAATTTCATGAATATTTTAATAATATATAAATACCCAGAAAATTAAGTAAATCAAATACACCTCTGATCAAAATCTAATCGCATTTTTAAGTTCCTCAACCCTTAATTAGGTAAGGATGAAAATTTGAGATTTTTCGGAGTGCATTTAAGTATTTAAATTTAAGAAATTAAAAAGGATAATTAAATAATATAATATTACAATTTTAATAATTAAATTAATATATATATATATATATATAAAATAAAAATAAACAATAACTCCTTTTTAATTAAACACAGAGATCTGCTGAAATGGCTCGAACATCAACCAACGGTCCGTCTTCTTATGAGCCATTGATCGCTGATTAAATAAAATTTAACATCCAGGATCTATCTCGATTATAGTTCACAGAGGACCGTTCGATCGAGAGGTCGATTGTACGCCCCAAAAGAAATTACTGTACATCCCTGTCAAGGATAGGGACCGTGTGGCTGTAGCAGCAGCAAAGGCGTACGTCTCCTCACCAGCTGCCCTCTTCCTTCCCTAATAGGTTTCTCCTGATGCTCATTATCCTCTCTAGTGGTCATTTTGAGAAAAGGGCTGTGAGCTGCATCTTAGATCAAGAGCTAGAGCGAGCTGATGTCTTACTGCCAAACAAAGGGATGAGAGCCCTAACCCTATCCTTGCGCGACTCCAAGTGCAACATCATCTCCACTTTTACATTATTCATATATTGCTTATTTTGATATAAGAATCTAGCTTTTGCCGCTATCGAGTTTCATTGCTTCTAAATGAACTCCTTTTTTTTTTTCAATTAGGTTGACATTTAATTCAACTAATCGGGCTCTAAAGGACTCGATTGAATCCCATAGATCCTTAAAAAAGAATAATAAATTTCTGCTCATTATATTCCTTCAGTTTAAATGTGAGTGTAGGAAAGAATAAATTAAGTTATGCGGTTATAAGTCAATCAAATTAAATCATACTTGATTGAGCTCATTATAATCCTACAATTTTATTCTCTCATACATTCTAAAATAAAGAAATTAGGGTTCTCAGTTTGATGAATCTGAGAGTATCTTCATAAAGGGCTTTCATAAAATGCATGGAACTTCATGTTTACCTTTACATTTTTAGATCGAATACTTCTTGGAGAGATTACGATGCAAAAGTAGCGATACCCTAATTCATGCGAGCCTTTCAATCGAGGAAGAAGGTGACCCTCGATTTGCCCCTTTACGAACCAGCCGATTCACTTTCAAGTGAACCACACCGAATTCCCCAGTCCACGTGGCAACTTGAGAAAATTCCACGCCTCTGTAAAAATTTAATAAGTGTCGATAATTAAAGGAATAAATGGAATTATAAACGATTTGAATTTCATTTAATATATTCTAATGTAAATTTCAGTTCTCTTTAATTTATAAAATAATAATCCAAATTTTAAAGTATTATATACCATTTTGATCATAAAAATATGTAGATTAACAATATACTATGTATTCTCAATTTCATTATTTTGGATTATTTAATTAATTTCAAATTAAATCCTAAACTTATTTATGACATAACTTGATCACATGAAGCTCAAATTGGACATTTAAATAGTCCATTTCACTAACAAAAATATGAGGAACAATAATATGAGATCAAATATAGGTTTTGAATTATTCTCCTAATAACATTTTAAGCCTAATTAAGACACTTCATAATCCTAGAAAATTAATGTTGTCCAAATTCAAAGTAGTTACTCTCATTTTACTCCTTATGATATAAGGATCACATAGATATGTGTATCAAATCATTTGGACAAACATTTGGATATTTTAGGTATTTTACTCCTTAATTTAGAATATTGTTATCTTTTATAAATGCTAAACTAAATATAGCTAATCCTTATATGTTACGTAGAATATTGATGTCTTTTATAATGATAAATCTATGTTGTTGTACATTACTATGCTGAATTTATATTATTCTACCTTAAAAGGCTAATTAACTATTGATGTCATTTGTGATGCTATTTTGAATAACTGTTGTTCTTTACGAATGCTAAATTGAATATAGCTATTCTTGCATATTAAGTCACATAAGGATTCCCATTCTTCTTTATTTTTTATAAATGTTTGATTTAAGATGTGTGAATCATAGGATAGCAAATTGTCTCATATACTTTTCTCACATATAATTTTAAATTGGATGCTTAGATTTTACATATCCATAAATGTGATGAATATAAATATTTAATGCTCATTCAAGTTAAATTTCCTCCATTGTAGAATTACCTATGATTGGATTAAATTAAATGAAATGTATTTATCTTTTCTAACTAGTTTATTAAAATCCCAATTGCTAGTTCTTATATCAATATAAATTGGGAATTATAGATGTTTAGAACTTCTATAATTGATTTCTTTTGTATATAAAATTTAGTACATGAATAAATTAAATAGAATACTTGCATAACATATGTTGAGTTTGATTTTTCTATGTCATGTATGTCTCATATGGAAAATAGTTTTTCTCAACTTGAATATATTATCAAATTTCATATAAATAGAATGCAAAGTTACATATAAATTGCTTAGGTTGGAGCCTAATTAGAATTCATATCTTATGCTTTAAATTAAGTTAATAATAATTCTTTAATGAATTGTTCTTTCATTTTACATTCTAGCAAGTCGAGAATTATACAAACATTTCATATTTTATTTCATTTGTGAATGTTATATGCCTAATTATGGAATATAGTTTCAATTACTTATCTCATGCTATGATTAAATTGGTATATGAAATCCTATGTAATGGATTGACTTAATGTTAGTTTTATATTATTGATCTTTCAAATTAATCTTCCAAGTGAACGAAAGACTTGCATGTTATATCCTATGTGTTTCTTTTGAGCAAATACAATAGAGTTCATGCTAAATTTACTAGAATTGGAATGAGATTCTTATGTTCCCACATGTTTTACTTCTCTCTTAGTTACATGTTAGATTTAACTTAGAATCTTTCAAATTCTTTTGCATTCAGTTTGAGTTTGATACTTTCAATTGCTAAGTTAAAGTTCTTTGAAAGAACTAATGATAAGATTAATGCTCAAACAATCACTTAGATGATTAGCACATATTTATATAATTTTTAACCTTCCAAATTAATTCTGAATTAATTTGAATTAGAGAACAATAGCTCCCTTCCATGCTTTAAATAAGCTATTAGATTTCCAATTTCATACAATTACAAATGAATTATTACTTGTAGGATATAATTTACTTATTTCCTTACTTTCAAATGCTCAACATCAATTAATCTTAGATAACTTTATGATTGAATTGATTTGATACTTCTTAGTTTGTAAGCTAACTATATGAAGCTAATAGAATTTTCTTTAGCTTATATTTTCATTTGCTTAGCAAACTATAAATATTACTCTTCCTTACTAGTTTCCTTAAACTTTGATCATTAATCTATTTGATTTGATTAGTTTAGGAATAGTTGATAGACTGTGAAATATACGTCTGCGCTTGCACGCAAGTGTACATGGTCTGAAGTAATAATTTGGAAGGTGAGTTCTGAGATTTATCGTCCTCAAGGAATGTGATATTTTGTTACTAAGATATATCTAATTTCAATAATGTTTAAACGGTATGAATTCGGCTTGATTTGGTTCTATTGTCAAAGCAATAATTCAAATTTTAAGAAACTAATTAAAGTAGAGAGGAGAGTTGGGCTTACTCCATGTTAAATGATGGGGGCCTCAAGTTGTATTACTTCTCAAGCACATTTCATTTCTTTTATATTAAGCTAATTAATTAAGTGCACATTGGATTCCTTAGAGTTATCCTCTAAATCCTTCAAGTGCAAATCTTGTGTGAGAGATGAACACACTAGTGTTCAATTTCTACATAAGGATTCCCTTGAGATCACAAGAAAAGCACTTTAGTTTTCCTACGTCTAAATTGCCAAAGTTTACAGTTTTAATTAGCTAATCTCAAGAGCAATGATTCCACTAATGAGTATTCTGCGCGTCATGCACAGTTCAGATAAGGGAGTGATTTTATTTGGGCTCCATGAACTATGTCACGTCATTCATGAGCTCTTAAAGAATTCACTCTCTCTTTTCCCGTTTGCTGAGCAACAGAGCTCTAATTAATGGGTACTAGCTCATACGCTTTGACTCCTTAATTGAGCGTAAAATATGGTGCAAGAAGGCTCAACAACTTCTCACTTAGTTCTAAGCACCTTTTTCACACATACCCCATTCTTAACCAAGAAATGAGCCATGGAGTACAAGACTTTCATTTAGTTTATTAATATTTATAGTTATATTTTCATAGCATAAGATTTTTATTTATTACATAACTCGTTCTTTAGATGATTTTATTGAGTCATTCAAAAATAGAATTTCCTTAGATCAATGCTTGAGGAAGTTCTACATCATTCATTGAGTCCTTTATATTTTACAATGGGCTTAGCCCAACCCTCCCCAAGGGAGTTTAGCCTTCCATTATAGTAGAGAAAAAAAGAAAAACATACAAGGATGAAGACCCTTTCATGATCCAGTAAAAGAAAAAGTAAAAGCAAGATTATAATTTACTAGGAACAACCCTTAATGGGGTTCTCCTAATTCCTCTTCTTCTTCCTCTTCTCCTCTCCTTTAGCTCCCTAACACAGCCTCTGATTCTTTCTCCTCTAACAATGGTTCTTTCCACTTCCCTTGGAGAGGTCTCATTCTTTCTCTATGCAACCCCCTAAAAACTAAACTTGTGGATGAAAATTGGGAACCCTTCTTAAGTAAAGAAGAGCTGCATTTATAGAGGGGTCAATCCTCTTCTTTGCTCTTCAAATTCTGCATCTTCCCTCAAAAATTTTGCATCAATGAGTGCCTATCCCACTTGAGGCATGATAAGACAATCTCTTTTTCATTCTTTAATCTCCACATGACTTCAAAAATTCATTTTTCCCTTTTAAAAACTATTCTGCTGCAGAAAAAAGGATGCTGGGAGATAAAGGTTGAGGGTCTTGTCCCAGCCGCAATAAATGCTCTGATCAGACATAAATTCAGTGCACCGCTGCAGCACGCTGTAGCAATTGAGTCATACAAGCTCACCCGCTATGGTGCGCTGTAGCAGTTGAGTTCCGCAAGCTCTCTCGCTGTGGTGCGCTGTAGCGGTTGAGTTCCGCAAGTTCTCCCGCTTTGGCGCACTGTAGCGGTTAAGTTTCACAAGGTCACCCATTGTGGTGCGCTGTAGCGATTGAGTTCTGCAAGCTCTCCTACTGTGGTGCGCTATAGCGGTTGAGTTCCGTAAGCTCTTCTGCTGCAGTGCACTGTAGCGATTGTGTCTTGCAAGCTCACCCACTGTGGCGGCTGTAGCAGTTGAGATCCGCAAACTCACCCGCTACAGTGCGTTAGGGTGCACTGTGGCGCACCATAGCGAAAATGCTCCAGAATTCAGTAATCTCCTTAGTTAAGAGTTTTCTGTATGCAAGTAGTTGTGGCACATCGTGGAGTGCTGCAACGATTTTCTTTCAAAATTTGCAGAAATATTCTAGAATTGTACAGAAATTACTGAGCTTATGTTTTACCTAAAAAATAGGCTGAATTTGATCAATGAGGTTGTTTCAAATAAGGAAATGAATGAGATTTTTCCTTTGATTAGGATATAAATTATGGACTTAAAACACCCCCACACTTAGACTCTCACTCATCTTTGAATAAGCTCAAAAAATATATTTTTTCTATTTCAAAGATATGAGAGTCTTTAAGTAATATCAATGTGAGTTTGATTGCAATTCAAAGATCATGCTTAACTGAAATGACAAGAACATTTGGCATCGTTTAAATTTTTCTAACTTTGGTCATGAACCAAGGTTGATAAACAAGTCTCCAATTTTAAATATGTAATGCTTGGTACTAGGTAATAGGGGAGGTTCTTTGGAATTACTAAACTATGATAGTAGTGAGTAATCAAGAGTTTTGTGTAATATGTGCTCCTTCTTATGAATCACAAAGATATTTAAAAAAATTAGGATAAATATTTTTCATCATCCTATTTTAATTTTTTCTTTGAGAGAGATTTTTTTTTCATCTCTATTTTTACTTCTTTTTTTTTATCCTTTAGGGATATATATTTTTCTTCATCCTATTTTAAAATCCTTGTGAACATGAAGTTCTATAGGAGCCTAGCACACTCTTTTGCTCACTCAATATTCATCACTAGTTTTGATTTCTAAGCTTTCCCTCATATTTAGTTCTTAGCATTGATTTAAATTTTTAAAGACTAGATTCAACCTGAAATCATTCCTATGTTTAGATGATTTAATGATGTTAATGAGTATAGTCATTTTTTTGTTAAGCTAACTTTGGTTAATAATCAATTTCTTTATTGGTATTCTTGTAACTTTCAATATCTTGAAGAATTCACAAAAAAAAAAAAATACCATTTGCAATCTTAGAAAGAATTTAGAACTATGATAATCCATAATTTCCTTAAACAAAAATAAAAAGCATACAAAAGAAAAGCACAAAAACTAGAAATGCAAATAAGAAAAGATACAACCAAATTTAGTCATCATTCTCGCTTTCTTCCGCCTCCTCATCCATCTCATGGTAGGAATAGTCACACGGCCAATGGGTGTTCGGGATGGGTCGCCGACAGGTGGTTGTGGTAGTAAGGAGCCATCCGGCCCTCCATGCAAGCTCCAATCTTGGAATATCATTTGAAGAGCTTCATGGAATTCTGATTGGAACTCCCACTGCTGGGTGATTTCCTTCTTGCAAAACCGCATGTTGGTGGCCATAGCGCTACCCAAATCAGTTTGTTAAATGTAAATCCGCCCCAACAATTTTTCTGAGTAAGAGCGGCCAATGGAAGTTGAAGCTTCTCATCCTTCTCCCCTCCTCTTCTTAACCTGCTTCCACACTTGGGAGCAGTCATTTAAATTTGTTAGTTCAAGGAGGGCGTTAGGAGGGACGACGGTGTCAGAGGAAAGGATCTTAATCCTCTAGGCCAGATAGATGCCTGAGATTAAGGACCCGAATGCCAGCGCGGCACAGGACCCCTTCAAGGCGTTCTAGAGCGGCTCATAAATGCGAAGAGATGAATTTCTCTGGGCCGTTGGAGCGCACACATGAGCAGCGCCCTTGAACAGGTCACTTCACTAAGGTGACTCGATGGCATGATAAAGCTGGAGATGAAAACTAGCCACGCATTACTCGAGTCCGTGAGGAGGGCTCGAGGAATATTGGTCAAATTTCCTTTCCAATCTGCATTATTGCAAACGAGTTCCCTTGCAAGAGCAGTCGGGTCATAGCTTGACTCAATGAGGGTCAAGTACGAGCAGTCCTCGACCACCCTCAACCCATAAAATTGTATGATTTGCTCATGCCAAAAAGCAACTCCCTTTCCCCGAACGAAGACTTTACACCTCGATACATTAATAGCATTGGCGTAGACTTCTTGGACAAGGGTCGGGTACGAGACAATAGGAGTGGTCGCCATTGGCCTTCATCCCCGGGGGTCCACTTGCTCGGATGGCACTGGCAAGAGCCGCCCGAAACACTTCTTCGGGATGAGCTTTCTCTGGGAAGTGACCACGGTGAACCGCTTCTCGGCCTCCTCGGAGTATAACCTCTTCTTGTTGAAAGCTCCACCAGATGTGGAGGCCTTGGGCTCTCTCCTTGGGAACGATTTCTTCCTCGACAACATGTTGAAGGTTTCAAAGAGAGCTGAATGTCTATAGAAAGGATGAGGAAGGGAGTAATTCTGAAGCAAAAATCAGAAGGTGCAAAGATTCACCCCCCTTACGTCCCCTTAAATAGCCATGAAAATCAAAGGCAAAAAAATATTGTCAAAGGGTCTTCCCCGTGCCATAAATGTGATAAGACTTCATTAGAAAAGAGAGGAGGGGGCAGCCTTATCAGCAATAAACCTTTTTGACTGTTTGGGGAACCAAAATAATTTAACTTTTTGACTGCATTAATTCCCAAGTAGTCAAAACTGCTACAACTGGAGCAGATCGTTGCGGCGCGCTGTAGCGATCGAGTTGCAGAAACTCTTTCGTTGCAGCGCGCCATAGCGATCATGTTGCAGAAACTCTTTTGCTGCAGCACGCTGGAGTGATCGAGTTGCAGAAACTATTTTGTTGCAGCGCGATGTAGCGATTGAGTTGCAGAAACTCTTTTGCTACAACGCGCTATGGCGCGCTGTAGTGCAACTGATATAAACACTTTATTTTTTGGGCTTGGGTTACCTCCCAAAAAGCGCTTAGTCTAAGTCATTAGCTCGACTCATTTTGATCTTCTTGTTGCTTAGAGAGGTTATGAGGTATCTTTTTCCAAACTTTTGAGGTGTTTGGATGGGCACTAACTGTAGTGTGCTCAAATCCTCACCCTCGGCATTCCCTTCATAGCCTACATTTTTGGTTCTAGAGAAGACTTTCTTTTTTCTTTTCCCCTCCGTGTTTTCTTCTTTTTCATATTCTCCTTACTCTCACTTTCGAAGGAAGTGCATGGGTTAACCTCAGAGGCTTAGATTTAGGTTTGCCAAGTCAAGTGCTTCATGAACTCTTTCCTCCCTAGCCTTGCTATTTATTTCTAGTTCCATAGCTTATTGTTTGAAAAGCGTAGGCTTTAGATCTATTAATTCGGATCTACCATGGATCATTATGCAGCAGACTATAGCAGAAATATTTCAGAACTTAGGAAATGACAAATAAATTAATTAAACAGTGATTTTGCAAATCGGACTGCTACAATGTGCCATAGCGCGCTGCGGCGGGCCGCAGCGTACCTCAGCGTGGAAAATTTTAGCTAAAATTGAGCATTGCATAAAATTCCATGTTGAAATTGAATTAGTGCTCAAAACCTCCTATAATCCTAAATATGTATTGTGCCAAATGCTAATAATAGAGTTTTAAGCGCTTGAATTGAATAGGTATATCCTAACAACAACAATGACATAAAACTTAAGTCTTTTAGATTTGTGATTAAATACTAATCCTTTTAATTTAATTTAGAATTTGATTAGCGTTGATTACCCTTTTGTGTCATCTTTCTATCTATGTACTTTTAGGATATATATTAGAGAATTTCAATATTTATTTGAATACTTAAATGTACCTACTTGAACTTAAGCATCTTGATAACTTGATTAAGTAAATGGTACTTAGTCCAAACCTAAGCTTGACATCAATAATACACTAATAATATATTGATTTGTCATTAGCCTTTAAATTAAACATTGATCTTAATGATAGAAAGGTTAGGGGTTAAACCCTAACTTATCTTGATTAAGATCTAAACATTAATCACTTAATTAATAAACTTGATTGTAAGATAATTTAATTGACATTATTCTAATAATGCATATGATTTGATATTGACCTTAAATCATCAAATTAGAAGTGCTAAGGATAACATTGAATATGTGTGATTGAACCATCTGAATCCAAACTTTAGATCTTTGATTTTCTCTTATATAAGACAATTAGCATAAGATGGAAATAAAATTGTAATAATTTATGCAATGATTTAACTCTAATAAGATCTTTGATTTTATCCCATGATTATAGAATAGGCAAGGATCAAATGAGTTTTAATCATCTGATCTGATCACTGAACTTAAGTATAACAAGTAAACCTTAAGAAGTAGAAAAGTGAGATCTTAAGGGTCTTGCTATAGGATTCATCATTGAAATGATTAAAGACCTTAACTAATGATATATTGAGGTAGGAAGGAATTTTGTAACTTATTGAGGTAGAAACCTAGTTGATCCTTCATAACTTTAGAAGTTGAACTTGATACCTTGTGGTAGGAATCACCTAAAGTACTTAGATTGTGGCTCATTCCTTATGGTAGCAACCTATATTGAGTGATCTTTTGATCATATCCTTGGAGCCTTATGTAGGATACACCTAATTAGAGTAAGGATTAATAGATTTAATAAATCCTTGTCGATTAAATAGAATCTGCTAAACTCAGATTCTTGGTTGGTATAGTAGGGTATACCTGTATTACTGGATTAATTCAGTAGTATTCAAGATTGGTTGATTCACTTCAATGTGGACTTATGACCAGGTGCTATCATACGAGATTAGTCAAGTACAATTCCGTTAGAATAAATCTTCCAAGACTAAGAGTGTTACAATTAGTGAACAGGATCCTTAGTTTGAGATGTAAACTGCGACCGGGTTCTAACTCCTATCATAGTGCGCTTCGATAAGTGTAGTTTAAGCAAACTAAGTATCTTAAGTCACTTTGTGTAGACCACTAAGTATGCTTGTAATTTGGGCATTTAATGGCTTAGCTTGAAATATAAACTGTGACCGGGTTCTGCCTCCTATCGTAGTGCGCTTCGATAAGTGCAGTTTAAACAAGCTAAGATTTAAATCTACCTTTCTTGCAAATATGCTAAATATGTGTATACAATTATCCCATCTAATGATTTTTAAGCAAACTCTCAACTTTAACCAATTATCAAAGTTAGAATTGTAGGAGTCAGAATTATTTTAGCAAGATTCTGCACAATGGGGATTTTAAAGCATTTTCTAGATTTATCTCATGTAGTTTAGAAGCATGAGCATGAGCATAAGCATGAGCATAAGCATGATATGTGAATATTAGAATAATATATGAGAATCAGAATGATGTATAAGTATCGGTGATGATCTATGAGTTATGAAATATTGCATACATTGACGGGGGAATTTTTGGATGCATTAGTGTCATCAATAAATAGTATTCCCAACAGGGTGAATGTAGACATTGGACCATACTGCTCATAACAGTTTAGTGATATTTTGGTAGCATATCAGTAGCATACCGTATTGAGGCATATTCAGATGCACAATTTCAGTGACATACAATATAGTTTACAGATGATTACTCAATTTTAGATTCAGTACTATTTTTGGTTTACTTTCAGTATTCAGTTATAGTTTAGTTTTACTTTGTCTTACTTCAATTTTGTATAGTTTTATACAGTTTTATGTTTTCATATATGTTATAATTTTCTTGCAGTTTTATACATGTTATATAAATGTTAAGTAAATAATTAAAACTGTTTATAATAGTTTCAATGTGTTAGACTTATTGTCTAATATGAGGTACTTTTGGGATCCGGCAATTTGCTAGATCCTGAGCAGTATATTGAGATAGGTCAGGAGGACACCCAGGAGTTTCAGGAGGAGCCCGTGGAGTACTAGTGGACTCTCCTCCAGCTTTACTTTCTGCTTAGTATTTTTAGTTCAGTACCTAGTCTTACTTTAATATTTCAGTAAACTGTTTGTAATAATTCTGGATGTATTTTCTTTTCTTTTCTGAGATGAATATTTTCTGCAGCTTCTGTGATGAATGATTCTGGATGTTTGCTTTAAGCTTCCACACTCTATTTTTATATTATTTATACTTAGTATTGTGATGTGATCAACATACTGGAAATGCTGATATTTTATACATATATTAGATTCCTATCGTATTCTAAATCCAATGTATATATCTGCCTAATACTTAGGATAATGATACTACTCTTATCTTAAGTATTAACTCTCAACCCCATTTGAGGTTGAGTCAGCAGCCCCTCAGGTGTTGCTTAGTTTTCATCCATTTCGGGGAGACGAAGTATTCCTTCCCGAGTGGCGCAACGCTCCGCCGCCAATATGACCGTACTTAATTCTTTTGCACGCGACGATGGGGCGGGGCACTACAAGAACACTTAACCTAAATTTTGGGCAAAATGATCATTTTGCCCTATTTAAGTGTGGCGGTAGCTCCCTTTAATCATAAGGATTAGGGTGTGGTCGTCACTAAGCACATACCTTACTTAACATTAGATTGGAATTTAAGACTCCAATCCAATCTTAAGAGAGAGATGTGCTTTTCATAGTAAAGCAAAGATTAACAATCACTTAATGAGTATACTATGAAATCAGAGTGTGGAAGAAAAGTACAAACTGAAGTAATCATCCATACCATAATGTAAGGACATCCAGCTCAGAATATATAATGCAGGAAAGTAAAGTATAATTAATTCTATAGTATTACAAACATTAAAGTTTTAAAGACTGAAACATCAAATGTCTCTCATCCTCACAAAGTAAAAGTAAGCAATCTATCAAGTAAACTAAGGATCCTCAGTAATCTGAACCTCCTCCTGGATATGCTCATCTGTAGGCTCAATTTCCTCAAAAAGCTCAAAATCTACTATTATCGGTATCATAATAGTATGGCCCCAGCCAACAAAAGAAAAATCTAGTTAGACAAAATGTCTAAGTACATTTTAAGGTAATAAATTTTAATGTATTTTAATGATATCACAACTGAAATTAAGCATAGCTTAGCGGTAAAGCGATAAGAAAGGAAGAACAAATTATGAGGTAGAAACATACCTCAACTCAGGCTATATAAAAGGTAAGTAAAGTGCATACATAAATCTACTAAGTACAATAAAAAGTCATAAGAAATATAATCAAACTAAACATGCTAGTTTATGATATAATTAAAAGTAATGTACTGAAAATAAGTCTAACAACCTAATATGCTTTCAAGTAAGTAAAATAGCTGACATACAGAAAGTTCTGAAATATAAAGGAACTACAGAAAATGAAAAATATGACAGAAAATATGCTGAACTGTAAAGTAAAGTAAGTCTGAAATATAAAGTAAATGTGTAAAGTAACTGTAAAGAGACTGTAAAGTAACTGTACAATAACTGAAAAGGAAAGGTAAATTAAAGTAACTGTATAATGTGAGATAATCTTACTTAGTCTACCAAAAAGTAAAGTCCATCTGCTAATCTAGGAGAAACATCCTAGATTAAAGTAATATCCACCAAAAAGGCATCTAGGAGAAACATCCCAGATCCTAAAGTAAAATCTTGAAATTTGACTTAATTCAATAGGAAGATCTCTCATAATTCACTTAAGTTTTACTTAAGACTTAACTTAGGGATTTTCTTAAATTTCTAATTTGAGACTTAGAATTATCTAAATTTAAGTTTAAATCACTTTAATTACTATATGATAAGATTTAGAAATGAATTTAGGACTTAGAAACATTAAACCCTAAATTTGGGCAAAATGACCATTTTGCCCTTACTTAAGGGTCTAAATTTTATCTTTATAAATTAGGTCTTAATTTAGGATTTTAGTAAAGTAGAATGATTACTTACTATTTAATATAAGTTTAGACAGTAAGTTTATTAATTTTGGTTAAGTATTAAGCCTTATAAGGTCAAATTAATGAATTTTGACCTATAAGGGTAATTTGGTCATTTTACCCTAATGAAATCTAAATTTTCTATTAGTTTATTAAATGTTAAGTCCTAAGCTTTCCATTGAACCTAAAATCATTAAATTTTGATATGTATTAGCTAAGTTATAGCCAATACAAGTTCTAGGGTTTAAATGATAATTAAGGGTCCTTAATTAAGATCAAAATTTTCTAACTTCTCCAATTGATGTCCAAATTAAGCAAAATTAGAGGCTATGATTCACAAATGATCCACTGATTTTATTGACTAGTGGTGGGTTCAATTTGGAACTTAATTGGCTAAGTTATGGCCTAATTAGGGTTTAGGTGATTAGTGAGTGATTAGTAAAATTAATCACCAAATTACTAATCCAACCATGCCATTAGATTCTAATGTACTTAAGAAGTTCTCTGAAACTTAAATTATGAAATTTAAATTATTAGATTTGCTAATATTCACTAATCAAGTTTTAGAGTAATTAGAGTTGATTAGCAAATCTAATTGTTGGATCCTAAATATTTTCATTTATTATTGTAATTTAGGTTTTTTTGATATAAATAGATATTTGGATCACTTGATTTGGAGCTTAATTGACTAACTTATGGTCAATTGAAGTTCTAGGATTAATTGACCTAATTAGGGTTAGGTCCTAAATGTGATTAGTCTAAATCTAATCCAAACAGTAAAGTTAATACTACTAAAATATTCCTTAGGTTTTTTTGAGTATTTTGAGACCCATATTGGGTATGTTTGGATTAGTGGTTTAAAAGTTATAATAGTTTGAAGTTTTGTAACAATTAAGGCTTAATTAGGAGATCCTAAATATCATTATATTAAATATTAATCCAGATAAAAATTTAATAGTTTCATATTAATCCTCTATTTTTGTTGATTGAAATGGTATATATATTTGTAATATTTGGATGAGTATTTCGTAAATTAGGAGTGTTCAAAGTTTGGTATTTTAATAAATTAAATATGCCTTAATATCATAATTAATTATACTACTTATTAACTTTATTTAATATTAATCTAAATTTATGTTCTATTTTCTTTAGGTATTTAATATATATATGCATATAGTATACATATAAGTTTGTTTAATATATATGTTATTTAATTTATTAATCTATGGTTTTAATAATTGCAGTCACACAAGTGGGCCCATGTATCCGCACGAAACAACCTCAGCATGACACCTGTCCAGGTGGGCCTCCCCTGTCGAAGATGAGACCGCTGGTTTCGTCATAGCAGTCGCTACGTTTGGGGCCACGTGGCGCGATATAGTGCCGACACATGGAGCGCTGCAGAGACCCGGCCCATCATCGTCTAGTTATTGTGGATCGTCCCCGACGGAGGCGCTAACCCTAGAACTAGGGTTCTGAAATACTTCCAGCCCAAACAGAATTAAGTAGCAAAATATATACCAAAATGGAGGGCATGAATAAGAAATATCGATTAATTATACAGATTAAACCTTTTGATTAATGGTGTTTCCCTAAATATCAATACTAAGTTCGCGTGTATGGGAGGTAGACAAAAGCTTATGTTAACAGAGTTGAAATAATTCGAGTGGGCACATTTGATTGACAATCAAATAATGAATTTATGAAATAGAATCAAGTTGAAAATTCAAAATGAAGTGAGGTTTGGAGGTACCTTCGATCGGCTGCTTAGACTAGGGTTCTTTCGAACTATCTTCTTTCTTCACTGCAGGCTAAACTTCGATGTTTTGAAGAAGAAAATGCTCTAAATAAATCTTAGAGAGGATCCTAAGTGACTCATAAGCAGTGGCTAGACGCCTAGCTAGGGCGAGCGAAGGCCGCGCGTCCTTCCTGCCGCGTGCCCCATCTGCCACGTGGAGGTCGCTGAAGAAGATGGCTTCAGAATCGTCTGATCCTCCCGATCAGACGGATCAGAACGCTCTGTCAGACCAAACTACTGTGAGCAAAAAATAGGAACAGTCGTTAAGGAAAATGCAATGACGTCGTTAACACTTAATTTAGTTAATATTTATTTTAATTAATTCATACCTATTTTAGTAAATAAAATTATACAATTAAATGTGTAAAAAAAAATTCTAATAAATCACCCCTATCTAATTGAGAGGTGAGGAACGCAACGGTGGGATCAGATTTTTGATTCGACTAATATTTAATTACTTGATTTTTCAGGATATTTAAATAATAATAAAATATTCATCGAAAATCCAATGGCTTCCAAATGCCTCAAAAACTTCACCCTAGCTAATTTGGGGGTGTTGAACGCAATGGTGAAGTCAAATTTTTGATCTGAGGTGTAAATAAAAAGTTAATTTCTGAGGTTTTTGGGATTTTTCAAAAATCCATATTTGATCCAATTGATTCCTGATTTGACATAGATTTTTGAGATGAGTTCTAAATGACTTAATTAAGACATTAGAACCATGATTAGGACTTAGATTAATCATAAGTAACCTAAGTAATAACTCGAGTTATTATATTAAGGGTCTAAAAACCTACTTTTTGATTTAGGGCTCTAAATTGAATTTTCTTGCTTCCAAATGATTGTTTACTATCTATTATGAAGATACACAGTAAGTACACTAAATTTGGACAAGAAATGGGTCCTATAGGTCCAAACTAATGAATTTAACCTATAAGGGTATTTTGGTAATTTCACTTAATGAAGTTTAAAAATTCAGTTATTTGATTATTATTTGTTGTCCAAGGATTTCATAGAGTCCAATAATACTAAATTCTGATATCTAATGATGGGTGTTCAAAGTTTAAGGGTAAATATATCATTTCTAGGGTTAAGAGGGGCCAAAAATCTAATTTTTTCATTTGAGATCTAAATTCAGCAAACTCAGTGGCTATAGCTTCCCTATATCACACTGAGTACTTTAATTAAGAGTATACCCAAATTGGACCTAATTTGGCCAAGTTATGACATAATTAGGGTTATGTATTTTACTCAACTTAGGGTTTCCAATTGTCAAAATTCAAATTTTATTTTAGTTTAATATTGGCACTGAATTTCTAACCTAGTTAGCACCTTGAATTCCTTAATTTAGAGTCTAATTTACTAAGATATGGTCAAATCAGTATCTAGGATTTTAGGGGCGTTTATGGACTAATTATCATCTAAGGCAAATTAAAATTCACCTACACAATTATACACTGTTTAATTTTACACCCCACTAGGGTCCTATGGTCCTTAAAATTTTAAACTAGTGAAGTTTTGGCCATTTCAACCGGTTCTGGACCAATTCGGATGGTTCTAAGCATTACGGCGCGCTGTAGCGCTTTCTGGACAAAAGGCAAGCTCGATGTGGCGCGCTACAGCGCGCTGCAGCGGATTTCGGCACTTTGTGCACTGCAGCGGATTATGGCGGACTCAACCGAAAGCTTGGGTGCTGCGACGCACTACGATGGACCCGATTTCGAACCTCAAGCGCTGCGGTGCTCGGCAGCGCGAGACGGTGATTTCGCCTGTGCGAAAACCGCAACGAGTCAACTTTCAAGCTCAAATACTCTCAACCTAGAGCACTTTACGTGCGGTGCCATATATCGATAGAAAGGTATTTCTGAGACCTTTTCATTAATATCAAAATTGATATGAAGGAATTAGTGTATCTATGTAAAGAATGGAGTTAAAAGTCAGTATGCAGAAAGAAGCAAAATAGAGCATTTTATCTATAATGAAATCTAATACCTTAATGAGCTCTAATGACTTCCCATATTATAAATCATAGATTTCTTAGAATGCAAAATAAGCATAAGAGTAAAATGAAGTAGCCATTGAATTTATTTAATGGGGGAAAGGAAAGTACCTTGGCTTTTAAATAGAAGAAGATAGAGGATGAAGCTCTATTTCCTGTAGGAACTTGGGAGCTTGAGGGCTTCTTCAGCAGCACATCAATGGAGGAAGGAGAAGAGGGTCTTAGCTTGGTAGCAAGGGAAGAAAGGATGGCTAAGGGGCTCTTTTAAAGGTAGAGGGTGGGCATGGCTCTTGGATGGGATGAACTTGACTCCTCCCATCATAAGTATGGGGGAGATGGCTTGGAAAATGGAGAGAAGAAAAGGGAGATATGGTTGTGGCAGAATGGGAGAGGGTGACGCATGCGTAGGTTTTAGGGAGTGGGGTCCACCTCGGGAAAAAGAAGGAGAATAAATAAATTGCTTAAAGATCTTAATTTATTTAATTAATTAATATTAAAAAGTCAGATTTTATAACGAGTTCTAAAAAATTCTAAAAAATTTACCCCTAGCTAATTTGAGGGTGAGGAATTCAACTACGAAGTCAGATTTTGATTCTAATGAGTATTTAATTTTCCTATTTTTTAGTTTATTTAATTATATTAAAATATTCAATAAAATCTGACAACTTTCAAACACGTCCAAAATATCACCCCAAGCTAATTTGCGGGGTAACGATCACAATGGCGAAGTTATATTTTGATTTCGATGTCAAAATAAATATTTCAATTTTTCATTAATTAAATGTTATTAAAATATTCAACAAAATTTTGACGACTTCCAATTGCCACCAAAACATCACCCCTAGCTAATTTTGGGGCAATAAGCACAATGATGAAGTCCAATTTTTGATCTGAGACCAAAATAATTAGGTCAATTTCCAAAGTTCCTGAAATTCCCAAAATCAAGGTTTGATCCATTTGACCTCTAATTTGGACTAGGTCATGGCGATGAACTACTAATGACTTAATTAATGCACTAAGATCAAAATTAGGACTTGGATTAGTCCTAATAGGTTATGGTAACAGCTTGGGTTGTTACATATACTGTTTAGTCTAACTATAATTTTTTTTTATTAGTTTTACCTATTATATTTGAATACTAAAATATGATAGATCAAGATCTCTTTGATTTAGGTAATGCAGGTCCTAATGCTTAACAAGCTCTTAAAATGAAAAGCTTTCGCTTACTATTTAAATTTTCTATCACTTTTGGTTTAATGAAGAGAATTGTTGTATTCTCTCTTCCTTTTTATTTAAATGGTTAAACTATAGATTGCTTGAGTTTGCTTGAGTTATTTTTACTTATTCTTATCTATCTGTGTTGTGATTATATATATTGCAACTGCATGGGGGGAATGAGTGAATTATACTAATTACTTGTATTGTATATACTTGTAATATTTTCATGTATCTCCTTAACATGTAAATTCAATTGCCATTCATTTGTAACTTTATTTTAACATAACAACTACTCATAAAGAGACTTGGCCACTTTGCATTTATATTTGATTAGTTTCTTTCTAATTGAATATTGGGTACTAAGGTAACATCCCAATATTTGGATTAATCTCTATCCAATTATTGGGGTCATTACGCTTACCTCAATATATAACACATATTAAGGCTTTTAAACATTTTAAGGCACTCCTAAAGCAAGATTATTAAGATCTCACTCCTCTACCACTTAAGCTAAAGATTTAAGGTTTACTTATTAACTTGGATAAAAGTGATTAGATTAGATGATTGGATACATCTGATCACATCCTATTCTATAATTATAGGACGAAATCAAAGATATTATTAAAGGTAGGTCATTTCATAAATCGTTATAATTTTATTAATCATCTTATGCTAATAGTCTTATATAAGAGAAAATTAAAGATCCAAGGCTTAGGTTCAGATGATTCAATCACATAACTTCATTATTACTCTTAGTACTTCTAATTCAATGATTTAAGATCAATACTAAATCAGATGCATTATTGGGATAACATCAATTGAATTATCTTATAATCAAGTCATTTAATTAAGTGATTAAAGATTCAAATCTTAATTAAACGGGTTAGGGTTTAACCCCTATCCTTATCCAATTAAGACCAATTGTTGATTTATAGATCAAATGTCCAATCAGTGTATTATTGGTATATTATTGGTGGCAAATCTCAGATTTCAACCAAGTATAATTCACTTGATTAAGATCTTAAGATTTCTTAAGATTAATTAAGGAATTATACTACTTTAATCAAATTGGTTAAATTAAATGTTTAAGATTCACATGATATGCTCTTTACAATTATACCACTATTATAAAAGCTAAATAACATATATTTATAGAAAATAAAAGGTAATTAGTGTTAATTAAACCTTAATTCAAAATAAATAGATTAGCGTCTAATTACAAATCCAACTATTAGAAATTTATGAAACCTAGCCATTATGTGCTATCTATTCATATGAGCAATCAGAGATTAAGTTTACTAAGTTTGGAAAATCAAAAACCCTAATTTTTACTAATCATCCCAGTACAAGATTAGGGAATAATTAAGAATACATATATCAGAAAACTAATCCACCTAACACATACATTCTACAAGGTATAAGGAACACAATGGCATATAAATCATGCAATTTGGCTAAGTATACATGCTAATCAACCCTAATTAAGTTTTGCAATAATTAGGCTAATTCAAAAAATCCAACTACAAAAATCTCAATATTCTCTTATATTATTATTTCTCATGATTTTTTGATCAATTTGATATATAATATCATAGGATTTGGACCAGTGGATCAAAAGTTATCACAATAATTTAGTTTGCATTTTTCCAATTAAATTACCTTATGATTTGATTAATTGGATTATTTTCCTTAAGGAAAATAATCTAATTAATTTGATTTAATTAAAATGAGTCGACCCATTAACCAGACCACGCAGGTCGGCCAGGGCCCGAGGACCTGACACTGTCGCACAATGCGGGTCACGGGCTAACCTGACCCGCATAGTGCCATCGTCCCCGCCTCAATCCCTCTCAATAGAGGCCAAATGGGAGAACCCTAATCGGGAAAATTCTCTACCTAGAGTGCACACCATGGCCTTGGGTCAATCGCAGATCCATCCCCAAGTTAGGACACACCATTTGGGACTCGAAGCCCCCTTTGAGTAGGTCTGGTTCACCCGGACCTTACACACCCGAGAGCTCCCGAGCTAGAGCAACTATTGGGAGATAATTCTCCCTACAGAGGCTATGATTGACCCTGGGCTCGATCCCTATACCTTCAGGGAGGTGAGGCAGATCAAAACTCATTGGCCTGAGGATGCGGTGGGCTGGATCGCTGGATTCTTACTCGAACCCAGCACCTTTAACGGACGTAGCTTAAGGCACAGATATGATCATAATAAGTTTGTTTTAAAATACTCATTCAACCTAATCAATGGAGAGGAGTCTGAGCCTCGTTAGCTTAGACTGAGCAAACTGGGGTACCTGGTTTGACGGTGAAGCTTGGATTGGCTGATAGAGAGGAAGGCAGGGGCTGCAAAGCTTCAGAAGAACACACCTAGGATTCCTGAGCACCATGAATTGCCTCTATCAGAGGTATGTACGCCTGGGATGCCTGAGAAATTTGGACAGACAGCAATGGAGGTTTGGGATATAGAGCTTTAATTGACAGCAAAGTGATCCTTGGAGTAGACCTGAGGCTATTTATAGCTCTAGGGAGGGAATGGGAAGGTTCTAGAAGCTTGTTCAAATCTGGGATTAACTTGAGAGCTCAGGCCATGGCTAAACTCCAATTTCCTTAATTGGAGCTAACCGGGCCATGGGACCCGAAAGGGATGATATACCATTGAGGGAAGATCCACAATGGCATGCTGAGGTGGAGTGGGTAGTGGGGGACATGCCTGGCTATATGGAATCCTCCGAATTCCTTCTGTCAGGCACGGGAGGCGAAGGCGAAGATCCACAGTGCGGAAGCACTATGGGTAGTCTGATGGATCGATCGGACCCATGCTACGGTTCTGATCCTCCAGATCCTAATGACCATATCCGATTGAATTTGCGATGTAAGATCCACGGGGCGCATCTAATGGAAGATCCGCGGTTCTGTGGAATCTAATCCTAGCCATTGAATCCTTAAATGCGATGAAGAGATCAGCGGGACTCCGCTGTCGCACGACCCGGGCTCCATAACGGATCGCCTGCGATCCGCACAACGGATCCCGACCATTTAATCGAGGGTAAATTTACAAAATTGAATTATTAGAAGTTCTAAAATGCAATTAGACCAATTTAATTCAAATTAAATTGTGGTCTAAATGATCTCCAAATTTTACCATATTTCACCTTTAGCTAATTTGAAGGTGAGGAATTCAAAAATACAATCAAATTTTAATTTTGAGATCAAAATATTTTATGTCTTATTTAGGGCATCTAAACTGATCAAAAATGTTAACTTGATTTAGAGAAGTTCAATTGACTTCAAATTTTCAAGATTTGCTTAACTTGATATTTAAAACGCAATAAGATTAAAACTAATGCCTGATCAAGCTGGGAATTAATAGGTAACGACCTATGGTTATTACAAATATGGCTCCTTATGAAGCTCTTTATGGAAGGATGTGTACTACTCCTGTTGCATAGACTAAAGTAGGAGATTCTCAGCTGTATGGTTCTGAATTAGTTGAGGAGACCACTAAGAAAGTTTAGCTAATTAAATGCAATATGATGGCAGCTTATGATAAACAAAAGAAGTATCATGACGCTCGCCATCATTAGTTAAAATTTCATGTTGGAGATCGAGCATATCTGAAAGTGAGTCCGGTGCGAGGTGTGCAATGGTTCGGTGTGTCTGGAAAGCCGAGTCCAAGATATTTGAGAAAAGTTAGAATATCTGCGTATAGATTTAAGTTACCTGAAGACTTCCTAGTTGTGTACAATGTGTCTCATGTTTCATCCTTAAGAAGGTGTTTGCTCTCTATTCTAGTCAGCAAGTTTAGATTATAGCAATTGTGCTACAGCCTAATCTGATTTTCATTGTTAAGCTTATTGCAATTCTTGGGAGAGATCTTAAGTAGTTAAGAAACTGTGAGATTCCTATGATTAAAATTCAGTGGCAGAATCATTCAGGTAAAGAAGCCACATGGGAAAGAGAATAAGATATGCGAAAGAAATTCCCATAGTTCTTTAATTAATCAGGTAGCTTTAGTTCCTTCAAATTTCTTTCATATTTCATTAAGACTTCCTTCATGCATTTTCAATTTTCAATTTTTTTATTATGGTGTGTCGAGGGAGACACTCTTTTTAAGAATGGGAGTTTGTAACAATTCTAGTGTTATTACCCATCTATTAGTCGCCAAATCAAGTCCAATCCTTTTTCACAACTCTTATAATAGTGCCAAGAGTCTTCATCTCAAATTTTGTGTGATTTAAAGATCATTTGAGACTTTCCAATATTTTTCTGATTTATCGATAATTTTGAGAATGCTTATTTTATTTAGACCTCAAAATTAAAATTTGAGTTTACCATTGTACTCATCACCCCAAAATTAATTAAGGGTGATATTTTGGAAGTGTTTGAAAGTTATCAAAATTTTCCCAATTATTTTAATAATATTTAGATACTCAAAAAATTATGATAATTAAATTGACCTCTAATCAAAAATCCAATTGAATTTTTGAGTTTCTCACCCCTCAATTAATAAGGGTAAAAATTTGGGATTTTTTGGAGTCTGTTTGAGTATTTAAATTTAAGTAAATAATTATGATAATTAAATAATATAATATTAAATTTAAAATAATTAATATATAAATATAATTATAATATTCCAAATGACTACTTAAAGGACCGCAGGAATCCCCTATTATGCGCAATGTACCAAACAGCCATCCACCTTCTTCTGTGCCGTCGATCGCAGATCAGATGGCGGGTAGATCTAAGTATGATCGAACTGTCAGATCGCTCGCCTGATCTGACGAAGTTGTTACCCTAACTAATCCAGGTTAATTTAAACTAAACCAAGCTTTGATTTTTATTTCATTATACTCAATGGGTTATTTAAATTTAACCATAGAAGTTTGAAATCCATCGAAGCTCAATTGAGCATTTTGGCTATTTTGCCTATATTTGGATTCTGAATATTAGCAAAAATAAATTGATCTCTAAATTAAAATCTAATTTTATTTTTGAATTCTTCATGCCCTAATTAGCAATAAATAAATTTTTGTGAATTTTTAGAGCTCATTTAGTTCTAAATTGAATTTAATTTTTATTATAATTATTATTTAATTAATTAAAGGATTATATTACTTAAAGTTAATATATTTATTAATTTTATATATGCAGGATGTGGTGTCGGGACCACGGCAGATCCGTTGCGGGGTCCCGACAGCAATGCATAGGTTTCCACAAAGTATCACTCTAGCACGCATCTTAGTGTGGTCCATCTGACGACGTACACTCTTCGCGCATAGATCTAATCCTAGCCAACAGATCAACCCCTCGTATCCAATGGCTAATGTCTCAGCGGCGCTTAATCAGTTATGTAGTGCAGCAGGGACCGTCCAGACCCAACGGCTCCGTGATCAGATGGCCCCGTGCAAGCCCTGCACTGTGGATCATCTTCCCCGTCTCACCTCTAGCTTGCCTGGTCCCCCCGACAACCCGACCTACAGCAAACCCCGTGGCAGTATGGGGATAGCATGGTATTCCTTTCCTGCCCTCAAGCCCAATGGTCTACCAGCTGCCATCTCCATGAATTTCCCTCGGCTATTTCGTCCACCCTATTTCCCTTGGGCCAATCCTATACCCTGGCTTCCAATAATGGCAACCAGTCTAGAGCCTTCCCACTATCTATAAATACCCCTGGGACATAACAGTGAGTCCCTTTGCTCACTATGAACCCTTAATTTCTAAATTCTCCTCTCCCGTGCTCTTGGCAAATCTCGACATCCCAACTGCTGCATACCGCTGATATAGGGTACATTTCTAGTATTCATACCCCCTGCTAGCTGCTGCAAACCTCTGAAAACTTCAGCGATCTTGAATTCCCTCTGTCATGCCTTACTTCACAATTTCTAGGTACAATTTCCTTCCCAACTGAGCCAAGTGAGCTCAATTTCTAAATCAATGCAATTAGGATAGTTCTGTGGTACTTAGATCCTCTTTTAGAAACTCTAGGATGTTTACAAATGATCTGGATTGATCCAATTCAATCTAGACAGTGCGAATTCACTTACTGGATAGAACTAAAACTAGAGGCAATGTCGTCATCCCTCTGGTGTTGCTTGACTCAATCCCCACTCATTTAATTCTCTGATCGATCATGCAAGCTAGCTAGACCCATTGTAATTATCATGTGGGCTGGACAAGCCCAATTTGATCGTCCTGATCATTTGGGTTCCGCCAAGAGTTTGTAGTCAAGCTCAAGTAAGGATCCGATGATCTAGAGCTTTCCAACCATTGTGAACATAGGGCTTCGATCGGCCTCACCACCATGATAGTGTATGGATCGAACTCCGACAAAATAGTTGCCTCTATGAGGAGAATTAACTTCTCACATAAACCCTAGATGCTGTATTAGGGCCAAATCCATGGAGTAGCCATCTGGTGCTCCTGTGCCACCCAGTTAGGGCTTCTTGGTTCAATCAATGCACCTTGACTCCCTGAAGGTGTGGCGATTAAATGCTGGCCATATCATGGCGTATCAGCTGAGAATTTGTGATATAAGCTTTCCCCTAACCGGCCTATCACGAGAGGAGGGTGGGGATGATAACACTATCGCATTGGGCTGGGCCAGCCCAGGCCTGCGCGATACGACAGTGCTGACCCAGTCGGGCCTCGATCCAAACCGCGTGGTTTGATTATCGGGTCAGGCTATTTAATTTAAACAGGAATATTTTTCCTTTTATTAATTCACATATAAATGCATTTAATGAAATATCATATGGTTTGAGTAATTGAAAACATTCAAACTTTATTAATAAAATAAATTAATAAATACTTATCTAAATGGTATGATACAATATATTATTTTAATCAGAGAATCATAAAGAACAATAATATGCAATATAATTTTAGATCCAATGGTTAGATTTTTTGATTTAGCCTAATCTTTCTCTAATCTTAATTAGTGAATAAATAATTCATTAAATGTCCAAAATCCATGATTAAGGTCTCTAATTGTTCATAAGACGGAGGAGAACTTAATTATGCTTTAAAAATAATTTAAGAGTTCTAAATTGGTTAATCACATTAAATCTTGATTAGTGATTAATGACCTAATTAATCCTTTGATTCTGGTAAATCAAGTTCCTATTATCCTCTTAAGTGTACTAGAACTTGCCAATATGTTTAGATTTCCATTGTAAGCATTAATTTTTTTAGTCACTTTTCTTAGTCTTAAAATGTTATTAGTACTAATTAATCAAATCTTAAATTCCTTAATCACTGTTTCATTGGGTGAGTCCAACCTAGGCCCTTAGACGTTAGGAACCATGCATCTCCTTCATTTTTAGCCTAAACCATGGCTCCCAGTCATGGCAATAATCCCTAGACCTCCCCACTTGAAATGACCCTAATATTGAGTAGGAATTAAACCCAACATTGGTGCGTTACCATAGCATCTAATATTTAATTATAGAGAAGCTAATCGAATACTAGATGCTAAGTTTGGCCAAGGATCATGAAGAGGATCTTAAGTTAAGATGAAAAAATAGAAGAAGAAAAATGCATGAATGGAAGTAATTGTAAATACTAATAACTAAAAATATAAATGCAACTACATGTAAAAGAAAAAAAATATGTAAATAGAAATGCTTGCAAGTTACATAATTCAAATGATATTTGCAATTTTAAGCATCAATAGGAGTTTAAAGAGATTGCAACATATAAGAATAGATACAATTAATTATATGTGAAAAATGACTTTATAAGTGTGATATATTTATGCAATTTATTTATCCATTTATCCAAACTAAGTATTTAGCAAAAGATCTAAGTCCATCACAAAATAAGTAAAGGCAAAAGCAATTAATTTAAGTTATTACATGCAATTAATTAAAAGATAAGTAAGTAAAACTCTCTTACACTTAAAATAAAAGCAAGTAAAATAACATTTAGATGGAAGCAAATATAATAACTTTAAGCACTTGGTCCAGCTCTACTTACATCAAAATGCACCTGATCTATCATATTTTGATATTTAAATATGATAGGGTAAAGCCAAAAAAAAAAAGCATAGTTAAACTAAACAGTCTAAGCATATTTTAAGATTAGGCTAAATATTTTAATAGTTTATTTTGGATACCACAACTAATTTACAATTAAGCATAAGCAGCGGAGCATTTAAATGCACACAAATGTGGAATGGTAATAAAAATTGTAAAGAAGAATAAATGAAAGTAAATGAGTGAGAATATTTACAAGTAATGACATCCAAGCCTGCATCCAAAAAGTAAGGGGAGAGCATCCTAAATAGGCTAAATATGTACTAAAGTGCATATGAAAGTAATTAAAATAAAATATGTATATGTTCAATAGAATTATGCTAAGTAAAGAAAAGAAAATAGTGAAGCATTTAAATGAAATTATAAAAATATTCACTGCAGTCTAAATGAACTATAAATAAGTAAAGTACATTACTAAAAATATGAAAAGTGCAAAGCATAATAAATGAAAAAAAATCTTAGACTATAAGTCTAAAAGGTACATAGCCTAGGACTATAAAAGGTAAATATAGCTTGAAAGCTATAATGGGATCTCACAATCTATAAGATTGTAAAATAACTCATATTTTATTAAATTGAAGTTATTTGTGAAAGTATTTAATCTGCGGGCAAATACAGAATGAAGTGAAGAGTTAAGCATATTTTCCTAACAGGTAAAGGAAAGCGGGGTTCAAAATAAATAACAGTTACATTCACCCTTTAAGAATGTGAGGTCTCTTTATTACTCATAATTAGCCTGCCCTTGGCTTAACCAACATTATAAACTCCTATAGTTTTAAATGTGAAAGTTTTATTTATACACAATGTCTTATATGAATGTGTCAAATGAATTAGGCTCAAAGCTAAGCAAGTATTCAAGAAAAAATTCAATAATTGCAAACTATGTGATATCCAAAATTTTCTAATTTTAATGATCTACTTAATGATTGAAGTTAATTGAGCTCCTAATTACTTAGAGATATTGATCTCAAGTTAATTATAAGTAGTATAAGTAGTTAGGGTTTTGGAAAATAATAATTTATTTTCTTCCTATGAGGTGATGAAATAATTTATAAGTATAATAATACTAAATAAAATTAATCATATTATTATCCTAAACCATAAGATTGAAAAAGGTTAATTAAATCAAGGCTTAAAGAACTAGTTAGGAAAGGTTGAGATTATGTAATTACCATAATTGAAGAAAATGAAAGTTAAGGTTATATACACTAAACTCATTTAGTTATGTTGTAATTAGAAGAATTTAAACAACACAAGTACTAATCTAGCTAGATTATGGTAATAAGAAATGTTTAAGGGAATATAAAAGAAAGGATTTGGGAGTTACAAACTCTACACTTTACTATATGTTTTAAGTTAATGAAATTTATATGTTTTTAAACTATGCTAAAGAATTAAGGACCCCTAATTCAAAAATCTTAAGAAACTTAAATGACCATTCAACAACTAAAGGTTGGTTGAGTTAGGAACCAAACTAGTTACTTAGGGCTAGCACTAATAGATTCACAATCTATAATTACACAAGAAATAAGGTTATACACACTTAGTGGGTATAATAACTAGCTCTAAAGATCACCTACAATTCAAGTTATGAATCAATTCCATAGCTTTTTTCCTAAGGTTGAAAGATGAATCAAACAATTTGTTAAGTATTCAAGTATCTAAATTAAGAGAACTAAGCTCGATTCATGCAATTAAAATTGATATGGGAAGCAAATAATGTGACATGTTTATTGTCATAAGGTTCAATTACTTAAAACATGCACTTTGTGAAACTAGAAAATCATCAAAATTACTCTAATTTAGGAACCAAAAACCTAAAATCACTAAACATTGTCCAAATGAAATAATATGCATAAAAATGAGATCCTCATAGTATAAGGAGTAAAACGATACTAACTAGGTCAAAATTGAACGATGTTGAGATTTTAGAGTTTTCGGGATACCTAATTAGAGTTAAGAAATCATTAAAAGATTTAAGATTTAAAACCTAAATTATATCTTATATTATTGTTTCTCACATTTTTGTGAATGAAATATACTATATGATCATTTAATTTGGACATTAAATGATCAAATTAGATCATGTAGATTATTGAAATTAAATTACATTTAATTAAGTAATCTAAATTAATGATTAAATAAAATAATTATCAATATAGAAATTAAATAATATATTATTAATCTACGTGTTTTTGCGATCAAAATGGTATATAATTTTGTATTATTTGAATGTATATATTTAAAATTACAATTAAATAAAATTTGAATTAATTAAACATTAATTTAAATGCAAATAATTAATAAGTCAAAACATTAATCATTTACTGACGATAGCACAGAAATAGAGGCAGCACAAAAAACAAAGGCGGCACGGGTTACGGGAGGTTGCACAATGATGACAACGCTTGAAATGTCACGTAATGTCATGACACGCGTCGGCTCGAGGGAGTGATGCGTGTCGGCCCTGAACAGGCCCGGTTCAAGAGTTACGCTCGAACCCAAAAATCTGCGGGTCTAAGCTGCGTCGTCCTGTAGCAATTCGGAAGAGGTAGATCTAAGGTTTAGCTCAATAGCCGATTTCGATGATCCTCTAGCATGGCCCGCACTCGGCAATAAGTCCTCGCCGAAGCCAATCTTTCAGGACCATAATCAGAGTTGGCGAGACACTGAGTTGCAATTAGGATGATGCCCTAGATCCCTTAAATTGGGCCCAGGCATCTTCGATTTGTAGATCGAGGGACTCGAACTTGATTGGATTCATAGGAATTAAGCCGAGTTACTATAAACCCTTATTAATCATAGAAGACAGTAAACATTAAGAGTTAAAAATAGGAGAAAAGGCAAGCACCGGAAGATCAGAGCAACGGGAGTTCCACCGAAAGAATTTTTCTTCCTTCTAGCTTGGTTCTCCAGCAACCTTCGGCTCCTGCAAAAGCTTTATAAAGGAGTAAATGGAGTAGAGGAAAGAATAGGGTGCTTAATTGGGCTCGAGAAATGACTAAAAGCTGGATGGCGTACGACGACAGGCGCACGATCGAAGGCTGCAGAGAAGACGTACAGGAAAAATGATCCTGACCGTCGGATCGGGTGATCGATGCGACGGTCTAATTGATGGATTGTACATGAGCCGACGGATCTTACCCAGATTAGCGTGATGGACCAGGTCGACGGATCCCACTGCTCGTTATTCGGCCTGATGCAGTGGATTCGCGCGATTTCAAAAATTCAACCCTTTAATTTTAAATTAATAAATATATATTATTTATTTTATTAATTTAATTTAATTAAATAATTATACTCAACTTAGTACTCAAAATTAAATAATCAAATGGATTCCAAAAAATTCCAAAAAAATTTACCCTTACTTAAAAGAGGGGTAAGGAATTCAAAAATATAAACAGATTTTTGTTTGAATATCAATTTAATTATCGTAGTTTTCTGAGTATTTAAATAGTATTAAAATAATTGAGGAAAATTTGACGACTTCCAAACACTTCCAAAATACCATCCCTAGCTAATTTGAGAGTGTTGAGTCCAATGATGGACTCTATTTTTTATTCTGAGGTCTAAATAAATTATGCATTCTCAGAATTTTTAGAAAACCATAAAATGTCAGAAATTGTCAAATTATCTCTAAATTGCACAAAGAGGCTCTTATAAAGGAAGAAGATTATAATCAATTAGGTCACTAATTGATGGGTAACAACACTAGGGTTGTTACATCACTACCTTTAAATACCCATGGTACATCATAGTGAGTCCCTTTGCTCACTGTGATCCCTCAATTTCCCCAGTTGAATTCCCTAGAGATCACAGCACTCTCGATGATTACTGCTATTGTGAACTACTAATAGTGGGCTAGGTCTGGTGTTTAGACTCCTTGTGCTTCTCCTTAAGTTGCCTGGAAGCTCCAGCTCACTTCAATTTCACCTTAGACATCTCTGTCATCGTCATTTCTAGATGCTAGCCTAAACCCGTCAAGCCGTGTGGACTCAACATTTAATTAAGTAGTTAGGAGAGCTTCTGGATGTCGTCTAGCTTCTCTTAGCCTCGTAAGAAGTCCATAATGGTGATTGGGATCATTTGAGCTCATTCCAAATAATGGTTGCTCACTATTTGGGTGACATTAGTGCTCAGTAAGGTCAGAGTCACCTAATTGAACACTAAGGCCCAATTCGGCTCATTTCTGTCTCAAACCTTCTTCTCTAGGTTTATCAAACTCATTTTGATTGACGTCAAGTTCTAAGCCAACTCCAAACAATCGTATTGATCGATCGAGTAAGGACCCAGCTATCAGCTGCACCCGAGGTCATGTAACATTGGGGGTTTGACTCGCCTCACCTGACTGATGGTATAGGGAGAGAACCCTATCTATTTGGTGGTCTCTGTGAGGAGAATTAACCACTTATAGTAAAGCCTAAATGCTCGTCAGTATGAGTTTAGGCTAAGTAGTCATCCAGAGATCTAAGCCATTTTGATTAGAACTTCTAAGTTTGTTGGGTGCGTCTTAGTTCAAGGATGGTGTAGTGATCGACGCGAGGCGCTGGCGTGCCCTGTGTGTGATAATTTAGCTTTAGAGTGCCATCCCCCTTCGGCCTGTCGAAGGATGTGGCGGGGACAACAATACTGTCTCATCAGGCTGGGCCAGCCCAAGGCTGCGCGGTGCAACAGTGCTTACCCAGTCGGGCCTCGATATGGCCCGCACAATTTGATAAATGGGCGCTATTTAATTTAATAAAGAATTAGATTCTTTCTAAAAATTAAATTATAAATCCATTTAATTAAATATCATATAGTTTAATTAATTAGAAACATTAAAACTAAATTAATTGAACAAATTAATCAATTATTATTCAAATGGTATGATCCAATATACTATTTTAATTAAAAAATCATAAGGAACAATAATACGCAATAAAATCTTAAAATTGAATTCTTAAATATTAAAATCCTAATTTTAGTCTTAAGAATGGTATTTTGGTCATTTTAACCTAAATTTTGCCTGCCATATGGATGCTTTAGCATGCATACTAATGCACTTGATCTTACGACATACACTACCCCACACCTGAATCCAATCCTAGCCAATGGATTAACCCCGCATATCCAATGAATGATGCCTTCTCCGCGGTTACTCGTTAAGTATTTCATTAGGGCCATCCATCTCTAATAGCTCCGCGATCAGACGACTCGAAACACCCCATGCATTTTGGATCGACGTCTCCATCTCACCTCTTGCTCGCCTGCCCCCCCCCCCCCCCTGACATCTCGACCCTCCACTGGCCTAGTGGCAGAACTTAAAATAAATAATCAAAAATTAGTATTATATGTTTATTTAGGTTGATTTCAGGTCTGTATAGCCAATATGTTAGGCCAAGATAAGAAAATATCTAGAGAACTTATGAGACTGCACATCACATAGCCTTTGAGGGGAAAATGTGTAGTTAGTCAAGAATCCACATTTTAGATAATTAGATAGACGTATCTAACTCCTTAATTATTGTATAATTTTGTTCAACATAATAAATATTATATCTTGCTGTATTTTCTTTCAGAATAAGCACATAACTTAATTATATATATTGCATTCATAATCCTGATAATTTTACAAGCTTATCATATTTAAATATTATATTTTATTTGTATATATTTCTCATGCAGAATCATGCTGCTTAATATTATATGCAAATTTTGATATCTTACAAAACTTACTTAGACATTTATATTTAATTAAATATTTTCTTTTCTTTTCTTTTTTTTGGTTTGCGCTGTTATATATATATTGTAACAACTCAGGTTGTTACCTTAGTCAATTAGGACTAATCTTAAGTCTTAAAACTAATCTTAAGTGCTAATTAGGTCAATTGGATTTAACCTCTAAGACTTAGTCTAAATCAGGAGTCAAACGGATCGAATCCTGATTTTTGAAAATTCAGAAACCCTAAAAGTTGACCTATTTAAATTGACCTCCAATCGGAAAACGGACTTCATCATTACGCTCGTTGACCCCAAATTAGCTAGGGGTGAAATTTTCGTGTCAATCGGAAGTCGTCGAAAATTCGACGAATATTTTAATAATATTTAAAATACCCCGAAAAATGGGAAATTAAAATACTCGTCGGATTGAAAATCCGACCTCGCCGTTGCATTCCTCACCTCTCAAATAGCTAAAAAGAACATGTTAAAAATTTTGGAAAATTTAGTATTTTAATTAAGGAATTTAATTGAATTAAATAATAGATAATATTAAAATAATAATTTTTTTAACGGCCGCCGTCCAGTCCGTTAGCGCCGTCCACCCTTCCCCGTTTGATCGAACGGTTCGCTCAAACCGTTCGATCAAGAGAATCGAACGGTCGAGGGACCGTCTCTCCCGCGATCCCGAGGGCGTCCCGCCGCGTGTCGCCCGCCGCTCGATCCGGCCAGTCGCCGCGAGCGGCGACCTCGGCAGCTCTGCCTCTCCTCCCTTATCACCTTCCCAGCCTTAGAGTGTTGTCCCAACTCGCATCCGAGGATTCAAGGCGATCCCCCGAAACCCTAGGAGCTCCCGCGTCTGCCTCCACCCATCGCCGCTAGTAAGGTACCTTCCTCTCCTCCTGATTCTTCAGTTACGCCTCTCTTGTTCGTTATTGCATGCAATTGTTCAAGTATCGAGTTCGATAGGATTAGGTCGATCCCGATCTGTGCAAGAATGGGGAGTGGCAAATCAATTCGCCTCATCGTCCCAAAGCGTAGATTTAGGGTTCGAGTTCGCCGGTTGTATACTCCACCTCCGGCCATGATCATACCACCGACGGGTAGCCGTGGTCGAGCCCAAGCTAGGGCTGTATGAGCCGAGTCCCGGCGACGCCGGGAGGCTGCCCAAAATCGGAGCCCTAGCTCAGCCACCTCGGGAGGAAGGCGAGGAGCCAACGGGCCGGGCGGGTCGGACCAGACCCGCGCAGAGCTCGAGCGGGCCAGGCCGCGTGTCGCCTCTGCGTGCAGCGGGCCGGACCCGTGTCAGTGCGTGGGGCCCGCCTGTAAGGTGGCGGCCATTTGGGTCGCGCCGCGTGGCCCTGTTGGGGCCCACGGTTTAGCCCGTTGCCAGCTGTGGGACCCACCCCTCTGCCTTAGCCAATGGCAGCCTGCCACGTGGCCACAGTGGGTCCCGCACGCATGATGACCTGTTCAAATTATATATATATATATATATATAATAGTAATAATAATAATAATAATATATTATTATTATTATTATTATATAATAATGATAAGTAAGTATATACTTAGTTACTTAATGATTCTGTTAGTAATTAATCAAGTATTAATTAGTTAGTTGTTAGAAAATTAGTATTAATTTAGTATAACTAAATAGTTAACACTAGTAATTAATTAAGCTAATTAAATAGCTAATGTAGTTAATTAACATTAGTTAATTAGATTCTGTATTAATTAGGAATAATTTAATAATACAGATAATTAGAAATTTTAAATATTAATTAATTAATCTAATAGTCATTGATTAATTATTTAACTATTAATTAATCTATAGCAACTAATTAAACAATAATTATAATTAATTAAAATTTTTGCTAAATAGTAATTATTAATTAATATTTAACTAATAATATATTACATTATGTACAGTAATATTAAAATTTTAAATTTAATTAGATTAATAATGTACTTATGACTAATTAATTATCAATAGTAAAATAGGTTATTAGACAGATAATTAAGGATGGATTAGTACTAATCTTAATTAAACAGTAATTAAACTTAAACCTAATTGAACAGTAATAAATATAATATTAATTAATATATTAATTAATAAATAATTAGCAATTAATATTAATTATTCACAGCTTAATTAGTTAATTATGAAATTCAGGAAAATAAAATCTGAACTTTATGAATGAACAGTAAATTAATTTAATTTGAATAAATGAATAGTAAAATAATACAAATTTTATTTTTGAATAGTAAAACTTAAAAGTTTAATAACTTTTTATAGGACAATCCAAACATAGCCAATATAGGTCTCAAAATACTCAGAAAAATAAGTAGAATCAAATGGCGTAATGTAAAAATTAATTTTAGGGTACGCATAACGAAGTAGCATTTTAGGACCTCTTTAGGACCTCATAACTTTTTACCTATTTATCAGAACATAGTCAATATGGGTCTTAAAATGCTCAGGAGAGCGGCCCCATCACCACAGTAGTATTAGTTTTCCCATTTGGACATCAGGATAAAAAGTCAATCCTAGAATTCAGAGTTGACTTTAGTGAAAAATGACCAAATTACCCCTATAATTCAAACAACCATAACTTGGTCAATTCAACTCCAAATTCAAAAATTCAAGATGCTAACTAGTTTAGAATTTTGATGTCACTAATAAACTGAAATAACATTTAGGTTCTGAACCCTAGAAATTTAGAAAATAACAAAAATACCCCCAACCTTAGTTAGGTCATAACTTGACCGTTTGAGGTCCAAATTGGGTCTACTCCCTACCAATATACTCAGTACATTATAGGAAATCTATAAAAACTGAGTTTGCTAAAATTGGACTTCAAATGGAAAATTTCGGTTTTTGTCACCCGTTGACCAACTCAAAATTACCAAATTGCCCTTCGGACTTAAAACATCTATAACTTAGTCAATTGACCTCAGAATGCAGTGTTCTTGGACTCTATGGAATCCTTGAACAGTAACCTACAATAAACTACATAAAAACTTAGTTTTCAGTAGAGTGAAAAATCACTTAAATGCCCTTAAGTCAAAAATATTAGTTTGAACTTGTAGGACCTGTTTCTCGTCTGAATTGGACAAACTTACTGTATATCCTCAAGTTAGATAATAAGAAATTGTATGGAAAAGAGAAACTCCAATATGGGCACTTAAATCAAAAGTTGACTTTTTGGACCCTTAAGTAAGGGCAAAATGGTTATTTTGCCAAAAATTTAGAATAATCAATCTTAACCTTTAATTAGTCTTTTAAATCACTAAAACTAACTTTGTAACCATATTAGTGACATTTAAGTAAGTAAAATCAACAGTTAGGTCAGATTCTAAAATTTTTCTTAAGTCTTTAAAACTACAATGAGGTTTTTAATGAATAAATCCATTGAAAAATGGGGTTTTTAATTCCATTAAAAAATGGGGTTTTTAATGAATAAATCCTTGGTTTTATTAGTTTCTAGAATTTTTCAACTTATTTTTGATTATTTTATCTTTTAATCTTAGATATAAGATAGGAGATTCATCCTATTAAGTTTGATTACTTAATAGGGTTAGCCTAAATTATTAGATCACTTAGAATGAAACCTAGATCTTAGGTCCTATCCTTTTTGGATTATGTGATTAAGCCCAATCTTGTGGTGTTTAATCCATAATCTATAATTTATCAGTCTTAATTAGAACATCCAAAATTATCAAGTAGGTCGTAATGATTTATTATTTAACTTTTATAGTTGACTTTGATTTGGTATATTAGGACCTAGCTAGTCCTAATATTTTGTAATTTATAAGGACGAGTTTTCAAGTTATACTTGGTATGTGGGAAAATGGTAATCCTAAACTTATGTAATTTGGAATAGTTAGAACAAATAATAGAGAACAGATGATATCACCATATTAGTAGAGTCCCTTGCTTATTTTGATACTTTGTGCTACGCATTCCTTGTGTATTTGAGCTTACTTCCTTGGACATTTCATATAAGATAATTTTGTGCATGAAAATGAAAACTTAGAATATTAGGATAACAGTTGCCTTTGGGTCCGATTTATGGTGATTATGGTGCACATTTTCCCCAATGGACAGGGGTAAGGTGAGATCAGGATGCCTAACATTCTCATTGAGGAGAGTGTGTTAGGCTTGGGACTCGTATAGTCTTACAGACGTGCTTGACTCCTTAGTTGTTTCTAACAGTTGTCCATAGAGATAAAAGTAAAATAGCTAAAATATGTTGCATAAGTATTGTCTGCCTCTTCAGTCATGCAGTATATTCAGTATGTTTGCAGATTGAGATGTATATATATATGGGCCAGTTTGGCCAAGTTTTCTGATATGGCAGTCAGTATACAGAGTTTGATGTGCAGTTTTAGTATTTGGTTATATTTTAGCATTGCTTATTCAGTCAGCTATTTCCTAGTACAGCTTGTATACAGTAGAATATTAGATTTTGTTGCTATTTATATATATCACTGTTGAGATTTGTTATTATAATTTGCATATTTCATTTGATCACTAGCATGTATTAGGATGTAGTATTTTCTTTCAGTACATGTTTAGCTACTTATATTATATGCCTTATCTTGCTTATCTAGCTTTTGAAGCATGTCTTAGCCTCCTTTGTTTAAGTTATAAATGTTATTTATAGATGTTCCTCTTTCTTATTGTATTGCTAGTCGCTCTTTGATATATTGTTGCTTAGGAAAAATTGTGTAAAGTGGTGATATTATAAAACATATAAAAATGTATTAGCCTAAAATGTACTTAGACAAATTGTCTAACCAGATTTTCTCTTTTTTTTGTTGGGGCCCTATATTATGAAACTGACAATGGCAGGCATAGAGCAGCTAGAGGACCCAGCACCTGAGGAGGAACTATTTATAGAGGAGGAGCAGCAGCTCAGACCAGAGCATATCTAGTCCTTAGACTTATTGTGCGGATGAGTGCCTTTGCATTTCCTTTTATTTAAACTTTAAATGTTATAATAATACAGGTACTCTTGATTGTGCATTTGGATTTGTATGCTTATATTTTGAGTCATATTTTGCACTTATGTTACATTGTGATGCTTGGATGTTAGTTATTGCTTCTGCACTCTGTACGTTATAGTGACTGTTAGATTGATTCTGTGTTAATCCTTCCCTAATCAGGTGGATTGTGGAGTCTATCCTAATCTAATGGTAAGTAAGGGGTTAGCCAGAGTGACACTCCACCCTTAACCTAATCCTTGGTGGATTAAATGTGCGGGGCGCCACACACACACACACACACACACACACACACACACACACACACACATATATATATATATATATATGGCAATTCAGAAATAATATCTTGATCAAGTCTTTGAGGAGAAGCTGATGTATTATGGAACTATAACAACTTAGATGACGATTTTCTTAAAATTTAAAATTTTTTCTTAGTGTGTAATAGATTTTGTGATAAATATATTTCCTTTATTATTCTAATATTTATGAATGTTGTAATGAATATAGAAGTGTATATTTTATACTCTTTTAAATATAATGCTATACTAAACCCTGATATGATCCTGCGAAGTGAGCACATAATTTTGGATTAACTATACTAATCCTGCGACGGGTTGTCACATTTGGTATTAGAGTATGATTGGGAGAAAATTAGTATAAAAGTGTATAAGCCATTATTCATGCAATTGGAATTCCAGAATATATAAAATAAAAATATATAAAGTTATAATTTTCAAAACTTATATAAATCAAAAAGAGAATAAAAGAATAGATATATGACATAGTAAAAATAAGATAATTTTAGTTATTTTTATTTTATTTTTTAGCTAATAATTATACTTTTATTTTTATCTAGTATTTGATAATGATACTTATGTAAATATACTTAAATAAAAGTATAATACTAAAAATCTTATTTTTAAGGATTATGATAAGCTTGATTATTTTTTTAATATATAATGTGGCCATCTTTTTTATCAAATATGTTTGCTTAATCAGAAGGAAGAGTGCTAATTTTGTTAGATGATCTACAATTACTCAAATCGCATCTACTATAGTATGGCTTCTGGGCAATCCCATATCAAAGTCCATAAAAATATATGACCAATTCCACTCTGAGATATCTAATGAATGTAATAGTTCACTTGGCTTTTGATATTTTGCCTTTACTAGACTGTATACTTGACATTTAATGACATATTCAGTTACGTATTTCTTTAGTCAAGGCTACCAAAATATCTCTTTCAGATCCCTATATATTTTATTATTTCTATGGTGAATTGTGCACCTTGAGTTGTGAGCTTCAGTTAAAATTTAATTCTGAATGCATGAATCATTTAGAATCCAAATCTTTTTTCTATGATAAATATAAACTTCTTTTTGCAAATGTAAGTCTATTATACAGCTATTTTTGATGTTTGCTTTTAGCTTAGAATATCCCTTATCATTCTCTTGGATAATTATTATGTGCTGCATGAACGTAGGCTCTGCAATATTATTTTCAAGTAAATTATTTAATTCTTTCCATTAATATGTTTAATGCTAACTTTTTGAATTATTCAATTAAAGAACTTGCTATTATAGCATTTAGGTCTTCATTTTTGTTGAGGGCATCAACTACAATATTAGTTTACCAGGATGATATTATATGTTTAAGTCATAATCATTGATCAATTCTAACTATTACCTTTATCGACTCTTTTTGAGTGAAAATATATTTTAAACTTTGTTGATCAGTAAAAATTTCAAATCTCACTCCATATAGGTAGTGCTTCCATATTTTTAAAGTAAATACTATCGCTGTCAGTTCTAAGTCATGCACTGGGCAGTTTTTTTCATGAATTTTTAATTGCATATATGCATATGCTATTACCTTCTTCTCTTGCATGAGAACACATCCAAGACCTACTATGAATGTGTCAGTATAAACTTGATAATTTATTGTCTCTTGTGGTAAAGTTAGTACTGGGGCAGTTGTTAAAAATTATTTTAACTATTGAAAATATTCCTTGCATTACTAACTCCAAATGAATGGAACTATTTTCTGTGTTAATTTAGTTAAAGGTATAGCTATTTGTAAAATTCCATTAACAAATTTTTGATAATATCCATCTAAATTGAGAAAACTGCTAATATATGTCATGATCTTTGGTTGGGGCCATTTCTGTATGACGCTTATCTTTTCCTAATCGATCTTGATTTCTTCAGTATCCACTACATGCTCTAAGAAAGCTACAGAATCCTTCCAAAATTCACATTTAGAATATTTGGCGTATAGCTGATGATGCCTAAGAGTTTTCGGAATTGCTCTCAGATGATTTTCATGTTCTTCCTTGTTATAGAAAAAAGAAAAAAAAAGAGAAAATAACAGAAATGAAAGTTGTAGAAATTAGGAAATATGTACATATCTAGAAAAAAAAAATAAAAGAAATGAAAATTGTAGAAATTAGAAAATATATACATGTATAGAAAAAAAGAAAGTGACAGAAATAAAAATTGTAAAAATTAGAAAAATATAGACATATATAGAAAAATAAATGACTGAAATAAAAGTTGTAGAAATTAGAAAATATATACATATATAGAAAAAAAAATGACAAAAATAAAAGTTACAAAAATTAAGAAATATATATATATATATATAAGAAAATGGCATAAATAAAAATTGCATAAATAATTAATTATATATACATATATATAGAAAAAAAAAGAAAATGATAGAAATAAAAGTTGTAGAAATTAGGAAAATATATACATATATATATAAAAAGAAAATGATAGAAATGAAAGTTGCCAAAATTAGGAAATATATACATATATAAAAAAAATTGCATACATAAAAATATAATAACAATAATAATAATAATAACATTAATAATAATAATAATAATATTATTATTATTATTAAAAGAAGAAAAACACAAAAAGAATAGAAAATTTTTAATTTATTTTTCATTTCTTACTCTACCTTGATGTTAATGAGGCTTTACTAGAGGTCGGCAGGGGGAATCAATGGTGGCTGAGAAAGAATGAGAGAGGAGTGGAGAAGGGGGGGGGGAGAGAATAGGAAGAGAAATGGTGGAGGATGAGGGAAAGTGGATATATTTATAAACTTTATTGTAATTAATAAATTATTTTATTTAGTTATTTAATTTTCTCTATCCTCTATTATTTGAATGAGAACAAATTTATCATCTTCTTTATAAATACTTTGAGTATTCAATTTGGCTTTCTCTTTTTTCTTCTTATCTTTTCTTTCTCTTTTCTCTTTCTCTCTCTTCTTTCTCTCTCTTCCGTTTTTTTCAAAAAATAATATAACTTTATGTGGATATGTATCTTGATCAGAAAAACACACTCATGTAATTTTTTTTATTTGGAGAAATATTTTATTTTTTATTAATTTTTAAAGATAAAAACTTCAAAACTTAAATTATGACAAATCCGAAGCTTAAAACATAATGAAACGTTTTGTGTAGCATTTATATAATATTCTTAATCCAATAGTATTAAAATTATTGAATTTGGATTTATATTTAATTTTCTCAATTTACTAAATTTAAATAATTCAAAAATTAATTCAAGAGTATCTATTATCCTGATTGCTTCTAAATATAGTTATTGTGATCACAAAAATATATTATATCTAATGGTATTTTTAGTTTGCCCTAATTTCAAAGTCACTCAGGATCCTAATTATCCTAGTAACGACTTGGGTAGTTATAGATATGAAACTTAATAGTTTTAGAGTCTTATAGCAAAACCTTAAGTAGTATACGTTATAAGAGTCTAATAGCTTAAATAGTGTAATAGTAAAACCTTTAGTATCTAAGCTAGAGTATTCTTATAGAGCAGATGCATTGGTTGATAGTTAGATAATTGTAGTATTAGAAATAGAATATGATGCTTATTTATAATAATATAATATATATATATTATTTTGTCACATGATTAAGTCCTTAATCAAACATTATTTTCAAATCACATAATTGATGAAGACATTTGATGAACGTCTAAGTCATTTAAGGAGCTTGATCAGCACCAATCATAGGGAAGAGAACTAAAGTATATAATAATGGATATTATATGGATTTATAATTAGCTTTGAACATCTTTGAATGTTGTAACACATTGAGACTAAATTATTGAATACATTCATAAAAATATTATATATAAAATAAAATATTTAAATTAAGATAAATAACTTAAATATTACAACCATTCATTATTGTTCTTACTTTTCCCTCATTCTTCATAATTGTGGATACTTTATCATAGTCTTCAAACTATGTTTACTCAATCCTTTATGACTGCCCTTACTTTACATTCAGTTATTTATGATTTTTTTCACTATGCACTCTATCTTTGAGATTGAGATTTACTTTACTTACATATATTATAGATATATTATAGGCTCACCTGTATTTGCAGCTCCTTTCTAACTTACTTACTTGTAGTGTATGTTGTTACCACTTACATTTATGCTCACACTGCTTTCACTTATATTACTTAGCATATGTCCTTTTATACATATTTGCTTACTACTTTTATTGCACATTTGTTAGTATAAATGTACCTATTTTTCCTTACTTATATAGATGATGAGGTTGTACTAGTTTTCCTATATTACTGCTTTATAGCCATTTATTACTTATAATCATTTACTTTACTTAGTTTACTTTCTTTTTTTATTATATTGAGCTCCACTTAAATAACAATTGTAAATATCTAAATATGATATTCACTTAACTTATGAATATTATATTTGCCTTAAAATGTACTTACACTTCTTAAGTCAAATCACTTATTTTTCTTTTATTAGTTATGCCCTACCATATTAAATACTAAATATAGTATATTAGGAGCTTGGAGTAGATCTTGTACCTGAGGTAAATCATATCCAGTAGTTGTAGCTTTAAAGACTTTTACTTTTCACTATTTCTTTCTTTTACTTTATCCATCCTGTGAGGACGAGTGTCACTATAACTAAATGATTGTATAAGTTTAATTTATTCTATATATTTTACTAGACTGTTCCGTACTGTGTTGTTACTTTTTTTTTTATAGTTGGAATGTCTTATATTACTTAGTATTACACATCTAGTTTTTCTCTTTAGAGACCCTTGGCTCTCTATAGTTCTTAATAGTGGTTAAGACTCACTAACTCAGTATTAAATACTACAGTAACACCTAATATTGGATTAAATTCTTGATCTAATTTTAGAGTGGTTACAGTTTGTATCAGATTAGGTCTAAGAAAAAAAAATTGAAGTATAAGCAAAATAGTATTCCAATCATGCAAACAAACACAGAAATGTAAAGTATGTGCATCAATAACTCAATATATCAAACTCACTTTAGCGATCGGTTAATAATTTAAGCGAAAACAAATAGTGTGTTATTGATAGATCAATCACTTTAGATCATTCTATCCAATATCTTTATCTCTTCTCATTCAACTTTTGTCAAATCTTCTTAGTAATATGAATCATAAACCAAGCAATCCCGTCATCCTTATTGAAGAGGCAACAACTTCCAATCCTTTTTCAACTTCGACAGAGATCAAGACTTTATTAAAGATGATGACGACCTTGGAGGAATTATAAAATAGAGCAACTCTAAGAGAAATTGATCTACCTGGTCCCTTAATCATAATGTCAATCTTCAAGTAGCATCAAGTTCACCTATGGATAATTTCCTTCATGCCTTTCTCCTACTCAATCCTCCAACCTTCAAGGAATATGCTTCCTCCATTAAGGCAGCCAAATGGTTGAAGATAATTAAGGACCTTTTGAGCATCAAGTGCCCTAGTAGCAAATTTATCCGCCTAATGATCCACTTATTTGTTGAAGAAGTCGAATATTGGTGGGGTAACGAGTTGAACCCCATTTTACATTAGTAAGTGTTGAAGAAATTTCTCGCAATGAATTCAAATCAGTTTTTAAAGAATAATTTATTCCTCCCTCTGCTCAGTTAGCTGTAGAAGATGAGTTGATTCAATTGACTCAAGTCGATAAGATAGTCCTAACCTATGGAATAGAATTCAGGAAGCTATTTAAATTTGCTCCAGATTTGGTGCGGACTGATGACGCTAGATGCAGTCATTTTCTCAAAAGTTTGGAAGACTCGATTAAGGATCTTTTTATATCCCATCACCCTGTCAATTTCTCAAAATTATTGGAAGTTGCAATATTGGAAGAACACCACCAAGTGTATGAAAGGCTGAGGAAGAGACCCTTATCTTCCTTAGAGGATTATGAAGAAGTCTAGGATATTGGAACTCGATAACCTCAAGCTTATCAAATGACTTAGCCACCGCAACAGCAAGTAAAGCAAGCTCCCAAAAGCTCAAGACCTCATTATTATGGTATGCGTTACATGGAACAACCCAAGTCGTTATCATGTTAATTAGGACCAAACCCTATCCAAAAATTAGGATTCCCGAGTGACTTCAAAATTAGGGAAAACTAAAAATACTATTCAATAGAATATATTTTTGTGATCGTAATGCCCAAATTTGAGAGCGATCCAGATAACGGATACTCATAAATTAATTTTTGAATTATTAAAATTCAATAAATTGGAAAAATTAAATATAAGTCCAAATTCAATAATTTTAGTGTTATTGGATTAAAAAATACTATAACATGCTACACAAAATATTTTGTCAAATTTAGAGCCATGAATTGATCGTAATTAATTTTTAAAGTTTTTATCTTTAAAAATTATAAGAAAGTAAAATATTATTCTAAATCAAAAAAATTGGTGCGAATATATTCATCTCATCAAGATACACATGTGTCAAATTTTATTTTTTTTGGAAATAACAGAGGAGAGAGAAAGAAGTGAGAGAAAGATGAAAAGAAAGTCAAATTGTACACTCAAAACATTTAAGTGGAAGAGAAGCCAAATTTCTTATGTTGAAATAATAAAGGAGAGAGAAAATTAAAAAAAAATCGTATAAATATCCCTCCCCATCCCCCATCATTCTCCCACTCCTCTTTTCCCCTCAATTACCACCTCTTCTTCCTTATCCACCACCAGATTCCCCTGCCGACCTCCAATAAAGCCTTATCAACACTAAGATAAATTAAGAAATGATAAAAAGATGAAAAATTTTCTATTCATTTCATTTATTCAACTTATTTTATTAATAATAATAATATTATAATTATTACTATTAATACTACTACTATTATTATTATTATTCTTATTTCCATTTTTGCAAATTTTCATTTCAATCATTTTTTTTTCTTTCAATATATATTTATATATTTTCTAATTTCACAAGTTTTGTTTTAGTCATTATATATATATATATATATATATATATATATATATTCCTAATTTTTATCATTTTCATTTTTGTTACTTTTTTTCATTTTTTCTATATATATATATATATATATATATCTTAATTTTAGCAACTTTAATTTCAGTCATTTTCTTTCTTTCTAATAATATATATATATATATATATAATATTGCTACTATTATTATTATTATTAATTATAATAATAAAATTATTATTATTATTATTATTATTATTATTCTATATATTATAAATATATATACATACATATTATAAAGTTAGTGTTATTATTATATAATAATTAAAAATAATAAAGATATTATTATTAATATTATTATTATTATAATTATTATTATATAAGAAAGAGAAATGATAAATTCAAAAGAGAAATGAGAGAATGAATAATATAAAAATTATAATTCTCTTATATAATTATTATAATTATTATTTTATTTTGTAATTAAAATTTATTTTCTTATAAATAATTATTATTATTAAATAAATATTAAGTTTTTGAATAATTAATTATTAAGTACAAAATTGTGCAGATACTTGACTTTTAATATTCTAATTCACACACTAAGGAATGATATCAGATGTCTATTATTACTCTTATTTAATATGTCTTTCTGCTCAGTATTGCACAAATTTAATAAAAGTGCTTTTAAAAGTCACATAAAATGATATATAAAAATGTTTGGATAACTAAGTAGCATGGTTTACAATTGATCTATTTTTAGTCTTATTAGATAACTATTAGGACATGGTTGTCCAATATTGGGAGGCATAATGAGCTTATACTGATAAGCCTTTGAGAGGGCATGTCTAGAATAAAGATGAGAGATATTACCCAAAATTGAATCTCACTGTTTCTCAATTTTGTACTTGCCCAAAAAAATCATATTTTGCATCATATGTCAAGTGCTAAAATTTTATATTTATTTTTTGCACGATAATTATTTTTATGCTAAAGTTTCATTGCAATTGAAATAAGTTTATAGAGATAAATTTATATAACTTTTTATTTCCTATTAAATTATTGATTATTTTACTTATTATTTAATAATTATAAATTTGGCATCTATCAGCACTTAGTTTCACAACTAACTGGTATTCAAATACCTGCACTTTTGAAAGTGTCCAAATCAAGAGCTCATCCTAGAGGAAATATGCTAAGAACTAAATAGTGTTGATACTGCTATCTGTTGGTTTACCACTTTTTGATAATATTTAAAGTTTGTAACTTTTGTTTTATTTTGATCTTTATAATCAAAACTTGTGAATTAATGAATAAAGGAGTTATGTTTAATGTCTACATATTATGTATTTTAAAATAGAGTAATAAAATTAAATGCTTAGAAGATAATATTAACTTAAGTATTGACTAATATAAGTTAAAAGAACCTTCTACCTTGAGATTAATGAGACATTAAGCTTAATAGCTATGCAACTTTATAGTTAAACCTTTAAGTTGTATAAGCTATAAAAATTGAGTAGCTTAAGTGGTGTAATAGTGAAACCTTTAGTATCTAAGCTAGAGTGTTATTATAGAGCAGAAGCATTGGTTGATCATTAGATAATTGTAGTGTTAAAAATAGGATAGCATGCTTATTTGTAAAAATATAATTATATATATGTAAATTATTTGATCACATGATTAAGTCCTTAATTATAATAACCCAAGGTTGTTACCAAGCTGAATTTAAGTATAATCATATCTTATTATCATTCCATTAAGTTCATTTAGTCATTAGAACCAAACCCTGAAGGTTTGGAGCAATTCGGAGCTCAATCAATTATTTTGGAATATTTTAATATTTAATTAATTAGAAAATTGAGGTATTTATTTTGACCTCGAAATCGAAATCTGACTTCGCTATTAAATTCCTCATCTCAAATTAGCTATGGGTGAATTTTTGGAAATTTTCGGAGCACGTTTCTAAAATCTGAATTTTTAAATAATCAAGGAAAATAAATAGGTAATTACCCAGCCCCTAAATTGCAAATTCCTCCTAATTTTCTAATGCATATTGTCAGCTCCCCTCCCAAGCCGGCACCCCCATGCCCCTTGGCTGCCTATTGATGGCCTCCCTCATTAGGTTCATGATGACCTAGCCTCTACTCCCCTCCTCATCTCCTCCTATATTAAGTGAGCTCAGCCCTCCCTCCTTCTTTTGTTGCTAAGGTAAGCTCAAAAGCTCTCTCCCTTCCCTTCCATTACTGCACCTTGAAGGAGAAGGCTCATCCCCAAGGTCTTGAAGGAAACAAGGGCCCTCCTCTTCTTGCAAAGACTAAGGTACCCCCCTTGCTCCCCTCCTTATCTTCCTTATATTGTTGCAATGCTTGAATGTATTCTTAGAAGCCTATAAGCATGTATGGAAGCCATTAAGGCTCTTAAAAGCATCATAGAAAACTGCTCTATTTTCCTTGTATTATGTATACCATTGTATTCGTCAGCATATTTCGTATAGCTAGGATACTCTGTTTGTGCCAATTTTAGTGTCGATGGAAAGGTATTGGAAAGTCTTTTCCATTAATATATAGCACCGCTCATGGAACACTTTGGATTGAGAGTAATTGAGCTCAAAAGTATGCCTTCTAGGTTTTATCCTGGCGAAATCGCCGTCTGGCGCTGCAGCGCCCGATTTTGCAAAATAGACCGCAACGGAAATTTTTGAAAAAAAAAAAACTTTAGGAAATGTCAAAATAAACTAATGGAACAGTAATTTTGCAAAATGAACCGCTGCAGTGCACCGCAGTGGGCCGCAGCGGGTCGCAGAGCACCCCAGCGTGAAAAGCGCTATAGCGTCCCTGAACTTGCAAGATTCCCAGAATTTTATGAAAAATTGCCCAGTTTTAGCTGAAATGGCCAAAACTTTACTATTTTTGTATTTTAAGGTCCCTAAGACCCTAGCGAGACTAAATAAAATTGAATATTTCATAAATTTCTATATGGAAATTAAGTTTGAAAACCTTGTCATTTTTAATAAGTGCTCAAAACCTATATTGTACCTCAAATGTATTGTGCAAATTGCTAGATAACTTAGAATTTTAGTGCCAACAATAACCCAAAATAATATTTGGGTTTTGAACCCTATAAATTTAAAATAAATAGCCAAAATACTCCTAACCTTAGTTAGATCATAACTTAATTATTTGAAGTCCAATTTAGGTCTACTCCTAATTAAAGTACTTAGTGTGCTATGGGAAGCTATAGCGATTGAGTTTGCTGAATTTGGACACCAAATGAAAGAGTTAGTTTTTTTGCCCCTCTTAACTTAGAAAAAATTATCTTTTTACCCTTAGAAATTTAAATGGCTATAACTAATTTATTAGACCTCAGAATTTAGTGTTCTTTGACTCTATGGAATCTTTGAACAGCAACCAATAGTAAAGTATTTAAAAATTTAGATTTTATTAAGTGTAATTTACTAAAATGCCCCTTAAATCAAAAACTTTAGTTTATACCTATATGACCCATTTCTTATCCAAATTTGGTGTACTTACTGTCTATCTTTATGTTAGATAGTAAGAAATCATTTGGCAATGAGAAATTCCTCATTTGGAGCCCTTAAATAAAAAATAACTTTTTGGACCCTTAGTTTAGGGTAAAATGATCATTTTGCCCAAAAATTTAGGTTAAGTGTCATTAACCTCTAAATTATATTTTGAATTGCTAAAATCAGTATTAGAACTATATTAGCGTCATCTAAATAAGAAAAATCAACTATTAGGTCAACTCATCAAAATTTCCCAAAAATTTTCTAAGTCTTTTCTTATGATCTTTTCACCTCACATTAGGACCATTCTTGAGACTAGGACTAGCTCATAGGTTAGATTTCATTTATGGGATAAGTGGGTTATCCAATGAATAAATCCTTGACTTTATTAGTTTCTAAACTTTTACAACTTATTTTAATTATTTTATCTCTTAGCCTTAGATTCAGGATAGGGAAATCACCCTATTAAGCCTGATTTGCTTATTAAGGATTTACTTTAATCAATAGATCACTGTTAAATAGAAACCTAGACCTTAGGTTTTGCCATTGGAATTATGTGGTTTAGCCCAATCTCGTGGTATTAAATTCATAATCTTTAGGTTGTAGATTTTGGACAATTAATAGTTAGAACGTCCGAACTCATAAATTAGGTCATGTTTATTTTTCTGAATCAACTTTGATTGAGCATTTAGGACCTAGCTAGTCAAAGTATTTTATAACCTATAAGGACGTACTTCTAAGTTACACTCAATAGTAGGAAATGGAGATCCTGAACTCGTGTAACTTAGAATAGTTAGAATTGTTTAATTAGATAATAACAGTGTCACCATGTTAGAGAGTCTCTTGCTTATTTGATTTATTTTGTTGCTACGCATCCCTTGCTTTTGTGCTTAATCCCTTGGATATATCATATAAAAAAATTTTATGCATGAAATGAAAACTTAGAATAATTATGATAACAGTTGCCTTTGGGTTCAGTATATTTTAGTAGATTCGGGTACACATTTACCCTAATAGATAGGGGTAAGGAGTAATAAGGATGCTTAACATTACTCATTGAGGAGTGTATATTAAGCTTAGAACCCATATAGTATTACATACGTGCTTGACTCCTCAGTTATTTCTGGACTTGTCCACAAAAATAAAGTAAAATAACTAAAAGATTCTGCATTTGTATTTACTGCCTCCACAATTTTGCTACTGGATTCTGTCTGTCCTAACCCAGAAAGGCTATGGGGATTTTTATCTGCCCAAGCCCAGAAAGGCTTTGGAGATTTCATCAGCCCAATGGCCAACTTTCTGATATGGTAGTCTTTACATACCTATTTCAGTTTTAGCTTACTGTGTATTATATTTTGATGCATATTTCTGTCAGCTATATTTTTCTACTTTCCTGCTCACTTGTACATATTTATAGGATGCTAGACTTTGCTGCTTACTATATGTACCATGTTCAGATTTTTGTCATTTAATTTGTATATATTATATGATCATCAACATAAATAGGGTTAGACTTTACTTTCAATACTTTTTACTTACTGTACTATACATGTATATGCCCATTCCTTGCTTAGTTATTGAAGTGTGCTTTTGCCTCATTTGTTGTTTAGTTATAAATGTTATATTTATAATTGTCCCTATTCTTTATTATGCTTACTGCTCCTACTGCTTAGTTACTTTTTATTGTGTTTAAGTATAAAAATGGTGATATTAGTAATATATGTAAAATATTCAGCTTAAAATATACTTAGATAATTATCTAATAAGATTTTTCTTTTATTAACTAGGGCCCTAGAATTATGAAACTAATAATGTCAGATTCATATAGGTTTGAGGAGCTAGGTGCTGAAGCAGAGGTGCCTCACTTAGAGGAGGAGCTTCAGCCAGGAGAGCCGAATATTGCTTAGTACCTTTTAGCTGCTTGTGAGGAATAGTGATTTATCTTTCAGTCTTTTAAACTATTTAAATGTTATAATAATATAGGTACTGTGACTGCGATTTATTTTATGCACTTTATTATTTTTTAGGCTATCTTATTACTGTTTCTTATGTGATGCATGATGAATGGATGTACTATTTACTTCATTTAGCTTCCGCACTCTATCTAAATGTCAGATTTAGTGACTGATCCTCAGATGTTCTGTGCACGTCATTCCCTTATTAGTGGATTATAGATCTACCTAATTTAATGATAAGAGTGGGATTTGCATAAGTGACCCTCCACTCCTTAGCTTAATGATTGCGGGCTTAAGAAGCGGGGCGCCACATTAATCAAGTCATTATTTTAAAACCTTATTTAATAATATATTATTATTGTATCACTTGATGAGTCTAAGTCATTTGAGGAGCTTGATCAGCTCCAATCATAGGGTAGATAATTAAAGTAAATAGTAACAGCTATTACATGATTATAATTAGTTTTGAACATCTTTGAATGTTGCAATGAATTGAGACTAAATACATGAATACATTCATAAGAACATTATACATAACATAAAATATTTAAATCAAGATAAATAACTTAAATATTATAGCCATTTATTATTATTCTTACTTTTCCCACATTCTTCATAATTATAGATACTTTATCATAGTCTTCTAACTATATTTACTCAGTCCTTTATGATTGTCCTTACTTTATATTCAGTTCTTTATGATTTCTTTCACTATGCACTTAGTCTTTGAGATTGAGATTTACTTTACTTACATATATTACAGGCTCACCTGTATTTATAGCTCTTTTTCTAACTTACTTACTTGTAGTGTATATTGTTACCACTTACATTTATGCTCAGACTGCTTTCACTTATATTACTTAGCATATATCATTTTATACATATTTGCTTACTATCTTTATTGCACACTTATTAGTATAGATGTACATATTTTTTCTTACTTATATAGATAATGCAGGTTGTACTAGTTTTTCTATCTTACTACTTTATAGCTTTTTGTTGCTTACAGTTATTTACTTTACTTAGTTAACTTTTCATTTTTTACTGCATTTAGCTCCACTTAAATAACAATTGTAAATGTCTAAATGTGATATCTACTTAACTTATAAATAGATTAGTTTCCCTAAAATTTAATTAGACTTCTTAACTTTAATCACTTATTTTTCTTTTGTTATATATGTCTTACCGTATTAAATACGAATTACAATAGATTAGGAGCTTGGAGGGGATCTTGTACCTAAGATAGATCAGATCCAGTAGTTGCAGCTTTGAAGGCTTTAACTTTTTGCTATTTATTTCTTTTACTTTATGCATCTTGTGAGGACGAGTGTCATTATGTCAAAATGATTGTATAACTTTAATTAATTATGGATGTCTTAATTTACTGTTATGTGGTGTATTTTTACTCTTTTTTTTTGAATAGCTGAAATATCTTATATTACTTAGTATTATACATATAGTTTTCTTCTTTAGAGACCTTTGGCTCATCGCAGTGCTTAATAGTTGGTTAAGATATACTAACCCAGTATTAAGTACTACAGTAATATCTAATATTTGATTGGGTTCCTGATCCAATATTAGGGTCATTACAATGAATTTATTCTGCAAATCTCTAATAAAGCCTTCTCAATAGTAAGTTAATGTAAGTAAAAATAGACAAATTTTTTTTTCTTCTTTACATTTTTTTTTCACTTTTTCTTTTATTAATAAAAATTATTATTATTTTTGTTAATACTTTATTTCAATTTCTATAATTTATATTTTTGTCATTTTAATTCAATCATTTTTTTTTCTTATTATTATTATTATTATTATTATTTATATTATTATTTCTAAATTTTGTAATTTTTATTTTAGTCATTTCAATTCATTTATATATATATATATATAATTTTTATATAATATTACTATTAATATTATTTCTAATGTTTGCAATTTTTTATTTCAGCCATTTTCCTTTTTTAATATATATATTAAAAGAAATAAAATGACTGAATTTAAATGACTAATATATATAAAATTATATATTTTTACTATTATTATTATTTCTAATTTTTGAAATTTTTATTTCTGTCATTTCAATTCAATCATACATATATATATATATATATATGTAGTATTACTATTATTATTATATATTATTATTATTATATATATTAATATTAATATTATTATTACTATTATTTTTATTTTTTGTCATTTAAATTCAATCATTCTATATCTTTTAAATATATATATATATATATATATTAATTTATAAAATTTTCATTTTAGTCATTTGAATTCAACTATATATATATATTATATATTATAATAATAATTATTATTATTATTATCATTGATAATAATAAAGCTATTATTATTATTTTTATTACTAATGTTATTATTTTTTACAAATTTACATTTTTATTTCTTTTATGTTAATATTATTAATATAGGTACATATATATTAATGTTACTACTAATATTATAATAATATTATTATTATCCTTACATAATATTAATAATGATAGGAAACTTATTATTATTAATATTATTATAAAGTTATCATTGCATAATTAATAATATGATTAATAATAAAGATCTTATTATTATTACTATCATTATTATTATATTTAGTATTATTATATAAGAAAGAGAAATTATAAACTCAAAAAGATGAACAAAAGAATGAATAAATAAAATATTATTTCTCTCTTATATAATTATTATAAATACTATTTTGTTTTGTCATATACTTTTATTTATTTTCTTGTAAATATTTTGTATTAAATTTTAAATAATAATTATCATTATTAAATAAAATAATTATTGAATTTTTGAGTAATTATTTATCAAGTACAAAATCATATAGAAATATTTGACTTTTGATTTTCTGATACACACACTTAAAATATATATCATATGTCTTTTATTACTCTTATTTAATATGCTTTTGAGTTCACAGTCACACAAATTTGATAAAATGAATTTGAAAGTTGCATAAATGATATATGAAAAAGTTTAGATAACTGAGTAGCTTGAGTTGACTATTGATTTATTTTTAATCTAATCAAACAAATGTTAAGATGGGGTTGTCCGACATCGGGAGATTTAGGGAGCCTATAATGAGAAGTCATTGAGGGGGTAGGTATAGAGGAAAGTTGGTATTTATAAAATAAAATATAACCCACATTTTTCTTAAAGTTGTATTTGCACAATAAAATCATATTTTTGCGTCAAATATCAAATGCTAAAATTATATATTTATTTTTGTGCTAAACTTCAGTGCAATTGAAACATGTTTGTAGGGATAAATTTGTGCAAATTTTTATTTTCTGTCAAATTAGTTATTTTCTTGCTTATTATTTAACAATTGTAAAGTTGACATATATCAGTAGTTAGTTTCACAACTAAATGGTATTCAAATGCTCATACTTTTGAAATATGCCCATATTAAGAGCTCATCATAGAAGAAAGATTCTAAGAACCAAACAATGATGATATTGCTACTTGCTGATCTATTATTTTTTTATTTTATTTAAAGTTTGTAACTTTTTGTTGTATTTAGATCATTATGATCAAAACTTTGTGATATTTCTATATTAATAAATAAATGAGTTATGTTTGATACCTACATATTGTATTTTTTAAATCACTCAGTATGATCATACGATTAGAAAATTTTTCCAACTGGTGCTGGCTTAGCTCCTGCTAACCTAGCATCGGATCCCCACAAAATGTATTAATTCTATTCAACTAATTATATTATTTTGGAATTAACCAGATATGTAAGTTTTTCTTTTAATTTTGTTAATCATATTGTGTTGCTTTTGTACACCTTTTTAAAATGAAATGATGAGATAAATGATATTTGTTATTTATGATAATTCTTGTAATAAGAATTAAAATAGTGAATAAGCTCTCAACTATAGTTATTAATTTTAGTTTGACTTGTGCAATCCATCTATTATCCTAATGCTATTTCTGTTTCTATAAGTTAACAAGCCATTAATATTTAAATACTATTTTCCTACTTATGGCACCCCTACTACTCGTTACATTGGCAGGCACTCCCCTCCTTTCCTAACAGTGCTCGGAAGATCCGTAATATCGAAATCACGGGTTCTGAACGTCGGAGCAACGGCTACAATGTCGAATGGGGACGAGGGCACCGCACCAGGCGGGTTGTTGGACGATGAACTGGATGCCGCAATCCTGCTGATGGTGGAAGAGGTATCATGTGAGATTAATTCCGCGAAGCTCGTTGACCAAGTGATCTGCGCCCTCTATTCCCTCGCCGCTCGTCTTTTCCCAATGGATTCTTCCGTTATCTTAGGTATTTTTTTCGTCGCCCGACTCAATCTTCACAGTACAATCCGAACATTCAAACGATTTGTTTGTTTAGTTGCGAATGGTGACATGCTTATGTTGATGGTCATTTTGCAGCTGCTGTTGACCCATTGTACGCTAGTCAGGTGCCTTCTGTACTCAATTCTTTTTTATTTTGGTTTCAAACGCTGAATCAATTGTTCAGGTGCTAGCTGCAAAGGTTTCAACTGATGATTATGAAAGGGACCAGTGCAAGCATGTTTTCTACAATGGTGCAGCCTTTCCTGCAATGGCTAGGATACTTTTATACAGTATGTTTTTCTTTTATATTAATTTCCTCTTTCAGTTGAATTGTGTGTATAGCCTTATTAAAATTTCTATTGCGTACTAACCTAGAATTAATTGGGATGCCAGAGAGTGTAGATAAATTCAGTTGGATATTACCTTGATTTGTTTTATTATTTTTATTTTAACTACCTTGTCAAAGGTGAATTGGTTTTATCTTAAAAAAGGTTACGAAGTGATTAACACGGTGGTTATACTCGTAGTCTTTAATGTTTGGTGTCAACTGCTGATCAAAGTGTCATTTTATAACTATTAATCTTGCTATCTCCCATCTTTTCTCTTTAAAACAATCTTGAATGCTTACTAGCCTTTGCATTTTTTCTTTAAACGATTTTTTTTTTGCAGCTACAAAGTTTGAATTTGAAACACATTGACATAAAGTTTGTTGTATGTGACTCTATATTGACTTCACTATCTCTTTGCAGATGTCACTTCTCACTGGCTGAGTTTATTTTCTTCTTTAGCACGCAAACTTGTTTATGATTCATTCTTTTTAGAAGGCCCCTCAGCTGAGATCATTCAGACCTTGGTCCCTGTTTTAAGCCAAGATGGAAGCATTGATAAGCTCAAGCTCAAGCTCATATATTCAAATGTCGAAAGGTTTAAATTTCATATTTTTAATCTGGCACCTAATTTTTCCTTACTTGCACATTACTTGGCAGACTACTCTATATTAGATATTTTATTAATGTATAGTTCATACTTGACATTGCTTGGCTTTTGATATTTGCGTTTTGACTGAATTTTGTTTACTTCTTAAGGCAAATTCAAGGTGCATTTAGCATGGATGAGCTATATTAAAAATTTTCTATGGAAATGTCTTTTATAGTTCATGTTTTCACATTAATCCTTAAGATTAAGCATCAATTTGTTGGTTCCGTTACTTTTTAATCCTTGCATATTTGTAGCTTCAATTTAAGTGTTAGGAAATATAGAAGCACACTTGAGAGAACATGCTTTTTGTTTTAATTAATTTGATATATGTTTACTGGGTAAACCAACTGTGCTCTCTATACGTGTGGTTGTGGAAAACACTTCTTTTATTGGTTGGTTGCCGCTAACCCCAAGCTATCTTAGACTACTTGCTCAACCAATTAAACTAGTAAAGGTTGAACTAGATAATTTTCATACTAAGGCCATTTGTTTTCTTAATGAACTACACAACTTAGCCACTTTATGATTTAAAATACAAAATGTTAATTTTATAGTTAATATAAATAACCATTTTTAATTTATTATAGTATTAACTAAGTTAATTATTAGAGATTTTTTGTTTTCAATATAATATAATTAAATAATTGATTAATACTAATGATAGTATTTCTAAATTACCGTATCATTTAACATAGTAAATTAGTCAATATAATTAGCAATTAATTGTTACTATTAAATTGCTAAGATGATTAATATGTTAATATAATTAATTATTAATAACTACTATATCTGTTTTCTAATATAATCAATTAATTTCTAAGTTTTTATATTTTATTTGATTAATATTAATATTAATATTGTATATTTAATAACTAAATATTAATTAATTTGATTTTTTAATAATTTAAGGTAATTAGTTAAGTTCATTAATCATTATGAACATATTTTTCATTAATTGATAGTTACATATTTTGTAAATTTATAATAATGATAAATATACTAAATAATTATTATTTCTATCTTATCATTATTATTATGTTTAATTTGATTATTAATTGATGAACATTAATTAAATAAGTTAATAGTTGCTTTATCTGCATACTTTTTATTTAATTAAATTTTTGTAATTTTAATATGTATATGTATATGTATATATATATATATATATTACTTATTAAAAAATGTATCACTCATTAATTGTAAATGCCACTTAATTTATATAGGCATAAAATTATTTGTTATTATATATTAAGAATCATTAATTAATTTATTAATAATCAATTATGTTATTATGGTAAGTATTAATAAATTTAATTGACTAAAATTTAAATAATGATTATTTTAGCTGTTTATTTGGTGGAAAAATTTCCTAATTTATAATTGACAATTTTTTTTATTATTGACTTAAATAGTTAATTAATTCATTTATGTTATTATTTTAAGGAAAGTATTAATTTATTTATTTTATAAATACTTGGGTAATTGTGTTATTAATTAATTATTGATTATTTAATAATAAAATTTGATTAATGCTAAATTAAAATAATAATATATTACTTAGAATTAAATAAAAATGTTAATAACAATTAATTAAAAATTTTTATCCACAAAAATTAATTTTTATTTGATTATTACTAGACAAATTTTTTTAATAATTTACAAATTTATTTTTAAGATTAATTTATACTAAACTATATATTAATAATAAATTAATTAATATTACTTAACACTTAACCAAACATTCTAAGATGATTTTCCACCTTTAATTAGAGCTACCACTCGAACCTTGCTACAAATGCACTCCTATTTCATCATATTCTTGTGAGTATATTTACTTATACACCTTAGCGTTCTCATCTCTGCGATACTTATTTTATTAGTATGTCTACTTTGTAGGCTAAAATTTTACGTATTTAACAATGCTGATCTTATGGTCTCTTACAAAATTTTCCTTGAGTGGAGTGTTTGCTTGCGCAACACCATAAAGTGCTTCTCCTTTTATCCAAATATACTTAGATTTTGTTAATCTCATCACCCTCAATTTGGCCATAAGTTTGTATGATTAACCCATAATATTTGAATCTTTGACTTCTTAGATAAAATACTTTTTAATTATTATATTTTTGATATTGTAACTTATATTATGAATAAATTTACATTCTCAGCATTTTATTTTGAATCTATTAATATGAAAACATTAGATTTAGATTAGTTTTCATTGGTTGTATTTTACTTTAAACCCATTTATCATTCTTTCGGTAAGAATAACATTTGTAAACCACATGCACCAAGGCATCTCTTTTTGATTATGTGAGTAAGAATGCCCATGTATAATATAAAGATATATAGACCTAACCTAGGGCTGAGCTCTGACTTGATTTGATTGAAGCAAGAAAATCAACTATCAAATTACCTTATGTTTGATTATTATAATTTCTTCATTATCATATTATTATAAGCAATACAAACACCTTTTTTCCAAAATACTGTATACAATTATTCCAAGTGCTTTATCATGTATTTTCTCTATCAGTAGGTATCAAATAAAAAATTCTTCCCTCTAAATTTTTTCATCAATCTTCTCAGCAAATGTATTGCCAATATAGCAATCATTGAGTATTAAATATAAAATATTATTGTGAAACTTTAGTTTTTATCATAATTTTCTATCACTTTCTAAATTGCAAAGTATTTTCTAAATTGCAAAGTATTTTATTATTTGTATTTCTATAATTTGCATAATTTTGCATATTACATTTGTTATTATTAATAGGTATCTCGATACTACTTGTACACTCATCCAACATTTGATGAGTTCATAAAATTGTGTGAAATAACTTGGCGAGCCATCAGTCAAATGCTCGACATCTCAATTTCACTCATTCGATGAATGGAGTGACTAATAATATATTAAAGTACTAAATTTCTCATGCCAATCAATTATAAATTTTATGAATTTAATTCAACCATCTATCTCGAATATCTTAAACATAAAAAATATATTTGATCGTTCTTAGTACCGTTCACTTGAGTCAAATATTTAGTTTTCTTATTTTTTTAATTTGGGAGACCAAAAAGACATGGGAATGAACCATTATAAAGGATCTTCTCTATTTAGGCTTTGGGAGGAACTTCTATTTGATCGTGCACAATGAAAATAAATGATTCATGTTGTTGTTGATGTCATAGCTTTAAATTGGATTGCTTATATATATGTCTCACTCTCCTTAGTGATATTTTATTATTTTTGTAAACATGCAAAAGCGACAATCTTAGTATCATTGACATTTTTTTGAATCACGATAAACTAATATATATCTCATCTAATTCATTTTGTTTTTATGCTGAAATTGCTCTTTATAATAAATTTTTTCTATTATTTTTATTGTATATCTTATTTTCATCACTAAACATTTTTATTATTAAGGGCCATTCTGTTGTTACAAATATCACTATTTTATTGTTAAAATTTTGCCATTTAGTTTAAGAATAGAACTTCAGTTTATTATTCCTTTTCCAATATGTTGTTTTCAAATCTAGAACCAATATTGGATGCTCATTCATCAAATTTTCTTATATGATAATTGCACAATATTTGCAAAATAATCAAAATTTGTTTCTTACATGAATATAATTAATTTGAATTTTAGAAGACCTATATTTATTAATGAACCTGCTCTCATTTTTTAGAAAAATGTTACAATTTAAATCATATGCAAAAGCAAGTTAAAAAAATAATTTTTCTTTATCATCAATTCCACCAAAAGAAAAATTACCATGGTTACCATTAAATCTTTTTACCGCTCTTCTAATGTGGCATTAGAGTTCTCTTGATAAATTTGTTTTATATGAAATATTTTTTGAATCATATCTTCCAAATTATATGAAAATTTTACTTTTATACGACATATAAACTCATTTAAGGGGTATAAACACTTATATTCATAACGATCACCACATAAAATTTTTCAGTTCATAATTTAAAGTTTATGAATTTCACCCTTATTAAAAGAGGAAGGGGAAGCCCAAAAAAGACATGGGAAGAAACTATTTGAAAAGATCTTCTCTATTAGGAATTTAAAGGGGGGCCTCCATTTGATTGTGCACAATGGAAACAAATGATTCATGTAGTCGACCCTACTTAGTAGGATTAAGGCTTGGTGTTGTTGTATAATTTATTTCAATATCTTAACTTTAACTTAAATTTTTTTTTGAGAGGTGATACTCATGCCAAAACTTACATGAGTGCCGAATCTTAAAACATAAATTACTAATGTTTTTACTTTCTCATATCTTGACACTTTTTTCTATAGATATAAAATACATATTTTTTTAGTAATTATAATATCTATTATCCTAGTAAGTTTGCTTATCAATATACTAATATTTCTGCATTGTATTATCAATTATTATCTCACTAGTTTTTTTATGTGCTTTTGTTCATAATTTGAGAACTCTCGCTCATCTAACACTAAACCAAGGTACATACAACCTTTGCATACTTCTTTGCATTCAACAATGTAATGCATTGCTTTAAGGGGATGTCGTAGTTTTATTATAAATTTTCAAGTAATTAATATTAAATTTATTTTGACAAGTTTTGTGCTGCTCTCAACTATTTCAAGATCCCACAATGGCATTTTTCTTTATTATTAAAAAAAGAAAGATAAATAGTTAGTTAAATATAAAATGACAAAATTTATGCTAAATTTTGCAAATCATTTTGATTTAATTAGTTATAAGCTAAGTTGTAATACAAAAATAGTTTGGGATTTTAGTTAAGAATGCAAGAGTATTGTGGGAGAGTACAAAATTATGGGAATTTTAATGTAAAATGTATATCATTCTTAAATTTTTTTAGAAGATGATACTCATGCCAAAACTTACATAAGTGCCAAATCTTAAAGCATAAATTATTGATTTTTCCTCTCTCATGTACTAACATTATTTTTTCTAAAGATATAAATACTTTTTGCTATTAGTTATAATATCCATTACACTAATAAGTTTGCTTATCAACATACTAATATTTCAACATGTTATTATCAATCTGTTATCTCAAACTAGCTTCTTTACATGCTTTCGTTCATAATTTGAGAACCCTCGGTCATTTTACACTATACCAAGGCATTGCTACAACCTTTGCTTACTTATATTTGCATTAAACAATGTAATGCATTGCTAAGGGGATGCCGTAGCTTTAGCATAAAATTTCAATGAATTATTGTAAAATTTATTTTGACAAGTTTTATGGGGCTTTCGACTACTTCTAGGCCCTTCAATGGCACTACTCTTTATTATTTCATAAAAATTAAGATAAATAGTTAGTTATAATATGACAATCAATGCTAAATTTTTTAGACCTATTTAATTTAATTAAGTTTAAGCAAGGTTGTAATGCTAAAATGGTTTGGGACTTTAGTTAGGAATGTAAGAGTATCATGTGTGAGTGCAATATCATGGGAATTTCAAGTAAAATGCATATTGTCCTTAAATTGTTTTGGAAGATAATGCTCATGCCAAAACTTACATGAGTGCCAATTCTTAAAGAATAAATTATTGATTTTTTCACTCTCATATACTGATAAATTTTTTTCTAAAGATATAAAATACTTATTTTTAGCAATTATAATATTTTGACATCTTATTATCAATCTATTATCTAAAACTAGCTTCTTTACTTGTTTTGTTCATAATAATGAGAGCCATCGCTCATATAACACTACACATTGATATACAATCTTTGCATACTTTTCGTTACATTCAACAATCTAATGCATTGCTTCAAGGGGATGACGTAGCTTTAGCATAAAGTTTCAAGGAATTCATGTTAAATTTGTTTTGACAAGTTTTATAGGGCTCTTAACTATTTATAGGCCCTACAATGGCATTGTTATTTTTTAAAAATTAAGATAAATAGTTAGTTAAATATAAAATTACATAATCTATGCTGAATTTTGCAGATCTATTTGGTTTAATTAGGTTTAAGCCAAGTTGTAAAGCTAAAATAGTTTGGGACACTAGCTAGGAACACAAGAGTATTGTGGAAGAGTACAGTATCGTGGGAATTTTAATGTAAATCTTACAAAACAACCATTAAATTTGCTATATAATGGGAATTGAGTGATGGATTATAATTAGATCATTGCTAGCAAAGTAACTATTCTAGAAAAATTATCTTAACATTAATATTAGTTATGCAAAAACAGTATACAAAATTATGGTTATGAATAAGCCGTGCTTGAGCAAGCTTAGTCAATGCTTGCTGGACTATTTTTGTATGAGATTTGTTTGGGTTGGCTTAAGCTTGTTTATGTTCAAGCCGAACTCAACTCGAACACATCTCATTAATTTTAATAGATAATATTTACATTTTTAAATGTGAATTTTTATATATAACATCTAAAATTTTGAATATTTCATATCTATCATTCTAAAGTGCTTGACTCCTCATATCTACTAATAATTAGAAGGATTTTAAAATTTGTGAAAATATAGTGTTTTATTTGTTACTGTTAAGTTTGATTGATCGATATGCATTATTTAAATATTTTGGAAATATGTATTTGAAGACCATATATAATAATCGTTTTACATATTTAATTCTATAAATAAAATTTTATATATGAAATTAAGGCTGTCACTATTGAGCCAAACATGGTGCTATTTGTGCTCGACTCAAAAAGGAACTGAGCTTCAATTATGTGTTCAGGTTCGGTTGCTAGCTTATCGATTGAGCCAAAACCAGGTTTCTTAATGTACCGAACACGACAGTTTGCGAGCAATGAGCTTTTTTCACAGCTCTATGCGCAATACAATTAACACTCATGCATCACTCTATGGGAATGAAAGAATAAGAGGATTTATCAAGTCAACCAAATAGTCAAGGAGCAGGTAAGGTTGGTAATTATAGATTGTTTGTAAGAAAATGGGTAGGCAATGGACATTAACTAATAGAATCTGTGCAAATATATTAGTGAAGGCTCAAGCAATATTTTGTGCGATATCAACATGAATGAATGATTACTAAAGCCTTTTAGGTCAACCCCAAGGAGAAGAATAGTAATGATGATAAAAAAATATTCTTGCCTTTCTCAACATTTGTACTTAATATTTGATAATTAAGCAACGTTTAGTTAATCATATATACTATTTAAAATTGAAGCATTTTTGTTGTTGTTGTAATTTTTGATGATTTAGTAAGGATTAAAACTCTTGACTTCAAATATTAAAAATTATAGTTTCTTTCTTGTTGCGTTTATGTCATGTTACATCTGGAGTTTTCCCTACCATCCAGAACTCTTTTTCTTTCTATTTTTACTACATAGCATTTTTAATGTAATATTAAACTTTACTTATGGAGCTTGCAACAGGATATTGGTTTTGTGCTTACTTAAAAAAAGAGGAGTGCAGCGTATGGTTTCAGATTTTGATTTTCCACACAAAGGAGGTGGGAATACTGGTGAATTTTTAAAAACAGATAAATCAAGTATACCGAGAATAGCACAACTTCTCGTTTCCATTCCTGACAAAGCAACATTGGATGCTGTACCTTTACTTTTATCACAGTATCCTCCGTTTGTTTATATACAATGCATAGCACACAATAGTATATTGCAATCTTCTTCTACAGAATAGATGCTCATTTTGTTGATACGTAATGATGGTTCTATTTTGTCTATTTAAAACCTGTGGTGAGTCAACTCATTGAAGACAAATTTATAATGTCCTGTTTGAAAACACTTTTTTTGAGTTTATTGGGCATAAAATATTGTCTTGAATTTCTATTTTAAAACTTTATTGTTTCTTTTGACCAAGGTGTTATCCATTCTTATGGATTTACATATCTTATACTCAGTATTTTTTATATTTCATTGTAGTTTATTACTTTTTTGTAATCTACAAGTAAACAATATTTTGAAAAATAGAGGTGTTCTTATTAATTTAGTGGCAGTTCCCCATGGTATGCCAAACATTGTAACCTGGCTTGTGGTACCATTGTAGATGATTCATTACTCAAATAGAATTAATGAATTGTGAAGGGGTTAATTATTGAAAACTTTTGTTGACCCTAGCAATTTGTTTGGTGAAACCCAATATTCGCCTTGAGTAGATTCTTCTAAAGCCAAGTAAAAACTTTGACTGATGCAACACAACATCAAGTCTATTTTTATATCAATAATATTTTTTATTTAAATATATTTAATTTTTTCTAGCTATAATTTCATATTTTCAAAAGTTAAAATATGATATTTGATTTTGAATTTAACTATAGAGAAAATTTATATGAATTTAATTCTTGTTGTATTTTTTATTGTAACTAAGCCCAGTCTAAATTTTAAACCAATCAATCTAGCCAAAATACAGTCAAATTTTGCTCTAGAGGGCCCAACACCGAAATCTAGTGATCCATCAATATCAACCGACAACTTATTAGAACCACATAATTTGATAGTTGCCCAACATTAGCGTAGACTTCTTCATTTAGATTCCAGATTCAAAAGCAAACTAGAATTGGGGCTATTAATGGAAAAGACTCGAGGAATGAAACGATGAGTATTTTAGCCATAGTATGAGTAATCACACCAATCATACAAATATCATAGCAAACTCAAGATATTGGAAACTTTTCTAGGAGCATGGTTATGCAATATAGTCACATGAAAAAATTGGGATGCTACTTGCAATTGATGGTAACTCAAAAATGACTTGTTGAGGCATATTATGATATACTACGAGAGTTGGATACGGGTATGGCATTTCATGGAGTAAAATATGTGAAATCAAAATATTTATGAATTATCATGACAAATTTGATGATATGATTTAATGGTTTGAGTTTACTTTCAGCCCACCAATTGCCACAAGTTTGATCCCACATGTATATTTACTATTGAGTATTCTGTGCTCAGTGATATCTCATACCTTCTCTCACATATAACTACATCACAGATATAAAAACTACCCTTGCTGAGTTGCATGCTACTCCACGTCCTAAAGGTAATAATCATAAATAACATTGCACCCATTGACATAATTCTCTTTTAATAACCATGCACCTTATGTGTTTGTTTAACCTCATCTCCAATGATATGTTTTATCTCTTTTAGGCTGATAATTTCATTTTTATGAGACAAGGTAAATTTTTGATGGTTCTTTCAGAGGCTTCAATTTATGACTTGATCGTAGGCCTGCCAATTTGACTCGGAAGTCGAAACTTGAACTCAAACTCGAAACATTTTGAATCGACTCGACGAGTTCGAGTTGAACGGCTCGACTCATATTGACTCAAACTGACTCGAAATTGAACTCGAACTCGAACTCGAACTCGAACGAGTTCGAGTCTGACCCAACTCGAAAATTTCGATTTTGAGTCTGGGCTGACTCGACTCAAACTTAACTCGAGCCAGTCCTACTTGATAGGCAATACCATTGTGTGTTGTTTTGAATGGGTGTGGGATTTATAGCATGCAGAGTTCCTTCTTAATGGTTTCTCTCCACCTTCATTAACAATAAATGGATAGTAAATAAGTGGAAAAGAGGTTCTTTATGCTCCATGAAAATTAAAGCAGCAAAGTATCACATTTATCTCTCATTCACATTTATTGTATTACATGTATTTTTTATTTGGTTTATTTTTGTATCCCTCTAAAATTGAATTTTGATTTTGATTTTAATTATGAAGGATTTTCTTCCATGAGAATAATTAACAATTAATTGGATTTAAATTCTGTATTTAAAATTCAAAATTTAAAGTTTTCCTCTTTTTATTCTTAAGGCTTATAAGTATATCTCTTATTGGGAGATATAAAAAGTGGAATGATATGAAAATTTAAATCATTTTCTTTTCTTCAAATTTGCATATTAACATTTTTTCTCTTTCCCCATAAATATTGTTTTATTATTTGAATATTGAACTTGTTTTTTATGGAAAACATCTCCTATGTTCTTAAAATTCTTTTTATTTTGGAATTTAGTAAATACTATATCGGAAGATATTGTTGCAAATTAATTTAAAAATCTTAGTTTTTATAGCATACCTTTTTATTGTTTGATGGATTTTTGTAAATTTTACTCAAATAGTTAACATTTTTACCAAACAGTCCAATGTAAAACAATGAAATGGGATGTTTGATCATGAGTGCATTGAATAATGTCTTCTAACTTAAGCTTTATAGGCCATTGGTTTATTGAGCTATAGATGCAAATTTAATCAAAAACTTAGATTTCAATGCAATAAAGGGTGATGTAATGTCTGAAACACTGAAAGTAGAAATGACATTGAAATTTGATTGAATTCAATTTTTATTTCGCATTTTTGATCTAGAGAATCGGAAGACGCCTTCTCAAGTTACCTTAAATGTCCGCTAAGATGAAAAGCTGCATGATCAGCTGGTTGACTGAGCGCTTCCTTGAATTAGGGGGTGGGAAGATCGACTGATTGACAGCGTCCCTGAATTACGGATGAAGGTAGACTTGAGTTGCTAAGACGGGCTGACAACCATCTGATATGCTGAAGAAGGCCAAGGTGAGGAAGACAATAAAATAAAGGGTGGGTAGAGGAGGTTGATTGATGATTGTAGCTGAGCCGACAATCCATAAACATGACTGCTGACCTAGAAGACTGCGGAGGAAGGAGGACTGATTGCTTAGAGACTGATTATCCTGCCTTACTCAAGATAAATCGAGAATGTTCCAATTCATTTTCTCTCGAATCACTTTAACTCTGGCGTTGACAATGCTTTTGCCCAAGTTTGGCAACCCCCCCCCCCCCATCTTATCATGAAACCAAGCAAAGCCATGTGCATAGCTTGATGGGGCTGTTATATGCTGAAAAGGGGAGCTGCAATGAGTGAGAATGCGGGCTGCATTGATTGCCCTCCACCAGTCGCCTATTCCCCATCCTGGTTAATGTTTGGCTACTATTATGTTTTGTCTTCTAGTGTTTTTGGATCAATACAAATATGCATTAGAACTTCTCATCTTTTGGTAGCTTATGTGTTTTCTTTAGTTATATGTAACCAAGTCGACTATTTGGCTCTTGCATTTTTGTCATCTTAGTAAAAATCATCCTCAGTCATTCCTCTAAGCTTCTTGCAGTGTATTCTTTCCTTAATGCTGTGTGAGTTTAGGAGATGCCATTCTCCTTGCCTTATAACTCATCCATCCTCAGATGACCATCAACTAAGTAGCAGCATGCACTGGACAGTCGACTAGGATACAAATTGGCTATAATATGTGAATGATTCTTTATGTGGCATTCGGTTTTTAAAGTTTTGCCATCCATTATTTAATGCATGCTGCTAGAACACAACTAAAACTATAGTAGAATTTTCAAGAAGAGTTTGGATGGTTGTGATTTTGGGTGACCGGAGATTTAATTATTGAAATGGCTTCCCAATAATAGTTTATTACTTTAAAGATTTTGTGGCTTTGGAAAAAAAAATACTAGATTTAAAGGAGCTCAAATGCTGTGACTTTTTTTGCAAACGTTCTCAAAATAGAGGATTTTTTCATGCTGAGAAAATTCAGTTTATATTTTCAATCTAGAACTATGTTTTTGTATTTAGTTCCGCTTTTATTTAAAATTGTTTCTTTTAGCATTTAACTCCACATATAACTATGGAATTGAACAAATCAAGCTATTGGTTGTTTTTTATTTTTATCATTATTTTGATGATTTCTACCTTTCAGGCAAAAATTTTCAAGTTTCTTTCATTGTTTGTTGATGTGATTATCTTTTATATTCATATTCTTATTCATCTTTTGTAGTCTACCCTTGACTGTTAGCTTAGCTACTTTTTTCAAGGCATTGTCATTCAACTTCTTGATGGAGCTGAAATAAGGGTTTTGGAATTATATAGTAGAGTGGACACATTCAATGCAACAACCTTGGGTGGTAGTCTTCTTTTTGTTGGAGAAACTTTTTCACGCATATGCAGACGCGGATCTGCAGGTGAAACACTTTTTACTCCTATCTAATACCATATCTATAGGAATAACCAATTTTTTTTAATTAGTTGCTATTATCTTTACAATCACATGCCATTTTTTTTTAATTACTAGGTGATGTTTCAGCTTTTGTGAAATAATGTACCTAGTTATTTATTCCTTATAGCGCAATGAATTTTAAAAATATACAATTAGATGACGATGTAAAATTATAATCAGAATATTAGGAAGAACAAGTGGTGTATTTGATAAAGATAATTAAAATGGTTTTCTTAGAATATGCTTAATATTTCATGCAGCTTTCAACAATTAATATGAATGAATAAAAATAGAATTCATTAAGGTGAATCCCAATTAACTGGGATGAGGTGATGACGATGATGATTGTGAATTGTACATTGTTGAGAAAATGATTAGAATTGAACATCCCATGTTCCACTAAGTTTATATTTTATTATAATTCAAGTCTTTGGAGTATGTTTGATGATTTTTGTCATGCAAGAGATGTGGAAAGTATATTTTCTTGTCAAGCGACATGCAATGCTCTTGACATACAAGGAATTTAGGGAACCCGACATCATAGTTTTAGGTAGCTACGTTAGAGGAACGCAAAAAAATTTTTTTGAACCAAAATGTGATTGATGTATATAATTTGATTGTTTTTGTTGCACTTGACTTTTATTATATTAGAATATATCTTTCAATAAATTGCTGCACAAGTCAACAACATTAGAACCTGGCATGACATTGACAGTCATTATTTCTTTATCAGAGTGCATATGATTTTTATATAGACATTGAACTTAATCTCTTATGACTAGAAACCAACAATCTTAAAGATTGCCTTGCAAATTATATGAAGTTTGATTAAGACAAAAATATAATCATGTCTGGTATTAAGACTATAAATATAATTTTTAGCATCAAACATATAATTAGGCTGGATAAATTAAAAGCTGACTTTTGCTCAAAATTTGTAAGGAACCTATTAACAATTTTGAACAAGATTCTAAAACTTTTTATGCTCAGCTTTATCTAGTTATGAGAACATTTGAATGAACTTTAATACAGTAAGCTTGGCTAGAGTCTGTTCATTTATTTCTTAACTGCCTTGATTATTAATGATATTGTTAATACAAGAACCAAATTTTAAGTGCCTTTTGAGGAGTCTAAATGCATTATTATTTTTTAAAGCTTGTTATATTCTGATTTTCATCTTCTGTCATAAATGTAATGTTCTATTTATCCTTTTATTGTGTCATGCAGAATTGTTATGTGTATACAAAGGATGTATTGTTTGATGTAGTTTATGATTCGATCAGAACAATAAAGTTAGCTCATTAAATTCTTATTGTAAGCCGCCCAAAACTAACAATAAATATCTGCAAGCGCTGTCTTTTTAAACTGACATTGCTATTTTGGCCCTTCTATAACTTGCGATACTCCTCCAGTGTGTTAGTACCCCAAAAATTGAGGACTCCTGCATTTAATTCTACCAGATCATTTCTTGCCTCATCTTTTCCTTAGATAAATTACCAGTTCATAAAATATTAGCATCTAGTACTCTTGAGGTCTAATTGCACTGTTATTGCAATTTTCTATTATTACCTAAAGCCTTTTATTATTTCTCCGTTCTTGTAAATGGAGATATCGCATAATTTATTTAGGGTTCCAAGTTTGTCATGACTTTTTTATTCTTCTTCAATCTCTTTTCACCTATTAACTAACTCCAGTTATGTCTTCAGGCATTCTTGTAGATGAAATAATTCCCAGAATTCTTGATGTAGTTCAAAATTGCTTATCGGCAAAATCTGAGTTTGCTATTTCTACCATGTTCGAAAAAACTCCAAAATCTATGTTTTGGCTGAGGATAGTTGAAACAATTAAAGACAAGTATGCTGTAGAAAGATTGGCTGAAGTGTTACTTCGGCAGTTGTCAACTAAAAGAATCACTGAAGTGGAAGCTTATTGGATTCTCTGGGTGCTTTTTAATCGATGCTTAGGACAAGAAAACACCATGAGGTAATTTCATGTATTTGTGATTTTCTTGCAGGTTTATCATTTGTGATACCTTTGATTTTCATTAAACTTGCTATATACCTCGTTTGATTTTTTCTTAATGATGAAAATGTTTGGAGTAACATATTGTATCCTACTTGAGTTGTTGATGCGAGGCAAAGCAATGTAGGACTAATGCTTACTTTACGATTTTGAAAATCATCCTAGAATGCTACTTTTGGTGGTGATAGAAGAAGTGAGAAGAAGATGGATGGCGATGGAGAGTCATGGTCTGGAGATTATGGACAATGTCAATATATCCCACTATATGAGCCAAAAAATCTCATTGAGGGGTAGCTCCTATGACTCAAGTGAAACTTTCAAACGTCTTATTCAATTCTAATAGAATCTCTCAATACAATATACCCAAATTTATCTATAACCTTATTTATATTTATTTGAAGTGGAAAAATTGGGAGAAAAATTTAATTTAAAATAAAGAAATATGTGATGTTTAATATATATATATATATATATATATATAGATATGTAAGACTAAAATATAAAAGATAAATATACACCAATAATAATATAATATTTATTATTTATTTATTTGAGTAATATTAATTATATAATTACATCAATTCCTCTTGAGCATGAAGAATCTCTGCTCCCTCAAAGTTATTCTATAAATACTATTGGTAAGGATAAATCAAGCATTGGAACCTAAAGACACCAATCAGCCTTGTATTGTCTTTGAGCATCAGAAAATGACATTGTCCAGCATATGTCTAAAATTGTCACAAAGTTTGATAGTGCTTCCGCCCATGTAAGTCCTAAATTGCTATCACATTTTGGGATGAAATGCGCCAAATATTCTTGCACATAGGTGGAATTTATACAAATTCATATGCAGAACGGGCTGTGAAGGAGAACTTTGTCAATGGAGGTAGTTGCATGATAAATAAATGATAAAGGACAAGCCATTGAGTTTGAAGTTTCCCCTTTTCAAACTTTGATATTATGGGGGAAAAGAGAGATAGTTGACTCTCAAGCATGGAATGCAGTTACTACTTGGAATTAAAGTTAAATTGCTTGCATTGTATTTACACAATTGATTTATAGTGTGCAATGTCCCGCTATACTGATCATAATATGAAAAACATGGGTTTGTAGAGATTGTGTGATGTACTTAAAAAATAGCCCAATTCGCTCATTAGGCCTAATTGGTTCTGGTATATTCTAGTTGGTTTTAGTATATTCTAGGTGGTTATAGTATATTTTAGGTAGTTTTAGTATAATCCAGTTGGTTCTAATATATTTTAGCCGATTCTAGTATATTATAGGTGGTTCTAGTATATTATATATGCTATTTATATATACATCTCCTGTAACTACATTAAGAGATATGGAATACAACACTTTTTATTTATGAGAATCTCCTCATCTATTTCACTCTCACTTGACTCCATCTCGAGATTTCTACATGGTATCAGAGCGACCTCCTTCCCTGCTCACCCTCTCCTCAACCCTAATTCTTAATCCTGATCGAGAGTCGATGAATTTCTCATCGATTTCGATCTAGAGTTCGGCGAATTCCTTATCGATCCTGATACTGAGCTCTACACACTCTTTACCGATCTAGACAAAGGCCATTCCTCTTCGCTTTGAAGAATTGACAAGATCTAATACGTCTCCCTCTCTCCAGGCTCCTAATCCTCCCTCCGGGCCAAGTCCGCACTTTGAGCAACTTTGCCTCCGCATCGTCCTCTCACTCCCAGCATGCCTCTGACATTGAATTTCGTCTCCTCCAATCTCCGAATTTCTTCTCCCATGGAATCCACGTTTAATTTTTTCTGAGTGAAGATGTACTTCAAACTTTGATGATCAGTAAATATGTTACATCCTATTCCATAAAGGTAATGCCTCCATAACTTTAAAGCAAAAGCTACTGTTGCTAGCTTCAGATCGTGAACTGGGTATTTTTTCTCTTGCATCTTTAACTGTTTAGAAGCATAGGCAATTACTTGATTGTTTTGCATGAAGACACATTTGAGTCTTATGCGCGAGGCATCGATAAATACTTGATCTCTTTTCCTTCCAGGGGTAAAACTAATATAGGTGCTGAAGTAAGAGCTTACTTGATTTTTTGGAATGCCTCACACTTTTAATCTCACAAGAATGGCATTGCTTTTTGTGTCAACCTTGTCAGTGGGGAGGCTAGTTTTGAGAAGTCTTTGACGAACTTTCGGTAGTATCCTGCTAAGCTCAGGAAACTATGAATTTTTGTGACATAAGTTGGTTGGGGCCATTCTTGCACGGTGTCGATCTTCTTTTGATCCACCTTGATTCCTTTAGAATCGATTACATGCCCTAGAAAGGCGATGAAATCTAACCAAAACTCACACTTTGAATATTTGGCAAAAAGTTGGTGTTCTCTTAAGGTTCCAAGGTCTGTTCTAAGATGACACTTGTGGTCTTTCAGGGTTTTGGAGTAAATGAATATATCATCTATGAATACTATTATGAATTTATTGAGGAACGGTCGGAGCGCTCCCTACATCTGATCGGTGAATATGGAAGGGGTGTTAATGAGTCCAAAGGGCATAACCAAGAATTCATAATGCCCGTAACGAGTGCGGAACACAGTCTTTGGTATGTCTTCTTCATTGATTCTCACCTGGTGGTATCCTGACCTTAGGTCTATCTTGGAGAATACCTTAGCTCCAGATAACTGATTGAAGAAGTCGTCGATGCGGGGTAGTGGATATTTGTTCTTCACGGTTACCTTGTTCAACTATTCGTAGTCAATGCATATACCCATGGATCTGCCTTTCTTTTTACAATGAGCACTGGGGCTCCCCAAGGGGACTCACTCTGTCTTATGAATCCCTTACTTGCTAACTCCTGCAATTGCTCACCCAATTCTTGTAGTGCCTTGTAGTTGACAATGGCATCTCCTCCTTGTTGGTGAAGTACCAACTCGTTATCCATCCCCACCAGCCTATTGCCTCACTATGAAATAGTTTGGGAATTAGTTGGTTGCTATGTCTTCTGGGCATGCAAGAGTTTCTAATGTTGACACGACCTGCGCCAGCCACTCTTTTGCAGCTATTGGTACTTGAATACCTCTGAAGATGGGGTATGTTGGGTAAGCCTTTAAGGTTCCCTCCATCGATGGGGAGTGTGTTGTTAGCCTTGGGCCCAATATCCCGAGAATCTGGTTTTCAATTTCCCAATAACAGAGAAATTGCTTCTCAAACGAATTGACTAGTCCTCTCATCTAATAACAAGAAATATTTTTATGAAAGTGAAAGAAGATTGCGAAACTATAGAAAGCATAATTTATAGAAAGCATGAAAATATGGAAACATGGAAGATAAGAAATATGATAAAAGCATAAAATATAGGGAAGTTGATGAAATTCATGAAAGATACATCATGATGGACTTCCTATCCTATCTAATCATCCAAATCAGAGGGACTAGCTCTTCCTTTTCCAAAGCGCTTAATAATTTCCCTTTGATGAGCTACTTTACTTGGCTTGATTTGGGAAGTGGAGGCATCATCCTTATGGACTTCCTTCTTTAGCTTCTTGAGCTTTGCCTTGAGCTTGAGATTATCTTCTTCAAGGCGGTCTCTTACTCTTGTTGTCTCCTCTCGCAAGGTGTCTCGCTCCATATCGAACTGTCCTCCAAGGTCTTCGATCCCATTTCTAGCTCTGCGAACTACCCCTTAGTGATGTGTTGTGCCAATGAGGCCCTTGGTTGCCTTATTTCTCCCCACAACAGATCCATTTCAGCGACAACACTTAGTGGTTCATGAGCTGGTCCTCTCTGGAAATCACTGTTATCAATTTCACTTTGTTCTCCCTCAGAAGAGTCATCCATAGTATTGATGGGGTCCATCTGCTTTATCAAAAATCCATAAGTACACATTTGTGTCCTAAGTTCCTATTTCCTATTTTATGAACTATGGCAGATACTAATTTATTATGCCTCTTAAGTTATACTCAATCATGCTCTGATACTAACTGTGGAGACCCGATGTCGGATTAAGTAGAGCTAACCAAACATTAGCATCCCTTAGCGCATGATCATTGAGTATTTAAGAGAAAAAATACATCCATATCAAGCATAGCTCACTTATCATTGAATTAAAAACATCACATCATAGAGTATTGATCACTAGAATCTTAATATTATAAACTTTAAAAATAGTAAATTGTTTGCAACAAAAAAGAAAATAGTAAAAATGGCAACATGATGCAAAAGTAGTTGTGTCAGAGTCTTTCCTCTAGAAAGAACTCGTGACATGGGCACATTTCAAAGTGCGAGCACCGATTAGTTGTGAAATTAAGTACTGATGGATATCAACTTTATAATTGCTATGATTAATAACAAAATAAACATTTATATAGGCAATAAAGAACTTAAACAATTTATTCTTGCTAAAGCTGGTTTCAACAGCACCAAAACCTGAAAAAGAGATGCTGTCAAAAAAATAAATATAGAATTTATTGTTTGAAATATGGTGCGGTATGTTGATTTTGTTGTGCAAGTACAATATCGAGGAATAGGGGGGTTCATGTTATATTTTATGCCTATATTTCTTTTATATCTGCCCCTTCAAAGGCTTGTTAATATAGGCTTCTTATGACACCCGATATCGAACAACTTTGTCCTAAACAACGTCTGATCATACTAATAATAAGGAATAGTTTGATATATGGTGTGATATGTTAATTTTGTTGGGCAAGTAGGGGGTTCGTGTTACATTTCTTTTCTATCTTTCCTCTATACCTGCCCTCTCAAAGGCTTGCCAGTATAGGCTCTTTATGGCACCCTATATCGGACAACTTCGTCCTAAACAATGTCTGATCAAACTATTAGTTTTAGCAGTGAACCCTTTGTGCATCACAGTTATCCAAACTCATTCATATATCATTTTATGTGACCGTAAAACATTTTTCTCAAAATAGTGAGAAACTGAGCATACAAGTATTTTAAAACAAAAGTAAAGAAGATATCCGGTACCTTTAATAGTAAATGAGAAGATTTGGTGCTGAACAATCAATCTCTGCACTAAGTTCCCATTTGACTTTATTATTTACTAACTATAATAGTTTTATAATGAAAATACAATTTTTTTTAGAAAATTTAAAGTGGATGAAATGTTTTAGTTATGTTTGAGGGGTTCAAGGGTTTCTAAGGAAGTGATTACTCAACCTTTAGACTAGTGAACTTTCAAGAAGAACACTGCTGACCCAAATTACTCTCCATAAAGAGCATCCAGACTAGTCATGCTTTGGGCCTACTTGGACTAGTCTGACTAGCTCAAGTGGTTCAAAGTGTCTTCTAGAACTCATTGGAGTCTCGAGGTTCTTTTTGTGCTTTCTAAGATTACTAAGTGACTTGTGCAATGTTCTGACCTAACTAGCCCTTTTGTGTGACACGGGGTTAGTTGGGCTAGCCTAAGCTAATCTATTATGATCACTTTGTAATTTTTATTAAATTGGGGAAATTCTTAGGGTGTGGTGTGGTTTATGAGGAGGTTGGTTAGGGTTTGAGCCTCCAATGGGGTAAATTGAACCATCTTGCCTTAAATTGGGTATGGGCTAGCTTGGGTTAGCTCAACTCCAGGCTAAAGTTGGCTTTGGCCAATTAGGGCTATGGGGGCTTGCTTTTAAGCTCTCATGGCTCCACCCATCCCATTGAACCATAAAAGGCTAGTGGAACTTGTGGGTTGACCAAGTCGGTTGAGTTTGGGCTCGAGCTAGCTTTGGCTAGCCCTGGCTTAGCCAACATTCCCAAAGTGGCTTGGGAGGGTTTATGGGAGTCCACCATGGTGCCAACAAGCACTGGTGGGTCTCACTGGCCCAGATAGATGGGGTTAGGTTGGCCCCAAGTGGGCTAGCCCAACCCTAACCCAAACACTAATTTTGGCAAACTAGGGTTAGCCCAAATGGGTTTTTAAATAGATTTAGGAGAAATAGGAGTTTGGGGCTAAGTGACTTACCTCACTTTTTTCCTTGGGTGGAGGGGACTCCATTAGTGGTCGGGCAGGGTCGGGGGTCGCTGGCGGTGACGACGGAGAAGGGCAGCAGCTAGTCTCAGGTAGGCTTCTAGGGGGGAGGATCCTGACATTGGGATTGAGATCCAATGGCCGGGAACCCTTCCTTTGGGGCTGGTGGCTAATAGGGGAGAGGAGCGTCGGGAAGGAGCTGGGAGAGTTGGAGGGAGTGCGAGAATGGCTGGGGGATTCGGAGGGGGGTATTTATAACCCTAGCCCAGCCAGCCTCGATTGCTGGGCTGGCGGCCCTAGGCGGCTAGGCTGGCGGTAAGGAGACAGGGAGGTGCCAGGTCGGGGGTAGGCTAGGGCACTCGAGGGCTCCCAGCTGCCCTGACGGGATAGCGCGGGAGTCTGCGCTTCCGTGCGGTCCCTCGCGTGGCTCGCCAAACGCCACCGCTGGCGTGCGGGGCTGCGTCTGCCTGCATAAGCGACGCAACGGGATCTTGCGCGGGTGGGACGACGTCTAGGAAAAATTATGGTCGTCAGATCCAGGAATGGATCCTACGGCCCGATCTGGCTCCCCGGTTTGGGTGGATTATGGGCCGTCCGATTCTATTTAAAAATAGACGAACGATCGAGATTCACCCATGCCGTTGTCCGTTGTGTGGCCCGCGACGAGAGATCCCTGCTGTTGGATATGGGTAGATCTAGGCCGTTGGATTGACTGATCCGATAGCCTAGAAGACTTCGTTTCGATGTCTTGTGTTTGGGTTCTGGCAGCGGATCCACTGTGGAATTTAAAATAAAATTAAAATTAATAATTTAATAAATAAATTTATTGTAATTATATTTTGCGTATTTCCCCTATTTTGCATCCAAAAATATGAAATTTTTACCTCTAGCTAATTTGGGAGTGAAGAATTTAAAAATACCAAATTTTAACAATTCAAAATTAATTTATTTTTCTTATTTATTTAATAATATAATAATAAACAATATGAAAATATATTCTCATGATGTTTTTGTTTCATTATTCTTGGGGAATGTTTTTGACAAGGTGGTTAAGCTATGAATTAACTTAATTTTCTTTGATAATCTATGTAATGACGCTGGTCATTACAGTCGCTGCAGTCGGATCCAAAGTTGGCAAAGAAGACATTTTCCTCTACACGCTTAATGGGCTCCCGTCATCTTATCAAGCATTCAAGACTTCGTTTGTACCAAGTTGACACCAACAAGCTTGAATGGTCTCTATTTTCTTCTTTGCAGTGAAGAAGTCAACATTCAACACGACCTCCACATAGAACTTCAACTTGGCCACTCTTCGCCGGTACGCAACCCCAACAGTCATTCTCATTATTTTTTGGTCTCTTCCGGGGAAGGGAATTGTTCAACCAAGGATGAGGACGATCACCCGTCGTCACGAGGTCAAAGTGACTTAATTTGCTTTGATAATCTGTGTAACAACGCATGTCGTTGCATTCGGATCCAAAGTTGATGAAGAAGACATTTTCTTCTACATGCTTAATGGGATCCTCTTATCTTATCAAGCATTCAAGACTTTCATTCGTATCAAGTTGACATCAATAAGCTTGGATGGTCTCTATTATCTTCGTTGTAGTGAAGAAATCAACATTCAACACGACATCCACAAAGAACTTCAACTTGGTCACTCTTCGCTGGTACGCAACCCCAATAGCCATTCTCATTATTTTTTGGTCTCTTCCGGGGAAGGGAATGGTTCAACCAAGGACGAGGTCGATCACCCACGTCGTCACGAGAACCTTATTCAACACCGAAAACTGACAAGTTTCAATACATCGAATGTCAAATTTGCGTTAAGTCAGGTCATTCAGCAAAGGACTGGTAGTACCGCAGGAATTCCGGCTACAATACCACCTTACTCCAATCCGCAGCTCTACACACCGATGGTCCACAATCACTCACCTAGTTCCTTGATTCCACCGCTTCCACCTACATCACCAATGATTTCAGCAATTTATCAATGGTGAATCATACCAGGGAACTGATAAGGTAACTATGGGTAATGATCAAAATCTTCATATCTCTAACATCGATAATAACATCCTTCCCACATCCAACCGTAAATTCTTTCTCAAACATTTATAACTTGTTCCACAGTGTAAATATAGTTTGTTATCTATTCACAAGTTCACAAGTGATAATTCATGCCCAATTTCATTTGATCCAACTGGTTTCATCATCAAGAATCTCCAAACAGCCACTCTTATTAGAAGTCGATGCACCAACGTACTCTACATGCTCCGCCCGTTACATGATCCTCCTTATAGCCAGATCATCCTTCGGTCCTCCACAATAGTAACCACACCTCCATGGCATCTCTGACTAGACCATCCCAGCTGTGACATCTACCATTTTTCTCCTCAAACATCATCCAACTCTTAGTCTAAACAACAACTATTTTTCATGCTTGGTCTGCATCACAGCCAAGCATTACAAATTACTATTTCCTAAATTTTTCAATAGAGCTTATAGTCATTTCGAATTTTATTATACTGATGTATGGGGCGCTGCCCCAATGTTACCCAATGAAGGTTATAAATATTATGTACTCTTTGTGGGCGATTATTCAAAATTCACATGAATTTTTTCCCGAAACAAAAATCTGAAACATTACAAAAATTCTCTCATCTGTACAAATTCATTGAATTCCAATTTAATATTCGAGTCAAAATACTACAATAATATGGAGGGGGCAAATATGTCTCGTTAGCATTTCAAAATCTTCTTAAAAATGTCAGCATTCATCATCAACGATCATGCCCATACACTACCCAACAAAACGGGATTGTTAAACGAAAACACCGGCATATAATGGAAACCACTTGCTCTCTTCCAAACCGCTCATTTACCCGAACATTTTTGGGCATCAACAGCTCTCATTTCTACTTATTTCATTAATCTCTATTTTCTCCCAATACCAAAAATATTTTTCCATTTCAACTCATCTACAATACCAAACCAAACTACAATCACGTTCGGGTTTTCGGTTGTTTGTGTTTTCCCCTCCCTCCCACACACAACTCCAAGCTTAGCCCTAGGTCTCATGCTTGTATCATCCTTAGATACTCACCGCACTACAAAGGCTACATTTGCTACAACCCAAAAACCCCCACTTAGTCTCTCACCTTGTCATATTCATTATCTTCCCCTTTCCACATTCATTGGACATATCTTCCCCTTTCCACATTCATTGGACATCTTTCACATTCATTGGACATATCTTCCCCTTTCCACAATCCACTCCTATAGCAAACACACCCTTCTCCACTACACGACCACATCTAAACCCCCTCACACTTGTTCCTACTTCAACCAAACCCACACAATTTGCCAACAACATCAATAAACAACAGCCAGAGGTTGTAGCGATGCCAATTCACTTAGTGAGTCCAGCTCACCCAGTTCTCTATCTTCCAATCGATTATCTAACTCCTCTCAATCAATTTCTTCACAATCTAGCTCCACAAAAGCTTCACCACTCTAGCCCCCACCCCTCCAACGAGCTTCAAAGTAAATCCCCACACATCCAAATGCTCACTCGTCTAAAAATAGGGTCATAAAACCAAGCCTCTCTATAACCTCGTTCATTCCGCACTCTCCCACCGAGCCCTCTTCCTACACAATTGTCGCCAAACAAGAACTCTGGAAGCTCGCAATGGAAGAAGAACATCGTACTCTCCTTGAGCAAAATATTTGGACTTGTCTCTTCAAATCCAACTTAAAACATACATGGATTTTGTTGGACATACCAGATAAAATACTAGGAGGATGGCACAATGACCCGTCACAAAATCAGATTGATTGCTCAAGGCTTTAACCAATAATATGAAACATATTATCTAGAGAATCTTAGTCCTATTGCCAAAATATTGAAATGTTGATAATAAGAACCCTACTTACCATCGCCACTTACTACCAATGGTCGGTGGCACAGTTGGATGTTTCAAATGCAAATTTCTATGGGCAACACCAAGAAACCGTTTACATCAAACTACCCCGCGGATTTGAGAACCATTTATTCCCCAATCGTGTCTGCAAGCTCAAGAAGTCTATCTACGAACTCAAGTAGTCTCCTTATCGATAGTACTTCACTCTCACCAAATTTCTTCACTCCCTAGGCTTTCACATCAGTAATACCGACCCCTCCCTTCTCATAAATAGCACCGCTCCAAATAGCATATACATCCTCATCTACGTCGACTACATACTTGTTTTCGGTCCTCAACAGTCAACCCTTACCTCCCTCATTCAAGATCTCACTCATTTTTTTCGTATGAAACACTTTGGAACACCCTCCACAATTCTCAGCATTTTCCTATCCCAAACAGCCAACACCACTACCCTTGCCAAGCATTATGCCTCAAACATCCTCAAAACCTTAGGCATGGAACAATGCAACCTTGCTCTTACACCCATCACCATCTCATCCTCCACCACTTCCCCATCCAATACTTTCAGCCAGTCTAAACTTTACAAGAAATTAGCCGGCTCCCTGCAATACCTAACAATTACCCGCCCAAATCTAAAGCCTTGCTGTCAACAAAATTTGTCAACATATGCATAATTCCACAACACTTTTCAGTCAACTCAAACACATTCTCCGGTACGTCAAAGGATCTCTCCACCGTGGAATTCAAATTGAATGAGGATATCTCCTTCAAACATATGCGGACTTTGATTGGGTTGAGGACAAGGAGAATCGGAAATCAACAACAGGCTACTACATATTTCTAGGTGCCACTTCAATTTCATGCAGTGCAAAGAAACAAGCCACAGTCATCCACGGAAGCTGAATATTGTGCCCTTGCCACAGCCACCATAGCCGCCACAGACATTATTTGGGTTCGCCGTCTTCTGTAGGAATTCGGGATCACTCCAGCCACTCCCACAGAGTTCTATTGGGACAACAAATTAGCCACTGCATTGGCTCACAGTCTGGACTTCCACGCTCGCACCAAACATGCGGAAGTCAACTGCCATTTCATCCATGACAACATTCAAAAAAAGGAAATTCAGCTACTCTACATACCCACCGAGGATCAACTGGCGGACATCCTCACTAAGCCATTTCTAGCGCCATGGTTCAGACTCCTTTGATCCAAACTCACCATCTCCATCTAGAATGGTTCGTTTACACTACCATGTATAAAGCCCATTGGTTCTAATTGGTTCTAGTTTGTTATAGTATATTATAGATGGTTCTAGCATATTCTAGGTGGTTCTAGTATATTCTAGTTGTTTATAGCAAATTCTAGTTGGTTCTAGTATATTCTAGGTGGTTTTGTATATTTTAGGTTAGCTATATATTCACCTCTTGTAACTACATCAATAGATATGGAATACAACACTTTCTATTTACAATAATCTCATCTCTTCCGCTCTCGCTTGACTCCCTCTCAGGATTTCTATATACTTAATCAATCCCTTGTAAATGCATGAAATTCCATTCATAGACTCAACTACTCAACTATAAACTAAATGGTAGGTGATTTGAATGGAAAAGAAAGAGTGAAGAAGAGAAGGTGATTTGTAGGTTTCTAAGATTGGAAGTAAGATAGAAAAGATTGGTAATTCATTAATGTTAAGTACCCAAGGCGGTGGAATGGTAAATGGGGTTGTGCAAGGGTTAGAGCATATGAGGAGGAGAGACTACATGTGAGAAGGGCTGCTTGAGGGTGTGATAGAGCTAGAATATAAGAAAATTAGAAAGGAGGGAATGAGTGAGCAATCAAGGGAGCAAACGGAGGACATATTTATGATTTTAATTCATGACCACAACTGACAGAAAAAATGAGGCGTCAGAAGTGAAGGTTGGTGTGGGAGGCAGGGATAAATTCTGGATAATCTGTATGTCAATGATGTTACTATAGAGGGGCGAGGAACTGGACAACCTACGGGTCTATGACATGCTTCTATATTTTAAAAATTAAAATTTATTAATACTGAAATAATAATACTTGTGCTAATAAAGAAAGGAGTAAATAATGATAAAGCAACACTAATAGATGAATTGATTCAGGTCTACTTGAACCATTTTATATGCACAATATATCTTCTCCAAGTTGATTGATGTTGAAATTGTTAGATGCCTTGAGCTGTGATAACAACTTCAGCATTTACTAATATACCCTCCAACAACTATTTGTTATTTGTTCCCGCATCCTCGCTCTATAAATTGGTGCCTTCACTGATATTTGTTTTCACGCAATAGTACTGGTACTTTTCTTTCCCTCGTCTTCTTAGCTTCGCCTCCATCATAGTATTAGAGCAGAGAGATGCTAACGATCCAGAGCCAGATCTCTCTTTGTCTCGCTAATATCGCTAATCCAAATCCAGATCCCTCACATGATGGCAACGAACTCCTCGCATTCTTCAGCGTCAACAACACACCAATCGCAATCATCCACCGTTGCCGACTCTTTCATCTCTTCTACCCTAGCCATTGTCCATCATCTTCTTCTTGTAAAACTTGACGGTACCAACTGCACTATATGGCGATTCCAATTTCTACCGATCTTTCGTTCGCATAGCCTAATGTTGTACGAGGATGGATCAAGCTCTCCTCCGTCAAATCCATCTGATCCTGATGCTATTGCATGATACAAACATGATCAACTGATCTTGAGCTGGTTGATATAATCTCTTTCTAAAAATGTTTTTGCTCAAGTAGTCTCCTGTAAAACTGCTGCCTCCATGTGGTATGCACTCGCCGCAATATACGCATCATCATCCCAAGTCCGTCTCCAACAAGCTGGAACTACAACTGCAGAGCTTAAAAAAAGGGAACGATGAAGATGGCAGCTTAAAATAGGGATCGATGAAGATGGCTTACTTCATATAGCAAGCCAAGGACCTTGCGCATCAGCTCACCATCGTAGGATCCCCTGTGACAAGACAACAACTCATTCTTAGTATCCTTACAGGTTTGGGAGTTGAATTTTCTTTAATAACTGCAGCCATCACAGCTCGGATTACTCCAATCAAGCTAGATGAACTCACCAGTATTCTCCTCAACCACGAACTCATGTACGCTGAAAGCTCCACCGAAATTCTCCCAGTCACTGTCTTTGCTAATACAACACACGTTGAACCTATACCCTCAAATCAATTCCACGGCTCTAACTCATTTTGCTATAGAGGAAGAATCGCACGTGGTCGTGGACGCTACAATGGCAGAGGTCGCTCAAATATCCAGTGTCAACTCTGCAATAAATATGGTCACTCTGCTGTCAACTGCTTCTATAGACAGAATTTTTCTTTATACCCAACTGAGTAGATCACCAAGCCACTAAATGGCCCTTCCTCTCATTTTGCATCAACAACTGATCCTTGGTTCCTTGATTCCAAAGCTACACATCATGTTCAACCCTTGCCCATTAATCTACAAAACCTACAACCATATTTTGGCTCAGAGAGGCTGCAAGTAGGCGATAGCAGTGATCTGGCTATACAACACACATGGTCACTTATTCTCTCATCTCTTCCTCAAAAGCTCAAATTAAACCATGTCCTTCATGTTCCTAATATTTCTAAGAAGCTCATCTCAATTAGTTGTTTTACATTTGATAATAACGTATATATTGAATTTTACCCTTCATTTTGTATTGTCAAGGATATTCATACGAAACAAGAACTCCACTATTTTAATGACCTCTACACTTTCAGTTCCTCTTAACCATCTTCCAACATTAGCCATATAGAGTCTACCGACCTTTGGCATCGACGTCTCTGTCATTATGGCCTAGGCAAACTTCAGCAACTTGCCGGATCCTTGCAAATAATACCAAAGTCTCTCTCCACTTGTGTTGCGTGTCACATGTCCAAACAACATCGTTTGCATTTACCTACTGCTAAGACTTGTTCTACTATGCCTCTATATCTTATTGTTTCTGATATTTAGGGGCCTGCCCCCACTAAATCATTGATTGGCTATAATAGATAGTACATCATTTTTGTTGATGACTTTTCAAATTTTACTTGGATGTATCCTCTTTTATAAAATATATGATGCTCTAGTATTTTTTTATCTATCAAAAATGTGGTTGAAAATACCTCTCTTCTAGAATTGTGATTTTTCAATCTGATGATGGGGATGAGCATAAAATGTTACCCCTACACTTACTACTCTTGGCATTCAGCATCATTTTTCAGCTATATACACACTTGAACAAAACGACAAAGTTGAACGAAAATACCACCACATTGTTGAAATTGGTCGTGCTCTACTCTTGCATGCCAACCTTCCTTCAACATTTTGGACTCATGCTTTCCAAACAGCCATGTATCTTATTAATCGCCTACCCTGCTCCAGGTTATCTCATAAATCCCCATATGAACACTTATTTCATGACCCATCTGATTATCATTTTTTATAGTGTTCGAGTGCCTATGTTTCCCATGGTTGAAATCGTATGCAACAAATAAATTGGCACCTCGATTCGCACATTGTATTTTCCTTGGCAATAGTGGACAGCACAAGGCCTGCATATGCTACCATATTGGCTCCGACAAGTTCTACATCTCTCAGCATGTTACCTTTCATGAAAATGAATTCCCATACAACAACATTCCCTTGCCAGCCAGTTGACCGACGTCCCGCAGCTCTGGAACTCGTATCATGGTTCCAACTCTCAACAGGGATCCCACCAGCTCTACTGGCAATAGCCACTAGTCGGCTACACCTAATTCCACCACATCTCATGCTCCTTGCAATGCCGACACTACCATATCATCCTCTCCAGACAACCCTTCTACAACAACTACTCCTACCTCCACGGTTGACTCCCCTACTCCCATGCAGCCACCTCAACCAATTCATAGCGCCCACTCAATGCTCACACGATCTAAAACTGGCGGTTTGAAACCCTAAGTCTACACAACAACTGTCACTTTTTCCACGATAGTTCCATCTACATACTGTCAGGTGCTAAAAAATTTGCATTGGGTTCAAGCCATGAATGGCGAGTTCTCAGCCCTTCAGAAAAACAACACTTGAACTTTAGTTTCTTGGCCATCCAACGCCAACATTGCAAGCTGCAAATGGCTCTTCAAGCTCAAATACAATTGTGATGGTTCCCCATTGCTAGACATAAAGCCCGTTTGGTTGCTCGTGGCTTCACTCAAAAAGAGGGCATCGATACTCCGAAACGTTCAGCCCCGTAGTCAAACCTATCACCATTCGATTGGTACTTATTCTTGCCCTCACGCATTTTTAAATGGTAATTTGAATGATACTATCTTCATGGAGCAGCCCTCTGGCTTTGTTTTAGCCACCCATCCGGATCACGTATGTCTTCACCGTGCTCTCTATGGCCTCAAGCAGCCTCCAAGAGCTTGGCACCACAAATTATCTACGACAATTGAATCATTTGGGTTTTGTAATGCAATAAACGATACATCTATGTTTATATATCACTGTGGTGCTGACATTTTGGTATTTCTTGTCTATGTCGATGACATGCTCAAGGAAACAGCGACTCTCTTCTACAAAAGCTGATTGCCTACCTCACCGATCGCTTCTCTCTCAAAGACATGGGATTCACTCACATTTTCCTCAACATCAACATCAACTGCATTGCCGATCACCTAGTGCTGTCCCAAACACATTATTATGTTCACTATATCCTACAAAGCGTGGGCCTACAACACTCCAATCCAGTCCTCACACCAATGACTATACAAAGCCACTGCAGCGAACTTCCACTGAAGCCTTTACTGATCCCACACTTTTCCACAACATAGTTGGTGATCTATAATACCTACAACATACCCGTCCAGACATTACCTTCAGTGAAACAAAGATTGTCAAGCAATGCACTAACCATCCACCACCGACTGGCAAGTCGTTAAACGCCATCTACAGTACCTCTGCAGTGCTGCCATAGCTGGTATTCGCCTTCAACCTCTTCAATATCTTACCATCTCAGTCTATTGTGATGTTGACTGGGCTGGCAGCCCAAGTGATAGAAAGCTTATCTCGGGCTACTACATCTTTTTAGGTCAGAACCTTCTCATTGTCTTAAAAAAAAAACAACAAACTGTTACGCGATCTAGCACTGAAGCAGAATACAAAGCCATTGCCGATGCGGCTGGTGAACTTATGTGGCTCGTTTCAGTTCTTTCCGAGCTCGGCTTCAGTGTGGCTCATATTCCAACCATCTTTAGTGACAATCTAAGTTCAACGTTCCTCACCCGCAAACCCAACCTCCACACTCGCATGAAGCATGCCGATGTCAACTACCATTTTGTTTGGGATTTGGTCGAGTCCAAGAAACTCACAGTTCAACATATTCTTGCAGCCAAACAACTCACCGACATCCTGACAAAGCCTCTACCCGCGGCAGCCCATCAACGCATCACCAACAAGCTCCTCACCTTCCCACTCTCAGTTGATGAGCTTGCGGGGGAGTGGTAACAGCTTCAGCATTTACTAAAATGCCCTCCAACAGCTATTTGTTATTTGTTCCCGCATCCTCATTCTATAAATTGGTGATTTCACTGCTATTTGTTTTCACGCAATAGTACCGATGTTTTTCTTTCCCTCATCTCCGTGATTTCTCCGCCTCCGTCAAGCTGCATCTCTCTTTTTTTTCTGTAAATCTTGAATTTGTTAAAGTCATTGTTAATCCAAGACAACTGGATTAGTTATTTATGAATTCCTGATCACTTCTTGTTAGGTGATTAATGGCATGAACTTTTTGAAATTTGATATAACTGCTTAATTTCAGGGCAATTTTTGTGGACAAATTTTTGATTTGGAAAGTCTTTCCCGTGTGCTGCCTGAGATGGATCATACAGCTCTCTATTCTTGAGCAAGCACCGGTTGATGATGCGTGCTCAACCTATTTAAAGTCTAAAAGGTTCTTTGACATGGTGCAACGCTTAGTTACTCTGTGGTCTAAACGTGATTTTGTTCAGACAGCTCATATAGAGCAGCAAGCTTGTATCCTTTGTTATTATCTTACACTTGTATATAATAAATTTTTTTCTTAAACATTCTTAATTGAAGTTCAGACATTACAGCAGCTGTTGGTTTGTGTCTGGAGAAGATGACCAATGAAGAACTTGAAACAACACAAGATGTATTGTCATCTATTCTTCAAGGAGTTAGCTGTATTATACATTTTCCAAGTTAAATGATTTTAGAATACTGCTGTATATATTTTTGTTCTTAATTTATTGGTTGCGATTTACAGGTAGGTTAGAGAGCCCAATTCATTTAATTCGAAAAATGGGCTGTTCTATAGCTTTAGCCTTCTCTAGAGTTGTGAATCCTGCAAATCCTCTCTATCTTGAGGATATCTGCTGTGAAAGTATTGATTGGGATTTTGGGCTTATTTCTCCGACCAAAAAGCCACAAGAAGCAGATGGAGTTTTTATTGACAATGCAGAATTAAAAAAGTCACATAGAGGAATAAATCGTGCATATTTTGATAAGAAACACAAGAATGTGAAAGACAAAAAAAGACAAAGTAAAATCAAGATTTTAGAGGTGAGAAAAAATGCTCCTGATATGAGTATTCATCAAACTTTGCTTGATGAAAGCATTGATGACGAAGAAGCCAGGGATGATGAAAGCAGCCATTCTGAAAGTTCAAGTGACTCATCCTTACAGCCTTATGATCTTTCTGATGATGATGCTGATTTGCAAAAAGGGTTTTCACAATTGGCTGATGTTTGTGCAGCTTTAAGAAAGTCCGATGATCCTGAAGGTGTAAGTTACTTGAACTTCTTATTGGGTATGTATGTTCAGCTTTTCTTGTTGATAAATTTTCTTTCTTCATTAACAGATTGAGCGAGCACTTGATGTTGCTGAAAAGCTCATTAGAGCATCTCCTGATGAACTTCAGCATATTTCGGGTGATCTTGTTCGTGCTTTAGTGCATGTACGTTGTGCAGATGTAGCTGTCGAAGGACAAGAAGATGTGAGTGAGGAGAGGAGGCAAAGGGCTCTAGTTGCTTTGATTGTGACTTGCCCATTTGAGTCTGTGGGTGTTCTTACAAAGCTACTTTATTCGCCAAATGTGGATGTTAGCCAGCGAATATTAGTATTAGATGCTATGACAGAGGCGGCTCAGGAGCTTGCTAGTGCTACGTTCATTACAATGGTTGATCAGTCAAAGAGTTTTATTTCTTCTGTCCCAGCAAATCAGCCATGGTCTGTTCCAAACCACAGTGGGCCTCCTGGAGCAGGCCCCTGGAAGGAGGTTGAGGAATATTTTAGTAGCACTCTAAGATATGAGAGAGTACTTCCATCTAGACCAGGCCAAGTTATGAAAGGGAAATCACGAAGATGGAGCATTCAAAAAACAAGTGAATCCCAATTAGAGCACAGTAAAAACAAATTTCCGTTGTATGCTGCTGCTTTTATGCTCCCTGCAATGCAAGGATATGACAAAAGGGGTCATGGCGTTGATTTGCTGAACAGGGATTTTATTGTACTTGGAAAATTGATTCACATGCTTGGTGTCTGCATGAATTGCATTGCTATGCATCCAGAAGCAGCAGCCTTGGCTTCCCATCTTCTTGACATGCTAAAATCTAGGTGATAGTGAAACTATAAGCTTATGATTGACCATTATTTGTTTTAATTCTTTATTTTGTAAGAAAAATAACTATGTTGTTTGTTCCTTTCTCAGTTCCCATATCTAATAACTAAATCTTTCGACTGACAGGGCTGTAGCTCATCATGCAGAAGCATATGTTAGAAGATCTGCCCTTTTTGCAGCCACAAGTATTTTAATGGCTGTGCATCCATCCAATGTGGCATTCTCGTTGATTGAAGGCAGTCATGAAATTTCTAGTGGACTTGAATGGATTCGCATATGGGCTCTTCATATTTCTGAATCTGACCCAGATACTGATTGTTCAGCTGTAAGTACACTGACATTTACATTATGAACATTGCCATTTTTATTCTTCAGTTATTTCAACCATATACTTTGTTTATCCTTTAACATGGAGACATCTTTATGCTTCTGTGAGTTAACCGGTCTCAAGCTAGATGTGAATATCAGCTGTCATGCAGCATTAAGTTATAACAATGAGGGACAGCTTTGATATAACATAGTCAGAGGTAGTAACCTGCCTCTATTCTTGTTGAGTTAGCATAATATGCGGTAGTTTGCGACGCGAGAAGAACATGAGACGGAACCTTGCGACGCGAGAAGAACACGGAAGAAGAACACACGACGGAACCTTGCGACGCGGAAACACGCGACAAGAAACCCCCTCGCCGAAACCTTACTAACGCTCGAAGGAGGGATGGCATAAATGTATTTTCGGAAAGGTCGAGAGCAGTCTTAGGGGGGCAGAAAGGAAATAGAGAACCCCCCCATGCCCTAGGGGGGCGGCGGCTAAGGAAGGTGGGCTGACCTCCCTTGCGCTCGGCCGGCCAGCCGAGTATGGAGGTTTGGCGGCGCCCAATCGCGACCCCACAAGGGATGTGGGGTCACCCCCTTCGGCTCCACCGTCCCTGCGTTGGCAACTTCAAAAGCTACATGTGAAGATGAAGATGATTCCATGGATGGTTTGGTGATAGGGCTGGCGGCCCCTAGGGTGCCCACCACCACTAGAAATTGCTAAAGTTGAAGGTGGGCTGCTGAATTTTTTGGCAGCAAAATCATCCTCAAATCAATAAGAAATTATGGAAAATTTTCAAAATTCTTGCATGCCAAGTGTTCGAGGAAATGTCACAAACGAGTCGTAGAATGATAAAAAAAAACTGCTTGGGGGCTGCAGAAAATTTTCTACTGTCCGGAAGTTGGTGATCCCGAATCCTTTACAAGATCCGACGGTTGTTGTTTAATGGATCTGGAAGAACAACGTTTGGTGAGCAACAAATTTGAAGGCTCGTTGATTGTGCGATTGTTTGGGCGTCGAATTCCTTATCCGGTGCTTGAGAGTGAACTCCAAATTCGATGGTGAAAATTTGGCAAGTTTGTTATTTATCTCCTCAAACCGGATTGACTCCTAGTATAGTTTGATGAGGAGTTTGTGGTCAACCAAGTTCTTACCAATGAACCTTGGTTCCTTGGTGGTCAAGCTTTGGGCCTAGCCAATGGGTCCAAAATTTCACTCATATGAGAATAGGCTTCTCAACCTCCCTATCGATCCGTCTCAATGATCTCCCAATTAGCCTTTGGGGGCCAATAAATCTGATTCGGATTGCCTCACAACTCGACAAACCTCTTTCCATCGATGTGCCCACCTATAACTTTGAGCGTTGCGAATATGCACGCATTTGTGTTGCGAATATGCACGCCTGTCTTAGGTTCTAGAGTAGTGGAGAGTGGCACAAGTTTGAGGACACTTGACTGCAGTACCCAGAGACTTTCTCTGTGGTCGAGAGAACTTGGGGGCGGTCGTCTCGCTTGTCCTCAATATAAGATGGCACACACTCTGTTGGTACTATGGAAGTGGGGCTGAGATACACTTCCTGATCTGCGGAGGAGGGAGGCAGAGCTCATTTTGACTCTGACGCAGCTCCAGGCGGAGGATATGGAGATGAACCGAGGCGATGACCCTGAGCTTGTTCAGCAGCTCTGGGCCACCACGCAAGAGCTCTCTCAGGTGGAGGCGAGGATGGTGAGCTAGTGGCAGCAGTGTGCCAAGGCGCGGTGGCTCTCTCAGGGTGACCGCTGCATCGCAGTGTTTTAGCGGCTTGCGACGCAGCGTCGGAAGTCGAACACCATGCTTGCGCTTCAAGAGGAGTCCGAGGAGTTCTCGTCTGACCCGGAGCTGATTCGTCAGGTATTTTTTAATTTCTTACAGGGGAAGTGGGGCACCTCTAGTCTCATAAGGGATTGCCCAGATGATCTGATTCTAGATTGTACCCTTGGCGATGCAGACTCTTGCCTCTCTCCAAGGTGTGATCATGGACACAGAAATCTGGGCAGCTCTGCGGGACCTCAGCCCCAACCGCTCCTCTGGGATTGATGGTATCACTCCCTCTTTCTTTACGGGCTACTGGAGGGTCACTCAAGCTAACACACTGGCCGATGTTCATCATTTCTTTGATGGTTGGCAGATGCCATAGTGTTGGCATGCCACTCTAGTAGTTCTCATTCCGAAGGAAGAGGAGGCTGCCACTCTGAGGCAGTTCCGCCCTATCAGTCTGTGCAACATTGTCTATAAGATGGTGGCCAAGATCTTGATCATGCACCTTAAGATAGTGCTACCCCCATTGATTTCCCGAGAACAGGGTGCCTTTGTTCTTGAGAGAGACATCAGTGAGAACTGCCCTACGGTTCAGGAGATCCTCACGCGGCTTAAATGTTACCTCGAAGACCGGTCATATAGCCATCAAGGTGGATATGGAGTAAACTTATGACCGGATGGAGTGGGGATGCCTACGTTCGGTTCTAGATAGATTTGGCTTCCCGCAGAGGTGGACGGACTGGGCCATGCAGCATGTGGAATCCCCCGGGTTCTTGGTCCTGGTCGGTGAGCATAGGCTTCCCTGGATAGTGGGGAGGAGAAGTTTTCGGCAAGGTGTCCCCTCTCCCCTTACCTATTCATCCTATGCTTGGAGCTCTTTTCCCTCCTGGTCAGGCGACAACAGCGGATCAGACGCCCAATTGGTATCAGTTTTGATCGGGGCGGTCCTAGCTTCTCCCACCTCATGTACGCAGATGATCTGATATTGTTTGCCCCAGCTTCTGAAGCGGCGGGGAGAGAGGTGCAATAGATTTTGATAGATTATGGTAATTGGATTGGACAATCTGTGAACTCGCACAAATCACATGTTGTCTTTAGTCGATAGACCCTAGCTTATCGCCAACGTATGATTGCAATTCGGTTGGGTTTTCGGAGAGGGTTGTCACTCTGATACTTGGGAGACGGTCACTGGCCGACCTCCGTGGAGAGCAAATTTTGCAGCAGTTATTGAGGAGGTTCAAGCTAGGATGGGCTCATGGAGCAGTTGTCACTTTTCTCTTGCTGGAAGGTTGTGCTTGATCAGATCCGTGCTCGCCATGATCCCCAGCTATCTGATGTTGGTTGCCCCGATTCCAGTCTCCTACCTCTCAGACATTGAGGCTATTCTCCGTAAGTTCCTTTGGGAAGGAGCGGAGGGTAGTGGTTTGCACTATGTGAGGTGGCAGGAGGTCTGTCTGCCGCTTGAGGCTGGTGGTCTTTGGATCAGAGACTTGAGGCTGTGGAGGACTATTCTTGTAGCCTGCCACACTTTCAGCTACGTCAGCAGAGAGGATCTCTTATGGATGAGAGACACAGAGTTCCGCTACCGCCGTCTCGGTGAGAACTTTACTGTTCGACATTCTGATTCTGCAATTAGGAAGATACTGGGATAGTGGTCGATCGTCCAACGCCACACTCGGTCAGTAGAGGAGAGTTTGTAGTGGCAGGTCGACACTTTCACGGTGAGCTGGGCTAGCCAAATTTACAGAGCGGAGGTGGGCGACCGGCCTTGGCAGTTTGTGGTTATGTGGGGGATGGCTCTGGGCCCCAGGGAGGCTTGTTCATGTGGCGATTACTCAGTGATGCCATCCCAACAAGGTGCTGGCTATTCAGGAGGGGACTCACTCAGTTAGCGGTTGTGTCTGGGGTTGTCATACTAATGAGGGCAGGGAGCACTTCGTGGCCCACTGCAGTTACACGAGGGCCATTCTTGAGACTTTTGTGCGTTGGGGCTTGTTGCCGGCCACTCTGACCTCCTGGGACCAATTACTGCTTTGCAATCGACTGCTATTGCGTCTCGCCACCGCCGTTTTAGCTGTCAGGTTGTGCGGGTTCAATTCTCTCGGCAGTAGTCAGTGCTGATCTGAAAGACGGGTCTGATTCTTAGGGTTCCACGGTTCACCAGGGCCCCTCCACCTCCTTGAGATGGTTCCCTCTTGACTCGTTGGCTGAAGGCCAACATTGATGTTTCCTATAGACACGGGGAGCCTGTTGATTTTGGTGGAGTTGCGGTTCGCGACTCAGGAGGTCACTTGCTCGTTGTTGTTGGAGCCCGTTTACAGGCCTCGTCTCCTCTCCAGGTTGAGATGCAGGCGGTTACTATTCTGTGACAAGCCCTCCTGCTCAGAGATGCTGACACTGAGGGAGTTATCATAGAGGGCGATTGTCTTGGAGTGATCCGGAGGCTCCAATGTCACTGGGAGAGGACTCTTCATTCACGAGGCAGAGCGCACCACGCTGATCATCTTGCTTTCTTGCTGCACTTTCCTTGTGTGATTTTTGTTCACCGTTCGCGCGATGCGATCGTGCGGCGGACTTTTGCTCTATGTTTAGCCTGGCAGAGTGCTTTTTCTTTTGTTAGGGGAGATGTACTCCCGGGAGGCTCTTAAACCTCCTCGTTGAGGACACTGTGGAGTTTAATCCCGGTTGATGATGTACGGATGCTTTTATGTATTTATGCTTAGGCTACGATCGTCTTTCTCAAAAAAAATTTGACTTGCCTGTGCCCTTTTCCAGGTCCTGATTATGAAAAGGGATTTTTGAGGATTAATATTCAAACTAGTGTCTTTTTCCAGGTCCTAATAAGATGAGATTGTATTGATGGATCTTTTGGATTCATTGGAGAAAATGGTGATGTCATCAGCATAAGCAATATGAGAAACATCAAATCTACTACTCATATTATATCTCAAAGAGTTTATATTCTTAGACTAATTGTTCATAACAATCATAAAAAGGATTGGAGATAAGGGTTCACCTTGTCTCAATCCTCTTTAGGATTTAGAAAACCTCTCTATGAAATAATTGAGTAGAATTGAAAATCAATTATTCTGTAAAGTTTTAATATTAAAAAAAAATCATCCTTAAAACAAAGCCTTTTGAGAGTTAAAGCAAGGAAATCCCAACTAATCTTATTTTAGGCCTTTTTCAAATCAAGTTTGGAATGAGATTCCGGCCTCTTTATTTTATTTCTCAACAACCAACTATTGCATAGATAGTTGTTATCTTTGATGTTTCTGTTAGGCACAAAAGCAAATTGTTGTGCTCAAATAATTCAGGGAGAATAGACTTTAGTCTCTTCACTAAAATCTTAGAAATGATTTTAATGAAGAAAAAACAAAGTCTAATAGGTCTAAACTTATTCCACGAACTGCACTTCTTTTCTTTTGGAATAACAGAAATGGTAGTGTGGGCCAGCATAAGCACCACAAAAACTCCTTAATAGCATTACAACAATCTTCTTTAATAATGGGCCAGCACTAATAGAATTCACTAGGGAACCCATCCAACCCATAGACAGAGTTGTATTTTAAAGAATTAACAGTCAACCAAATTTCCTCATCATCAGGAATAACATTCAGTAAGGAATTCATACAGTTATCAACTAAAGGAGGGGGCAAGATAATTGAGGTGGGGAGAAAGAGTTTCCTAGCAGGCTAAGAACCTAGTAAAATAAGAAATAGTAGAATCAACAATGCTCTTCCTCTCTTTCAAAAGGATGTTATCATGAGAGGAAACTTTCTCAATTTTTTTAATGTCTTTTTTTCTTACCCAAGCATGATAAAATTTGGTATTCTTCTCTCCCTCCGATTTTCAATCAAGATTGTATTTCCGTTTCCAGAAGCATTCAACAACATTATGAGCTTAGATGAGCTTAACTTTAGCCTCAAACAAAGCATATCTATTAACATCATTAGGATATGATCAAAATTGTTTTCGAGACTACAGATCAAGTTTTCATTATACACAAGGTTACTAAAAATGTTCCCAACAATCGAATTATTTCAAGAGGGCTGTTTAATATGAAGTTTTTTGAGCTTAGTGGCCAACCTTCTCCCATAAGACCGGCATGACTTATTCCAAGAGTTGGAAATATTCTCCATAGAGTCATCCTTAAGGAACTAGAATTATTGGAATCTTAAGGATTTGGGAATTGGGGAGACTGGTTCCAAGCCTTGAAGAATTGGGTTTGTGGTCAAAATGGTGGAATTAAGAGAATATTCTTGAGTTAAGTGAGAATTGAGCCAAAAGGTTATTAATAAGGAATCTATCCAATCTGGCTAACTTTTTGCCATTAGATCAGGTAATGGGGGATCCAGAATAATTGAAATCCTCCATGCGACAATCACTTAGACATTATTGAAATCATTTGTAGAAAGGGAGTGACTCAGGGCATAACCTTTATACTCACAAGCTTTAAGGATAGCATTGAAGTCACCTCCCACGATACAAAAGAGATTACTTTTACTGCACCCTTCAAGAAGATCTAAAGTCTTTCCTTCTCAATATCAATATTGCTACCATGGAAAAAAGTAACAACAACTTGGAAGGAATTGGTGTAAGCTTTCAAATGAATTTCTTGGTCACATTCATTTAAAATGTCACATTGGCACCCCTCTTTCTAGAACACCATATTTTATTACTCACGGAGGTATAACATCCTTAAAATTAGCCAACCTACAATTTTTTTGTTGTTGGAGCTGAAATGGATCTTAGGCTCCAACATAGCCACCAACCCAATTTATGCTCAATGGTTAAATACTTAAATTTATTCTTAGAGGAGATATTTATTATCCCTCTAATGTTCCAGTAGAATAGGTTAATTATTTAATTGTTAATGTTTTGAAAGCCCCTTAGGGCGCATAAGAATGGGAGAGGGCAGGCAATTGTTTTGTAAGCTTATATATCAGCCACCTCACCATTGTTCTCAAGCATGCCAAATTTACTGATAGTTATACCTTCATTATTAAGAGGATGCACATATTTCTGACAATTTATTGCCCCAGGACTATATCTCATCTGTGATTCTCCAACAACCATCGAAACCATATTAGAATTCGTAACAAGCTCACTAGGAGAATTTCTAGCAATCACCTCTTTAAGGCCTGAAGCTACAATTTATGACTGCAAACATGAAACATTAGGGTAAATAGTATAATTTGGATTGGACTACCCGATAGAAATAATAGACTCAATAATCTTATCAGCACCAGAATTTTCATGGCAACCTTACTTCGCTCTTCCTCGAACACAAGTTCATCTGAGCCACTTAATTGAGAAAAATACGCTAATGGTTTTATTTAAGCCAACACCCAATACAATATTATATAGATAAGGTAAAGTTGAACCCTGAGGATCCCCCACCTTAGTAGAATTAATTAAATCACTTTTAACAAACTTACGAAAATCAAAGCCATTAAAAACCTCTTGAAAATTAACTTCATCACATAAAGCTTGAGAAGGAGGCTCAGCGACACCATTACTTCCAATGTTACCACTAAGATCCCCAGAACCTACCCCAAGTTGAGAATCTAAAACAAGGTTGGAGACAACAGATTTTCATCAACCAATGTTATAAAATCCTCTTGATTTTCATGAAATATTGCTGTAGCCTAAGCATATATATATATATAAATGCATCAATACAAAATCAACAGGGATCAAACTTCACGGTCTCTGCATCAAGGAGGTTCAAAAGCCTCTCGGGGAGCACATCTCCCTTAACAAAGCAAAAATCGCCCTGTCGAGCATACATCGCACAAAAATCAACTACCCGATTCGTATCACGCGATCGGTGGACAAAATAACACGAGGAAGATTCAACAGGAAAGCAAGGTGATCGGCATGACACTCTTTGCCTCGTGAACTGAGAGTCCTCTCCCAGTGACCTCGGAGTCTCTTGAGCGCTCCAAAGCAGTCGCTCTTAATGATAAGTCCATCAGTATCAGTATCTTTGGTCATGAGGGCCCGGCGGAGAATGGTAATCGCTTGTATCTCCCCCTGAAGGGGAGACGAGGCCTGAAGACGGGCTGCAGTAGTAGCGAGCAAGTGTCCTAAGTCGCGGACCACAGTACCACAAAAAAAAACACTCTCCATAACTATAGGAAGCATCAATGTTATCCTTCATGCAGTTCGACATTGACTGAAGGAGGTAGAGGGGCCCTGGTGGGCCATAATACCATAGAAGTCAGACCTGTCATGCAGTCCAGCACTGACTAATGCAGAGAGAATTGAACTCGCACAAACCAACGGAGACAGGTGCGTACGGCCATGGGAATGCGCAGTTCTGCTCCTCCAAGCCTGGTAAAGAGAGTAGGCCACAATCTGAAAGCGAGGACAGCAAGACGCGGTGACGGTCGAGAACAAGGCAGTGAACTAGTCCCAAGAAGCCAGAGTGGTTGGGAGCAAGCCCCAACACACAAAATTTTCCAAAATTGCCCTCGTATAACTGCAATGTACCACAATGTGTTCTCTGCCCAAGGCTCAGGCACAAGCTGTAGACTGAGTGAGCCCTCTCCTGAACAGCTAACAATCCTCCTGATTTTCAACATCGATAAAAATGTCTAACCCTTCATGAGGGTCACATCACCATCCTTATTAACAAATGGGATAACGCGGGAGTCGTCAGAACAAAGATAAGGATTATGCTTAGAGCAGAAGGGGACTGAGCTTTAGTCCTAGGCTCATAATTTTTTTTGGAATAAGAATTCTGTATTGGAAATAGAAGGGGACTGAGCTTTAGGTCTAAAAGCTCATCCAAATCAACTTGATCAAATTCTCTAGAAATTGGCCAAAAGAGGAGCAGTCCCCACAAAATAGAGACAATTTTTAATAGACTATTTTTTAGGAATAGCCTTTAGAAACCAGTCCAAACCATATTTTGTCAGGAAGCTTACTGGAAACATCAATTTCTACAAGACTCTCGAGGCAGACAAGTTTATTAGGGTTCGTTTCTTTGTCTAATTGTGAAGGTCTGCCGATGGCGTTGGAAATAGAAAATAACAAATCCTTACAAATATATTGCAGCTTAAGCCCAGGAAAGTTGACCCACACAAGCCCTAAGAGGGGTCTTTAGTGACATCCACAAAAGAGTTCCATTTATAGAGACGCATCGTATGCCCAACGAAAACACGAGGGTAAGACCGTTGGAAAACTTAAAAAGCATCGTATGAGAATCAAAATACCTAATAAATATCATTCCATGAAGTTTCAAGCTATTAATGAAAATCACAATGTTGCTATTACTTGGCAATGAGCTCACACAAACTTACCTATTGGGGGTAAACAGGCAAGGGGGAGCCAAATTTAGCCTTAGAAAAAAAAGTAGAAAAGCCATTAAAATCAGAAATATGTTTGGAATGGAAGGATCTACTGACATTGGAATGGATGAATTCTCTTTTAGCACTTCTCTAAAGGATCGAATGGAAGGATCTACTAATATTGTAATTGATCTGTGGATCAGAAAAAGACTTCAAGACGAAACATCGCAACCGCCCATGCTAAAACCTTTTCAAATCTTACAGAGAGCTGCCTAGAGCCGAGCCCCCAACGTCGTCGGCCAAAAGGCCGACAAAGGAAACCTTAGATCCCCACAAAGCCGAGAGCTTCTCTCTACGAATATAGCTAAGAAGGATTATATATATATATATATATTATTTGTAGACTGTGAGTGGCGGATTGACAAATATGGTTTCTGGCAGTTTTGACTCCTTTCGGGGTTGGATCTTTGCTCGTGGACGAAGGCATCAACCATGTCAGGCAGGTTCTTAGCCAGGTCGATGTCGACTTGGATGGAGAGCATGGTGGCTGCCTATCGAGCTTGCATATTAAGCGGACAAATGATCTGTTTGTGCCAAAATCTTTAATCGACGCACTTACAAATGCATTCCCATTGCCAGGGATGGTGGGCATCAAACCCATTGCTACTTTTATAGGTAAACCAGCTCTCTTTCTTTCTAGAGATAAAATAAATATATTGGCTAAACCCTTTGAGTGCATGCTTGTTGGAAAATTCTTTAATGGCAAACCTCCATTGGTTGTCATTTGAGAACTCCTCAACAGTTTGTGATTTTCAAAGTCGAATTGGTCGACAGCCCTTGCTTAAATTTCCCCTTAAGTATTTTTGATAACTCATTACATACTTTTTTTTATTGAGAAATTTGGAGAGCCCTTAAAGTCGATTATGCAATAGCTAATCTCCTTTGACCATTTGTAGCTTGTGTTCTGGTTGAAATCGACCTCACGGAAGCTTTTGAGCTGGTTATTTATTTGGAGATGAAAATGAAGGATACTTCTAGGGAGTTTTCTTTAAAAACTTGCCTCATTATTGCACTATTTGCAAAATAATTGGTCACGAAAGCGCTATATGTTTCAAACTACACACGCTCCTAAAAGAGCGGATTATCCCAAGGGATCACACCATGCCGAAAGCAAAGTTGAGCAAACAAATTTACGTATCTAAACACCAAAGGGCTATGCTGATCGAACCGGTGGTGGTTGTGAAGTGCAGGATCCCAAACAAGGGAATGGTTATGAGGACAGCATTGTTGTTGTTGATGTATAAAATCCGCCAATAGTCAGCAGTGTGGGAAAAATTGATAACACATGTGGAAGTCGATAGAGGCGAAGCATTGTTAAATAATTATCTCTTAACAACTTCTATTGATAGTCTTTTGATGGCCATATGAGGATTAACGATTCAAGAATCAAAAAGTTGATTTGTCAAATTTGATAAAATTATTGAAGAATGTGGTTAACACCCTAAACTCAATGTAATCCGAGAGCTTCTCATGAAAAGGTTAATCAAGCTTTGAGCGAAGTTGATCTACCATCTGAGGAGATCCATGAAGACAACGTCCCTCTGATTGATGTCTATGAGAATATGAACATGATTGGCCTGGAGTACTTGGGTCTCAATCTTTTTGCTAATGGATTCCATCTGATTGGCTCTGGTGAATACATTACTTCTAAACTTCATCTAATCCAACAATGGTATTTGACAGTGTTTTTGACGAGGACCAAATTTTTTTAAAGAATGGATTTGATGAATTGGAGACTTAATTAATAAAGGAAATCAACAAAAAAAGGGCTCCAATTCTTCTAAAATGCTTCTTCCATATACCTGCAATTGAAGGAAAAAGGTGGTGTTAATCTAGAAGCTTGAACAGAGATTCCATGTTCCACTTTTGCATATGTTTCTTTGGGGATTTTACTTTATTGTGAGAATCATATGGGTGGCTTGGTAACCCTTTTTCGCATTCTCTTTTTAGTTCTTATTTTATTCTATTTATTTTTTGTATCTTTTAAGGTTACCAACCCTTGTCTATATGTACTCAGTATCTTAATTAATAAATTCTAATCCTAATATATATATAGACATACACACACACATATATATATATATATGTATATGTATATATGTATGATGAAATTTGGGATGCTTGTTGGTGTAGTTAGAAGAATATTCTAGAGACTTGTGAGTGTAACACGCCCCCGCAAGTTTGACGTAGGGTTATCGCAGACAAACTTATTAAATAGGTAGCAAAACTTTGAGAATAGTGGTTTTTTTAATAGATTACAACTATTTGGTATGTTGTTGGAGTATATGCAACTTGAAGTTCATTTGCAATCGTGAGATCATGAATAAAATGAAAATAAACTTGAACATGTTTCATCATGGTATGAAGAGCTAGATTGTGTGCAAAGTACATTGTTCCAACATTATAACATCATAGGCATGATAGAAAGGATAATGAATATCCAAGTTCTTGGAGAACAAATTTACGCCATTGAAGCTCACTTGCAGTTTGAGTTGGAACCACATTCTCCGCCTCAGTAACTCTTGTTACAGCACGTTACTTTTTGGAGGACTGAGGAATTGTAGCGGAGCCATCGAGGACTAAATACCTTGATGTAAATATGTGATCGTTCATGCATTTTGTTCATTATGCATCATTGTGAGCATGAAGAGTGTTGAGATAAAGGATTTGAGTACCATGGTGAATTGAAGCTATAAGGTATCAAAGTATTTATTTGATAGTAGCTCGATGGAGATCGGTTTGTGTAAACAATTGGCATTTTTTTCACATTGCATGTTATCCTAGGCTAGTGAGGAGTAGGTCTTGAAATGCACATTCAAATTGGCAGTAAATATTTATACCCGGTGTTGGGTTAGTGAAACTAATCCAACAACAAATGTTAACTAAGCCCATGATCCTATTGAGATATAACACAACAGTGTATAATATGTTTCAAGGTAATCTAGGCCAGACTATTGGGTGAAGCTGCAGGCCACAAAATGTGCTTTATGTCGCACAACACTGCCATCAGCATGATATTTGATACGAAATAGCCATTTACAATTTATTATATTTTCATTAGGTGGTGATGGACATGGGTCCTTCTGTTGTTTCAAAACAAAGCTAGAATTTCTTTGATCATTGCTAGGAGTCATAACTCGCTTTCAAGAGCTTGAGAATAAGTGGTAGGTAGCATTGTATTGGGTGAGTATCTATTGCTGTAGAGTGGGTTGTTGTTGGTGCACAAATTTGGGTTTGTGCGGTAGGTTACGAGGAATTTTGTATGGTTGTATCGGGTGTTCTAAGTGGAGTAGTGGCAGGTTGTGGAGTTGGGGTGGGATGAACTACAAACAAAGCTGAATGTTCAATGGGTGTTGTATTTGGAAAATTTGTTCAGGGAGAGTATTTGAAGTGATGGTAAGTATAGGAATGGGGTTGTATAAGTCGGAGCTGCGGGGATTTGAAAGCTGTTTGTATGGATATTATGACTCATCGAAGATGGCTTGTTGCGCTACTTAGTCATGATTGGCGTCTGGTTTGTAGCATAGGTAATCATGATGTCGGCTATAGTAAGCGATGAAGATGCATGGTTTGGATGTTGGTTGGAGTTTGGATGTAATGTATGGACGTAACCAAGGGTAACAGAGGCACCTAAAGGATTTGAGAAATAAGTAGTTAGTTGATTTTTGATATAGGGCGAAGTTAGAGTTGTTTTGGTTATGTAATAGTTTAGATAATCTGTAGATGAAGTAATTTGCTATTTGGAAAGCATGTATTCAGAATTTTGGTGATACCAAACTTGTTAATTTAGCTGTGGTTTTTTTCAGCTACACCATTTTGAGAGAGTATAAAGTGACGGTGAATGCCAAGTTTATCTAGTAAAGGTGTAAATGCATAATATTTTGCACCTGCTGCATCTGATAGTAGAGCGACCAAAAGTTTTTTAATCGATGCTTTAGATTAAAAAGTTTTCTGTGCTTCCAATCTACAATAAAGTTGAATAAACCTATAAAAATGTGTAAAATGCATCTATAAAAAGATGTAAAATCTACTATCTATAACGGAAGTTGCAGGGGATGACCCCCAAAACATAAGAGTAGATTTTTTAAAGTGGACAAATGTAGCAATCAGTGGTTTGAAGCTTGTTGACATGATTAACATAGTGACAACAAGTATTGTGGACAAATGTAGCTGACGTGGAGATGTAGAATATGCTGTAATGTGTTCCGGCTGTTTGAGTCATTCATGTCATGTTGCATTGAGTTGGTGGTCGGTCGAGAATGCTTTGGGTCGTTGCTTCGTGGAGAAAGCGGAAGTTATTACAGACTTTGAAACAAATGATTTTGTAGTTCTTTCGAAATGGGATTTTTAACTAACTTATGTGGGTAAAATCTAGTTATAACATTATCAATTTTTGTGACATTACTTATAGAAAGGAGGCCATTGAGATAAAATTTGTGGGAAAGACAAGAAAGATTACCGAATGTTAATTTTCTAAATCCTGGCTTCTTAGCTTAATGCTTATTGAAGATGCAAATGCCATGACCATCCTGTTACCCTTGCCAACCCTCAATCTCTCTGTTGTCCACCTCGCCCAGAGTGCGCCCATTCGGCTGCTACCGCCACTGTCGTAATCACTGCCCATACTGCTGTCACTGCTGTTTCCAGTGAGACTGAGTGTTAACTTTTATTTTTGAGGATTTTAGTAGCAGCTGTGTAAATAATAGGGATTTTTTTTAAAATTTTCTTTAATTGTGCTTTGTTCATTATCATGCATCACTTGGCCTGACAAAATGCAGCTGTGTAATATAAAAAGCTGATTCACAACTGACAATGATATTTAAATCATGTGCGGAGGTGTCATAAGTTTTTATCTAATCGTTTGATCATACAGTCTGGACTGATCTTTTTTGTGATACTGCAGTTATGTATATTGTTTAGAAATTCATATTCTGTTAGCATATATATTTATTGGCTTTATTTTCAGATGGCCATTAGATGTCTCCAACTCCATTCTGAATTGGCTCTTCAAACTTCTCGCTTTCTTGAAACTGCACAATCTCATAGGCCAAAAGTTGGTTCCTTAATATCAAAGATGAAAGACATTATAATTCCTTCCTCAAACAATTGACAAGCTGTGTACTATACTATGTTTTTTTCACTTGTTAATACCGACTTATTAATATTTTGCTTCCAATTTTCATGCGCTCTAGCTTGAGCTCGTGTTCATAATTGTGATAAGTTATGTCAATTAGTTCTTGAGCAAATGTTTATCAAAACTTGGCAAGTTGAGTTGCTTTTTCCTAACTTTTTAACTGGTTGCTTTTGTATTTCCATTCTTGACAATTTTTGACTCTTTTGCAATGGAGAAACACATAATCAATCTTTCTTATTATAAATATTTTGGCATTAGAATACTTTCCTAAGCATCAAATGCATTATACTTATTATTCTTTATTTTGGCTATTCATAGTTCTTTCTGTTGTTGAGAACCTTAAACTAGCACTTGTGCTGCTGTAGTCAAAGGAGCATGGATGAAAGACTGCTGTTTTCTAGACACTTTAAGGGCTGTTTTTTATTTTGGTGAAAACGTAACATGTTAGGCTAATCTAAACTATTAAGTCAACTAAGCCCTTGTTTGTTTCTCATTTGGCTTAGCTTTTGCTTTTCTAATCTAGTTTAAATGCTTTAACCTAAAAGTTCATTTTTTTCAACTTGCTTAGTTTAAACTATCTTATTTCTAAATAAATTAATGTAATTAGTTTATTTAGTAATTAACTATTATCAACAGTTGATAATCGTAATTAAACAACAACCCCTTTTAGTTCCACCAAATGGGATCGACTACACGAATCTTGTAATCATTATGTATGATCATATAGCAACCCTTCCTTAAGTTCAACTAAAGAGATCTTTCCTACTAATTCTTCGTAATATCTTGCGGCTTTTCGTCTTTTTTATAATAAAAAATAGTGTTGCCACATCGACCAATCCAGCACCCAAAATGTGTGGCACTGTAGCACCCGAAAAATAAAAATAAATAATCTTGGACAACTGTGAGGCATTTTCGTGCATAAAGTTGGTGAAATATGGGGTTTGGGCACTATTCCCCTGCGTGTTTTGACGTGGGGTTTGGGAACCCTAAGATTTTCCAAAAAAATTATAAACTAAACATTGCTATCTTAGGCATCAAACGGTTTGCATAAAATATGCATAAAGTATCCTTAGGCATCCAAGGAAACTTTTTCTATGCTTTATTCTCAAGTTAAAATCACTCCAACATCTCTAAATGAACTCATTCCTTGACCCATTCATTCAGCCTAGCATCCTCACCTCCTAGTTTTGTAGATTTTTAGATTTAGTTATCAGATATCTAAGTACCTATGATTAGTTGTCATGCAAGTAAACATCTCAATTTTTATATGAGATTGTAGTATATGCTAAATAAGATTAAAGAAATGTACTTTTGTAATTTCATGTTATAATTCTTGATTGCTAAAGAAGAATTAACTTGACATTATTACTAATTCTATAGATCTTTTGGGAATGTGGATGGGTTTATACAAATTTTTAAAAAATAATTCTGCTATCCAACCTTAAAGAAGCCCAACATGCTGTCAGTAGTGACATTAAAAGATAGCAACGAAATTGGTAAAAAAATGCTTAGATTTTCTGTTTGGTAAGGGAAAATGGTAAAAAAAAACTATATGAGCACCACTCTAATGCATTGCACTGATCCCTTGTATACAGTTCCATATTTCAATTTATTTATTAAGAGCAACTTTTTTGAGGTTTTGAGGGCAGTCTTAAATTTATTTCTTATGAAGTGTTGACTCTTAAATTTATGAAATTATATATTTCCCACAAAGTATCCCTAAGCATCTCAAAAATAAAATGTGGGTTAAAAAGATGGAGAGAGTTATATGGAGCATGGGTACATGCAAATATAGTGTATTGTTAAGAACAGAGACACATTTATAAGTGAATGCTTGTGTATTTATTCTTTCTAAAGTTTCAGAGAGAACACCCTTTTAGATGTTAATTATTACTTGTTTCTTGCTTAATCTACTCGTGCACCTAGACTCACCAACAAATATGCCCTGACGCATGCATCCAAACAAATGAAATCACACGCCCAAGTGCGTCGCGATTCATGGGATGGCGGGTTGGCGCCCAAACATCTTGCCTGTCATGCGCAACCAAGTTTTGACCCATGTCCTGGCAAGCTTAATGTGGCATAAATCGGGCCACATATTGCCACATAATGCGCCTAGACATGTGCAATGGCCCAAAATATTTATATACCTAAATGGACCCCTCTTTAGCACCTATAAATAGGGGTAGTTAAAAACCTAGTTCACTTTCCTCCTTAAATAGCATCACTTTAGCTTTAAAAAACCACCAAATGGTATTAGAGAGTATTTCTACCTTACAAGATCAAATGATCTATAAAATAGAGATTTGTTCAAATGACATTGTTTGGGGATGTGAATGTACGTACAGGCACTGGCGGGTACCTCAAACACTCGACCTTTGTTATTTGATGGAATATGTTTTGACTAGTGGAAAATATAAATGATAAACTTCTTACAATTCATAGATTATTGAATGTGGATGATACTCAAATCTGTTTTTACCAAATCTAGCACTCCTTGTAAACAATGAACACATGTAGATTTTAGAGGTTGACAATTATATGTTAAAACAATAATTTATTTTTAATGTGCATTGAAGCAAGAAGATTATTTGCAGGTTTCATTGCACACCACTGCAAAAGATGAGATAAGTAATGAACTTTCTTGAGATGAATTAATAACATTTTTAGAAGAGCTTTATACTTTCTTACACCATAAAGGTAGGTGCACGAGAATTTTTTATTTTAATTTGAATCATTAAATGCAAATATTGAAGCGAAGCCTATTTTTTTCTTAAGTGATGCTTTAGCTTAAAATGATGCGGAGCGGGCCAAGCAAGATTTTCAATGAGGAAATCTTTGATCAATTCAAGAAAATGAGGAACTTAAGTTTATTTATCAATCTCTAAAAAATAAAATTAGTATGAATTAAAGATTTCTCTAGTTATTTGATACCTAGGAAAAGAACAAAGAGAGTCAATCCTTCTAAAAACACTCTCCTCAAGGGTATGTTATACTTGCGGTGATTTATGATATGTTTCTTCCATGAGCCAGGCAAATAGAGAAAACTTGGCTTTTCTTAAAACAATTTCTTTTACAAGGAGAGAATCCAACTCAAGATGAATCATTTATCTTAACTATTAAGTTTTGTATGTAGCATGTCTTCAAGGAGAGCAAGTAAAAGCATACAAGAAAACACATTTATCCTTTGAGAGTTAAGATTTGATATTTTTGGTTTTTTAGTGTTATCCCTACTTATTAAATGTTTGCCTTTGATTATCTAGTTTTTCTTAATCTTCAGCATTGTTAAATGTTTTAGCTTTTTTTATTTGTTAGCACTGAACTATTTAGCCATACTCGTTTTCTCAATAAGTGTGATATCATAAATTGTTCGGTTTTAATTCCTCTTAGCATTATTCTAGTGACTTTGTTCAAGTGATATCTTAAATAGCTTCTTCATATTATATAATATTGCTTTACTCTTAGTAGATTATTAATGGTTCTAAGTGTTTGTAATAGTTTTAGATTTCAAATTATGATAGTTTTATTAAGCTTTATTTTATCATCAATAAATAGTATTTTCAATTTTATTCTTATTCTGTTAAACTACTTTATTATGAGAAATCTATTTTATATTTTTAAATGATTGTAAAGTGTAGAGAAGTTTGGTATTTTTATTTAATTTTTCACAAAAAAATAAAATCATATTATGCAATTAATAGTTTGATTTCAATGATTTCAAAGTATAATTTATTTTTTGCTTAATATCTAATGCTACTTTTTAGAAAATAAATTTAAGCATTAATTTCAGCTCATGAGATTAAAATGCTTGTTGAAGATTTTGTTTACTTGAATTAAATGTAATGATTACCAATGTTAACAAATATATTTAAGCTTAATAAAATGTAAGAAAGAGCAACTTCTTAGAAAGTATGACAATCACTACTCTCTTTTAGCTTAATATGTTCATGTGCCTAGATGCATCAGCAAATGCACCAAAATGTGTGCACATAGATGTATGAAATTGTGCTTCTGGGCGCCATGATTTTTGTGGTCTGATCTGTTGTTGAAAGGTGGGTTGATGTCTAGTCATCTCACTTGCACACACCTTGCTTGGTTCCTACCTATGTCTTGACTAGCGGCATGTGTTTAGCCACAAATTGTCACATCATATGCTGAAGTACATATAACCTCTCCCCCAGCATATCTATGTACCCAATATGCTGATTCTGATAAATAACCCCCTCCCCTTGCAATGCTTTTGTCAACCATTAGCATCTCACCAAGACATTTTAATTTAGGATATATGGCCCTAAAGTGCTCGAAACTCTCTCTAAGTTTTGGAAAGATTTGATTTTGAAACATCATATCAAGATTTTATTCTTTATTTTATGCAAGTCTCTTTATTTCTTAGCTTACTATTATGGGTTGTGCAAGAGAATTTTTTGTAGCTCAGACACTTTGCGAAGGAGGGATCGATAAAGACGTATCTTGACAAAGTGTTGTGGGGAGGGAAATGTTCGCTGCTCGATGATCATAGTTTGCAAAGAACCGATTTGGGGTGTTTTGCCTTGACATAACTTTGGGAAAGAGGGAATATATGTTGCTTTGTTATAAGTAGCATCTTTTGCCGTCGTGGTAGCACCCCAACCCTCCGTAGGGGTGGGGCCTTCCGCAACCCCCTTCCCTTCTTTTGCCTAGAGCCTTCGGAGGTGAGCTAGAAAAACTTTGGCATGAGGGTTGGGACGTTACCGCTTGAACGTCCCTTGGTCCTTTGCAGGATGATCCTGCTTCTATGCTTATTTTTCGACGTTTGAACGTCGAGTGTTTTCCTCGTGCTCTAAAATCACCGCACAAACCAAGAGGTCGAAAAAGCGGGTATTCCTTAGCTCGAGCATGCTCCATCTGAGGGTATTTTTTAACCCTGCTAGGAAGTGGCTATACCTCTCCTTCTCAGTGCTTATCAAATTTTTGGGCATGCCTAGACATTCTGATGAACTCTGTCTGCATCATAACTGGTTACAGATTTGCTCCCCAAGACCAAATTCATGAATTTGTTTTTCATGATGTTTTGAGCAATTTTGGTGAACTCTGTGTCATAGTTGGCTACGAATTTGCTCCCCTGAACATTCTGGTGAACTCTGTGTCATAGTTTGCTACGGATTTGCTCCCTTGCACGTCCTTGGCTCGGAATACCTCTGAGGAGTTCCCCATGATGTTTTGAGAAATTCTAATGAACTATGCATCATAGATGGCTACAGATTTGCTCCCCTGAAAATTCTGGCGAACTCTGTGTCATAGTTGGATATGGGTTTGTTCCCCTGGACGTACTTGGCTCGGAATACCTCCGAGAATTTCCCCATTTTGTATGCCCTAACTTTATGCCGACGAAGTCTATGTTGGCAGTGGATTCCCACTGCATGTTCGCTTCGCCTTTGAACTGGTAGCGGATTACCCGTACTGTCTTCTCATTCAGGCATTTCATACTTTTTAATGTCTACTCGATGTCCTTTAACTAGTCCTCTGCCTCCATAGGGAAAGTAGTTCCATAATATATCAGTGGGCTCAGCTTTAGGAATGATTGTAGGACTTCGTTGAATCTGTGCTTCTGGGTAGGGTGTAGGAGCTGGTGGGCGTGCCTTGTTTTGATTAGCCAAGAGTTGGAGGAGTACAACCTCCATGAAGCGGTTGTTTGTACTGTCAGTGGCTTCCACCGTTATATGCATTTGATGGGGATTTCTGTTAGGATGTTCAAAAATCCTTCTTCATAATCCGACGAGTTTGTCTCTGCAAAGATTAACGTGGTCAGAATAAAAGCTGGTTTGTGAAATACGGGATTCACAGGCCTATGCAAATTGATTGATGACACCCCACTAAACTTGTGGTTAGCCCACATTACAAGGATGGATGTAGGGCAATTTGTAGCTAGACCACATTACAAGGATACACATTGGATGTGCGACTCAAGGAGACAATGTGCCCAGTTAGTAGAAGGAAAGATGTCCTAAAGTAGTTGGCAATGCATAATAGGGAACTTCACAGAAAAGGGGAAGCATGTAGAGAAGATGCTGCACAAAAGGTGGCTAGGAGCTTGGAGGCTCTAGACTTGGAGTGCTCTGCAATACAGAAGATGTTGAGTTATAATCTATAAAGATAGCACTGGGATTGAAAGGAAGTTGGTGGCCAACAAGCCTGCTATCCCGATATTTAATACTATATGCGAGTTAGCAGCAGAACTTAATCGTAACCAATATGTGTTTAAAGAAATGATAATTTTTGCCTTACTAAGATAATGTGTTTTTATTTCCTACATGAGTTTTGTCTTCTCAGCTAAAGACTTCAGTACCTAGAATGAGCCGGAGGTGTTCTGAGGCAGTGATTTGGGATGTCATGCATACCGAGGGAGAAGACTTCAACAGCAGCAAAAGACATCTTCAAATATGGTTAACAGCAAGCTAACATACCCGACTAACGATTCAGACTCTGCAACAAGCTCATTCAACAAGACTTCAGATTGGAAGATAGAGAGGCTTCGGATCATCTGTCCAGTCTGAAGTCTTGTGCCTATCAACAATTTGACCAACCTTCAGATCATCACTTTAGAGTTTCGACCATGCTTCCCTTCAGTTGCGGATCATCTGTCCGAAGCCTCTCTATCTTCCAGTCTGAAGCCTTGTTGAGAATGAGCTTGTTGCAGTCTGAATCGTTAGTCGGACACCTTAGTTTTAAGGCAGGAGATCGACTATTCTTTGCATTCTTTTTACTTGCTAGCGCGAGCCTCTTCTTTGGGATGAAGTGACGCAAAGATGAAGTGACAGCATCACATGCAGCCTATCAACAATTTGTGTGAATGTAGGGCGTTGAGATGGATCAGTAGACCAACGTTGCTCCATTAGCTTTCTCCATGAAATTATTACTAGTATTTTTTTTGGCGCAGAAACATATTTTTTTGCTTGATTTTTATCATATTTTTGAGCTATCACCCTACGTTCTTTTGAGCAAAAACACATTTTTGGAATAAGGATTCTATATTAAAAAATTTGAATTTAAAAGAAAACAAGTGCTAGTTGTGTAGTAGAACAAATAAAAACAACACATTACCTGAATACATTTGAATTACAACTACAATTGAACCAACTACCAAAATCTAAAGGGTTTACAAGAATGAACAATGGAATACAGTTGGAATGAATCAAAAATAGTCAAAGCTAAGATCTGCATCGAACGACCCGACCTATGTTGATCTGTGTTTGCGTGGTAGACGGTGTCGAAGAGGGCTAAGAGAATGCTTTATCCGAAGTCTCACTATCTATAGCCCAAAATTTCCCCAATGTCTCTAAGAGTAGTGGAAAAACTAAATAAAGAGCACATAACAATATTCTACACAGCAATGTTTACTCACTTTTAGGAGTTTTTAGATAGAAATTTGGACGCTATAACAGTTCTCTACAGTTGATAGGGATTATAATGCATGATTTTGAGCTCTACACCATCCAAAATTTTCATTTACAGTGGGGCTATTTACTGTGCACAGCATCTAAATTTCTAAGGAATACATATTCAACACCTTAGCAGTATTGTTTCCTCAATCATAAGACCCTTTTAATTATATAAGCAGATAAGAGGCTTCGTGCACTTCAAAAATGGCGACACGTAAGTGCTTTATTTTCTTAAGAAAAAGAAAAATCAAACTTCGAGTGTTAGATATGTAATCCCTTTATAATGTTATCGAGACAGTGAAGCTTAAATTTAACGTTATCTTAAATCAGAGGCATTGGAATACAAGAAATATTTTGAATTTTGCAGCTGAGCATGCAAGAGATTAGGGCATGGAACAGTTGAATCCCCAGACAATGCTTAATATACACTCTCTCATGCTCATAATACACAAATACAAAGAATCAATAAGATGACGTCCATACCTCGGCTGCGCCTCTCACTCGATAAACTCTTCCATCAGGTCCTGTTTAATTAGAAAAGTTTTAAAGGATGCATACATTTGAATAAAAAAATGGGCATTCACAAGCAGCAAGCATAGAGAACATAGAACCTGTGAAATAAATGGCTCAGCATCAGTGCGTTTAATGAAATGCAGGGACTGCTGGGTGAGGGAGATTGTGTGGTCGCCGAGGCACACTTCACCAATGTCATCAAGCACCTTTACTCGGATGTAAGGATCCTTTGGTGGAACCATATCCTGGAAATATTTTCTCAATCTAATCTCCATCATACTAACAGATGATATTAATACACATGCCCTGGGTCTTTACATTACATGACAATCAAATCATTTCATATAATTCTTTTAGTTACAACAACACTAAGGTGTGCACTTTAGAAATACGAGGAGATGTGGACCAGGGCATGGGCCCGTAAAATCACCAAGCTCGGGGCTAGATTCTTAAACAATTTATTTTCGGGTTGGGCTCGTCTTATGTTCAAGCCCATCCCTATGAAAAAAAAATGGTGCTTTTCCTGAAGAATTAAAAAATTTGTATGCGATAAAACGTGTAACAATAATATATTAGGAACAAATTCAAATTTTTTAGGCCGAATTGACACAGCCCACTATAAAGGCCGGAGCCAGGTCAACAATCACAAGCAGACCACCACCAAATTCAACATACAGTCCACCAATTTGATCGAGATTAAATATTTTGGTGAATTTTGCAAATGGCTTTAGAAAGCTTCCATTTGGAATCCTGAAGTAGTTAAAACGGAAGGACTATTTTTAAAAGCTAATTGTAGATGTGCATTATTTGGTGGTGAGTCATGCAATATTTTGACGACTCTTGTATCTTTTTATTAGGAAGTTAGAGAATTCGGACATATTTGCTAGATGAACATTAATTTTTAAATTTATCGGATTTCAAATTTTTGTAATCAAGTATACCTGAATCAATTCATCTATTAGTGTTGCTTTATCATTATTTACTCCTTTCTTTATTAGCACAAGTATTATTATTTTAGTGTTAATAAATTTTAATTTTTTAAATATAGAAGCATGTCATAGACCCGTAGGTTGTCCAGTTCCTCGCCCCTCTATAGTAACATCATTGACATGCAGATTATCCAGAATTTATCCCTGCCTCCCACACCAACCTTCACTTCTGACGCCTCATTTTTTCTGTCAGTTGTGGTCATGAATTAAAATCATAAATATGTCCTCCGTTTGCTCCCTTGATTGCTCACTCATTCCCTCCTTTCTAATTTTCTTATATTCTCGCTCTATCACACCCTCAAGCAGCCCTTCTCACATGTAGTCTCTCCTCCTCATATGCTCTAACCCTTGCACATCCCCATTTACCATTCCACCGCCTTGGGTATTTAACATTAATGAATTACCAATCTTTTCTATCTTACTTCCAATCTTAGAAACCTACAAATCACCTTCTCTTCTTCACTCTTTCTTTTCCATTCAAATCACCTACCATTTAGTTTATAGTTGAGCAGTTGAGTCTATGAATGGAATATCATGCATTTACAAGGGATTGATTAAGTATATAGAAATCCTGAGAGGGAGTCAAGCGAGAGCAGAAGAGATGAGATTATTGTAAATAGAAAGTGTTGTATTCCATATCTCTTAATGTAGTTACAAGAGGTGAATATTATCAAAGGCCCAATAATAAGAGCCATGGCTAAAATTTAATGAAAGAATTTGAAGGTGGGCCTAATTATAAAAGCCCAATCAAAAGCCCAATAAAAAGCTCAAATATTGAGTTTACTATTTATATTTTATTTTTATTAATATTATATTTTTTTTATTTATTATGACACATATTTGACCAGCCATATCATAAGAAAAATATTTAATATAAGTAGTTGGAGTTACTTCTTCACTAAATGCCAACTATCCATCTTTTCCTTCAAAATTTTCCTTCATATTTTCCCTCTAAAGCACATAGAGCAAGAGACTTGTAGTACCTATAAATATGAGCTGAAATGTAATGTAATAGAGTAACTTGAATGAAAGAAATTTATGGTGAATAGCTCTCATATTGCTTGGTGCTTGGTGGTGTCAAGTTTATTGCCTATCTTTGGTGAGTTAGATTATTATCTTATTTATATTTTATTTTTTTAACCATGCACTTATTATCATAACCTCAAACTATTTACACATTTTTTTAGCATCTTAAGTATCATTTAAAAATATTAAATCCTTATATAATCTCCCAAATACTCTCCAAATTCTACCACAACCTTCGCAGCTAAATCTAAAAATAGCTCGACCTAATCTTCTTCCATACCCCTCGACACCCATCTAAATACCATCAAACATAGCCATCTACTCCAAATCCAAATTACACATCTTAGACTACCTATATTAATTTATTTCCAACCCTTTAACCTATCAAAACCCCACCTACAAAAGGGATATTTTGAATCAGCCCAAACTAAGCTTGATTTGGACTAGTCTTGGCTTTCATTTAAAAAGTCCACTCTAAACTCATAACCAACTCACCACAAACTCCAGAAATCATCTTTAGATATTATGCTACCTATCCATTCAATATATATATATATATATATATATATATATATATATATATAATTTATTGAGAAAAGGCAACCCTCTAGCATCAAATCCCTCTCCGACATCTCCTCCAGCTTTTTATCGCTATCAAGGACATCCTCCAGGCTCAACGCGTAAAGTGCATCCGTGACTTCGTATATCCACATCCCAAAGTTGTTATTGGCATCAAACTTGACATCATCAATCATCATCCAATGTGTCACCATTTGGTGGAGAGATTGCTCCACCCCTCGATAATGAAGTACTATAAGTTTCTCCTCCAATTCTCTCTTCCACGATTTTTTGCATGTCACTAGATGCTCCAAGGATAACAAAAAATAATTTTGAATCATCGAACTCTAACTTCGCTGGATGTGACAACTTATTGGGATCTTCTCTATGAATCAAACCAAAATATTCTCAAGCAAATAACAATTTCACAAATATGCAAGAACAAAATAAAAGCAAATCGCAGCAATACATAAGATTTAAGTGGTTAGGAGTAAACATCTACGTCCATAGGGAAAGAATGAGAAGCTTCAATATACCAGATGAAGAATACAATTATGATTTCACAAACCCTTCAGCCAAGCCCTCAACAGTGATGTTTTTAGCCTTTTTTCACCCCCCCAAACTCGAAATTCTTAACCTTATTTCAGATATGGGACGAGGATGTCAAAAATGTTTAAAAACCAGAACCATACATAATTGTTTTTGCTTTTATAAGCACCCCAACACGGGTCTTGTAAACAACGGGCTTAGGCATGCCGTAGTGCCAAATCTTTGAGTCAACTTCTGCTTCATGGGCGCCTGGGCGCCTGTTTTTGTTTGGCGGGAGCTTGGGTTGTTCGGAGCGTCCAAGTTTCTGTTTGGCGGAAGCCCCGGAGCGCGAGAGCACATGCAGCTTTCTCAATGGAACGCCTAGGTGCGTCAGAGTTCCTGCTTCTCCAAATGGCTGATTTAACTTGCTTCCTCCCCAAATCAATATTCATGTAGTAATAAATAATCTTGAGCTAATTAATATTGAATATTAAGAAATTTATTAATAAGAATATTAGTGTTAATTATATCATTTGCAAATGACATATTTAGTTAACTAGTTATAGTGAAAAATGTTGGCTCAATTATGACCAATAATAGCTACACTTAGACATTGATTTATTTATGAACATATAATATCACATTATTATTATTAAATCTAATCATAAACCTTCATTTTATAATAATTTTACATACACATCATAAATTTCATTATACTATACTAATTTAACATCAATTTTATAAATATAAAAATGGTTTTTACATACATGCCACAAACATTCTCTTAAATAACAAATTCACACAAATTTTTTTAAATATATCATAAATTTTAAAATATTTAATAAAAAAATCATATTTTAAATAATATAACTCTTTTTTATTTTTATATTTTACATATTTTATATATAATTTTTTATTTATATGAATTTTATATACTAAAATATATAGTTAGATGGAGTTAAAATATGATTTTTTTATGATATATATGATTCTTAAGAATATTGTTATATGCAAAATAAAAAAATTTGTGACAAGTCCGTAAAATTTACATATAAAAAAAAAAAAATCATATTTTAAACTCTCGGGTCATCTTCTCCGTCACCCACGCAAGCAGAAACACCTGTATGTGCTAGCAGCCCCGCCGCGTAATACAGCTTCTCCGTCTCCAATCTCTTAGCAGTGCTAGTATCCATTTCTCTGGCCTCGCCAAACGCTCGATTCAACAGATTGGTTGCTGCGAAGTAGGTTTTTTTGGATCTGAGATGCGCGGCTGAATTCCAGTTTGTCGAGCTACTCACCTCGGATAGGGTATCTAAAATCTTCTTTTTTATCTTTATATTTGCATAATACGTGCTAAAATTTAGGGTTCATTCTTCAAGATATATGTGAATTTTGCACGCTTATTCGCTCGCCGACGCTGTTCAAAAAAATCCCTAAATCTCTTCTCTACATGTTTGGTTCAGCTATTCACTCACCGTTGCCTATCAAAAAATTTCTAAATCCTCTCCACTTCGATTTTTGGGTCGAGTTTCTCTCCACGATTCTTATCTTCCGCGATTTTGGGGCTGTTTGGTTCACCGATATCTGAGGTATTATTATGTTATTTAAAGATGTCGGTGAGATGGATACTGTTTGGTTCAATATTATCTATCTATTGACATCTCAAAAATTACCTGAATGCCATGTTATCTGAATGTCGGCCGATTTTGGCCTACATTCAGATAGCAGCCGACGATCTATCTCTCTCGGATAGAGTTCTTCGCACGTGCTCCGGGAGATCCTCGCGTCGGCTTCGCTTCCGCTTCCGCCTGCCGTTCGCGCCCGCCTCGCTGCCGTGACGCAGATCTCTCGCCCGACGCAGTCTGGCAGAGGCTCTCCCGACTGTCCCTCTCGCAGACAGCAGCACACAGTCAGCACTTTCGCCAATCCATCGCCTCCGTCACGCAGCACAAGTGCGTTTTGTAAATGGATATTTTTATATTTTTGAATGTTTGCGTGCATATGAACACTTTAGATAATTTGTTTTATAATTTGTTATTTTTAAAAATTTGTTAAGGTTGATTTAAAACAAATTTATAGGAGTTAGTATGTGTGATTATTAATGTCATTAAATAATGATTCTTTCTTATTGTTTGTATAAAAAATTATGATCTTTTGATTAGTTAAATCATTATTGGTTAGTTGAATCTAAATATATTATTTTGGCAAATTGATTGTGTTGGGAGTAATCTTACCTCATGTGTAATATAATATGAATGATAATGAACCGAACAATATGCATCTGAATAACACTAATATCTTTTATTTAAATAACACTAAACCAAACAATTTCTATTATCTGAATAATACTGCTATTTGAATAACATGTTATCTGAATAACATGATATCTTAATAACTTTTCAACTGACATTCAATCAAACAGTCCTTTTGTCTTTTTTGGGTCTAGCTTCTCTTCGTCCATTGTTCTCTTCTCCACCGGAACAACCTACCCTCTGTGAGAATCTCTCTACCATAAATCCTAAAATTCTTTAAAGATTTTTAGGGTTTCTTTATTTAAGCATCTATGGTATTGGTTTATGGCTTATTGCAGATTGCCATCTTCTCTTCGTCCATTGTTCTCTTATGCAATTTTGGCCTTTTAGGTCGAGCCTCTCCTTGCCCTTTGTTCCCATCTTCACCATAGAATCTTGCTAGCTACCCTCAGTGATAAGCTCTCCACTTTCTTATGTTTCACATGTCTTTGTTTTTTTGTTGATCTCATTTTTGAGTTTGAAATTACTGTTGTGATGGTATGGATTCAACTTATTGCCCCTAAAAGCTATGCACTATATAGGGTTTATTATTCCTCTTTTTTTCCTCATCCATTAACAACATTCAAATTATTTGGGAAAAAATTAAAAAATATATAAATGAAATGCGACTTTTACCTAAAATATGAAAAATAACAATTACATGTATGTTTGGGTGGTGCTTGTTTGCATTTTATAAAACTTTGCTATTTAGTGACTATAGAACATGATTAAATGTCAATACTAAAATAGGACAAAATGAATTCATTGTTATTGATTGTATTTTTAAATTTGATATTGTTGTTGTTATGGTATGAATTCAGCTTATTAAATGCAGCTTTTTATTTGATACTATCAATTATATTTCTTATATAGGTTTTGTGGTGTGTTTTGACAAGTTATTTATATTCCTAATGGCTTGTTGGAATTGCAATAAAAGAAATGAGGAAGGAATAATTCAATGATAATTGTTTTTATTACTTATTTACTCTTATTATATTTGCAATATATGCTTATGATTAGAGTGTAGTTAGTTTATGTGCAATTTATTTATATTTTGCTATATTAAATTATTTTTCTAAACTAGTTATGCTTTAATATCTTTTAATACTTTTTTCTTATTTCACATACATATTTATTACATAATGGAGCAATATTTTAAAAAAAGATTTATTGTTTATGAAAGTATTAGTGTATTTGTGATTTTATTGATAATGAGAGAATTGTACAATATTTTCAAATTTTGAAATCTCAGAGAGAGAAATCATAAAAATCTTATTGCATAAAATATTATTAATTTATAATGCTCTTGAGCAAACTATCAAAATCAAGGAATGTACATATTTATCTTTGTTATAATTTATTGCCATAATTGATAGCATGATCTAATACGTGTGAGTCAATGATTTATGTAAGGTGGTCTATTTCATTTCATGTTATAAATTGTTGATGCCTCGAGTATTATTAAGCTTTTCATATCTAAAGAAAAATAATTTGGTCAACAAAAATCATAATTTTGAATAGGTATGCTGTAACGACCCAAAGTTGTTACTTTACAAATTAGGTCAAATCTCGCCTTAGAAATTAGGATCCCTTGAAATTTCGAATTAGGGAAAACAGAAATACCATAGGTGAGAATAATTTTAAAGATCAAAGTACCATAGTTTGGGAGAAATCTGAATAATGGAAACTCCCGTTTTATTTTCTGAATTATTTAAATTCTAAAAAATATGAACATTGAAATATGTGCCCAAATTCATCATTTTTAGTGTCGTTATGTTCAGTATATTATTTAAAGGCTGCTCGAGAAGTTTCATCAAATTTTGAGTGCCAGTTTGATCGTGGTTAATTTTTAAAGTTTTTAAACTCAAAAATTAATATAAAATAAAATAATATTCCAAATCAAAAAAATTTGGCGCGAGGGTGTTCGTAATATCATAACACATGTTGGTGTCAAGTTTCATTGTATTTGGATGAAAAACGGTGAACAAAATATGATTAATTTAAGTTTAAGTAAAAATTTTAAAATTCCCTTAAGTTTTTTTTCTTTCCCTTTCCCGCTTCTTCCGATCAAGTCCCGATATTTTTGCAAAACCTGCGGCCTTTAGCCCCATAATGGCACTAATTAAATGCACCATTATCTCCTTATCCAACACCTCTTATCCCATCCCTCCTCCTTCTTTATTAAAACCCCCTCCCTTCCTTCCTTTTCCTCCCCACACACCCTTCTCCTCCTCTCCCAACTGCTAACAGCTGCAGCTCCCAGTTCCTCCTCAGCCCCACAGCCCTCCTCCCTCAGCGTCACAGTAGCAGCAGCAACCCCTCCTCCTCAGCTGCCAACCCACACAGCAGCCAGCCCTCCCTTCTCTCCAAACAACAGCCCCCAAACCCCAACCAGCTCCCCATTCCCAGCCGGCAGTCCCCCCTGCCAAGCCTCCAGCAACCTCTCCTCCCACGGCCAACGGCTCCCTCCCTTCTCCTCTCAAACAGCAGCCCCCAAACCCCAACCAGCTCCCCATTCCCAGTCGGCAGCCCCCTGCCAAGCCTCCAGCAACCTCTCCTTCTCCCACAGCCAGCAGCTCCCTCCCTTCTCCTCTCAAACAGCAGCCCCCAAACCCCAACCAGCTCCCCATCCCAGCCGGCAGCCCCCTGCCAAGCCTCCAGCAACCTCTCCTCCCACAGCCAGCAGCTCCCTCCCTTCTCCTCTCAAATAGCAGCCCCCAAACCCCAACCAGCTCCCCATTCCCAGCTGGAAGCCCGCTGCCAAGCCTCTAGCAACCTCTCCTTCTCTCATAGCCAGCAGCTCCCTCCCTTCTCCTCTCAAACAGCAGCCCCCAAGCCCTTACCAGCTCCCCTACCACAGCCGGCAACCCCCTGCCAAGTCTCTCACAGCCTTACAGCTGCAGCCGTCTTCTCCTCAACCCCACAACAACAGCAGTCAGCTCCCATTCCAGCACCTACCAGCTTCTTTACCAGCCCCCACAACAACTCCTCCCTCAGCCTATAGCAGCCAGGAAGCTGCTAGCTCCCTCCTCAACCCCTACCAGCAGCCCCACAGCCCTCCTCCAGCCTTCCTTCATTTTCCAAGCAATCCTATTCTAAGGTAAGAATGGAAAAGAAAAGAAATGAAATTTTTTCTTTTTGTGCTTAATCATTAGTATGATAATAATAATAATAGTATTAACATCTCAAATATATTATTCACATCATAATGGATAACAGTGAAAATATAAATAAAGATTATTATATTTATTTATGCCTTTATTCTTTCATAACATTAATATGATAACATTACATAAAATGACTTAATAATTCTGGACTTATATCATTATAAGAATGTGAAAGAATAAAGACAAGAAAGAAGAATGTAAGAAAATCCTTCAAAAGAAATAATATTCCTAAAATCATTGGCTAAATACTAAAATATCGGAAACTTAAAATGCAGATTGAGCGAACTGTCACTCATCCAAACTTAATGGACAAAAGGTACCCACTATATGACATGTATTACATTTTGCATTTTTATTACTGCTTTGCTTCGCTTAAATTGCTTCGAGCCAAATTTCGTTTTGAAGCTTGGTTGGTTGTTCAGAACCAACGTGATAATATTTGTGGGTTATTGGAAAATGACATTAGTAATATTAATGCTTGGTTGATTGTTAGAAACCAACATTATTTTCATTCGTGGCCAATTACTAGAAAGAAGACATCAGTAATAGCATTCGTGACCAGTTACTGAAAAAATGACATCGATAACGGCATTCGTGGCTAATTACTGGAAAATGACATCGGTAATAACATTCATGGGTTGTTATTGGAAATAAGACATCAGTAACAACATTCGTGGTAGGTTACTGGAAAAATGACATCATTAACTTGTATTTTTGTGCTAATATCTTTTGCAGAAAATTAATTATTCATTTGCACTTTTACCTTATTATTTTTCCTGCATTTCTTTCGCAAATCGCATCTCTGCTATTATAAAATGTAATACTGCATTGATTACTGTGGCACTTAGAGTACTCTCTAATTACTGAGAATAACAATTCCGGTATTGTTTGTTGTACAATACCAGGTCAAGTACTTCTGGAAGAGCTTAAACAAGAACCCTAATGCTTAAAATTTTCAATCTGCAAATGGATTTACGACGGCGCTATTTTTGCTTATATTTTATATTATATTTTCAATTTGTACGAGGAGTACGATGTCAGATCTTGTAATATGAAGTTTGAAATAATTAAGAAATGGCTTATATTTTTATGTGTATTTCTTTCATTACTCAATATGATCCTGCGGTAAGTGAACACCCGATGTCGGAACGGTTTTCGTTAAACCGGCATTGGGACATCACATATGCCAAATTTGTCAATTTTCTTAAGAAAATTCCCTCAAAAAATGGAAATGATTTTCTTACTTGAAGTGTTCACATTGATTGATGGGCAAATTGAAACAATAAATACTGGTTTTGAGGATTATTTTCTTTGGTTGGAAATTATACTTTTAGATGGAAATTGATTGTACAAATTTTTCTGCAATCATGCCTTATACTTACAATTGAAATAGTTATGAATTGTCAATCTAAGGAGTGTATCGACCAAGCGGAGTTATAAAACTTAGGTTCGGTGAACCTTTCACATAAAATATACGCAATTTACTTGATGAGATATATACAACATTTAATTTAGTATGCAAATAACATAATTTTTGGTGAATTTTGCAAATGGCTTTAGAAAGCTTCCATTTGGAATCCTGAAGTAGTTAAAACGGAAGGACTATTTTTAAAAGCTAATTGTAGATGTGCATTATTTGGTGGTGAGTCATGCAATATTTTGACGACTCTTGTATCTCTTTATTAGGAAGTTAGAGAATTCGGACATATTTGCTAGATGAACATTAATTTTTAAATTTATCGGATTTCAAATTTTTGTAATCAAGTAGATTTATGGGAATCACATTTACACACAGTGGAAATATTGTTTTAATTAATGTTTTAAAATTATTTTTTTCATTTTTTAATTTAAATTTCCCTTTTTTTTGTTACAATAATGTAACAAAATATTTTTCAAGTAGATTGTATCTGACAAATCATTTGCTACTTCCATCAAATTACAGCTAGACCCTGGCACAAGCTTAAGGATTTGTTCAGTCTGATTGATTTGGCTCACAAAAAGCCTATACTTAATTTTCTTAATATTCTTAGAATTAATCTGGCTCGGAAGTTTGGACCAAATGCGGGCTTCATGCATATGGGCCCAGCTGGCTTGGCTTGATTTGAAAAAGAAACCTGCTTAAATTATTTATATTTTGTTGCATATTTCCATGGGTCCGGCCTTGACTCGTAAAATAAAATATGATATAATTGTTTTTAAGAGAGGAGACGCGTAGTTGCATATATTCATTTATAGTTAGTATAAATGTTATATATAAACTTGACTTTTTGCATCCACTATTTAGACAGTTTAGTAGCCAGAGGTGCATTGATTTTGTCAAAATTACAACTTAGCTGTCTTTATTAGCGGAAATCTGACTATGAATTTTATAATGATATTTTTCACTTTCATTCTAATATTTGCAAAGGCTGATGTAATTGATTAAGCTGAATATTAATCTTAACCTTTTGATAAGTTGGCACTTGAATACAAACTTTATTACATCTCTTATAAGAACTTGCCACCAAGACATGCTCTAGATGTTTGAATGTCTTCAGACAATGGTAGTATTGCTTTGTTTATCATTTTCTTAGTGTGTTAAGCACTCACATCTTATACATACAATCTTTTTCCTTTAATTTTGGATGTTCTTTATGAACTCATTCAAGATGTGGTCTTTTAGTGCATGTTATTTGTAGATAATATTTTACTAGTTGACAAGACTAGGGATGGAGTTAGCACAAAACTCAAGTTGTCGAGGATTATATTAGAATCTATAGGTTGAGCTGAATGTTGACCAACAAAAAAGAAACTAATAAAAAAAAACTAGTGTTACAGGGATGAGGATGATAAGTTGAATGAGTGAATATGCTCGAAAGAATAGAAAGAAAAATGAGTTCATTTGTAGCTTGGTTGGAGTGACTTCAATAATGTATAAGATTAGAGAATGTAATGATTTGGGCATATTAAGAATAGATTGTTCTATGTCTTTGTTAACAAAAATTGAGTATACGAAAATTTGCCATTTGCCATCTTAAAATAGGAGAAGGAAGATAAAAAAAGTTATGGAAAGAAACTATTCTAAACGATCTTTTTCATTTGAAACTTGAAACAATGTATCTTGGAGATGTTAGCAGGACTAAGGTTTAGTGTTGCTGTTGTATTCAAATTCATGCCACATGCATTATAATTTTTGTAGAAATGTATTGCAATGGAGTGCTTAAGCACTCTTTAGACATGTCATGTCATGCACATATTTAGATGCTGTTGTGTCAATGATTGATAATGATTTAATCTTTCTATATCTGTATATACATCATTATTTTATATGCAGTTTCTTTTTCCTTCACAATTGCTTGTCTGATTTGTGAAGAATGGGGCGGAATTTAGTTTTCTTAGTGGGTTTGCTGTTAACACCCATTGGGTAATTCTCTGGTTGACGTGCCCATACCCAGGGAAACATGATGGAATCGCATGGGTGAGCCATCACAGGAACACAAACAACGGTTGCTTTTTTCGTAAAATTGGGCTGCCTTTTCGCCCAAGCAGTTGAAATAAAAAGTAATAGTTATGCCTACATATACATCATTGCTTGATCTTATAATATAAATGGAGTGTTTTTAATGTAAATAATGCATAATTTTCATATATTCTTTATACTTACAAAATAATTTGGAATTACTTACACAAAAGTTTCATAAATTGGATTTTAAAACATGTTTGCAAACAATCCGAGGGAAAACAGATCCATTACAAACAATTCAGATAATATTGATCTCCATATGTGATCACAAGATGGGAAAAATAGCAAAGGGAAGTTTAGAAATCTTTTGAAACATTCATATAACAAATGATCTCCTAGATTTAAAAAATAGCACGGAGAGATTCAAATGAAGTATGTTTGAATAAGAGCATATTTTAACATATATATATTAACATAAATACCTAATGATATGTGGGAGCACGAATCCAGCTTTCTCCTTTTTTTTTTTTTTTTTTTTAATTCACAAAGCATGGCACGAAGGTGAAAGAGATGGAACCTTAAATCACAATGTCTCTTGTCGCTGTTTAAATGCAAGATAATTGATTGATGTCACACTGCTTATTAAAATAAATCTTAGTGGTAGTCAGTTGCCTTTAATGCAAAAATATTAACCATTATGCAATGTTTCTCCATTTTTGTTTTTTATTAAAATTAGCCAAAGTGCATTTCTTAAATTCTTACTTTTTGAATTACTCAACGTGAAACATCCTCTATATCTCTATATAAAATTTAGTTATTTACTCATGCTGTCTAAATCATTGTTTTTTAATTTTTTGTTTATTTTACAGTCGGATTTGTTTGGGCCAAGATGTATGGGCGAACAGGTTCACAGCTTGCGAAGGAGTTAGACTCCTGTGAAGCAGGGCAACTGTCTTCTTTCAACGTACAGTTACTTGTCAATGTGCCAGTTTTTTTTATGGTTCTTACATCCATACAGTATGTTATATCGTGGAGTATTCTTTTATTTTTCTAGTATTTTTTTTCTCTTTTGCAGAGAGATTCATTTGAGCAAGCTTTGAAAGAATGCAATGAGCATAACTTAAAGCTCCAGTCATTTATTAGGCAAGTCTCATTCTTTAATCAGACGATCCGTTTCGCTCAAGAATGCCATTCAATTGAACTATAAGATATACGGTTTTAACATGCATTATAATGCTAAGTTATGAATGATGTGATATGCAATCTTATCCAATGAATTATAATTATGATATTAGTTACATTCATTTTTCTTGCTTTTTATAGGAAAATCGAAGAAGCTAATTTAGATATACAAACAGCTAGAAATCAGGATCACTTTGGTGCTGTTATACACCACCTCTCTCTAACAGGCAACAAGCGTCATCTCATGGCCTATCTGTAAGCAATTTATGTGCATGCATATATATATATATATATATAATCTTGAAGGGTGCGTGCTTGAATTAAAACCTGGACAGGTATACTAAAATTATGAACCCGCAAATAATTATACAGGTATAATCGAGCCGAAGTAATTCAAGGCTTGAGGTGGATGATTGGTCCTGTTCTTCCTCAAGAGATTCAAAAGAAGCTTAATTATTCAGAGGAAGAGTATTTCAAAAACCATTCTAATGCGTTAGACTCTTACATGTCTGAACATGATCTCGATTTAACAGTGGTAATTAATTTTTTTTCTCAGAAGATTATTCTCTTTTCAAGGGATGAGCGTATATGGTTACACCATTATATATATATATATTTATTTTATTTATGTAAAGCGCAAAACTCTATAATAATATTTGCAAAAGAAAAACTTTCATCTCCTTAGACTTAACCGTGGGACAGGTCAGTTCGAGTTGCCGAGTGTTAACATTCGACCATGATCCAAGCTGACTTGGTGGTGGTCTGCTTGTGATTGTTGACCTGGCTCCGGCCTTTATAGTGGGCTGTGTCAATTCGGCCTAAAAATTTTGAATTTGTTCCTAATATATTATTGTTACACGTTTTATCGCATACAAATTTTTTAATTCTTCAGGAAAAGCACCATTTTTTTTTCATAGGGATGGGCTTGAACATAAGACGAGCCCAACCCGAAAATAAATTGTTTAAGAATCTAGCCCCGAGCTTGGTGATTTTACTAACCCATGCCCTGGTCCACATCTCCTCGTATTTCTAAAGTGCACACCTTAGTGTTGTTGTAACTAAAAGAATTATATGAAATGATTTGATTGTCATGTAATGTAAAGACCCAGGGCATGTGTATTAATATCATCTGTTAGTATGATGGAGATTAGATTGAGAAAATATTTCCAGGATATGGTTCCACCAAAGGATCCTTACATCCGAGTAAAGGTGCTTGATGACATTGGTGAAGTGTGCCTCGGCGACCACACAATCTCCCTCACCCAGCAGTCCCTGCATTTCATTAAACGCACTGATGCTGAGCCATTTATTTCACAGGTTCTATGTTCTCTATGCTTGCTGCTTGTGAATGCCCATTTTTTTATTCAAATGTATGCATCCTTTAAAACTTTTCTAATTAAACAGGGCCTGATGGAAGAGTTTATCGAGTGAGAGGCGCAGCCGAGGTATGGACGTCATCTTATTGATTCTTTGTATTTGTGTATTATGAGCATGAGAGAGTGTATATTCAGCATTGTCTGGGGATTCAACTGTTCCATGCCCTAATCTCTTGCATGCTCAGCTGCAAAATTCAAAGTATTTCTTGTATTCCAATGCCTCTGATTTAAGATAACGTTAAATTTAAGCTTCACTGTCTCGATAACATTATAAAGGGATTAGATATCTAACACTCGAAGTTTGATTTTTCTTTTTCTTAAGAAAATAAAGCACTTACGTGTCGCCATTTTTGAAGTGCACGAAGCCTCTTATCTGCTTATATAATTAAAAGGGTCTTATGATTGAGGAAACAATACTGCTAAGGTGTTGAATATGTATTCCTTAGAAATTTAGATGCTGTGCACGTAAATAGCCCCACTGTAAATGAAAATTTTGGATGGTGTAGAGCTCAAAATCATGCATTATAATCCCTATCAACTGTAGAGAACTGTTATAGCGTCCAAATTTCTATCTAAAAACTCCTAAAAGTGAGTAAACATTGCTGTGTAGAATATTGTTATGTGTTCTTTATTTAGTTTTTCCACTACTCTTAGAGACATTGGGGAAATTTTGGGCTATAGATAGTGAGACTTCGGATAAAGCATTCTCTTAGCCCTCTTCGACACCGTCTACCACGCAAACACAGATCAACATAGGTCGGGTCGTTCGACGCAGATCTTAGCTTTGACTATTTTTGATTCATTCCAACTGTATTCCATTGTTCATTCTTGTAAACCCTTTAGATTTTGGTAGTTGGTTCAATTGTAGTTGTAATTCAAATGTATTCAGGTAATGTGTTGTTTTTATTTGTTCTACTACACATAACTAGCACTTGTTTTCTTTTAAATTCAAATTTTTTAATATAGAATCCTTATTCCAAAAATGTGTTTTTGCTCAAAAGAACGTAGGGTGATAGCTCAAAAATATGATAAAAATCAAGCAAAAAAATATGTTTCTGCGCCAAAAAAAATACTAGTAATAATTTCATGGAGAAAGCTAATGGAGCAATGTTGGTCTACTGATCCATCTCAACGCCCTACATTCACACAAATTGTTGATAGGCTGCATGCGATGCTGTCACTTCATCTTTGCGTCACTTCATCCCAAAGAAGAGGCTCGCGCTAGCAAGTAAAAAGAATGCAAAGAATAGTCGATCTCCTGCCTTAAAACTAAGGTGTCCGACTAACGATTCAGACTGCAACAAGCTCATTCTCAACAAGGCTTCAGACTGGAAGATAGAGAGGCTTCGGACAGATGATCCGCAACTGAAGGGAAGCATGGTCGAAACTCTAAAGTGATGATCTGAAGGTTGGTCAAATTGTTGATAGGCACAAGACTTCAGACTGGACAGATGATCCGAAGCCTCTCTATCTTCCAATCTGAAGTCTTGTTGAATGAGCTTGTTGCAGAGTCTGAATCGTTAGTCGGGTATGTTAGCTTGCTGTTAACCATATTTGAAGATGTCTTTTGCTGCTGTTGAAGTCTTCTCCCTCGGTATGCATGACATCCCAAATCACTGCCTCAGAACACCTCCGGCTCATTCTAGGTACTGAAGTCTTTAGCTGAGAAGACAAAACTCATGTAGGAAATAAAAACACATTATCTTAGTAAGGCAAAAATTATCATTTCTTTTAACACATATTGGTTACGATTAAGTTCTGCTGCTAACTCGCATATAGTATTAAATATCGGGATAGCAGGCTTGTTGGCCACCAACTTCCTTTCAATCCCAGTGCTATCTTTATAGATTATAACTCAACATCTTCTGTATTGCAGAGCACTCCAAGTCTAGAGCCTCCAAGCTCCTAGCCACCTTTTGTGCAGCATCCTCTCTACATGCTTCCCCTTTTCTGCGAAGTTCCCTATTATGCACTGCCAACTACTTTAGGACATCTTTCCTTCTACTAACTGGGCACATTGTCTCCTTGAGTCACACATCCAATGTGTATCCTTGTAATGTGGTCTAGCTACAAATTGCCCTACATCCATCCTTGTAATGTGGGCTAGCCACAAGTTTAGTGGGGTGTCATCAATCAATTTGCATAGGCTTGTGAATCCCGTATTTCACAAACCAGCTTTTATTCTCACCACGTTAATCTTTGCAGAGACAAACTCGTCGGTGTTCGGCGCCAAATTTTAGTTAATTGATCTATAATAACCCATATTGCATCGGCGCCAAATTTTGCGCGAGTCAATCTCATAATAAAATTAATTGATATATCAAATCATTTTCATTCATGAAGTTCTAATGGATGTAGAAGACCACCAGGTCTTTACTGCTCGGCCTTTACCAAGTTGCTGGCATGGCACTTAGCCACGAATTTAGCTACACTCTTTTTCATATCGGGCCACCTAATGTATACAAAATTTATAACAAAAATATAGTGTTTTAGCATTCAAATCATCATTCATATCCATATACTTTGAGTGGAAATCATACCTTTGCAGGAAAAATGAAGAAAATGGGAATTATGAGCTGAATCACAGAATTCTAGGTGAAAACCGTCACAGCGCATCATGGTGCGCCATCGCGCGCCATGGCGGCACATCAAAATCCCTCACCTGGAAGTATACCTGAGAACCTGGAAGGAAGCCCGCTGCAGCGCGCCACAGCGTCATTTCCCGGGAGACAAAAAAGAACCTTATGCGGAATAATTGAACAATGCTAAATCCGCCTTCTCGTAAAATAAACCTATGCAGAGCGCTCTAAGTGCGCCACAGCACATGATGCCCCATAAGGATTTGCACTGACCTGGAACAAGACCATTGCAGCGCGCCGCAATGACATATTTAATTAATCTTTAAGAGCTTTATATGAACTAATTGAACATGCACTATTCCGCATTTTTGAACATTCAATCGAAGCGGTGTGCCACAGCGCGCCGCGGTGGCAGTTCTGATTAGTATAACAAACTATATGTTATTTAATGAAACAGTTAATATTCCTCCTTTTTGAAGATGAAACTGCCATAGCGCGCCACAGTGGGCACAACGATGTCCTAAAAAAATACCAACTTATACAACAAGAACAACATTTTGAACATCTGCTGCTACAGCATGCCACAACGGAACAATATTTGGAATGCAGCTGCTACAGTGCGCCACAGCAGTCATTCCAGAATTCTCCAGAACAACTATAAATGAAGCATAGGGAAGGCCACAAACAGCAACCTTTGGCCTTCCCTAACCTCTTGAAAACTGAAGTGCACATTAATTTTGCTAAATTCCAATGGAACAACAGAGTAAACATGTAAAAGGTTTGAAATAAATCCAAGAAAGATGAAGAGTCACATAATTAATGCCTTGGGGCTGAGAGCCTCTCTATTTAAGGGACAATCTTAGACCTTGAGAGGGTTCCAATTTTTGACATTCAAGTGCCCTTAAAGAAAAGTTGCAGGAGGAGAAGAAGGGAGAACTCTCCAAAGGGAAGAAGGTTTACCAAGAACAGTAAGGAGAAGGAGACAACAAAGGAAAAAGGGTTGAGCAATCAAGAGAAAGAGCAGAAGGAATCCAAGAGAACCCTATAAAACCTCCGGGTGATTCATAGTATTTCTTTCTAATCTTCTCTGATTTCTTCCTGCTGTGAACTGATGTCAAGGTTCACTTTCCTTTATATGTATGCTTGTGCTTAGTTAGTAATGGAAGGCTAAAATCCCTTTGGTAAGGGTTAAGATGTAGTTGTATGAAATTTTAAGGGGTATGGTAGTGTTGTAATGAATTATTTGAATGAATGAAAAGATGTTCTTATTATTTATTATTAATTCTAAAATGAATACTTGGATGGAATAAAGTCTAAATTTTTTTTTTTTTTTAAAACTAAAAGGATCATTAATTTATTTAAAGAACTTGTGTTCCAAGCTCATTAATTGGGTAAGAGCATGGAAGGTCGTGCAAGTAGAGCTAAGAATTATGTGATAAATTCTCAAGCTCAATTGCACATTTCCTTAAAAGCTCTGCCAAGAATTTGATGCTTGTGAACCAAGTTCTCCATTAATGTTGCTCTGCTGCTCAACAAAGTAGAAGGGATGAGAGAACATTGGAAACTCGATGGATGATGTGACATAGTCCATTGACCGAACACATCCTTGGTATGCGAGATGTAGACATCTCTATGGAAAGTGGGTTCCATATTGATATTTACTAGAAGAGAACTTAGCATATCACCGCTGACTGGGGATATCTCAAGCTTATGGAATTCTTATTCTAAAGAACTAGAGGTGATCATGGCATATAGAGTAGCACGATGGCTAAGAGCATCAGCCACCACATTTACTTTACCTGGGTGAAACTGAATACTCAGGTCATAATCACTAATAATCTCTAACCATCTTCTCTGATGGCAGTTCAGTTCTCTTTGAGTGAAGATATACTTTAAGCTTTGATGATCAGTAAAAATTGAATACTGAACACCATATAAATAATAACGCCAAATTTTTAAGGTAAAAATTGCAGCGGTAAGTTCAAGTTCATGAACTGGATAATTATTCTCATGGGGTTTTAAATGACGAGAGGCGTAAGCGATCACCTTACCCTCTTCCATTAATACTGTAACAACCATAGTATTGTTACCCATCAATTAGTGATCTAATTGACTATAATCTTTTTCCATTAATCTTATAATAATATTAAGAGCCTCTATTTCAATTTTTGTGTGATTTAGATATCATTTGGCAATTTCCAACATTTCCTGGTTTTTTGATAATTTTGAGAATGCCTAATTTATTTAGACCCCAGAATCAAAAATAGAGTCTACCATTGAACTCACCACACCCAAGTTAGTTAGGGGTGGTATTTTGGAAGTGTTTGGAAGTTGTTGAATTTTTCCCGAATATTTTAATAATATTTAAATACCCAGAAAATTAAGATAATTAAATTGACCTCCGATCAAAAATTCAATTGTATTTTTGAGTTCCCCACATCTCTAATAGGTAAGAGTGAGTTTTTTGAATTTTTCAAATTGCATTTAGTTATTAAATTTTTATTAGTAAAATGGGTATAATTACTTAATTAAATAGATGAATAAATTAAATGACATATATTTGTATATATAATTTAAATTCCTGATGCTTTATTTTATTTGCTTTAGCACAGATCTGATGTTCTATGATGAACGCAGAACTTCAAATCCCATGCATCTGAGCAGTCGAGTGCCTAAATCTAGATCCAACTGGGTTTAAGCTTATGTTTGATTCGGCCGTTGGATCACTCGCTCGATCCAACGGCCCAGTTATCTCCTTATATGCTTCCCTGCACCACGACTGGGCACAGAGGCATACGACGTGTGAGAGCTGGCTGCCACCTTTTAAACGATTAGGCCTCCGTATTTTGGAGGCTATTGATACTCTTCTTCATTTTTGGGGTCTGAGAGCTGCGAGGGAGGTCGAGAGATTTATGCTGCCGTCGTTTGAAGTTTTCTCCCTTAAATCCTAAGACATCGGAATTCAGACCTTGCAGAGGACCTTCTCTTCCAAAATCTAAGACGGCGAGACGATTAGGTACACCCTATGTTCCTACCTTGCATACATTCGATAATAATATGACCTTTTTCATTCTCTGATTTCATTTCTTACCTTTCAATCGAGTTTTGGAAATTCGATTTAAGAGTTTAGTTTCCTAGTTTAAGGACTTAACCCTAATTGAGATCTTCTTCTTTAGTTGTTAAATAGGAATTGCTAAACAGGGAGATCAATCAAGTGCATTACCTTAATACCACACTCAGAATTTTCTTTATCATATATACCGATAAATCTTAATTCATTAGAATGAAATTGTTTGCTTAAGATGATTGAATTGAGAATCGTTTAGTTAATTCAAGAATGCAGTAAGTCTTATTTTAGATTTCTATTTCTGATTCAAAAACTTGATTACTATAATGGTGTCGCTGAGCCTCCTTCTCAAGCTTTATGTGATGAAGTTAATTTTCAAGAGGTTTTTAATGGCTTTGATTTTCGTAAGTTTGTTGAAAGTGATTTAATTAATTCTACTAAGGTGGGGGATCCTCAGGGTTCAACTTTACCTTATCTATATAATATTGTATTGGGTGTTGGCTTAAATAAAACTATTAGCGTATTTTTCTCAATTAAGTGGCTCAGATGAACTTGTGTTCGAGGAAGAGCGAAGTAAGGTTGCCATGAAAATTCTGGTGCTGATAAGATTATTGAGTCTATTATTTCTATCGGGTAGTCCAATCCAAATTATACTATTTACCCTAATGTTTCATGTTTGCAATCATAAATTGTAGCTTCATGCCTTAAAGAGGTGATTGCTAGAAATTCTCCTAGTGAGCTTGTTACGAATTCTAATATGGTTTCGATGGTTGTTGGAGAATCACAGATGAGATATAGTCCTCGGGCAATAAATTGTCAGAAATATGTGCATCCTCTTAATAATGAAGGTATAACTATCAGTAAATTTGGCATGCTTGAGAACAATGGTGAGGTGGCTGATATAGAAGCTTACAAAACAATTGCCAGCCTCTCCCATTCTTATGCGCCCTAAGGGGCTTTCAAAACATTAACAATTAAATAATTAACCTATTCTACTGGAACATTAGAGGGATAATAAATATCTCCTCTAAGAATAAATTTAAGTATTTAACCATTGAGCATAAATTGGGTTGGTGGCTGCTATGTTGGAGCCTAAGATCCATTTCAGCTCCAACAACAAAAAAATTGTAGGTTGGCTAATTTTAAGGATGTTATACCTCCGTGAGTAATAAAATATGGTGTTCTAGAAAGAGGGGTGCCAATGTGACATTTTAAATGAATGTGACCAAGAAATTCATTTGAAAGCTTACACCAATTCCTTCCAAGTTGTTGTTACTTTTTTCCATGGTAGCAATATTGATATTGAGAAGGAAAGACTTTAGATCTTCTTGAAGGGTGCAGTAAAAGTAATCTCTTTTGTATCGTGGGAGGTGACTTCAATGCTATCCTTAAAGCTTGTGAGTATAAAGGTTATGCCCTGAGTCACTCCCTTTCTACAAATGATTTCAATAATGTCTAAGTGATTGTCGCATGGAGGATTTCAATTATTCTGGATCCCCCATTACCTGATCTAATGGCAAAAAGTTAGCCAGATTGGATAGATTCCTTATTAATAACCTTTTGGCTCAATTCTCACTTAACTCAAGAATATTCTCTTAATTCCACCATTTTGACCACAAACCCAATTCTTCAAGGCTTGGAACCAGTCTCCCCAATTCCCAAATCCTTAAGATTCCAATAATTCTAGTTCCTTAAGGATGACTCTATGGAGAATATTTCCAACTCTTGGAATAAGTCATGCCGGTCTTATGGGAGAAGGTTGGCCACTAAGCTCAAAAAACTTCATATTAAACAGCCCTCTTGAAATAATTCGATTGTTGGGAACATTTTTAGTAACCTTGTGTATAATGAAAACTTGATCTGTAGTCTCGAAAACAATTTTGATCATATCCTAATGATGTTAATAGATATGCTTTGTTTGAGGCTAAAGTTAAGCTCATCTAAGCTCATAATGTTGTTGAATGCTTCTGGAAACGGAAATACAATCTTGATTGAAAATCGGAGGGAGAGAAGAATACCAAATTTTATCATGCTTGGGTAAGAAAAAAAGACATTAAAAAAATTGAGAAAGTTTCCTCTCATGATAACATCCTTTTGAAAGAGAGGAAGAGCATTGTTGATTCTACTATTTCTTATTTTACTAGGTTCTTAGCCTGCTAGGAAACTCTTTCTCCCCACCTCAATTATCTTGCCCCCTCCTTTAGTTGATAACTGTATGAATTCCTTACTGAATGTTATTCCTGATGATGAGGAAATTTGGTTGACTGTTAATTCTTTAAAATACAACTCTGTCTATGGGTTGGATGGGTTCCCTAGTGAATTCTATTAGTGCTGGCCCATTATTAAAGAAGATTGTTGTAATGCTATTAAGGAGTTTTTGTGGTGCTTATGCTGGCCCACACTACCATTTCTGTTATTCCAAAAGAAAAGAAGTGCAGTTCGTGGAATAAGTTTAGACCTATTAGACTTTGTTTTTTCTTCATTAAAATCATTTCTAAGATTTTAGTGAAGAGACTAAAGTCTATTCTCCCTGAATTATTTGAGCACAACAATTTGCTTTTGTGCCTAACAGAAACATCAAAGATAACAACTATCTATGCAATAGTTGGTTGTTGAGAAATAAAATAAAGAGGCCGGAATCTCATTCCAAACTTGATTTGAAAAAGGCCTAAAATAAGATTAGTTGGGATTTCCTTGCTTTAACTCTCAAAAGGCTTTGTTTTAAGGATGATTTTTTTTTAATATTAAAACTTTACAGAATAATTGATTTTCAATTCTACTCAATTATTTCATAGAGAGGTTTTCTAAATCCTAAAGAGGATTGAGACAAGGTGAACCCTTATCTCCAATCCTTTTTATGATTGTTATGAACAATTAGTCTAAGAATATAAACTCTTTGAGATATAATATGAGTAGTAGATTTGATGTTTCTCATATTGCTTATGCTGATGACATCACCATTTTCTCCAATGAATCCAAAAGATCCATCAATACAATCTCATCTTCTTTAATAATGGGCCAGCACTAATAGAATTCACTAGGGAACCCATGCAACCCATAGACAGAGTTGTATTTTAAAGAATTAACAGTCAACCAAATTTCCTCATCATCAGGAATAACATTTAGTAAGGAATTCATACAGTTATCAACTAAAGGAGGGGGCAAGATAATTGAGGTGGGGAGAAAGAATTTCCTAGCAGGCTAAGAACCTAGTAAAATAAGAAATAGTAGAATCAACAATGCTCTTCCTCTCTTTCAAAAGGATGTTATCATGAGAGGAAACTTTCTCAATTTTTTTAATGTCTTTTTTTCTTACCCAAGCATGATAAAATTTGGTATTCTTCTCTCCCTCCGATTTTCAATCAAGATTGTATTTCCGTTTCCAGAAGCATTCAACAACATTATGAGCTTAGATGAGCTTAACTTTAGCCTCAAACAAAGCATATCTATTAACATCATTAGGATATGATCAAAATTGTTTTCGAGACTACAGATCAAGTTTTCATTATACACAAGGTTACTAAAAATGTTCCCAACAATCGAATTATTTCAAGAGGGCTGTTTAATATGAAGTTTTTTGAGCTTAGTGGCCAACCTTCTCCCATAAGACCGGCATGACTTATTCCAAGAGTTGGAAATATTCTCCATAGAGTCATCCTTAAGGAACTAGAATTATTGGAATCTTAAGGATTTGGGAATTGGGGAGACTGGTTCCAAGCCTTGAAGAATTGGGTTTGTGGTCAAAATGGTGGAATTAAGAGAATATTCTTGAGTTAAGTGAGAATTGAGCCAAAAGGTTATTAATAAGGAATCTATCCAATCTGGCTAACTTTTTGCCATTAGATCAGGTAATGGGGGATCCAGAATAATTGAAATCCTCCATGCGACAATCACTTAGACATTATTGAAATCATTTGTAGAAAGGGAGTGACTCAGGGCATAACCTTTATACTCACAAGCTTTAAGGATAGCATTGAAGTCACCTCCCACGATACAAAAGAGATTACTTTTACTGCACCCTTCAAGAAGATCTAAAGTCTTTCCTTCTCAATATCAATATTGCTACCATGGAAAAAAGTAACAACAACTTGGAAGGAATTGGTGTAAGCTTTCAAATGAATTTCTTGGTCACATTCATTTAAAATGTCACATTGGCACCCCTCTTTCTAGAACACCATATTTTATTACTCACGGAGGTATAACATCCTTAAAATTAGCCAACCTACAATTTTTTTGTTGTTGGAGCTGAAATGGATCTTAGGCTCCAACATAGCCACCAACCCAATTTATGCTCAATGGTTAAATACTTAAATTTATTCTTAGAGGAGATATTTATTATCCCTCTAATGTTCCAGTAGAATAGGTTAATTATTTAATTGTTAATGTTTTGAAAGCCCCTTAGGGCGCATAAGAATGGGAGAGGGCAGGCAATTGTTTTGTAAGCTTATATATCAGCCACCTCACCATTGTTCTCAAGCATGCCAAATTTACTGATAGTTATACCTTCATTATTAAGAGGATGCACATATTTCTGACAATTTATTGCCCCAGGACTATATCTCATCTGTGATTCTCCAACAACCATCGAAACCATATTAGAATTCGTAACAAGCTCACTAGGAGAATTTCTAGCAATCACCTCTTTAAGGCCTGAAGCTACAATTTATGACTGCAAACATGAAACATTAGGGTAAATAGTATAATTTGGATTGGACTACCCGATAGAAATAATAGACTCAATAATCTTATCAGCACCAGAATTTTCATGGCAACCTTACTTCGCTCTTCCTCGAACACAAGTTCATCTGAGCCACTTAATTGAGAAAAATACGCTAATGGTTTTATTTAAGCCAACACCCAATACAATATTATATAGATAAGGTAAAGTTGAACCCTGAGGATCCCCCACCTTAGTAGAATTAATTAAATCACTTTTAACAAACTTACGAAAATCAAAGCCATTAAAAACCTCTTGAAAATTAACTTCATCACATAAAGCTTGAGAAGGAGGCTCAGCGACACCATTACTTCCAATGTTACCACTAAGATCCCCAGAACCTACCCCAAGTTGAGAATCTAAAACAAGGTTGGAGACAACAGATTTTCATCAACCAATGTTATAAAATCCTCTTGATTTTCATGAAATATTGCTGTAGCCTAAGCATATATATATATATAAATGCATCAATACAAAATCAACAGGGATCAAACTTCACGGTCTCTGCATCAAGGAGGTTCAAAAGCCTCTCGGGGAGCACATCTCCCTTAACAAAGCAAAAATCGCCCTGTCGAGCATACATCGCACAAAAATCAACTACCCGATTCGTATCACGCGATCGGTGGACAAAATAACACGAGGAAGATTCAACAGGAAAGCAAGGTGATCGGCATGACACTCTTTGCCTCGTGAACTGAGAGTCCTCTCCCAGTGACCTCGGAGTCTCTTGAGCGCTCCAAAGCAGTCGCTCTTAATGATAAGTCCATCAGTATCAGTATCTTTGGTCATGAGGGCCCGGCGGAGAATGGTAATCGCTTGTATCTCCCCCTGAAGGGGAGACGAGGCCTGAAGACGGGCTGCAGTAGTAGCGAGCAAGTGTCCTAAGTCGCGGACCACAGTACCACAAAAAAAAAACACTCTCCATAACTATAGGAAGCATCAATGTTATCCTTCATGCAGTTCGACATTGACTGAAGGAGGTAGAGGGGCCCTGGTGGGCCATAATACCATAGAAGTCAGACCTGTCATGCAGTCCAGCACTGACTAATGCAGAGAGAATTGAACTCGCACAAACCAACGGAGACAGGTGCGTACGGCCATGGGAATGCGCAGTTCTGCTCCTCCAAGCCTGGTAAAGAGAGTAGGCCACAATCTGAAAGCGAGGACAGCAAGACGCGGTGACGGTCGAGAACAAGGCAGTGAACTAGTCCCAAGAAGCCAGAGTGGTTGGGAGCAAGCCCCAACACACAAAATTTTCCAAAATTGCCCTCGTATAACTGCAATGTACCACAATGTGTTCTCTGCCCAAGGCTCAGGCACAAGCTGTAGACTGAGTGAGCCCTCTCCTGAACAGCTAACAATCCTCCTGATTTTCAACATCGATAAAAATGTCTAACCCTTCATGAGGGTCACATCACCATCCTTATTAACAAATGGGATAACGCGGGAGTCGTCAGAACAAAGATAAGGATTATGCTTAGAGCAGAAGGGGACTGAGCTTTAGTCCTAGGCTCATAATTTTTTTTGGAATAAGAATTCTGTATTGGAAATAGAAGGGGACTGAGCTTTAGGTCTAAAAGCTCATCCAAATCAACTTGATCAAATTCTCTAGAAATTGGCCAAAAGAGGAGCAGTCCCCACAAAATAGAGACAATTTTTAATAGACTATTTTTTAGGAATAGCCTTTAGAAACCAGTCCAAACCATATTTTGTCAGGAAGCTTACTGGAAACATCAATTTCTACAAGACTCTCGAGGCAGACAAGTTTATTAGGGTTCGTTTCTTTGTCTAATTGTGAAGGTCTGCCGATGGCGTTGGAAATAGAAAATAACAAATCCTTACAAATATATTGCAGCTTAAGCCCAGGAAAGTTGACCCACACAAGCCCTAAGAGGGGTCTTTAGTGACATCCACAAAAGAGTTCCATTTATAGAGACGCATCGTATGCCCAACGAAAACACGAGGGTAAGACCGTTGGAAAACTTAAAAAGCATCGTATGAGAATCAAAATACCTAATAAATATCATTCCATGAAGTTTCAAGCTATTAATGAAAATCACAATGTTGCTATTACTTGGCAATGAGCTCACACAAACTTACCTATTGGGGGTAAACAGGCAAGGGGGAGCCAAATTTAGCCTTAGAAAAAAAAGTAGAAAAGCCATTAAAATCAGAAATATGTTTGGAATGGAAGGATCTACTGACATTGGAATGGATGAATTCTCTTTTAGCACTTCTCTAAAGGATCGAATGGAAGGATCTACTAATATTGTAATTGATCTGTGGATCAGAAAAAGACTTCAAGACGAAACATCGCAACCGCCCATGCTAAAACCTTTTCAAATCTTACAGAGAGCTGCCTAGAGCCGAGCCCCCAACGTCGTCGGCCAAAAGGCCGACAAAGGAAACCTTAGATCCCCACAAAGCCGAGAGCTTCTCTCTACGAATATAGCTAAGAAGGATTATATATATATATATATATATTATTTGTAGACTGTGAGTGGCGGATTGACAAATATGGTTTCTGGCAGTTTTGACTCCTTTCGGGGTTGGATCTTTGCTCGTGGACGAAGGCATCAACCATGTCAGGCAGGTTCTTAGCCAGGTCGATGTCGACTTGGATGGAGAGCATGGTGGCTGCCTATCGAGCTTGCATATTAAGCGGACAAATGATCTGTTTGTGCCAAAATCTTTAATCGACGCACTTACAAATGCATTCCCATTGCCAGGGATGGTGGGCATCAAACCCATTGCTACTTTTATAGGTAAACCAGCTCTCTTTCTTTCTAGAGATAAAATAAATATATTGGCTAAACCCTTTGAGTGCATGCTTGTTGGAAAATTCTTTAATGGCAAACCTCCATTGGTTGTCATTTGAGAACTCCTCAACAGTTTGTGATTTTCAAAGTCGAATTGGTCGACAGCCCTTGCTTAAATTTCCCCTTAAGTATTTTTGATAACTCATTACATACTTTTTTTTATTGAGAAATTTGGAGAGCCCTTAAAGTCGATTATGCAATAGCTAATCTCCTTTGACCATTTGTAGCTTGTGTTCTGGTTGAAATCGACCTCACGGAAGCTTTTGAGCTGGTTATTTATTTGGAGATGAAAATGAAGGATACTTCTAGGGAGTTTTCTTTAAAAACTTGCCTCATTATTGCACTATTTGCAAAATAATTGGTCACGAAAGCGCTATATGTTTCAAACTACACACGCTCCTAAAAGAGCGGATTATCCCAAGGGATCACACCATGCCGAAAGCAAAGTTGAGCAAACAAATTTACGTATCTAAACACCAAAGGGCTATGCTGATCGAACCGGTGGTGGTTGTGAAGTGCAGGATCCCAAACAAGGGAATGGTTATGAGGACAGCATTGTTGTTGTTGATGTATAAAATCCGCCAATAGTCAGCAGTGTGGGAAAAATTGATAACACATGTGGAAGTCGATAGAGGCGAAGCATTGTTAAATAATTATCTCTTAACAACTTCTATTGATAGTCTTTTGATGGCCATATGAGGATTAACGATTCAAGAATCAAAAAGTTGATTTGTCAAATTTGATAAAATTATTGAAGAATGTGGTTAACACCCTAAACTCAATGTAATCCGAGAGCTTCTCATGAAAAGGTTAATCAAGCTTTGAGCGAAGTTGATCTACCATCTGAGGAGATCCATGAAGACAACGTCCCTCTGATTGATGTCTATGAGAATATGAACATGATTGGCCTGGAGTACTTGGGTCTCAATCTTTTTGCTAATGGATTCCATCTGATTGGCTCTGGTGAATACATTACTTCTAAACTTCATCTAATCCAACAATGGTATTTGACAGTGTTTTTGACGAGGACCAAATTTTTTTAAAGAATGGATTTGATGAATTGGAGACTTAATTAATAAAGGAAATCAACAAAAAAAGGGCTCCAATTCTTCTAAAATGCTTCTTCCATATACCTGCAATTGAAGGAAAAAGGTGGTGTTAATCTAGAAGCTTGAACAGAGATTCCATGTTCCACTTTTGCATATGTTTCTTTGGGGATTTTACTTTATTGTGAGAATCATATGGGTGGCTTGGTAACCCTTTTTCGCATTCTCTTTTTAGTTCTTATTTTATTCTATTTATTTTTTGTATCTTTTAAGGTTACCAACCCTTGTCTATATGTACTCAGTATCTTAATTAATAAATTCTAATCCTAATATATATATAGACATACACACACACATATATATATATATATATGTATATGTATATATGTATGATGAAATTTGGGATGCTTGTTGGTGTAGTTAGAAGAATATTCTAGAGACTTGTGAGTGTAACACGCCCCCGCAAGTTTGACGTAGGGTTATCGCAGACAAACTTATTAAATAGGTAGCAAAACTTTGAGAATAGTGGTTTTTTTAATAGATTACAACTATTTGGTATGTTGTTGGAGTATATGCAACTTGAAGTTCATTTGCAATCGTGAGATCATGAATAAAATGAAAATAAACTTGAACATGTTTCATCATGGTATGAAGAGCTAGATTGTGTGCAAAGTACATTGTTCCAACATTATAACATCATAGGCATGATAGAAAGGATAATGAATATCCAAGTTCTTGGAGAACAAATTTACGCCATTGAAGCTCACTTGCAGTTTGAGTTGGAACCACATTCTCCGCCTCAGTAACTCTTGTTACAGCACGTTACTTTTTGGAGGACTGAGGAATTGTAGCGGAGCCATCGAGGACTAAATACCTTGATGTAAATATGTGATCGTTCATGCATTTTGTTCATTATGCATCATTGTGAGCATGAAGAGTGTTGAGATAAAGGATTTGAGTACCATGGTGAATTGAAGCTATAAGGTATCAAAGTATTTATTTGATAGTAGCTCGATGGAGATCGGTTTGTGTAAACAATTGGCATTTTTTTCACATTGCATGTTATCCTAGGCTAGTGAGGAGTAGGTCTTGAAATGCACATTCAAATTGGCAGTAAATATTTATACCCGGTGTTGGGTTAGTGAAACTAATCCAACAACAAATGTTAACTAAGCCCATGATCCTATTGAGATATAACACAACAGTGTATAATATGTTTCAAGGTAATCTAGGCCAGACTATTGGGTGAAGCTGCAGGCCACAAAATGTGCTTTATGTCGCACAACACTGCCATCAGCATGATATTTGATACGAAATAGCCATTTACAATTTATTATATTTTCATTAGGTGGTGATGGACATGGGTCCTTCTGTTGTTTCAAAACAAAGCTAGAATTTCTTTGATCATTGCTAGGAGTCATAACTCGCTTTCAAGAGCTTGAGAATAAGTGGTAGGTAGCATTGTATTGGGTGAGTATCTATTGCTGTAGAGTGGGTTGTTGTTGGTGCACAAATTTGGGTTTGTGCGGTAGGTTACGAGGAATTTTGTATGGTTGTATCGGGTGTTCTAAGTGGAGTAGTGGCAGGTTGTGGAGTTGGGGTGGGATGAACTACAAACAAAGCTGAATGTTCAATGGGTGTTGTATTTGGAAAATTTGTTCAGGGAGAGTATTTGAAGTGATGGTAAGTATAGGAATGGGGTTGTATAAGTCGGAGCTGCGGGGATTTGAAAGCTGTTTGTATGGATATTATGACTCATCGAAGATGGCTTGTTGCGCTACTTAGTCATGATTGGCGTCTGGTTTGTAGCATAGGTAATCATGATGTCGGCTATAGTAAGCGATGAAGATGCATGGTTTGGATGTTGGTTGGAGTTTGGATGTAATGTATGGACGTAACCAAGGGTAACAGAGGCACCTAAAGGATTTGAGAAATAAGTAGTTAGTTGATTTTTGATATAGGGCGAAGTTAGAGTTGTTTTGGTTATGTAATAGTTTAGATAATCTGTAGATGAAGTAATTTGCTATTTGGAAAGCATGTATTCAGAATTTTGGTGATACCAAACTTGTTAATTTAGCTGTGGTTTTTTTCAGCTACACCATTTTGAGAGAGTATAAAGTGACGGTGAATGCCAAGTTTATCTAGTAAAGGTGTAAATGCATAATATTTTGCACCTGCTGCATCTGATAGTAGAGCGACCAAAAGTTTTTTAATCGATGCTTTAGATTAAAAAGTTTTCTGTGCTTCCAATCTACAATAAAGTTGAATAAACCTATAAAAATGTGTAAAATGCATCTATAAAAAGATGTAAAATCTACTATCTATAACGGAAGTTGCAGGGGATGACCCCCAAAACATAAGAGTAGATTTTTTAAAGTGGACAAATGTAGCAATCAGTGGTTTGAAGCTTGTTGACATGATTAACATAGTGACAACAAGTATTGTGGACAAATGTAGCTGACGTGGAGATGTAGAATATGCTGTAATGTGTTCCGGCTGTTTGAGTCATTCATGTCATGTTGCATTGAGTTGGTGGTCGGTCGAGAATGCTTTGGGTCGTTGCTTCGTGGAGAAAGCGGAAGTTATTACAGACTTTGAAACAAATGATTTTGTAGTTCTTTCGAAATGGGATTTTTAACTAACTTATGTGGGTAAAATCTAGTTATAACATTATCAATTTTTGTGACATTACTTATAGAAAGGAGGCCATTGAGATAAAATTTGTGGGAAAGACAAGAAAGATTACCGAATGTTAATTTTCTAAATCCTGGCTTCTTAGCTTAATGCTTATTGAAGATGCAAATGCCATGACCATCCTGTTACCCTTGCCAACCCTCAATCTCTCTGTTGTCCACCTCGCCCAGAGTGCGCCCATTCGGCTGCTACCGCCACTGTCGTAATCACTGCCCATACTGCTGTCACTGCTGTTTCCAGTGAGACTGAGTGTTAACTTTTATTTTTGAGGATTTTAGTAGCAGCTGTGTAAATAATAGGGATTTTTTTTAAAATTTTCTTTAATTGTGCTTTGTTCATTATCATGCATCACTTGGCCTGACAAAATGCAGCTGTGTAATATAAAAAGCTGATTCACAACTGACAATGATATTTAAATCATGTGCGGAGGTGTCATAAGTTTTTATCTAATCGTTTGATCATACAGTCTGGACTGATCTTTTTTGTGATACTGCAGTTATGTATATTGTTTAGAAATTCATATTCTGTTAGCATATATATTTATTGGCTTTATTTTCAGATGGCCATTAGATGTCTCCAACTCCATTCTGAATTGGCTCTTCAAACTTCTCGCTTTCTTGAAACTGCACAATCTCATAGGCCAAAAGTTGGTTCCTTAATATCAAAGATGAAAGACATTATAATTCCTTCCTCAAACAATTGACAAGCTGTGTACTATACTATGTTTTTTTCACTTGTTAATACCGACTTATTAATATTTTGCTTCCAATTTTCATGCGCTCTAGCTTGAGCTCGTGTTCATAATTGTGATAAGTTATGTCAATTAGTTCTTGAGCAAATGTTTATCAAAACTTGGCAAGTTGAGTTGCTTTTTCCTAACTTTTTAACTGGTTGCTTTTGTATTTCCATTCTTGACAATTTTTGACTCTTTTGCAATGGAGAAACACATAATCAATCTTTCTTATTATAAATATTTTGGCATTAGAATACTTTCCTAAGCATCAAATGCATTATACTTATTATTCTTTATTTTGGCTATTCATAGTTCTTTCTGTTGTTGAGAACCTTAAACTAGCACTTGTGCTGCTGTAGTCAAAGGAGCATGGATGAAAGACTGCTGTTTTCTAGACACTTTAAGGGCTGTTTTTTATTTTGGTGAAAACGTAACATGTTAGGCTAATCTAAACTATTAAGTCAACTAAGCCCTTGTTTGTTTCTCATTTGGCTTAGCTTTTGCTTTTCTAATCTAGTTTAAATGCTTTAACCTAAAAGTTCATTTTTTTCAACTTGCTTAGTTTAAACTATCTTATTTCTAAATAAATTAATGTAATTAGTTTATTTAGTAATTAACTATTATCAACAGTTGATAATCGTAATTAAACAACAACCCCTTTTAGTTCCACCAAATGGGATCGACTACACGAATCTTGTAATCATTATGTATGATCATATAGCAACCCTTCCTTAAGTTCAACTAAAGAGATCTTTCCTACTAATTCTTCGTAATATCTTGCGGCTTTTCGTCTTTTTTATAATAAAAAATAGTGTTGCCACATCGACCAATCCAGCACCCAAAATGTGTGGCACTGTAGCACCCGAAAAATAAAAATAAATAATCTTGGACAACTGTGAGGCATTTTCGTGCATAAAGTTGGTGAAATATGGGGTTTGGGCACTATTCCCCTGCGTGTTTTGACGTGGGGTTTGGGAACCCTAAGATTTTCCAAAAAAATTATAAACTAAACATTGCTATCTTAGGCATCAAACGGTTTGCATAAAATATGCATAAAGTATCCTTAGGCATCCAAGGAAACTTTTTCTATGCTTTATTCTCAAGTTAAAATCACTCCAACATCTCTAAATGAACTCATTCCTTGACCCATTCATTCAGCCTAGCATCCTCACCTCCTAGTTTTGTAGATTTTTAGATTTAGTTATCAGATATCTAAGTACCTATGATTAGTTGTCATGCAAGTAAACATCTCAATTTTTATATGAGATTGTAGTATATGCTAAATAAGATTAAAGAAATGTACTTTTGTAATTTCATGTTATAATTCTTGATTGCTAAAGAAGAATTAACTTGACATTATTACTAATTCTATAGATCTTTTGGGAATGTGGATGGGTTTATACAAATTTTTAAAAAATAATTCTGCTATCCAACCTTAAAGAAGCCCAACATGCTGTCAGTAGTGACATTAAAAGATAGCAACGAAATTGGTAAAAAAATGCTTAGATTTTCTGTTTGGTAAGGGAAAATGGTAAAAAAAAACTATATGAGCACCACTCTAATGCATTGCACTGATCCCTTGTATACAGTTCCATATTTCAATTTATTTATTAAGAGCAACTTTTTTGAGGTTTTGAGGGCAGTCTTAAATTTATTTCTTATGAAGTGTTGACTCTTAAATTTATGAAATTATATATTTCCCACAAAGTATCCCTAAGCATCTCAAAAATAAAATGTGGGTTAAAAAGATGGAGAGAGTTATATGGAGCATGGGTACATGCAAATATAGTGTATTGTTAAGAACAGAGACACATTTATAAGTGAATGCTTGTGTATTTATTCTTTCTAAAGTTTCAGAGAGAACACCCTTTTAGATGTTAATTATTACTTGTTTCTTGCTTAATCTACTCGTGCACCTAGACTCACCAACAAATATGCCCTGACGCATGCATCCAAACAAATGAAATCACACGCCCAAGTGCGTCGCGATTCATGGGATGGCGGGTTGGCGCCCAAACATCTTGCCTGTCATGCGCAACCAAGTTTTGACCCATGTCCTGGCAAGCTTAATGTGGCATAAATCGGGCCACATATTGCCACATAATGCGCCTAGACATGTGCAATGGCCCAAAATATTTATATACCTAAATGGACCCCTCTTTAGCACCTATAAATAGGGGTAGTTAAAAACCTAGTTCACTTTCCTCCTTAAATAGCATCACTTTAGCTTTAAAAAACCACCAAATGGTATTAGAGAGTATTTCTACCTTACAAGATCAAATGATCTATAAAATAGAGATTTGTTCAAATGACATTGTTTGGGGATGTGAATGTACGTACAGGCACTGGCGGGTACCTCAAACACTCGACCTTTGTTATTTGATGGAATATGTTTTGACTAGTGGAAAATATAAATGATAAACTTCTTACAATTCATAGATTATTGAATGTGGATGATACTCAAATCTGTTTTTACCAAATCTAGCACTCCTTGTAAACAATGAACACATGTAGATTTTAGAGGTTGACAATTATATGTTAAAACAATAATTTATTTTTAATGTGCATTGAAGCAAGAAGATTATTTGCAGGTTTCATTGCACACCACTGCAAAAGATGAGATAAGTAATGAACTTTCTTGAGATGAATTAATAACATTTTTAGAAGAGCTTTATACTTTCTTACACCATAAAGGTAGGTGCACGAGAATTTTTTATTTTAATTTGAATCATTAAATGCAAATATTGAAGCGAAGCCTATTTTTTTCTTAAGTGATGCTTTAGCTTAAAATGATGCGGAGCGGGCCAAGCAAGATTTTCAATGAGGAAATCTTTGATCAATTCAAGAAAATGAGGAACTTAAGTTTATTTATCAATCTCTAAAAAATAAAATTAGTATGAATTAAAGATTTCTCTAGTTATTTGATACCTAGGAAAAGAACAAAGAGAGTCAATCCTTCTAAAAACACTCTCCTCAAGGGTATGTTATACTTGCGGTGATTTATGATATGTTTCTTCCATGAGCCAGGCAAATAGAGAAAACTTGGCTTTTCTTAAAACAATTTCTTTTACAAGGAGAGAATCCAACTCAAGATGAATCATTTATCTTAACTATTAAGTTTTGTATGTAGCATGTCTTCAAGGAGAGCAAGTAAAAGCATACAAGAAAACACATTTATCCTTTGAGAGTTAAGATTTGATATTTTTGGTTTTTTAGTGTTATCCCTACTTATTAAATGTTTGCCTTTGATTATCTAGTTTTTCTTAATCTTCAGCATTGTTAAATGTTTTAGCTTTTTTTATTTGTTAGCACTGAACTATTTAGCCATACTCGTTTTCTCAATAAGTGTGATATCATAAATTGTTCGGTTTTAATTCCTCTTAGCATTATTCTAGTGACTTTGTTCAAGTGATATCTTAAATAGCTTCTTCATATTATATAATATTGCTTTACTCTTAGTAGATTATTAATGGTTCTAAGTGTTTGTAATAGTTTTAGATTTCAAATTATGATAGTTTTATTAAGCTTTATTTTATCATCAATAAATAGTATTTTCAATTTTATTCTTATTCTGTTAAACTACTTTATTATGAGAAATCTATTTTATATTTTTAAATGATTGTAAAGTGTAGAGAAGTTTGGTATTTTTATTTAATTTTTCACAAAAAAATAAAATCATATTATGCAATTAATAGTTTGATTTCAATGATTTCAAAGTATAATTTATTTTTTGCTTAATATCTAATGCTACTTTTTAGAAAATAAATTTAAGCATTAATTTCAGCTCATGAGATTAAAATGCTTGTTGAAGATTTTGTTTACTTGAATTAAATGTAATGATTACCAATGTTAACAAATATATTTAAGCTTAATAAAATGTAAGAAAGAGCAACTTCTTAGAAAGTATGACAATCACTACTCTCTTTTAGCTTAATATGTTCATGTGCCTAGATGCATCAGCAAATGCACCAAAATGTGTGCACATAGATGTATGAAATTGTGCTTCTGGGCGCCATGATTTTTGTGGTCTGATCTGTTGTTGAAAGGTGGGTTGATGTCTAGTCATCTCACTTGCACACACCTTGCTTGGTTCCTACCTATGTCTTGACTAGCGGCATGTGTTTAGCCACAAATTGTCACATCATATGCTGAAGTACATATAACCTCTCCCCCAGCATATCTATGTACCCAATATGCTGATTCTGATAAATAACCCCCTCCCCTTGCAATGCTTTTGTCAACCATTAGCATCTCACCAAGACATTTTAATTTAGGATATATGGCCCTAAAGTGCTCGAAACTCTCTCTAAGTTTTGGAAAGATTTGATTTTGAAACATCATATCAAGATTTTATTCTTTATTTTATGCAAGTCTCTTTATTTCTTAGCTTACTATTATGGGTTGTGCAAGAGAATTTTTTGTAGCTCAGACACTTTGCGAAGGAGGGATCGATAAAGACGTATCTTGACAAAGTGTTGTGGGGAGGGAAATGTTCGCTGCTCGATGATCATAGTTTGCAAAGAACCGATTTGGGGTGTTTTGCCTTGACATAACTTTGGGAAAGAGGGAATATATGTTGCTTTGTTATAAGTAGCATCTTTTGCCGTCGTGGTAGCACCCCAACCCTCCGTAGGGGTGGGGCCTTCCGCAACCCCCTTCCCTTCTTTTGCCTAGAGCCTTCGGAGGTGAGCTAGAAAAACTTTGGCATGAGGGTTGGGACGTTACCGCTTGAACGTCCCTTGGTCCTTTGCAGGATGATCCTGCTTCTATGCTTATTTTTCGACGTTTGAACGTCGAGTGTTTTCCTCGTGCTCTAAAATCACCGCACAAACCAAGAGGTCGAAAAAGCGGGTATTCCTTAGCTCGAGCATGCTCCATCTGAGGGTATTTTTTAACCCTGCTAGGAAGTGGCTATACCTCTCCTTCTCAGTGCTTATCAAATTTTTGGGCATGCCTAGACATTCTGATGAACTCTGTCTGCATCATAACTGGTTACAGATTTGCTCCCCAAGACCAAATTCATGAATTTGTTTTTCATGATGTTTTGAGCAATTTTGGTGAACTCTGTGTCATAGTTGGCTACGAATTTGCTCCCCTGAACATTCTGGTGAACTCTGTGTCATAGTTTGCTACGGATTTGCTCCCTTGCACGTCCTTGGCTCGGAATACCTCTGAGGAGTTCCCCATGATGTTTTGAGAAATTCTAATGAACTATGCATCATAGATGGCTACAGATTTGCTCCCCTGAAAATTCTGGCGAACTCTGTGTCATAGTTGGATATGGGTTTGTTCCCCTGGACGTACTTGGCTCGGAATACCTCCGAGAATTTCCCCATTTTGTATGCCCTAACTTTATGCCGACGAAGTCTATGTTGGCAGTGGATTCCCACTGCATGTTCGCTTCGCCTTTGAACTGGTAGCGGATTACCCGTACTGTCTTCTCATTCAGGCATTTCATACTTTTTAATGTCTACTCGATGTCCTTTAACTAGTCCTCTGCCTCCATAGGGAAAGTAGTTCCATAATATATCAGTGGGCTCAGCTTTAGGAATGATTGTAGGACTTCGTTGAATCTGTGCTTCTGGGTAGGGTGTAGGAGCTGGTGGGCGTGCCTTGTTTTGATTAGCCAAGAGTTGGAGGAGTACAACCTCCATGAAGCGGTTGTTTGTACTGTCAGTGGCTTCCACCGTTATATGCATTTGATGGGGATTTCTGTTAGGATGTTCAAAAATCCTTCTTCATAATCCATCTGTAAAGAAGAGTTATAATTTATAAAATGATCAATTTCTTAAAGTCAAAATAACTTCTATTAATAACTCTATCATTTGATGCTATGGTATGCTTTTATACACCATAGCCAATCTAATTGTAATTTGCTATTAAAACAAATTCAAAATATCTAATGGTAATAGGCTTCTTCCTTGTGTCGATAAAGTATCATCTCCTCATCCAATTCCACCCGCTTCCTACCTCGTATTGCAGCAAATCGAGAACTATTGAATTCGTGGGGGCTAACCTTGGTTACCCCATGCTTTATTGAACTATATTGGTTCTTGGGGTGGGGTCGGGTCGGCCCGCGCGGGCTAGCCCTACCCTTGCCTAAACTTAGCCTTAGGCTTGCTCGAGCTAGCCCGATTGGGCCACGTATGATTTAAACCGTAGAGGTGGGGAGGCTCACCTCAAGAGGTTCCTTGGTTGGTGAAGAATCCTCAGGGGAGCGGGCTCCAGGGATTTTCAGCGAGCTGGGGGCGGATGCCAGAATGCAGGGAACGACTCCTTTGTTTGTGGCTCGGGGGAGAGGGTTCCTAGCGTTGAGCTGAGGAGATGAGGCTCCTCTTGGCTTTAGTTGGATGCAAGGGTGCTGCCAGAACCAGAGGAGTAGTCGGAGGCGGTGCTGCGGTAACGAGAGGGAGAGAGTGAAGAGAGGTTTTAGGCTGTGTGAGGTGTGGGATCAAGTTGGGGAGGCTGGCGGCTATAGCCGAGGTATCCCCATGCAATGAGTGCCGTGGCCAGCACTCTAGGGTATGGATTGGCTCTGCGGAGCCGCACGGACACACCTCATCTCCTGCGGTCCTTTCCACGACGGCCGGACGCCTGCGGCTCAAGTCAAGTGCATCACTGGCTGGACAATGTACGAGAGCTGATCCTGGCCTTCAGATCCAGCTATTTGGATTCGACTGCCCGATCTAGCGTTCTCAATTTAACTTGGACTGAAAGACCATTTAAATAGAATCAAATGATTGTGGGTGTCATCCAGCAGTTCAGGATCTGCCCATTGCACAGGATCCCGTCACATGATCAAAAGAATTAGGGGTCGTCGGATGAGCTAATCCAGCAGTCGTGGAAGCATTGAGCCGCGATCTGGTACTCGTTGACCGCAATGGGTCATCATCACGTTTTAAATTGAATTAAATTTAAGTAATAATTCAATTTAATTTATTTAAACTCCGTTCTCATCAAAAAATAATAAAATATTCACTCTTGACTAATTTAAAAATAAATAATCTAAAAATATAATTATTTTTGTTGCAAGTTGGAATTCGGTATTATTTGAGTGGTACAGTTAATTGAAGGGCTTTTTGGCAAAATTGTAAAAGACATTGCTATGTTTCTATTGAATCATGACTTTAATGAGAAAATATTATATAATTATTTGAAAGGTTACGTAAACTCAAAAGAGGTGCCTAAATTTTAGCTGCTAACAACATACGCATGCCTGCTAAATTAGCTTTGAAATTATTACAAGTATTTTAGTAGGGAAATTACACAACAAAATATTGAATACCCTGCGCTGCTTTAACGTTGAATTGAATTTTATTTAATTTCATGATTGATTTTAAAAACCTGAAATTTAGAGTAAAAATTTTGTACATGCAAATAGAAGTTTCAAAAATAGTATTTTTATTTTTATTTTATGTTCTTAAAAAATTTGTAATAATAACTCTAAAATATAATTATTGTGAGCTCTCAAGTCAGGCAAAAGAGAATTTAATTCAATAAAAGTGAAAGAGCACATAAGGAGGTAGCACTCAGCCATGAAAAACACCAATCAGCAAACCAAAGGTGCAACTCAGCATACAATCTAAAGCCTAAAACAAACAACAGATACAACATATAAAGCTAAGTTCGAGTAAAGAACAAAAATTGCAGATACACAGCAAAAAGAAACGCATCTGGCGATGGCAGCAGAGGTCGATCCACACAGGAGGCAAGCAGGGATTCAAAGGTGGAGCTCTTAGCTACACCGAACACCGACGAGTTTGTCTCTGCAAAGATTAACGTGGTCAGAATAAAAGCTGGTTTGTGAAATACGGGATTCACAGGCCTATGCAAATTGATTGATGACACCCCACTAAACTTGTGGCTAGCCCACATTACAAGGATGGATGTAGGGCAATTTGTAGCTAGACCACATTACAAGGATACACATTGGATGTGCGACTCAAGGAGACAATGTGCCCAGTTAGTAGAAGGAAAGATGTCCTAAAGAGTTGGCAGTGCATAATAGGGAACTTCGCAGAAAAGGGGAAGCATGTAGAGAGGATGCTGCACAAAAGGTGGCTAGGAGCTTGGAGGCTCTAGACTTGGAGTGCTCTGCAATACAGAAGATGTTGAGTTATAATCTATAAAGATAGCATTGGGATTGAAAGGAAGTTGGTGGCCAACAAGCCTGCTATCCCGATATTTAATACTATATGCGAGTTAGCAGCAGAACTTAATCGTAACCAATATGTGTTAAAAGAAATGATAATTTTTGCCTTACTAAGATAATGTGTTTTTATTTCCTACATGAGTTTTGTCTTCTCAGCTAAAGACTTCAGTACCTAGAATGAGCCGGAGGTGTTCTGAGGCAGTGATTTGGGATGTCATGCATACCGAGGGAGAAGACTTCAACAGCAGCAAAAGACATCTTCAAATATGGTTAACAGCAAGCTAGCATACCCGACTAACGATTCAGACTCTGCAACAAGCTCATTCAACAAGACTTCAGATTGGAAGATAGAGAGGCTTCGGATCATCTGTCCAGTCTGAAGTCTTGTGCCTATCAACAATTTGACCAACCTTCAGATCATCACTTTAGAGTTTCGACCATGCTTCCCTTCAGTTGCGGATCATCTGTCCGAAGCCTCTCTATCTTCCAGTCTGAAGCCTTGTTGAGAATGAGCTTGTTGCAGTCTGAATCGTTAATCGGACACCTTAGTTTTAAGGCAGGAGATCAACTATTCTTTGCATTCATTTTACTTGCTAGCGCGAGCCTCTTCTTTGGGATGAAGTGACGCAAAGATGAAGTGACAGCATCGCATGCAGCCTATCAACAATTTGTGTGAATGTAGGGCGTTGAGATGGATCAGTAGACCAACGTTGCTCCATTAGTTTTCTCCATGAAATTATTACTAGTATTTTTTTTGGTGCAGAAACATATTTTTTTGCTTGATTTTTATCATATTTTTGAGCTATCACCCTACGTTCTTTTGAGCAAAAACACATTTTTGGAATAAGGATTCTATATTAAAAAATTTGAATTTAAAAGAAAACAAGTGCTAGTTATGTGTAGTAGAACAAATAAAAACAACACATTACCTGAATACATTTGAATTACAACTACAATTGAACCAACTACCAAAATCTAAAGGGTTTACAAGAATGAACAATGGAATACAGTTGGAATGAATCAAAAATAGTCAAAGCTAAGATCTGCGTCGAACGACCCGACCTATGTTGATCTGTGTTTGCGTGGTAGACGGTGTCGAAGAGGGCTAAGAGAATGCTTTATCCGAAGTCTCACTATCTATAGCCCAAAATTTCCCCAATGTCTCTAAGAGTAGTGGAAAAACTAAATAAAGAACACATAACAATATTCTACACAGCAATGTTTACTCACTTTTAGGAGTTTTTAGATAGAAATTTGGACGCTATAACAGTTCTCTACAGTTGATAGGGATTATAATGCATGATTTTGAGCTCTACACCATCCAAAATTTTCATTTACAGTGGGGCTATTTACGTGCACAGCATCTAAATTTCTAAGGAATACATATTCAACACCTTAGCAGTATTGTTTCCTCAATCATAAGACCCTTTTAATTATATAAGCAGATAAGAGGCTTCGTGCACTTCAAAAATGGCGACACGTAAGTGCTTTATTTTCTTAAGAAAAAGAAAAATCAAACTTCGAGTGTTAGATATCTAATCCCTTTATAATGTTATCGAGACAGTGAAGCTTAAATTTAACGTTATCTTAAATCAGAGGCATTGGAATACAAGAAATACTTTGAATTTTGCAGCTGAGCATGCAAGAGATTAGGGCATGGAACAGTTGAATCCCCAGACAATGCTGAATATACACTCTCTCATGCTCATAATACACAAATACAAAGAATCAATAAGATGACGTCCATACCTCGGCTGCGCCTCTCACTCGATAAACTCTTCCATCAGGCCCTGTTTAATTAGAAAAGTTTTAAAGGATGCATACATTTGAATAAAAAAATGGGCATTCACAAGCAGCAAGCATAGAGAACATAGAACCTGTGAAATAAATGGCTCAGCATCAGTGCGTTTAATGAAATGCAGGGACTGCTGGGTGAGGGAGATTGTGTGGTCGCCGAGGCACACTTCACCAATGTCATCAAGCACCTTTACTCGGATGTAAGGATCCTTTGGTGGAACCATATCCTGGAAATATTTTCTCAATCTAATCTCCATCATACTAACAGATGATATTAATACACATGCCCTGGGTCTTTACATTACATGACAATCAAATCATTTCATATAATTCTTTTAGTTACAACAACACTAAGGTGTGCACTTTAGAAATACGAGGAGATGTGGACCAGGGCATGGGCTCGTAAAATCACCAAGCTCGGGGCTAGATTCTTAAACAATTTATTTTCGGGTTGGGCTCGTCTTATGTTCAAGCCCATCCCTATGAAAAAAAAATGGTGCTTTTCCTGAAGAATTAAAAAATTTGTATGCGATAAAACGTGTAACAATAATATATTAGGAACAAATTCAAAATTTTTAGGCCGAATTGACACAGCCCACTATAAAGGCCGGAGCCAGGTCAACAATCACAAGCAGACCACCACCAAGTCAGCTTGGATCATGGTCGAATGTTAACACTCGGCAACTCGAACTGACCTGTCCCACGGTTAAGTCTAAGGAGATGAAAGTTTTTCTTTTGCAAATATTATTATAGAGTTTTGCGCTTTACATAAATAAAATAAATATATATATATATAATGGTGTAACCATATACGCTCATCCCTTGAAAAGAGAATAATCTTCTGAGAAAAAAAATTAATTACCACTGTTAAATCGAGATCATGTTCAGACATGTAAGAGTCTAACGCATTAGAATGGTTTTTGAAATACTCTTCCTCTGAATAATTAAGCTTCTTTTGAATCTCTTGAGGAAGAACAGGACCAATCATCCACCTCAAGCCTTGAATTACTTCGGCTCGATTATACCTGTATAATTATTTGCGGGTTCATAATTTTAGTATACCTGTCCAGGTTTTAATTCAAGCACGCACCCTTCAAGATTATATATATATATATATATATGCATGCACATAAATTGCTTACAGATAGGCCATGAGATGACGCTTGTTGCCTGTTAGAGAGAGGTGGTGTATAACAGCACCAAAGTGATCCTGATTTCTAGCTGTTTGTATATCTAAATTAGCTTCTTCGATTTTCCTATAAAAAGCAAGAAAAATGAATGTAACTAATATCATAATTATAATTCATTGGATAAGATTGCATATCACATCATTCATAACTTAGCATTATAATGCATGTTAAAACCGTATATCTTATAGTTCAATTGAATGGCATTCTTGAGCGAAACGGATCGTCTGATTAAAGAATGAGACTTGCCTAATAAATGACTGGAGCTTTAAGTTATGCTCATTGCATTCTTTCAAAGCTTGCTCAAATGAATCTCTCTGCAAAAGAGAAAAAAAATACTAGAAAAATAAAAGAATACTCCACGATATAACATACTGTATGGATGTAAGAACCATAAAAAAAACTGGCACATTGACAAGTAACTGTACGTTGAAAGAAGACAGTTGCCCTGCTTCACAGGAGTCTAACTCCTTCGCAAGCTGTGAACCTGTTCGCCCATACATCTTGGCCCAAACAAATCCGACTGTAAAATAAACAAAAAATTAAAAAACAATGATTTAGACAGCATGAGTAAATAACTAAATTTTATATAGAGATATAGAGGATGTTTCACGTTGAGTAATTCAAAAAGTAAGAATTTAAGAAATGCACTTTGGCTAATTTTAATAAAAAACAAAAATGGAGAAACATTGCATAATGGTTAATATTTTTGCATTAAAGGCAACTGACTACCACTAAGATTTATTTTAATAAGCAGTGTGACATCAATCAATTATCTTGCATTTAAACAGCGACAAGAGACATTGTGATTTAAGGTTCCATCTCTTTCACCTTCGTGCCATGCTTTGTGAATTAAAAAAAAAAAAAAAAAAAAGGAGAAAGCTGGATTCGTGCTCCCACATATCATTAGGTATTTATGTTAATATATATATGTTAAAATATGCTCTTATTCAAACATACTTCATTTGAATCTCTCCGTGCTATTTTTTAAATCTAGGAGATCATTTGTTATATGAATGTTTCAAAAGATTTCTAAACTTCCCTTTGCTATTTTTCCCATCTTGTGATCACATATGGAGATCAATATTATCTGAATTGTTTGTAATGGATCTGTTTTCCCTCGGATTGTTTGCAAACATGTTTTAAAATCCAATTTATGAAACTTTTGTGTAAGTAATTCCAAATTATTTTGTAAGTATAAAGAATATATGAAAATTATGCATTATTTACATTAAAAACACTCCATTTATATTATAAGATCAAGCAATGATGTATATGTAGGCATAACTATTACTTTTTATTTCAACTGCTTGGGCGAAAAGGCAGCCCAATTTTACGAAAAAAGCAACCGTTGTTTGTGTTCCTGTGATGGCTCACCCATGCGATTCCATCATGTTTCCCTGGGTATGGGCACGTCAAACAGAGAATTACCCAATGGGTGTTAACAGCAAACCCACTAAGAAAACTAAATTCCGCCCCATTCTTCACAAATCAGACAAGCAATTGTGAAGGAAAAAGAAACTGCATATAAAATAATGATGTATATACAGATATAGAAAGATTAAATCATTATCAATCATTGACACAACAGCATCTAAATATGTGCATGACATGACATGTCTAAAGAGTGCTTAAGCACTCCATTGCAATACATTTCTACAAAAATTATAATGCATGTGGCATGAATTTGAATACAACAGCAACACTAAACCTTAGTCCTGCTAACATCTCCAAGATACATTGTTTCAAGTTTCAAATGAAAAAGATCGTTTAGAATAGTTTCTTTCCATAACTTTTTTTATCTTCCTTCTCCTATTTTAAGATGGCAAATGGCAAATTTTCGTATACTCAATTTTTGTTAACAAAGACATAGAACAATCTATTCTTAATATGCCCAAATCATTACATTCTCTAATCTTATACATTATTGAAGTCACTCCAACCAAGCTACAAATGAACTCATTTTTCTTTCTATTCTTTCGAGCATATTCACTCATTCAACTTATCATCCTCATCCCTGTAACACTAGTTTTTTTTTATTAGTTTCTTTTTTGTTGGTCAACATTCAGCTCAACCTATAGATTCTAATATAATCCTCGACAACTTGAGTTTTGTGCTAACTCCATCCCTAGTCTTGTCAACTAGTAAAATATTATCTACAAATAACATGCACTAAAAGACCACATCTTGAATGAGTTCATAAAGAACATCCAAAATTAAAGGAAAAAGATTGTATGTATAAGATGTGAGTGCTTAACACACTAAGAAAATGATAAACAAAGCAATACTACCATTGTCTGAAGACATTCAAACATCTAGAGCATGTCTTGGTGGCAAGTTCTTATAAGAGATGTAATAAAGTTTGTATTCAAGTGCCAACTTATCAAAAGGTTAAGATTAATATTCAGCTTAATCAATTACATCAGCCTTTGCAAATATTAGAATGAAAGTGAAAAATATCATTATAAAATTCATAGTCAGATTTCCGCTAATAAAGACAGCTAAGTTGTAATTTTGACAAAATCAATGCACCTCTGGCTACTAAACTGTCTAAATAGTGGATGCAAAAAGTCAAGTTTATATATAACATTTATACTAACTATAAATGAATATATGCAACTACGCGTCTCCTCTCTTAAAAATAATTATATCATATTTTATCTTACGAGTCAAGGCCGGACCCATGGAAATATGCAACAAAATATAAATAATTTAAGCAGGTTTCTTTTTCAAATCAAGCCAAGCCAGCTGGGCCCATATGCATGAAGCCCGCATTTGGTCCAAACTTCCGAGCCAGATTAATTCTAAGAATATTAAGAAAATTAAGTATAGGCTTTTTGTGAGCCAAATCAATCAGACTGAACAAATCCTTAGGCTTGTGCCAGGGTCTAGCTGTAATTTGATGGAAGTAGCAAATGATTTGTCAGATACAATCTACTTGAAAAATATTTTGTTACATTATTGTAACAAAAAAAAAGGGAAATTTAAATTAAAAAATGAAAAAAATAATTTTAAAACATTAATTAAAACAATATTTCCACTGTGTGTAAATGTGATTCCCATAAATCTACTTGATTACAAAAATTTGAAATCTGATAAATTTAAAAATTAATGTTCATCTAGCAAATATGTCCGAATTCTCTAACTTCCTAATAAAGAGATACAAGAGTCGTCAAAATATTGCATGACTCACCACCAAATAATGCACATCTACAATTAGCTTTTAAAAATAGTCCTTCCGTTTTAACTACTTCAGGATTCCAAATGGAAGCTTTCTAAAGCCATTTGCAAAATTCACCAAAAATTGTGTTATTTGCATACTAAATTAAATGTTGTATATATCTCATCAATTAAATTGCGTATATTTTATGTGAAAGGTTCACCGAACCTAAGTTTTATAACTCCGCTTGGTCGATACACTCCTTAGATTGATAATTCATAACTATTTCAATTGTAAGTATAAGGCATGATTGCAGAAAAATTTGTACAATCAATTTCCATCTAAAAGTATAATTTCTAACCAAAGAAAATAATCCTCAAAACCAGTATTTATTGTTTCAATTTGCCCATCAATCAATGTGAACATGAGCTCGTCGTGATGGTTTGGCAAGAACTGTGTACTACAATGGAGTACTCCTCAAATCGGAACTCGATCGGGCTCAATTAAGCCCGATTGAATTTCGATTTGACAATTAAGCTTATGGAATAGAGCTAGAGCATCTCAATTAAGAAAGAAGTGAACAAGGGAGTACCTGAGGGCTCAGAGAATGTTAGGGTTCCGTCGGTTAGGGCTCTCTCTAGACACAGGTTTATTTAATCGCTCACAGCTCCGTAACACTCTTAGCAGATGGGAAAGAAGGAATATAATAAGAAGAGTGCGAAATGAGGAAGCCTTGGAGTCTAAGGGAAGATGGGAGGGCGGTTGTTTGCTGGCCTGTTAAGTGCAGGCTGCGACAGGTGAGTGGCGAGCAAGGAAGGACGGGGCTCGATCATGGCCATCGGATCAAAATATGGATCTAACAATCAGATCGAGTCGATCAAGCCGTGACCGTTCGATTGGCCCTGAATAGAAAGCTATGGCCCAGATTGTAGTGATCCACTGCATGCTGTTTGGATCGACACAATGAATTTCCATGGAAACAAAAAAGCCATTGGATAATAAATAAATATATTTATATAGTTTAATTTAATTACATTAATTAATTAATTAATTATACATAAATAAATACTCAAAATTGTATAATTAAACGGATTCCGAAAAATCTCAAAAATTCTCCCTTATAAAATTGAGGGGTGAGAAACTCAAAAATGCAATTGGATTTTTGATGGGAGGTTAATTTAATTATTCTAATTTTTTGAGTATTTAAATATTATTAAAATATTTGATGACTTCCAAATAGTCTCAAAATATCACTCCTAGATAATTTGGGGGGATGAGTCCAATGTTGGACTCCGATTTTAATTATGAGGTCTAAATAAAATATGCACAGAGTTATCGAAAAAATAAAAAATATTGAAAAATCTCAAATAATCTCTAAATCGCACCAAATTTGAGGTGAATGCTCTTAACACTAATATAAGAGTATTAGAAAAAAAATTGAGTTGATTAGGCATCTAATTATATGGTAACAATACCTGAGTTGTCACACTTGCTAGCACTAGGTTTAAGACATGAGTGAAAGCCTCGAGCCAGGGGAACATTGCTACTTCATCCGCCCTTTATCATTTTTATAACGTTCTTTATTTTTTATTTTAAAGTTTGTAATATTAATGAGATTCTAGGATCAGAACATTTTTTCCTACGTATTTTTAATTTGTATGAATGAATGAATAGAGTTTGATAAACTGTATTTTGTTTCACATAAATCGCTCAATATGATCCTGCAATTAGAGGAATAAGTTTTTCAAATTTTAGTAGGGTCAATAGTGCCATTGGTGGTTAGCAGAGCATGTGATCATTTTGTTTAGTGCCTCTTTTTTATTAACTATCACTAAGTTGCACTACTAAAAAGAGGACATTCACTACATGTGTATGGAATGTTTGATGTTACTTTGAGTTGATAGATATTTAAGTCATTAGTGATTTGACCTACGATAGCTTGACATCAATCACCTTTAAGAATGACTAACCACCACCAATAAGCACACATTAAGATAAAGCATCAGTTACAAATTCAAATTTATATTAATACTTATTTTGGTTAAATTATTTTATCAAAATATTAAATAAGATAATATGAAGACTATAGAATTTAAACTCATTAGTTACCAATACTTCAAATTCAAAAGTTTTTTAGTTATTGTACTAAGATATTATTTATTTTTTTGGTTAATCTAAATAATTAGTTTATATTTTTCTAAGAATATATGTACTTTAGATTGAGAAATACTCAATAAATTTTGCTTTTAAATCTAAAATTTTTATCAATTTCTTTGTATTATTTATTTTATTTTTATTATTATATCATGTATGCTATTCATATATGACTTAATTTAAAATTTCTTAATAATTTCCTTAAGTTAATATTAGTTTCTTAGAAGTCTAGTAGAATATTATAAAATTTTATATTATTAATTATTTATAGGAACTTAAACGATATTTTTCATAAATTATAGATAATTATTTGAAAAAATATAAAATAATAAAATTATTTGAGATTTAAATAGCATTATAAGGATTAAATAATAAAAAAAAAAGACATTTTTGTGTAGACGGGACAGCTCAGCATTCTCGTTATAAGCGCGACGCAGTAGCTTTTATTTAGTCTCCAGTGGGATTAGGTAGAGCATGGCGATATACTGGGGTATTATTAGACTGAAAAACCCACTGTGTCAATCTGCTTTAATTTGGGTTTCGCAGATCGCATCTGTGGAAAGGTATTTTCTCCTTTGTCGTGCTTTGGCTCTATGATGTTCTCGCTGTTCTTTTTTGACTCGTGATCTATTTTCGGAAGGTTGACTTAGGGGCTGTTTGGTTCACCGACATCTTGCATGATTTTGAAACAAAATTTATTGAGATTTTAAAGAAAATTTTAGAAAGTTTATTGAGTTGCATGAGGTTATTATATCATGTATGCTACACATATATCAATTTCTTCGCGCGAACTCCTGGAGATCTCGCTTCCGCCAGACGCCGAGGCTCGTCCGACTGTCCTGGAGATCGCTTCGGCCGTCGCCTGCCGTACGCGCTCACCTCACTTCCGCAGAGAATGAGCAATTTAGGGTAATTTGTTTTGTGATTTGTTATTTTTTAAAATTTGTTAGGGCTGATTTAGAACAAATTTATAGTGGAGTGAGTATGTGTGATCATTAATGTCAGTAAATAATAATTCTTTCTAGCTGTTTGTATAATAATTATATGATATTTTGATAAGTTAAAATATTATTTTGTTAGTTGAATTCAGATATATTATTCTAGCAAATTTTTTAATAATATATAATATTCTCATAGATGGAAGTGACAAAACAAAAAACAATTGTTGTCTTATGTGCAGCTATATTGAGTATACTAGAGAATGACAATAGTGATGATGATGAGTTGGTCAATACAAAACAAGGCTATTAACATATATTTGAATCTCAGTTTTTTAGGGTAATCTTACCTCATGTGTAATATAACATGAATGATAACAAACTAAACAACGTACATTTGAATAGCATTGACATCTGCTATTTAAATAAAACTTAACCAAATAGCTCTTGTTATCTAAATAACATGCTATCATAATAACTTTTCAACTGACATTCAACCATACAGCCCCTTAGAAGCATTGAATTGATCACTTACTTCCCAGCTAATTTACACACTTGTTGCGATCACTCTTAAGAACCTTGCTCCGTTGATATTTGATACAAGTGTTGATCATGGGACAGAATATATATTCGATTGATGTATAGGCCATGATTGATCACGTTTCAGCTGGTACATGCCGTCCAACTAAGTTTATAGTTTTTCAAAGGATCATTTTTCGCATGCTAAATAATTGGGAACATTCGCAATCGTGTCTTTGGAGATGCTATATCTCAAAATCTTGGAAGATTTGGAAATCAACTTTTTCTTAAGATTGATAGTTGAGCTTCCTCATGCGATCAGTGTTGTGATTATTTCTCATGTGAAGTATTTCAGCTTAATTTGCTTCCGGTGGTAGACTACAGAGGGTCACTAAGTAGTGTAGCTTATGCAGTAGAATTTGTTTATTACAGGGCCAAGTTTACTGAAGGATTTTTAGATCTAATTAACTTGATAGAATGTAGGATTTAAAGGATTTCTCACATTGCTTTAATTGGAACACTAGGGAATACATAAATAAAATTTTTTTTTTCACTCACCAGCTTTATTTTCTATAAAGATTAAGGGGCTGTTTGATTGCTTATCATTTCCTATTATGGTATGTCAGCTTTTAATTTTATGGGGACAATAACCAATAAAACAGTTGTTATATTATCTTAACTTCACATTTCATACTAAAATTTCATAGTTCTGTGCTATCATGATAACACTCTAAATTGGTCGCTATCTGGAGATTATAATGCCATGTTGTGTTCATATAATCTTTCAGTCTTGCGATTTGACCCACCTCTTCATTGCTATTCGCTCCTTTTGTCTCCATCTCCGGCAGGTTGTACGTTTCTTTTTAATTTTTTTGTGTGTATTTTTAAGCATGATGAAGTTACCGGTAACCTTAAAAAGAAATAAAAAGAGAAAATATATGTTGTAATGGTATAAACTTACCTAAAGATATTTAAATAAAACACATAACGTACAAATAACGTTGAACTAATAACCCACTGTAATCTCAATAAAAATGTTATCTCAATGACATGTTAGTTGACTAGCATGCTATTTTAACAATTTGCACATAATATGCAACCAAACAACCTCTAAATATAATTGGTTAATGTTATGCGTTTAGTGTTTGCACCTTTTGTGATAATTAATTCCGATCAATACATCTTTTCTGACCTTTATGTGCTTATAGCTGTTTTTTATTGTTTGAAATTGAGTGCATTCTATCTTTCTATGCAGGTTAATTACAACCATAAGAGCTAAATTGTACTTTTAATAGTACAAAGAGCAAAATCTTTCATTGAGCTATGTCAACTCCATTTGGTGGACTGTATGTTGGATCAAGAAATAATTCCTTGGAGAAACACAATTTTCTAAGTGAGTCTTTCTCTGAGGAGAAAGACATTGATGGCATACCAGAGAATGGGTGCCTCTCAATAATCGTTCTTGGTGCTTCAGGAGACCTTGCTAAGAAGAAGACATTCCCAGCTTTGTTTCACCTTTTTTGCCAGGTTCATTTGATATGTTTTCTATTTTTACTTTGAGATAACCTAAAATACTATATGAAATAACAAGGAGAAGGCTGCTGACCAAATAACTTTTAGCAATTATAACTAGATCTTGACAATAATAATTTATTTGATTTATTTTAAAAGTGTTCCAAGTACCCTCTAAACTATCAAAATTAACCATCATTTTTAGTCATTAAATTGATTTTTCATTAACTTCTGATGAAATTAAAGATATTTTAGCTATTTTTGGAAAATAAAGTTTGAAACACAAGTTTAATTGAGAGAAAAGGTTTATTAATTTAGTACAATACTTTTGAAATATTAAATTTTAGCTGAAATAATTATTTTAATTATTTTAAAATTAAAATAGTAACTGGGTTGGGCTATTGTGTTGGTACCAGTTCCAACTATATTCTCAAGGGCGTTCATTATAGTCTAGAATTTGAAAGGCTTGTTGATGTAGAATGGTAAATTCTTGTTGTATATGAAAGAGAATGTCTTCACTTATATGATTGAGTTCTAAGCGTTACAAGCGATTAACATGGGCTGTTATTGGAAATCTTTTAAGCTTAAACCTCAGATTTTGATGATGGATTTAGGAAAAACTCTTACGTTTTGGTGATTTTTAGAGGGCTAAATGATGGAACTTGTTAAAGCTTCCAATGATGTAGAATTTTGTTCTACCTAAAATCAAGTGCATACATGTGAAGTTTGAATTAGAATAAAGTTATGGTTATAACAAAAAGTAGTAAAAACTAGGACAAAATTTTAAATGGCCAAAACTTTATGCAATGATGCATGCAATTATTTAACTATTAAATGAGATGTTTAGTCATTTTTTTATTAGGGCCCCCCAATTTTTTTTCCCACACCATTTTGCGGGCTCAAGGTTTGGTTTGTTGTTGTTGTAGTGCCATGAAAGTCTATCTCCAAAACTATTTGATGTTTTAGCATAAAGAAATATAAAGAAAGAGCAAAGAAAAAATCATAAGAAAAGGAGTTTAATAGCACTATTTTTTATATTCCACAAATATCTTTTTAATATTGGGATATGAGCACATTCAAAAAATTATTTTTGCTAATTTTTAGGCATCATAGTTAGAGCTGTCAATTTTTGATACGACCCGAGAACATGACACAAACCCGATCAAGGAATCTGGGTTTGGGTTGACCCATATAAAGTTTGGGTCGGGTTCATGTTTAAAAAATGAACTTGTTTAAATGTTCAAGTTAGACTGAATAACCCAAATTCAACCCGTTTGATCTGTCTCCATTAATAATAAACTTATCGAAACTCGGAAGTGGGAAGGTTCGCTGAATAAAGTTAATGAGGGATCTCGGGGTTATTTGAGTCATGTGGACACAGACTCGACGGATACATTATGCATGTCTCTCAACTCTAGAAGCAAAAATTGAATTTTTTCGAGTCATTCGAGTTGGGTTCGGGTTACGTATGTTGGGCGGTTTAGCAAATGGTTGAACTTGGGTTGGTATGTTTGAGGTTGGCTCATCTTTGGATTGAACCCAATTCCGACCCATTGACTCGTTTTGAGAAGTCTAGTTATAATAAAATTTAAAAATATAAAATTAAAATCATTATAATAAATAATTTTAATAATCAAATTATTTTTGATTAATTTTAAAAGCAATGTATTTTATTTAAATAATATATAATAATTAATTTAATTGTTTATTGTTTAATTTTATTGTATTATTGCCAAAATAACAAATTTATTTAGTAAACTAGTCATCAACACAAAAAATATTATTAATTATTAAAATTAAACTACCAATATAAATAAATAAGTTTAATTAATTATCAAGATTGCAAAATTAAAAATTAATAATTTGTTAATAAATAGGGGCCTTTACATACGTAACACCCAAATCTTTAAAATATACATATGCTACACCCAAACATTAATATTTATAAATGATGCACTATCGCTTCACCAATCTTAGAATTCTTATAATCATAAGTAGGTATGAGATGGTTTGCTCATTAGAAATGAGAAAATGAAAATTCTTTTTTGTAAATATTAAAATTTGTGAATTTGTTATGTATATCATCAGGTTTTAGTATTAGGCAGGTAAGAGTATTTAAAATATCATAATTAACACTTAATTAATAAAAAGTATTAACTTTTAAATATAGAACAGTAATCAATAATTAAATTGAGATTATTTGTACATTATTAATTTGTTTTAAAATAATCTATGCATTAAGTTGTTAATATATTTGGTATGCTTTTGTATATTAATATCTCTATCTTAATCCAGCTTAATTAAAAAAAAAACTAAATGATTTCTTAACGCAATCTAATTTAGGATATTTCCAAGTCAATCTAGTCAATAGTGAAGCAGTATTGGAAAACTTATAAAAAGCTTGTATAATAAGCAGCTAAGACAAAAGAATTGCGATTCTCAATAGGTATACCTATTCCGGGTCAATTCATTATTTCTTTGATATTAATGGGGATCAACACATCAACTCCACTGAAAATGTGTCCATGGAAGCATTATACATACAATGAATCTCAGTAATCTTAGTCTCTGCCATTTGGACCAAGTTCATTATCTTTGAACTTATGGTTTTAATTTTGAATTGAAGTCTTATAGTTTTGTATTTTTTATACAAACACATGCACTGCCAAAGTTATGCATAGTTGATACGTGAATTTAAATTTCACCATAAAAATGTACTGATATATGGATAAACTAATGCACCAATATTTACTATATATGAGAATACACATATCAAGCTATTCACAAACTTGTGTGCAGGATGTGTGTATATTATTTTTTCTCTTTCATGCATACTCGTGGCTATATAATTTACCTCCCCACGCTTCTCTCTATATAAATCTATCATACATGCATTTTGTGTTTGATTGCATACATTGCATATATGTAGAAATATATACATGAATGTGTAGATGCAACCATGCATGCTTCAAGCATATAAAATTGATTTTTTTTTTCATTTAAATTTTAACTATTTTTTGCAACCCTTTTTATATTCAAGTTGTATTTATCTAATCAACTCATGCTATTTTTCACTAGCTTTGTGCATTTCTAAACTGCAATGTTTTTTTCAGTGCATAATAAACAAAAATAGTTAATTTTTAGAAGATTTATTTGTTTTTGTGTTATGCTCACATAGCAATTTTATGCAAACTGTTCATATATTTGCAGGGATTTTTGCAATCAAATGAAGTTCATATATTTGGATATGCTCGAACAAAGATATCCACTGAAGAATTGAGAGAGCGACTCCATGGGTAATTTTTTTTTCTTGTGGGTAAAAAACCAGAGTAATTCTAGTGCATTATATATTATTGATTTTGGTATATCTATTGTTTATTTTAATTTAAAAGAAAATTTTATAGAGCAACTTTATGACTAGTTATGCTATTTGGGGTTGAATGTTGACAAACAAAGAAGAAATTTACCAATAAAATAAGTGTTACAGAGATGAGGGTGCTTAGGTGGATGAGTGGGTATACTCGTAGGATAGAATGAGAAATAAGTTTATTGTAGCAAGGTTGGAGTGGCTCCAATTGTAGATAATAGTAGAGAATGTCGCCTTAGATAGTTTGGACGTATTATGCATAGTGCAATGCCCCTATTAGGAAAATTAAGTTATCGAATTTTGCCCGTATAAAAATGGAAGAGGAAGGCCAAAAAAGATGGGAAGAAATTATTAGGAAGGATTTTCTCTATTTAAAATTTAGGGAGGAGCTTTTATTTGATTGTGCATAATGGAAACAAAAGATTCATGTATCTGACCTCACCTAGTGAGACTAAGGCATGGCATTGGTTTTATTGTTGGTATATCATTCACAACAAATATGATTATTCTTATCACCAAGGGATCATTCAAATTAAAATTTTCAAGCTCTTATGAGACTTTAAAAATTGAATTTAAAATTGATTGATCTGAGTGATCAAATATATTTTCTTAAGTATATTTTTTCAGAATTGAATAATCTTAATCTTTTAGTGATTTAAAATTTCTCTTTAATGATGATTGTTTTCAAACCTATTTGACAAATTTTCTACTATTTTTGCAAACCGTTTTGCTTTAGCAAACCAAAATCGAGTGGACAAATTTCTCTGCTTTGATGTTAAGACAAAAAGGCTCTGCAATATGCAAATAATCTTTAAGAGAATGTAGTGTATATATTTAAATTATATAAATTACAAACACTTTAATTAACAAAAATACTTATTAATTCATCATACATAATCATCATCAAATTTGGTTGACTACTAAACATGCTACCCCTTGTCAGCAAGGCATATATAAGAGCTCATTTGGTATTATTGAAAATTGCTACTCTAGAATAATTGTCACATCCGGTTTCTTTACATGGAGATTCTAAATTCACATGCCCATTTCACTAATCTGTGGCTACTTCAGTTTTTCCTTTGTATAATTGCATGCAAAATCCAAATACTTGGAGATAATGGGCTTGAGCACTATGCCCTTGCACTTTTCTTGAGAAACCTATGCATATTTCTTAAATTTTATACGTCAAAACTTAACAAATTGGTGCTGTTGAAATAAAGTACAAACGTATAATGGATTTTGCTCGATTGTTAATGCTTACCTTTTGTAAAAAGATGTTTAGGTACAAACTATGTATATTGATGTGTTTTTCATCAATGAAATGCCTTCTCTTGTTTTATGTTTTTAATTTTTATCCAACCCTTTCAATTCAAAATTTTTGCATGAATCTTCTTTATAAATACTTCATCAGCACATCATTATATTGGAGTTAAATCTTTCAAGTGAATCTTCCTTGGTTATTCATCAACTGATAAAGGGTATCGTTGCTACTCACTATACAAAATTATGTACAACTTTGGATGTCACCTTAATAAAAAACTGACGTTTCTACATCAAGCTGATATTTCACGTATGAATTTTAAGAAACACCGTATTTAGGAAATAGGGTTTATTGCTGGCTTGTTCTTGTTTACTTTATACAGAATATTGATCTAACAAACTACACTCAAATTCTGCTGTGATTTCAAATCAACATAAGACCAACAACCTCTCTTCAATGCATTTGTTGAAGAGGCAACGCACTTTTAACATTGAACCATGATTTTGAACTATATTCAGAGATCCCATAGATACAAATAGGAAATATAACTGCTGAATAGTTTGTATGTTTATTAGTCTTTTACAGTTAGGAAAGATGATTGATCTTATACCAAGTATCCTTCTAAAACTTTCATTGACAAGCTAGCTCTTATCTATCGCTTATTTCTTCTTAAATGGAGGTACGGATTTCAAATAACGTATAGAAAGTTCTTGCGCAATCGCTAGAGAAGAGCATTATATGATGAAGTCCTTAAAAAATAACACCTTGGAAACAACTAATCCTTCAATAAAGTGGAACCAATATGATGGAAGTGAATATTTTCCATAATACAGATGGAAGTGTGAACAGAGCTATGTTCTGTCTAGCGACCAAGCACTTCACCCAGTTTTATCCGAGCATGTGATTTACTTTTTCCCAGTTACTAAGATTATACTATATGTGTAAGGCTATTTGCTTTGGATCAGCATTTATATTAATTTGATGTATAAATGTATTTTTAAATAGTGTAATTTTGAAGTTCTTATGAATGTTTCCTTTAAACATAAAAATTAAGTTAATGCTATCATAGTATGTAGGCTTTATAAATCCTTATTTGACCTTGAATGATTTTAAATACTCAATTTTACATATTATTACAGGTGATCATCCTTTTTTTTGGTTCCCACTTAGCTTAAGATCAACATAAGGCCTGTTTGGTGTGTAGCTAGAGCTATCTTAAGAAACTACTGGATAGTTGCTGACTAAAGTTTTGACGAAAAGTTGTTAAAGTTTTTTTGTGGCATTTTGGATTATTATGGGGGTTGAGCTATTTTTTTTATTAGGTTATGTTTGAATCCATAGTTCATAACTTTCTTTTGAAAAGGCATTGTAGCAAACTGATGGTTGACAAAGCGGGCTATGTGGCGGGGTAGGCTGGGTGACTGGCGGGATGGGCTGAGTGGCTTTTAGAGTGACACGAGAAGCTAGGTAGGGATGTGGAGAATCATTGGGGCTGCCGGATGGCCAAGGGGTGGTCACTGCTACAGGTGGCTGATGGGCTGGGCTTGGAAGCCAGTAGGGTGACAAGACAACCAACAGTGTAAGTTGGGAGGTGAGCAAGTTGGACTATCGATGTGGCCAGTTTTTGGTCATATGCCTTTTCCGTGAGTAGCAAGTTGCTATTAAGCTGGCCTTGTGCAGCTTGGGCTTGTGCAGCTTAATATTTAGCAACTTTTTTGAGGTTACTGATTGAATAAATTGCTTTAAACTTGTCCTCAAATAGCCATTCAATGCTTAATCTTAAGTTTAGCAGTAATTAAGCTGGGTCAAATGTATTCTTATTGTAAGCCTTTTATAAGTTTTGCTTAGAATTTAATTTAATTGAGTTTAAACCTATTTAAGCCTGAACCCGATTGTTAAAAACAAATTAACTTAACATGAACTGGCTTATTTAATTTTAATAGTTTTTGCTAGGTATTTTAATGATATTATAAATTATGCTATCATTTATTTTATAACTAAATAAATTAACTAGATAATATTATTAACTGTAAATAATTAATTATATGATTATAACTATATTTGTTTATATAATTACTTATATTATTTTATGATAATTATTGTTAGATAATTATATTAATTATATTTATTAATTTTACTTTTTTCATTATTAATGACAATTATAGTTGTATTAATATAATTATAATGTATATAAGTACATTAACTTTGTAATAAAGTATATTAATAGGATTATAATAAGTTTAATTTTTAAAAATATATTTATTAATTATATTAATTTGTTCAATAGTTATAATAATTTAATTGCATTGTTAACATTAGTGAATTATGTTTTCTAATTAATTATAATAATTATTTTTGAATTAATTATGTTGAAATATTGTATTTAAATATTAATTAAATATAATCAATATCTAATAAACATGTTATATATAATAAATAACTATGTTAATTTTTAAATATTTTAATTAAATATAAATAATGGCAATAATGATACTTAAAGTAATAAACTAGTTAATTTAATTCTAAATAAATATTATTAAATATTTAATTACACTAATTATATCCATTGTAATTACATTAATTATAAATAGTTATTATTAATTATAATTATTTATGCTCATTATAAATAGCTTTTATTTGTTATTACATTAGTTTTTTTGAATTCTAATTACAATTAGTAATTATAATTATTTTTTTATTATATGAAAATTATATTATTATAATTAAATAATTAAATCATTTTTTAAATATTTAAATAGTCAGTTTAAGCTTGAGTCTAACTATTTTCAGCGGTATCAGTTTAAGTTATTATAAGCTAGCTTAACAATTTATTTTAGTTTAGCAGTTTAACTGAGTTTACCTTAAGTCATACTAGCCTGAATCAAATAAATTTTAAGAATTATTGCTTTTTAAATGCCAAATTGATTAGACAATATTGTGATTAACAACTTGTTTATTTGTGAAAATCAAGTTTCATCAATTGATGGTGTATGCAAGAAATCATGACAAATTCGGGAATTTCTCTGACTTTCGTTGAAAGTAGCAAGCATATTATTTAATTACAAAATTTGTTTTTTTTTTTCTTTCTACATCTCCATTCCTGATGTTATAAATTGACAAATGCCTTTGGGTGACAATTAACAATTTAACTTTTGTTGGAGGCTGCTACGGACTGCAGCCACTGTTTAAAGATATTTTGAACCACTGTAAGACTTTTCTTATCCATTTTCTTGTTTTGTGAGTGGTTTTTGCTTGTGGCGCTTGGTTACATTTGGCCATGAATGCATCAGTTTTTTGCGTGGCCATCCAATTGCCTCTATCCATGCTTTCTACTAATACTTTGCCTGGTATAGGCTTTAGTGTGGGTATGTTCTGTGGAGCCATCCTTCGCTTGTTATTTCACTATTTTATTTTTTCTTATTATGTTCTTAATTATTTTTTCAAACAATCAGCCGCATCAAGTTTATATTATATGACAGGCATCTTTAAATATATATATATATATATATATATATATGATAGAAGCTCTGTGTAGCAACTTGTTGACTGCTGGCATTGTTTTTTAAAATGCAAATGTCTGTTTTCCAAAATAATTTAAAATGTAGAAGAATTAAAAAAGGAGAATGAATTCCTGAATGAAGTATTAAGAAATATCCCAATAGAGTGGTATATATATTCTTGTATGGGAGGGGGATGCAAAAGCTGCTGTGCAGCATAATTTTGGTAGGGGAAATGTAACTGCATTAATCCTACTTCTTGGTTGAAGGTTGGTGATGCACATATAAATTCAGCTAGTGGAACTTATTTCTGCATGCTGATCAATTTCTGTCTCCCATGATGATTACAAGGGTTTATTAAATATCAAATTGCAGATATCTTAGTAAAGGAAAGGAAGATTCTATCGAAGAGTTAGAGTATTTGGCAAAATTTCTAAAACTGGTTAGTCTTATTTTCAGTTATTCTTGTTAGACATTTTACATTTGATTGGTTAAATAATGGTGTTAAAATTTGCAGATTAAATATGTAAGCGGTTCTTATGATGGTGAAGAGGGCTTCCAGTTATTAAACAAGGAAATTTCGGAGCAGGAGTCTTCAACAAGCAGTCAACCTGGTTCTTCACGCAGACTGTTCTATCTTGCACTTCCACCATCTGTTTATCCTTCCGTCTGCAGAATGATTAAAATTTATTGTATGAACCAATGTAAGATTTACAGCAAACTTATATTACAATATAGGACTCCTGAAAAATAAATACAGAATTGTCTTCATTGTTATTCTAACACAGGACTTTTGTAACAGACTAACATCCACGTGACTTTCTTCCAATAGTTATCCTGCTTCCACTATAGAAGTTGTAGTTGTAATTTAAAATTTATCCGTAATTTGAGCAAAAGTAATATTAGCCTTCATTCAAGAAATATACATTTATTACCTTTTCAAGATTAAATTTGTAGTGAATATTCGGTGGCTTTGACTAGAGAATTTACTAGGAACAGTTATTATGCTACTTCTCTTTTGACTTACAGATCATGGAAATAGTACATCTGCAGTGCAAGATTAAAGTTGACCATTCCAGACATTGTGCTGGTGTGTCCTTTTCCATGAAGTACTATTTGCAGCTAAAAGTATGATGATAATGGTGAAATAAATAAAATATATGGAAGAAAAAAATGAAAAAGAGTCTCACTGCAAAATTGAGCTATTAGCTCATTGTTATAGCTGTTGATTCCTTCTTCATATGCGGCCACTTCTGCACTGATTATTCCAAGACATTCACCTGTAAGCTCCTGACTTATGCGCATCTTGGCTTGATTCCATTGTTGATGCCTGCAAGTGATGTTCCTCATCGATGCGCCAACAATTTAAGGGGCAAAAGAGTTCGATTTTCTTCTACGATTGTCACCTTTGATTCTTTAATCATGACTCAGTTTGATTTCTCTCGATGCAATGGATCAAGGCATCTCTGACTTTTATGTGCAACTACTTGATTTCCCTTGATTCATGATTTTAAATGAAGTTTTCACACTTCACAGATTAAATCCTGATTCTATAAGCCATTGGAAAACTTTTGATCTTTGTGTACCACCACTTGGTTGCTTTTTTATTCAGTCTTGAATAAAACTATTTGGTACCCTGAATTTAGCGTGCAGTGCAGTCTTTAGTCTTTGATTCTTGTGTGTAATGATTGATCCCCTCTTCCATCTATGGCCTTAAGGTTCTTTGCGTGCAGCCATGGATTGAAGTTTTCAATTTGTGAAACTATTTGACATGTCGTTTCATCATCCTAGTCAATGGCTGAACTGAGACTATTCCAACATGCTTGCGTCATACTGCGTCAGCCCAACCAAACGTCTTATCCCCATTTGTCTATACATAGAAGAATCAAACTCTTCTTCATTTACACTAAGAGCCAGAAACAATAATTGAACTCTCACTTTAGATGATCTTTAGCCTGGTTGAAAAATAATTTTTTTGACGGCTTCTACATTCTGTAATATTTGTTCCAGCTAGAGTTTTATCATCTATTTGTTGATCCTTGGACCGAATTTTGGGAACATATTGTTAAATTTTGGAGTTCTAGTATTCTTTTGAAATTCTATTGATAATTATCATAAAAACTAAGCTATGTTTTATGTTGCCAAAATTTCATTGATAATTGTCATAAAAGTTTAAGCATGTTGTTGTGCTATCAAAAATTTGAATATATTTTAATCAATCAATTGAATGATTTAGTTTCAAATAAATAAATAAATAATGATTAAAATCTTTATTTATTAATTTAGTGTTATTTAAATACTAATTCAAGTGAAAAGGAGCATAACTTCACAAATATCACTCAATTACTTTGCCACTTAATTTTCTTAATCATTGCAAGTTGATGAGATTCCTTGCTAAGATTCTTACAAAAAATTGAGTGTTATACTTATAAATACCTTGATAAAATTCAAATTTATGCTATTTATCTATGTTAATGAATAATAATAACTTAATAAAAAATGTAAAAGTAACCATCTATCAATTTAAGTTTGCGTTATTAGCATACGATAAATCATGATTGCTCGGTCCTAATTTGTCTTTTGGTTCTAGTTGACCTAAGAGGTCTAAAGTTAAAAGGTATCAATTAGCCTTAGTCTAATATAGCTGATTAATATGATCATAAAAAAAAATGTCATTAAGTTTTGATTTAATCAACTATATATTTTAATCAATTTATAAGATTCTAATGATCTACACTTTGATCATATCATTTAAATCTTGAGTTAATTTATAGATATTTGTATATTCTAATACATACTTTTTGTTTATATTAGAACTAAAAATCTTGTTGGATTACATTAGTTTACCATCAAATCAATCATGTCATTGGCCATATTATTTAACAGTATAAGGCCATAAAATTCACATTAAGGCATTTTAATGGATATACGCTTCATTCTAAATTCCATCATTGGCCTTTGAAAGGATAGAAGCCTCAAAACCGACATAAAGTTTGAGCCTTTCTACAGTTATAAAATCCACGTTGAACACAAATCTTTGAACTTTATAAAGGATGTAAGCACTTACTCAACCTAAAATTCTGCCAACACCAAAGCTAATAAGTCCATCAAAATCATAGCAAACTTATTAAGCATATAATTAAAATCCTCGTTCTTTCAAATTATAGTTGTACAGTTATTTGAAACCCTTAATTAACTTTATTTGCCATGTCTTTGAGCCTTCATTGGTAATATTTATAAGCTCTGAACCATAGGTGGTTATGCTCTATACTGTTGAATTATTTATAAATGGTAAAATTAGCTCTTTAGCACATTTCATCCATGAGCTATTGGGATGAGGTAATTCATAATTGTTAAACGCCTCTAAATTTGATGGATTAGATCATAAATTGATTTGGGACAATGGAACATGGGGTCATTGAATCTTGACATGCCTAGTTCCATCTACCCTTCCAAATGCCATGTTAGGCATGTTTAACATGAAAGCGATCATTGCCTATATATATCTCAACCTATCCAAATACAGCATCCAGGGTCAAGCCCCTCAGTATCCTCTCTGAGGAGGTCTGAAAGTTTTATTAGGAGCTCATCTCCCTCAACTCAAAATAAAAAATCTTCTTGGCTGACAGAAAAGCAAAAAAATCTGTAGCGTGACTACACTTATGCTTGCGGTGTACGAAATAAACTATGTGGAATAACTAAAGGAAAGAGATTTGATCATCTGGGCCGCACCACGAGTCCTCTCAGTACTTTCCTAAGCTCGCTGAATCCAGCTCAAAGCAGCTAGACAGTCGTCCTCGATGATAATGCCATCTGTCTTCCACATTTACTCCTAGGACACTCTCTGAAGAAAAATAACTGCTTGTACTTCAGTCTGAACCTGAAGCTGCCTCGCACGCGGAAACCAACGTGCAGTATTGGCAGTAGTGTTACTAATCTTGTTGAGCCGCAATTCCTTGAATGATTATGTTTCCTGGTTCATATCTTCATGATATTTCCTTTCTATCAATGTCTGTCAAAACTTAACACTGTTTATTTTTATTTTTGAAGTAATAGTTATATTTTAGAGTGTAGGACTATATGATTATAGCAACCATTCTTTAGACACTATTTTCCCTTGAACATTTTAGAGGTCTCCGCTTCTCTGAAAAAAACTTGTTTATTGTTTATTAAACCTCTTGTTTTCTTTTTATCCTAACATGTGTTGATAATGTTTCTTAGTTTCACGTGGTTGATGGTTTTTAATCCAGGATATGTCAAAAAAAAAAGCAGTTAATTCTTACATGTGCACTTAGTAACACATACATTTTACTATCTAATATTTATAGTTTTCCAGCTGATCTTACTGGGTGGACTAGGATTATTGTGGAGAAACCGTTTGGGAAGGATTTGAGTTCAGCTGAAGAACTGAGTGCTCAACTTGGTGAACTGTTTGATGAAAAACAACTTTACCGAATTGATCACTACTTGGGAAAGGAACTGGTGCAGAATCTGGTAATTCAACATTCATACTGATGCATTTACAAGTTATTTAGCACGCTTAAAGTTTCCATTGCATTTAATTGGCAGTTGGTGGTTCGCTTTGCAAATCGCTTCTTCTTACCACTTTGGAATCGTGATAACATTGACAATGTACAGGCAAGTTTTGGTATAGTGAATTGCAAAATTTAAGAGGTGGTGAAGTTGCTTTGTCTAAGGATGAATGCCAAAAATAAAATTTTCTTTTGTTTCTGAATTTAGAATATGAATTATCACAAAGTGGCTTAAACAATTACATTGTTTTTCTACCGTTTGTAGCTGTTTAGATTTAGCTTTTTAATATTTTCCCTGTTGAGGTGCTGTCTTAGTGTAACTTTGAGTCAAATTCGAGCAAGTTGGACTGAACTTGGTCTTGAAGATTTTGAGTTAACATTTCAAGTCCAGTTGGATGAAATGATTCGATTATGCGCCAACTCAAAATTAATTTAGCTTGCCCAAAACTCTGAAAATTACAACCATAGAAACAAAAAATGGCCCGGGTGTTTGATCATGAACCATTTTAAAAAAGTTTAAGCTAAAATCGCTTGTTCAAATATTTTAGTTGTATATAATAGAATTTTAAGATGGACAAGCACACTTCTCTAGTAGACTTGAATCATTTTGTAAGTGACCACCACTTGCTTCTTTTATTTGAACTTATAAATTGACTCCTAATTTGACTCAAAACCTTTAAAAATTGTTTTGAATCAGCTAAAAATTTGTGAAATTTTCAAGTTTTAAACAAAATTATTGGCCTTGTTCCACTTTCCCGATTGCTTATGCTTATTTGAATTTATCACTATTGATAGCTAACTCTAGCAGATCAATGGAATACCTTTTCCAGTATTTCTAAAAGAAATTTGGGCAAGAAGTAAAGGGATAAGTGCTTTGAATTTTACTGTTGGGATTAGCTTAAAGTGTTTATATGTAGGTTTTAATATAAATAAAAATTTTAACTGAACTTGCTATAAATATTTTATGTATAAATTATGTTGCTTACATCTTAGTAATTTTATGTTGGAGTAAGGCAAGGTTATTAATTTGCTATCATAATATCTTAATGTTATGGTTCAACGGAGTATTGGGGGCTATTTTGTCATGGGAGTGGCAGATAGTTAGAAAAATATTGCAGATGTGCATTGAATGCTGATAGACTTGTATATTACTGACTCAATTAAAAATATTGAGAAGAACTAATCTGATTCATTTGTGTAAAAGAAATGTCTTATTCTCTTCTGCACGTGCAAATTCCTTCAACCTACATGTCCTGTATGAAGATCCACCCATCTTAACCCACTCTGCTTGCGATCGAGCTATCATCTTCTCCTTCGAACCCTTATCCAAACCCAAGTTTCTATGCCAACCCTCTTACAAGCTGCACATTTGTCTTCACCTCCATAACCATCATTTTCACTTCCTTTTTCTTCTTCCATTTATTTTTCTATTTTTATACACATTTTAATTAGATTATGTTATATTTTTTATTTTAACTCTTGTTGCCAAATCCCAAGTTTTGGATGAGAAATATTAGTGTACAAATTGTCAAATCTTTATTTGACATGAATCCTTTATAAATTTATGCTGGATCATCCCATGAAAGTGCTACACTGCATTGCTTGAATATTGTGATAAGTGTGTAAAATCTGCTACATTGGTGCTCATGTATACTATCAAATGAGCTAATATATGGATGAATACAGGTAAAAAAGCTACTCCATGATACTAAATTAAGAATATTAGTTAGATATTAAATAAAATATTGGCACTCTCTTATTGGATATATATTATGATTTTGGGAGGGTAAACATTGTATTTAAGATTCGAAGTGGGTAGGAGAGAAGTTTAAAGAATTTAATAGTTTAAGCTTTAAGCTCTAGTACTCGTATAAAAGCATCATCATGGTAATGGCAAATGTAGCATCCTAAATAAGAGTAAATGATAATATAATGAAGGTTAAGAGGTTAGGGCATGTAATTTTATTATTAAAGAATATGATTGATGGAATAATTTTTATGTTGCAAGAGTTTGTGCCACTCAAATAAACTTGGATCTGAGTATAAAAGGTAAAATTTGGAAGATTTGGAAGAGTTGGTTTGAGAAATATCTTAAGAGGAGTTATTATTTATGGGATGAAATTTAAATGAATATATTAAAAGTGTGTTAAAAATTAATAGTATTTATAGTGATTTTAGTTATGGAGAGATTCATGTAGAAGGAGAATGGTTTTAAATTTTGCTTTAGCTTGTGATCTTATGATTGATAATATTTACTTTTAGAAAATAGAGGAACATATTATCACTTAATGGGCTTCTAAAATTTATGTTGAATACATTCTCTTAAAATATAGATTTATTTTGTAAGAATTGTAAAATTATTCAAGGAGATTGATTATATGGTTATCTAATAATGATTATTGATTTTAGATTTAAAAATAAGGAGTATGAAATTTTATACTAAATTTAAAATATGTTCTAACTAGATGGAATCTTTAGAGGGTTAATATAGATATTTTTATAAGTAAAGTTTTAAAATTTGGATAGTGAGATTTTGAGGGTGAAGTTAATCTTATGTGAAATTCAATTTGTTGTATTTGTAGTATAACTGAAATATACTTGGTGAATTAGAAGAGGGATCATCTAATAATAAAGATATTTGGTGGTGGAAACAAGATGTTCTAGTAAAAATTAAGATGTGTTATAAAGAATGATTTAAACTAAAGAATGGGGAGAATTGGAAGTATATAAAATAGTATGTTGTGAATTCAAAATAGTAGTTCGTGAAACTAACATTGTTGAATTCGAGGATTCTTATGACCAACTAGAAATTGTTGAGTCAAAAATATTATATAAACTAGTGAAATTAAGAGGTAAGAGAACCAAGTACTTGATTTAATTAAAATATATCAAAGATCATTAAAATTTTTTCTCAAGAATGAAGATATTCAATGTATATGAATATGTTATTTTATTAAGCTTTTAAATTATTTATTAGTATAATTTGTATGAATGAGGTAAATGGTTATAAAAATAATTTCAATCATACTTCCATTGGATGGTTTAGCAAAACTAATCTTTGTAATGCCTTAGAGAGGATGAATAGTGAAAATATGATAGGATCGGATGCGTTCCTATTGTTACGAATAAAAGTTTGGCTAAGAAAAGTGTTTTTGGCTTATGAAGTTATTTAACAATTTTTTTTATACTAAAAAGTGTTTGATAAGTGGTAGAATAGTATTGTATTTATTTACAAAATAAATGTGACACTTATGATTGTGCAAATTATAGGTGAATAATTTGAGCTATATGGGAGAGGATGATTATTATAGATTCTGAAGGGATACTTGTATTTTTCAAAATCATTTTAGTTTTTTACCAGATATATTTACTTTGGAAGTCATACTATTTATTAAAAGTTATAATTGAGAAATTTAGAAAAAGAAGAAAATCTTCCGTTAATCTTTGTTGATATTGAAGTCTTATAATAAAGTACCAAGGGAAGTTCTTTAGAGAGTTATATGGAGAGAATTAATTTTTGTGGATATATTGATGCTATTAAAGATATGTATAATGGGGCTATAGCATGTATTTGATTGCAAGGTAGCTTGCCTAATAATTTTTTTGTTATTATTGGATTACACCAATGCTGTACTCTTAGTCCATATTTTTTTTGTTTTAATTACATATATTTTTATTGAACACATTAAAAAAGAGGTTCCTTGGTGCATTTATTTCCAGTTGAGTTTTGTTAATTGATAAAACTAGGGATGAAGTTAAAGAAAAAATTTAGTTGTGGATTATAATCTAAAGGTTTTAATCTTAGTAGATCTAATACATAATACATGGAGTGTGTTTAATTATAGTAGAAGCCATAATATTTTGTGGACATAACTATTGAGGCCCATGTGATTAAAAAGAGTGAGAGGTTCAAATACTTTAGTTCAATTATTCAAAATGATGATAAAACATAATATCATCATTTAATTCTCATTTGTTACTCTAATCAGAGCGTTACAGTACAATTATAATAGCCCAATTAATTCTAGCCATTACTTATGAATGACACTTCAGAGCATTCTTTAAACGAATGGATATATCAATAAAACAATTTTGACCGGAACTATGATTGCACAATACTCTAGAAGCACTCCACTATTTTATCCGACCATCTTGAATCCTATTATCACATTGCTCTATGTTTAGATAAGAATAAGGCATGAGAAGAGAGAATTTTGTGTTTTATTGATATATCTATTTGTTTAAAAAATGCTCTGAAGTGTCACTCATAAGTAATGATTGGAATTAATTAGGCTAACGCTCTGATTAGAGTAACAATTGATAATTAAATGGGTTGCTATTATGTTTTACCATTATTTTGAATAATTGAACTAAAGTATTTGAACCCCTCACACTTTTTAATCACATGAACCTCAATAGTTATGTTATCAAAATATGGCTTCTATTATAATTAAACACCATATATTATGTATTAGATCTACTAATATTAGAACCTTTAGATTATAAAGTAGTCATCCACAATCTTATCAAGCATTTAAAACCTCCAATTGTACTAAGTTGGCGCCAATAAGCTTGGACGACCTCCACAAAGAACTTCAGCTCGGCCACTCTCCGACGGTAGACAACCGCAACACTCACCTCTCATTAATGTCTACGGTCACTTCCGGGTAAGGTGACGATTTAGTCGGGGACAAGGTCGATCACCCTCGTCATCACGAGGACCTTACTCAGCACCAAAAATTCTTAAGCCTCCATTCATTGGGTGCCAAATTTGAGGCAAGCCAGGTCATTTAGTAAATAATTGCTGGTACTGCATGAATTCTGACTACAATACCACCTCACTCCAATCCATGGTTCTTTCTATGCACGGATGGTCCACAAACCCCCACCTAGTTTCTTGATTCCTGTGCTTCCACCCACATCTCCAATGATTTTTGCAATTTAACAATGGCTAAATCCTACCAGGGAACTGATCAGGTAATTGTGGGTAACCGTTAAACTCTTCCTATCTCCAACATCGGCAATGACATCATTCCCACACCCAACCATAAGTTTCTATTCAAACATTTATTACATGTCCCTCAGTGTAAAAATACAATTTATTATCTATTCACAAGCTCTCAATTGAGAATTCATGATCAATCTCATTTAATCCATTTCATCATCAAGGAACTCCAAACATCCACTTCTCTTATTAAAAGTCGATGCACCAGCGCACTCTACCTGCTCTGCCCGTTGCCTGAACCTACTAGCCAGCTCATCCTTCGGTTCTCCACAACAACAACCACATCACTATGGCACCTTCGACTAGGTCATCCCATCCATGACATCCACCATCTTCTCCTCAAGCATTATCCAACTCTCAGTCTAAAAATAATTTTCTTACATGCTCGATTTGTATCACAGTCAAGCATCACTAATTACTGTTTCCTAAATTTTTCAATAGAGCTTATAATCTTTTTGAATTTGTTCATACTGATGTATGGGCCCCTGCCCCAATGTTATCTAATGAAGGTTATAAATATTAACGTACTCTTTGTAGATGATTATTCAAAATTCACTTGAATTTTTCTTATGAAACAAAAATATGAAGCATTAGAAAAATTCTCTCATCTATATAAAATTCATTGAATGCCAATTTATTATTTGAGTCAAAATACTACAATTAAATGGAGGGGGCAAATATGTCTGGTTAGCATTTTTAAACCTTCTAAAAATGTCTTCATTCATCATCAATGATCATGCCCATACACTCTAACAAAACGAGGTTGTTGAACAAAAACATCGGCATATACTGGAAATCATTTGCGCTCTCTTACAAACCATTCATTTATTCGAACTTTTTTGGGCATTAGCAACTCTCACTTCCATTTAACTCATTAATCTTCTATCTTATCCCAATACAAAAAAGACTTCTCCATTTCAACTCGTTTGCAATAGTAAACCAAACTACAATAACCTTCGGGTTTTCTACTGCTTATATTTTCCCCTCCTCCCCTCCCACACACAGCTCCAAGCTCAACACTGCGTCTCTTGTTTGTATATTCCTTGGATACTCATTACACTACAAATGCTACATTTGCTGCAACCCAAAAATCTCCACTTAGAACTGCATCAGAACCCCCTCACACTTGTTCCTATTTCAATCAAACCCACACAATTTACTAACATCATCAATCAATAATAGCCAGAGACTAGACATTGCCCAATTCACTCAGCTCATCCAGTCCTCAGTCTTCCAACCGGTTCTCTTACTCAAACAATTTCTCCAAAATCTAGTTTTACAAAAACTTCACCACTCCAACCCCCTGCCCTTCACCAAGCTTCAAAGTAAAGTACCCCACACATCCAATGCTCACCCATAAAAAAATAGGGGTCATAAAATCCAAGCCTTTTTATAACCTCATTCAAGCCACGCTCTCTCCCATCGAGCTCTCTTACACAGTTGTCGCCAAACAAGAACATCGGAAGCTCGCAATGGAAGAAGAATATCGCGCTTTCCTTGAAAAAAATAGTTGGACTCTAGTCCCTTCAAATTCAATAAAAAATGTACTTGGATGTCATTGGACATATCAGATAAAATACGAGGATGGCACAGTGGCCCGTTACAATTCCAGAATGGTTGCTCAAGGCTTCAACCAAGAATATGGAATATATTATTTAGAAGCTTTTAGTCCTGTTGCCAAAATGCTAACAATAAGAACTCTACTTACCATCGCCTCTCACTACCAATGGCTGGTGACACTACTGAATGTTTCAAATGCATTTATCCATGGGCAACTCCAAAGAACTGTTTACATGAAACAACCCCACGGATTTGAGGACTCCTGATTCCCAAATAATGTCTGCAAGCTCAACAAGGCCATCTACGGTAAAAAGTTCCCTCATCAATGGTACTCCACTCTCACTGAATTTCTTCACTCCCAAGACTTTCACACAAGTAATATCGATCCATCCCTTTTCATCTATAACACCACTTCAAATAGTCTATTCTTCCCCCTCTACATCGATGACATACTTATTACCGGTCCTCAACAGTCATCTATTACCTCTCTCATTCAAGGTCTCACTCATCTTTCTGTATGAAACACCTTGGAACACTCCACATTTTTTGGCATTTCTTTGTCCAAAACAGCCAACACCGATGCCCTCAGCCGAGCATCATATGCCTTAAACATCCTCCAAATCTTAGCATGGAGCAATGCAACCCTACTCTTACACCAATCGTCACCTCATCCTCCACCACTTTCACTTCCGAAACTTTCAGCCAACGTAAATTCTATAAGAAATTAGCCGGCTCTTTGCAATACTTAACAATTACTTGCTCAAATCTAAGCTTTGTTGTTAACAAATTTGCCAACATATGCATAATTCCACAACAACACACTTCGATCAGCTCAAGCGCATTCTCTGGTACGCAAAGGGTCTCTCCACCGTGGAATTCAAATTGAATGAGGATCTTTTTCTTCAAGCATATGCTGACTCCGATTGGGCTGAAACAAGGAGGACCAGAAATCAACAACAGGCTACTGCATATTCCTAGGTGCTACTCCAATCTCATGGAGTGCAAAGAAACAAACCACATTCTTTTGATCATCTGCGGAAGCCGAGTATCGTGCCGTGCCCTCGCCACAGTCGCCATAGACATTATCTATATACTAGCTATATATACATCTCTTATAACTACATCAAGTGACATGAAATGCAACACTTTTTGTTTATGATAATCTCTTCTCTTTCGCTCTTGCTTGACCGTGTTGGGATTTCTACATATACAAGGCTTTTATTAATTTAGGTAGTCCATGTATTACTCAAATTTTACATATTAATTAATAATTTTAATTTGCAAATAAAAAAAATATATGCATTTAATAATTTTATATTGCAATGTTGTTGATCAATACTTTCAAGTATATACAGAATAAAATAATAATATATGTTTGTTAGGCAGTATAATATATGAAAAGGCTAGCCACTAAGTGATAAACTCTAAGGAGGTAGAATTGGATTTCTAAATGAGTTAATATAAAAACTAATTTATGCCAATAATTAATTATGCAAATAATTTATATAATTATATGATATATTAGCATTATGACATGATAATAACCCAATTACATGTATCATGTATAAAGTACATTGGGTTTGATTGGTTCTAGAATATTCTTGTTGGTTCTAATATATTCTAGTTGGTTCTAGTATAGTCTAGTTGGTTCTAGTATATTTTAGATGATTCTAATATATTTTAGGTGGTTATAGTAGATTCTAATTGATTTTAGTATATTATAGTTGGTTTTAGTATATTCTAGGTAGTTCTAATATGTTCTAGGTGATTCTAGTATGATCTATATACTAGTTATATATACATCTCTTATAACTACATCAAGTGACATGAAATGCAACACTTTTTGTTTATGATAATCTCCTCTTCTCTTTCGCTCTTGCTTGACCGTGTTGGGATTTCTACATATACAAGGCTTTTATTAATTTAGGTAGTCTATGTATTATTCAAATTGTACATATTAATTAATAATTTTAATTTGCAAATCAAAAAAAGATATGCATTTAATAATTTTATATTGCAATGTTGTTGATCAATACTTTCAAGTATATACACAATAAAATAATAATATATATTTGTTAGGCAGTATAATATATGAAAAGGCTAGCCACTAGGTGATAAACTCTAAGGAGGTAGAATTGGATTCTAAATGAGTTAATATAAAACTAATTTATGCCAATAATTAATTATGCAAATAATTTATATAATTATATGATATATTAGCATTATAACATGATAATAACCCAATTACATGTTTCATATATAAAGTACATTGGGTTTAATTTGTTCTAGAATAGTCTTGTTGGTTCTAATATATTCTAGTTGGTTCTAGTATAGTCTAGTTGGTTCTAGTATATTTTATATGATTCTAATATATTTTAGGTGGTTATAGTAGATTCTAATTGGTTTTAGTATATTATAGTTGGTTTTAGTATATTCTAGGTAGTTCTAATATGTTCTAGGTGGTTCTAGTATGATCTATATACTAGCTATATATACATCTCTTATAACTACATCAAGTGACATGAAATGCAACACTTTTTGTTTATGATAATCTCCTCTTCTCTTTCGCTCTTGCTTGATCGTGTTGGGATTTCTACATATACAAGGCTTTTATTAATTTAGGTAGTCCATGTATTACTCAAATTTTACATATTAATTAATAATTTTAATTTGCAAATCAAAAAAATATATGCATTTAATAATTTTATATTGCAATGTTGTTGATCAATACTTTCAAGTATATACAGAATAAAATAATAATATATGTTTGTTAGGCAGTATAATATATGAAAAGGCTAGCCACTAAGTGATAAACTCTAAGGAGGTAGAATTGGATTTCTAAATGAGTTAATATAAAAACTAATTTATGCCAATAATTAATTATGCAAATAATTTATATAATTATATGATATATTAGCATTATTACATAGTAAATGCATTTAATTAGTTACGTATACAATCAATTAACTAATTAATTAGGTTTAATTATATGTCCAAGTGTAACTAAATACATTTACTATGTATACATTAATTAGTTAGATAATCATGTTAATTAATTACATAATTAACTATTAGCATATCACAAATTATTGTAATAAATGTTATTTGTTGATTAATTGATTTTATTATTAAATATGTAACTATTACTAAGCATTAAATAATTGCGTAGCCAATCAAGTTAATAATACAAATGACATTATTAATAAATTAATAAAATTGTTTATTAATTAATGATAATAATTGTAATAATAAAAATAATGATGATAATAATATTATTATTATTAATAAATCATCTTATGCTTGTTTGGCTAATCTTGAGCAGAACATATTTTATTTTATTCAATTTAATTTGCATTGTTCAATTTAAATCTACATTTAAAACAAATAATTTAGCAATTTAATTTTTCCTAGCTGAACTTAATTGTTATATTTACTTAAGCTTATCCTTTGGAAAATATCTCCGAAAACTAGAGAAAAAGGTGAAAAGACATGAGATTGTACCATTTGTCATGGCCTAAATTCAAATATATATTTTTTCAATTTCTTTGCTGTGGTAGCTCTGTTTTTACTATTAGGTTAAATCTACTGTATATTCCATCTTTAGATAATCTTATAATTAGGGTACAACACTGTCATTCACACCTTAAAAGTGCTCCGATACACCTAGAAAAAAGAAATATGTGCTTAGGGGTTGACTGCATGACATCTTATTTCCAAATGTAGTACTTCAAGATTTGTAGATGGAAGTAAAATTGTGTGAACATAATGTGGTAGTTCCTGCTTGTACCTTCTCTAAAGCACAATTTTATTATTATGCTTAGATTAACATTTGCTTTTCTTCCTCAATTATTTTTTTCAGAAAACATAGGTGAACTACAGATCATTCTGTTTAACAGATCTTTGTTTCTAAACTTTCTACCATGGCGTTTGTCTGTACAAAATGAACTCTAAAATGGAAAACTGTTACTATGCTTTCTCAAAATTGTATTTTGCATTTAATATGTGGGGCTCAAACATTTTATGGAAAAAATATGAAAAATAAACTCGGTTCTGTTTATAATTATTCTTTATTAAGAAATAGAATTTTTATTCCTATGAAGTTATGGAGATTTTATTCAAATGTTATTTTAGTTTTAATTCTTTGTATTTACTAATTCCAGATCGTCTTCAGGGAGGATTTTGGAACTGAAGGACGTGGAGGATATTTTGATGAATATGGGTATGCCATGGTGGATACTTTTAATGATTGAAATGTTTCTTTTCCTAATTGGCTTGCTCTTCATTATTTAAAGTTTGGGCTGAGTATAACGTAGGGGAAAGTGTAGTAATTCATCAGCTATCATACTAATTATTTTTTTGAGAAATTGGAATGTTGTAAACGAGTTCAAGTTCTTATGGTTAGATCAAAATGGCATTGAGCTCCAGCAACTGGTTTTATACGTGCAGGTAGATTGACAATCCCTGATTTGACAAGTGAGGAGAACATTTATTTCAAAATCGATTGCATGTTTCTTATTATGGTCGAACTTTGCTTTATGGTATGCCCTAGGGGTAGAAACTGTAAAAAGAATTAAGGACAAGTGTACAAAATGATGGGGAAAAATATTCAGGAGATTTAATTGGGAGGTGGTTACTGAATCAAATGCTTTTGGAAGATCAATTAGGAGTTTAAGATTGGAATTGAGTATAAAAATGTAGAGGTCAAGCGGAAAGAATTGGAGTGGACTTGAATAGGAATGTTTACAGGAGATTTGATATGGGAAAAATATAGATTGTAGGGGAATGCTTCATGAATGAGACACCAAATGAGATATAAAGGTGAATTTTGGAAGGTTCATAACATCGCTTTTTAAGAGTATGAGAATGCCATATGAATAGACACTTAATGAGCTGATTTGAAACTTTATTTCATCTGCAACATTAACAATTCATCAAATTCTGCATGACTAAATATTAAGGATTTTGAGATATTTATATTTTTAGGAAAATGGTGTTTGTTCATTTATGTGAAAATAAATGGTTATTTGCGTAATTTTATGAATAATTTTGGGAACTTTTAAAATTTTACATTAAATTTATCGTTGAAGCTACAGGAATCACCTTAGGTTGATTATTGGAATAGACAATTTTAGTAAATCCTAAATAAAAAAGATTTAATTCATATTCAAACATGTTTTTTTGCTGTTTTTTTTGATATCGAAGGGTGAACACAATCATCCCCTAAATTTTGCTGCTGTGGCATTGATGATCTTTCAGATTAATGTTAATATTAAAACCATCTTTAGACTGGAGTAGGGAAAGCCCTAATCTTCAGTCTTGGAGGATAGAAAGAGAAAGGCTTTGCCTTCCCTTGCTTGATTGAAGACAAAAGTGGGGAGACAATATGAATGAGTGTGGTGGGAAGAGAGGAAACGCATGGTTCCCTAATACCTAACATATGCTTGTGAATAGGAAGAGAAGATGAATGACATGAGGAGAGGACTATTGTTGGAAGCCATTTGGAGGAGCTGTCAACTTAGACAGGAGACGTAGGAGAGGAGCCTGTGGCTAGGGCTTCAATTTACAGTTGCTGTTTTCCTTTTTTCATGTGTTTTCTTATTGGAGGCATTGCTTTATATAAGAGGAATTGGGCCACCATTTAAGTATGAAATTAGAGAATATTAGGACTTTTGGAAAGAAATATTAATATAATTTTAGTTAACGGTTAAAAATTTAGGAATAATCATGGAAAACTTTCAATATTGAAATTTACAATTTGCTATATTTGGTAAATTGTAAAGATTCCACTCTAAATTTAAAAAATGGCATTCAAATCATGTTAGAATTAATACGATTTTGTATCCATACAGTAATTTTGTTCTCAAAATTCAGAAATAAAAAATTTAAACCTTAATTGAAAAAGGAAAGGGTAATCGTTTATGTATATCTTCTCTTAGTCAAATAAATTTACATTCAGAATTGTTCTTTCATTAGATTGACAATGGAATTCTCTTATTTTTTAATTGTCTCACGTTCCTTTTCTAGATGTGCCACAAACTTTTTGTGTAAGGAGATGTGAAATATATCATGAATTATATGCATTTGTCTAAGTTAAATCAACCTATAGGCGAATTTTCTAATTCTTCCTAAAATCTTGAATGAACTATCTCAGGCTCAAGCTCTCGTCTTACCAAGCTGGAGATATCGTTCCAAGAGTTTTCCTTCACTAAGATGAAATGTCCAAACCTCAAATTTTTAAGATTTGTGCTTGGGCGCTTAGAATTATTAGACTTATTTGTATGTTCTAAATTGCTTTTTATTTACCATTTAATTTAATCTTCTCTGCCACTTCAAATATAAGTTTTGTATCCAGATTTATCTTTTACTAATTTTTCCTAACAAGAGTTATTATTATTTTTTCATACAAGACCTCATTAGGAGCCATTTAGATGCTTGATAGAAATTTGTTATTGTAGGCAAACTCTATCAAGATTGTGTTTCTCTCAACCTTTACCAAATTTGAGAATACATAACTAGTATTTCAAAGTCTAAACAATTTTTTTGAATTATCATTTACTAGATGGAAAGTTATATTCATGATGAGTCTTGATTACTTGTCCAAAGATGTAAAATTTTCATGTTTTATTTAAGACAGTTAACTTTGGCACTGTGTTGTTGTATGATCTCATTAGCATAAACGTTTACCAAATTCTCCTCAATAAATATTTATTTATTTTCTATATGAAGTTGAGCTTTGATGAAGCAAATATATGACCAGTGGGATTTGAACTCTTAATCTATCAATAATTTAAATTCAAGGTCCAACCACTAGGCCACAACATCATTCATGCAGAGTCAATTTTTGATAGATAAGATATATGTTATTATGGTCACTCAATCTATAATCACTAAAATTGGGTTGTGGCTTTGCTTCATTCAAGGAAGTACAATTGCAAAGGCAATAGCAATATGGTTACATATTTCTTCTGGATAGACAATAGCGGGAGTAGTTCACTCAATTTTTCTTGTTCGATTCTAACATTTAAGGTGTGGGACATTTAAAAGTAAACTCTATTACAAGTTTTTCAAACCTAACCATCAACATAAACTCTTGAGATCTTGATACATATTACTTACTACCTAGGTGATTGCATAACGTAAGTAATGGAATCTCTTTTAATATCCTTTATCAAAGTTTTAATAATGAGAACACAAACTTTGGTATGTACATTGAAAATCAATTTTTATTAGTTCAAATTTACGTATGTGTTTAACCTTCACTAGATCAATGGTTTTTTAAAATTTTATCTTAAGATCAGGCCTTACTAATCTCAGCCTTCAAATTTGATTGTACTAACATCTAATTTGATTTTGCATTGACCTCATCACAAGATTTGATCATAATTAATTCTTCCTTTTTGCACCTTGATCAATTGTGCCTATTTAATAAAAGCATCCAACTTGATCACATACAATTCTCACTTTGGCATGCGGTTTTCTATTTGGGTTTCTACGACCACGTTAGCCTTTCTTGGGCGATATTGCATATTGAGATTATAATTCTTGATGAGCTCTAGCCATCATATCCTATTCTTTGATTAAGACCTTTCTTTGTAAAAATATAATTTTAACTTTGATGATCTATGAATGTTTTGCATTTGATATTATGTAGATGGTATCTATATTTTCCAAACAGCATTAACAACAATAACATCAATACTTAGCCACACAAATTAATTCTCTCCAAATCTCTCTAAAGAACTTGTCTTAGTACTCTATCATAACCCTTTTTAAGAACAATGAAGGTTAAATGAAGACTATCTTTTCTCTCTAAATTTCTTCATCAGGTTTCTTAATTTATGTTTGGTTTTCATGGTAGATCTAATTGGCATAAAACCATATTAATTATGTAATATATGCGTATCCTTTCATTATTCAAATTCAATCACTCTCCCAAAGTTTTAATGCGTAACTCATTTACTCTCCTATAATTTGCATAATTTTAAGCAACACTTTTATTGATGTAAATTAGTACAACGATACTCATCGACTTATTTGACATCTCTTAAGTCTTCAAAATAATATTAAAAATTTGGTATACCAAAATTTCTTTCTACACCCAAGCATTCCCTCACATCAATAGGGATGTAATTATATATTATAGCCTTTTCACTTTTTATCTTCTTTAAAATATTTAAAATCTCAATTTTACTAGTTTGCTGAATGAAAGTGCAATTGATTTTCTTATTTTTATAGTTATTAAATTCACTCATATTAATTATAATAGCACAATTATTGTTAAAAAATTAGTAAAATAATTCATTCATTTATACTTGAGTTAAATCTTTTATTCTTCCTTTTCCTTATTTGGTTAACTTATATTGGTAGTTGCGATAATTTTTAATTTATCATATAAATCATTGAATGCTACAATCTTAGCATTGTGAATTACTATTTTAGTTTATGTTTTTCCAATTTTTATTTTTTTTACATTTAATTTATTCTTTATTACATACATTTTTATCTTTATTCTTTACTTGAATATTTTAATTTCATAACCAAATATTTTTACTATTAGGTGATCTCTTTTTTGATTCATCTAGTATATTTTTAGATATATTGTGGATACATAATCTTCACTCTCAAGATCTCACTATCCAATTTTGAAAACTTTACTCTTAATATATATATATATATATATATAGTTATATTTCTCTTTTAAAATGTACTATCTAGTCTTAAAAGTTTTTTCTTAGAATTATTATTACTCGTATTACTTATTATTTCAAATCTTAAACTAATAATCTATATTGGGTCATCTAGCAATTTCTTAGAATAATCTTACAATCTTTGCAATATAAACAATCCCTTTAATTAAAGAAATAATTAGTTTGAGTCTTTAGATGCCTCATTTTTTTAAATGATAATTTTTTTTTATTTTTTTAAAAGTGTTAGTAATCAAAAGATTATAATATAAAATAAACTCAAAAATTATTTTTCTTTTTCATTAATCTCGCAGAAATCAAAACCATTATAAATATTATTAAATTTTTGAACACTTGTATACTATAACCATTTAAATCTTCTATAAATAACCTCTTTTGGAGTATTCTTTGAACTAAGTAATCCAAATCACATAAATTTTTTATTATACTCATCAATCCTTTTTGAGGGCAAAAACCTTTACAATGTTAAAAGTTATTTCTTCAATTATTATATTTAAACATTTTTATTCTATCTCCAATCTCTTAATTCTTACTACATTATTCATTAAATTCTTATCCAAGATTGTACCACTTTATTCCTATGACAATTCTTATATGATATCTGAACTTAATGCCTAAACTATCAATTTATTTTTCTTTCTCTCTCTTTTGCTTTCTTTCTTGAAGAGATATAAAATGATTTCTCTTATTAATACTTATCAACTAAACGTTTACTAGTGAGAGTACCAATATCTTAACTACCATGAACTAGTTTTTTCACCTATACTCATCTATAATGAGGGAACCTATAATGAGGGAATTCTTGCTTATTTGACACTACACCTAAGCCCCAATGTAGTGACATTTGCACACTTTTCACTATATTTAGGAAATGAAGTGCATCGCTTCTAAAGGATGCCCTAATTCTAGCACAATATCGTATTCATATCATTAGAAGATTCTATAAAATTTTACGCTTGCTGTTGATTACCTAACATAATCTCTTCCTTTCCAGATGGGTCCTGATAATGGTGAAGTTTAGATTATGTGGCAAGCAGCTCTATTTAAAATGATTAATGAGACAAATATCTTAGACAAGGACATATGACTGACTTTGAGAATGTCAGGTTTTCAAGAGAAAATAAGAATGAAAGAATGCACATCTAAGAGAGGATTGAATGTTGATTTGTACATGCAAATATTTTTGTTATAACAAGCAACAATACATGCTAGGCCATGATTAGCTGCAATAATATCAATAACATTGCTAAAAACGACAATTGCTTAAAAATTTATTTTTGGTTTTCACCTTTTGGGTGCAGGTCTGATTCTGTAGAGCATCGTAATGATTTCAGAGCTAGCTAAATTAATATTTTTGATTGGCATTTTTAACTGAATTTAATATTTAATATTTATAAATAAATTTTCTGGAAAAATGAAACTGATCCTTCTTTGCTTTGACAGATCAATTTAAAAAATTTCATTCTTCCAGCTTTCAATGAAAAAAATTATAGTGTACTTTCTGTCCATCATTGATTTTTGGTAATTTTTTCTATGGCTGTTAGGATCATTCGGGACATCATTCAAAACCACCTATTGCAGGTAAGTCAAACTTGCTTTTTTATTGTTGCGGTTCAAGGAATTTTATTGACAATACTGTCATCTAATTTTTATTTATGAAATTGAACGTCAGCCTATTGAGTAGTTCAGGTGCTATTGTTTGTTTACATTAGTTCTTATAACTTTCATGAACAGAAAATGTGTTGTTATGTAGTTAGAGGGATAAAACCATGCTAGGCCATGTCATAAGATCAATCATAGCTTTAATTTTTGGCAAATATTTTGTAAGAACTCAGTGATAATTTTTTCTGCTGCTGGTTGCCTTGAATAGTCATTACTTTCATGCATCCGTGATTACCATTTTTGATTTATATCCTGCTAGAAGGAACTCAAGTCTACATTTGTTGTTCCATTCTCAGCTTACGATTACCATTCAGGCCAACCAATCATCTTATATAAATACCTTCAGCATTGTGTTATATGTTCTGGTTTGTGAACTTAATATGCTGTAAATTAAAGAAAAATAATGACAATAAAATATATAAACCTTAACCGTAGTTAACCAACAGCCAGTGATTAAATTTCAATGTTAAGCTGTAGGAGTATTTATATATATATATGCATATATCATATTATTTACTTATAAAAAATAAAAAATGTATATATTATTATCCTAGCAATTGTAATAATAAAAAAAAAACACATTAATCTATCCACTCTTTTAATTGGACTTTGTTTCTGCGTATCATCACATTCCTGATAGCCTCCCTGTTCATCGGTATTGCTTCTATTGTGTTGCTTCTTTCTAGTTTTCATATTCCTGGGCAAATGTGAATACTTAGCACTGTGCCAACTCTTCTAGCCACTTTTTGCGTACTCACCACCATTGGAGGTGCTTGTCTGGGTGTCATAAGCATTGCTTTAAGAGCCTAATCCTTAGGTCACCCTTCTTCCCTCTAACAAACACCTTTCACAACTTGTAATGATTCTCATTGGATCATATTCCTCCTTTGCTAAGATTTGACATCCAGCCGTGTTTGTTTGCATGAATCTTTTACAAAGTTGTATGCTCGGGTATTGATGTTTCTAATATTACTTAAATGTAAATTAAATGTTATGCTGGGATTTCAATTCAAAGTGAATTTGGTGTTATTATACCCACTGCTAAAAATCTTTGATGAAACACAACAGTAATTGATTTCTAGATCTTATATGCAGTAATAATTTAGGTTAGTATTGCATTATTAGGAAGTGGAGCAGTGACGACAAATGAATCCAAATGGTGCTTGTACATCTGGAGTTTTACTTTAAAAACTTGGACTGATCCCTCTTTCTTTATTCTCACATGAGGCTGGCTTCCTTCTCTCCCTTTCTATGCTATTTGACCATGCATTATTGTAGGTTGAAGATATGCATGTGATTGTGATAGTGTGATTAGATTTTGATGGGGACATTATGTCTTTGCCCATCATTTTCTGCTTGAATTTTTTTTTAAATTGTTATTTAGCTCCTACAATTATTATTATATACTTTTTCAATAGGATTTCTGCAGTTCAGAGTCTTTCTTCAGCATTCATTTTATGTTCTTAAACTACTGGCTTGCAACTCAGCAATCCATCGATGCATCATTATCTGTTTAGCTAAAACTCTGGTGCCCCTCCAACAACAAACTTTTGCCGTTCACTTGTGGCCGCCTTTACCTCCCCACAATGGACAGTTAAAGGCCATGGCATTTAGTGAAACTTAGCGCTACTTCATTTGGGCGATTTTCAAACCTTTCCAGCACACTTCATCAGCATTCAACACCTGTTGACACTCTAGCGTCAAAATGATGGTTTAAACATTGCATAACTTTTATCTTTCTCCCCTACCGTAGTTATTCTGTTTGAACTGCTGCAACTTTTTCAGTGAGCGAAGTGAATTAAGAGCTCCAGTCTAGTTTTCCAGCCATTCGTTAATGGTGTCCAGCCCATCAACCATATATAGTATTTTTCAAGCCTCCGCCCTTTTATAATTGTAACAACTTGTGAAAACGACATCCTCTCTTCTGCAAATGTAGAATTCTTGATCCTCCTCATGTGGTTTAACAAGGCCACTCGGTTTACTCATGCCACTATCAAGGTTTTTTTTGGTTGTCTAGCACATGCACACTAGTGCACTTATTGCTTCAAGTTTGTCCTCACAAGGATTGATGGTTGATTTGCTAATTATTATTTATTAATTCCCCAATTTATATAAACAAATATATAAAATTTAATGGAAAAATATGTTAATTTATAAAAAATTAACTAAATGACTAAAGAAAAATTGGATCAGTAATGCTTAGGATTGAATTTAAATTAATTAACCTATCCAATGAATTTCTGTAATTTTCAATTGCTTAAATTCTTGATTAGTGTCAATTGAGAATCTTAGCCCTTTTATAAGCAATATCTGTATGCCAAATAATTTCACGTACTTTATAATACCTCTCAATGTTCAGAAGTTGTTTTGCACTAAATAGTACTAACTCTCCTTTTAGGGCTTTTGTTTCTATACTCCAGAAATCCCTAACTTGCACAATTTTTTTGACCATGTGATTTAATTGTCAAATTACTCAAGGCTTAAGTGTTAATAAATCATTCAATGCTAAATTCACTAAAAAATCATGTAATTATTGGCCAAGTAATTGAAAGCTTTAAATGCAAAGTAATTTAAATCCCCAATTGTAAATTGATAACAAAGAACATTTAGAGATTAATTCCGTGTTCTAAGCTAACACAACCACTCTAATTTTAGGAATTACTTCATAACAATGAAGGAAAAAGTCCACAATGAAAATATACTTGAAGTAATATTATTCTGAATTTTCAATAATTACAAACCTTTACTATTAAGAAAATAAACCTTTAATTTCTTTATGTACAGTTGTGGATGGTCTAACCGTTTGACTGGAAGCCTTGTACCATTTCGGAGTTGAATTTCCTTAGGTTGAACAGCTTCTGTTATCTCTCTTTCCAGCAAGCAATTTTCTTCAGCATGTAGCTTCTTTATTTCTGCAAAGCCAATTCTTCCTGTGTAAAACTTGTTTTCTTTGAATTTGTGGCTCTTGTTTATCTTTAGTGAGCTTTCTATGTTTCTACATAAGGAGACGCTAACCAAAGAACTTTTGTTTTTTTCTGTTGAAAACTTTTTCTCCTAGAATTTAAAAAAAATCTGCTCTTTTTTCTGTGTTTCTCCCAGAAAAATCTCTCTCGATGTGTCAGTGGAGCAGCTTTTTTTTTTTATATATAGAAAAAGATGCGGTTCTGCTACCAACTTAGACGTATATTTTCTAATTAGCGTGAGACTTGCAGATTCTTTTCACCAAAAGTGACGTCTCTTCTCTAATTAGGGTGAGACTTGCGAATTCTACATCTGGCTTAAGGCAATACGTGTGCCAGGGGCCGCTGCATTTTTCCTAATCAGTAGAACGTATATGCTTCAGCCCAAATCAAATATAAAACAAAACTAGACACTAATAAATACATAGATCCTTAATTAATTTCAATTATTATAACATTACTACACATAACTCAACGTTATTTTTATTAATATTTACATAATTAACACTTAAATTTTAATACTTACAAAATAATATTGTTATTTGTGTTCTATAATTATAAATAATGAAAATAATTATTAATTCTATAAATATGAATAATTTAAATAAATCCCCTAATTTTAATTAGAATAACAATTTAATATTGAATTTAGGTATAAATTTGTTATATACTCTCTTAACCAATAGCTATTAATGCTACCCATGAAAGAAACTTTTGAGAAATCTTGAACTTGTAATCAACTTGAATGTCAAAAACCTCTACTTATATGGTGACTTTTATCTCATTTTAAAGCAAGCAATACGCCAATTCAAAATTAATAAGCCTGAATTGGTCATCTATCGTGAACATACAATGAAACTCCTAAGACAAATTTCGAATTTGACTCTAACAAGAATTACAGTGGAAAAAATAGCAAGGTCAATACATTTACCATATTTGCCAAGGAGATGGCGGAGTCTCAAGAAGATCAAATATTGGTGATCAACCAAAACCGTCAAACTCTCATGCCAACTTTTCTGGAAGTTTCTAAAAAAGCTCAGGAAGTCCAGGCAATAAGCAAAAGAAATGGATGGAGGGAGCCTTTTGTTGTGAAAGCGGGTCATTGGCGGGCAAAAAGGAACAAAAGTTTGTAGTGCAGTTGCAAACAAAACTCTGTGAAATAACATTAATAGAGAAGCTGGTCATTATGATGGGTTGCACCACGAGTCCTCTAAGTACGCTCCCAAACTGATTGGATTCATCTCAGAGTGGCTAGACAATTATCCTTGATGAAAATGCCGTCCATCTCTTGCATCTGCTTCTGTGACACCCTCAGAAGGACTGCCTATGCTTTAGCCTCTGTGGGGTCTGAACTTAAGCTTTCAATTCGTCTCTCTCATCTCGGATGATGGGGCAGCCAAAGGAGTCCTGATATTCAAAGCAGAAGGAATTGTCGATGTTGTCCTTGAGCCTACGGGTTGGGGGACACCATTTGTGGAGTGAGGTGAAGAGGCTTGGAAGGGTTGGGGTGACACAGGTATCTACCCCATTGCAGAGGTCAACACCAACCATTGCAATGAGGATTGAGCTAGCATAGTTCGTCTGTGCGGGGAAGGGGCGTTTATGCTTCCTCACCAACATGCTCCTCCAAGACTGGTTGAGGGTGTATCCCACAATCTGCCCTATGAATCTGCACAGGCAAGAGGTACTGTAGACTATAACAAGACAAGCCTCTCTCATTTTGTAAAGACAAAGTTCATGATTCCCCACCTAACAACGTTGCTTTTACCTGATGGCAAAGTGCTTTCTATCCAGTATATTGTACACCCGAACACTAGTGGCTGATGTAGAAAGCCCTCACATGTGCAACCACAAGTTTGTGGGGATGGCATCCCTACAAAACCTCCAAAGAAAATAGGCCTCCCAGGGACCTAGATGAACCTTTCAAATATGGTGGAAAGGCCTTTTATTACATGCTTCAAAGAGAAAATGTTACATAAAGATAAATTAGTAGCTTCACAAATTCCTTGAAGGATACCACAATATGCTTTCATGAATGATACATTGTATCAAAGATCTGTTAACCAAATGTGGCTGTGATGCCTTAGCCCAGATGAAGCAAAATCAGTTATGCCATAAATAATTGAAGGATTGTGTAGAGCACAACAATACAAACCCAAAATAAAGATGAAATTTAAATGATGAGATATTGCTGGCTAACCACGATAAAAGGTTGTGTTGAACATGCAAAAAAATGCCCTCCAATGTCAATTCATGGAGATATCCTTCACAGACTTGTGAATCCACTACATCTTACAATAGCTACATGGCCTTTAGATAGCCGAGGAACTAATGCAATGGGGACCCAATAGATTCTTCGTTATCCTTGGGCTACTGATTTATTATCATAGCTACTGATTACTTTTCCAAATGGGCATAAATCATCCTAATGAGAGAAGTCATAGTTGACAATATGAAGTTTTTTTGAGAACATATTGTATATCAATTCAAACTCCTTTGTCATATTAAATTCAGTAATGGTATGACATTCAGAAGCGCAAAAATTGATTGTTACACTGAGCGCCACTAAATGACATGGATATATTTTTCAATCTATAATTCAAGTGCTGATAAACTCGTTGTCGTCTTCAACAGAACATTTGATAAGTTGTTTAAGAAAATTTTTGTTACATGATAAGATAACTTAAGTATTATGGGCATATCGATCCACATATAAGGCAACAACTCAGGAAACCCTGTACTCTCTAGTGCTTAGGACAAAAGCAATGCTACTGCTCGAAGTGGAACTTCTATCACGCTTTATTGCCTTTCAGCATAAGTATACTAAAAAGAAAAAGCACAAACCCTGTCTAGAAGAGCTTTATACACTACAGGAAACTAGACTTAAGGTTCAACAAAGCCTTGAAAACTATAGAGCATGGATAATCATAGTAAATGATTGCATCATTTGCATTCGAAGCCTCAAAGAATGTGATTTAGTACTTGCTAAAGGAGGGGTTATCAACTTATGAATGCTGAAGGTTTATGGTACTTGCTTCCCATAAAAGACTACTATTTAAGAAAGTACTACGCTTTATTGGCACTTATTGCTATTTGAGTTATATGTATATATATGTATATATATAAACCAAAAGATGAAAAGAATTTGTAAATCTCATTGTTAAGATGATGTAGATAGATAATTTGGTTTTACAAAATTTGAATTCTGTGATCAAATATTATTTTATCTCCTAAAGTATTCTAAAAGGTGAAATGAGACAATATCTTAATATAATATTATAGCATGTGTAATACACGAGCAATTTATATTTCCCAGTACTACATGACAATCTTGTGATCCTTATAATATAACACTCTATATGTATTCGAGTTAATGAGCCTTAAAGGCTAAAATATATTATCAACTTAGTAATTCTAATTGACTCAAGTCAATATAAACAAGTTCTGGAAGTCTAAAAGGTCAAACATATTAAAAAATTACAAACTGCTCAAAAAGTCTAAAAGACCAAACAAGGATTAATTCCTAGGCTTAAAATACAAAGTCTTATAACTGGCTCACTAAGTTTAGATGATTGAGCTAGAATCACTTCATGTTTAATGTATAAACCACCAAAATTGTTAAAATGTTTCCTTGCATGTTTAGTAAGACTAAAGGCTGAACAAATAACAACTCACAAACCTAAAAGATCGAGCGATATTCGCTAACTTATCGAGCTTCAGAGCAAGGTCAACAGGACATCGTTAAGTTCAACTTGTCTAAAAGATTGAACTTTAAAATTTAGTTAGTAAATCAAATTTATAGCCTAATTGGTGAAAGCCTTATTCCTAATTTGAAAAGCAAGAATAAAGAATTAATGAAATATGTTAAACAACATGAATCTAAAGGATAAAGATCAAATATGGATAATACAACAACTATACCTGGCTTAATTAGCATGCCATAGTTGTTAGGAGGAAATTTATTATTAGTAAAGAAATGGAGAAAGGAAAAGCAACAATCGCCTGTTGACTGCCATTCACACCTTGGCCTTTTACACGCGTTGGTTGCACGCATCGCGGCGCTACCTACCTCAATTATGCTTCTTTTGTGCTCGCTAAAGATAGCTAGCCTCCCATGATACCTACCTTGAGCCTCTCACGTAGAACCACTGATTCCTATGCGATCACAGGAAAAGGCTCCAATATATACAAAGATACAACGTGTTCGATCAAGGCCAATCGATGATTTACAATAACATTTATAAGAGATCACTGTTTTCATTTGCTGAAACTAGATGATAGCCGCTTTTAAATTTTTTCATGGCTTCTCTAGCAAATGCTTGCAAGGGTAAACCATCATGATTGCTTGAGTAATCGTTACTCTCGGAAGCCATTGTGTGTAACTACCCGTTCGATCACTGCCTCCCCTTTTCCTCTATAAGTATCAAGAGAAACCCTCCTTTGGACACAATACACGTGACAATAGGCTTGCAATGTGCACGAGCAATCTCAACGTCCAAGAATAGGTAAAGGAAAAAAAGGGAAAAAAAGGAAAAAAACAAAGAAGAGCTAAGATCAGATAAATATAAAAAGAGGGAGAAAGAAAAGAAGAAATTTGGTTAAATTTTTGGTTAGAAATTTACAAGTCAAATTACAAGAGATGGCACCACATTCCATTCTCTCTTAGGGTTGATCGAGCCAAGAATTTTGAAGACTATGTGCTTCGTTCTCTTAATGCATATTGGGAAAATTACAACTCTTTTTTGTTGATCTTGGATTCTGATCCAAGGAGCTTTATTTTTTATTTTTTGATCATCATGCTGCCAAAATTGTCAAAATTTATTGACGAAACTAGGACATGTAGTTATGTTGCCGAATTTTCACAAAAAAGTTTCTCATAATTAATTGACTACTTAGTTAAAGTTATTTATTAATTATAATATTAATTAATTTATTGATTAATTAATAATATTGATCAATCTATTGATTAATATTAATAATATTAATCAAATTATTTATTAATTAATAACACTAACAAAATCATTGATTAATTAATAATATTAATTATCATTGATTAATTAATAATTTTAATTAAATTGTTGATTAATTAATAGTTTTAATTTAATAAATAATATTAAACTATTGATTAATAACATTAAAGTGATCAATTATGAGGATTAATTATGAACCAATTACACAAATTGATCATGCAGATTCTCAAATATAACTTCAAAAAATGCAAGTGCAAATTCTGTCTATCGTTCAAAGTTCAAACATCACACTAGAATGGGCGATAGAAAAATATTAGCAAACACTACCACTACCATCCAGCCAAATTAACTAAGAATAAAATGAAGAAAACTTGTTCTCACGTTACATTTGCTATAATTCTCTAAATAAGCTGTATCAATAAGCTCACTCTTAGATATACAAATACTCATCATTTTGAGAATAATTAAAACAAAAGTATCTGGAAGTAATATGAAAGCTTTTAGTAGTTAGAATATCATCAATAAATACCAAGGTTTGGAGGATTCTCCAGCAAAAAAAGAAATTTTCAGTTTAGTGACTTTGTGGCAAATATTGTTAGCCATATTAAAGTGTTTGGCTACAGTTCTACAAGGGTTATAAGTCTGCTTAAAACCAAAATGAGATGGAGAGGTACCTTTCCAAATTAAGGTATTGTTTTCAAGTCTAAATCAAGATACTTAACTTCTAGTTGAGTTAATTCAAGTTAAATAGCCTCTTTCTTGATCATCTTAAGATTCTCTGTCAATAACTAAAGTTATAGAATTTTATGCATTTAAATTTTAAGATTTGGTTGACCAAAATTAGAAGGTTCGATCAATTGAGACATAAAATCTGATATACTAGATTTTATTTAGTTAATCAGACTATCTTATGCCTAATCACAATTCCTAGTCAATCTAAACAGTTATAATTGAGTTGTGTAACTAAATCAATTGATTCCTAATGGATATGATATGTTGTAGTAGAACCAAATCAAGCTGTAATCACCTAATATGCAAATAATTTGATCGCAACTGAAGCAATATACGATCTAACCTATGTGAGAATTTTAAAGATCTAATATATATATATGTATATATATATATATTTATTGGGCCACCTCGTCTAATTGATCAGGTAGTAAGACCCATTATCTTTGGCATTCTAAAGTTGATATAACCCCCATCATAAATTTAAATTCGAGCATTTTGATAGATGTTAGCCTCATTTTAAATACAAACTCGGGTATTCCAATGGGTATCCAACGAATGTAAGCTCAATTTTAAATATAAAGTCAAACATTCTAAAATAGATGTAAGCCATAATTTAAATATAAATTTGGGCATTCTAAAATAAATATAAGCTCCATTGTAAAGCCAAACTTGGGCATTCCAATAGTTAAACCCATCTTGAGACTATACTCCGACCTTTCCATTAGTTATTAACCCCTTTTTAATATAATCTTGGGCCTTCCAATGGATGTAACCCCCAAACCTAAATATTGAGTTATTAACAAATATCACTTGTACTGCTTGAGATCTTTGAAACGAGATAACTCATGGTTGTTAAATTATCTGAATGTTATATATAAAATTCCCTCTAATGCTGATAGATTGGATCACAAGCTGACCGGGATGATGGAACCATGGATCTTGATCGACTTTATTTTAATTTACCCTCATTTCACTACTTAAGAACAATAATACTTTTTTTTGAGGTTCTTTTCTAAAGATTAGGAGTGGTGATTACCTATACACGGTTGTGCCTATTGGAATCATTGATCCCAAATCTAATGAAACTCTAAACTACATATCAGGGGAATTTTGGCTAAAACTCAAATTTACCTCATGGAAGTTCTACTCTTAAAACCTAATCTATAAGGTGGAGGTCTATGTACTTTTTAGGACAATCAATCCTCATCTAGAATCCAAACTTTATTCTAGTTCTATTCCTTAATCTTTCTTTGACTTGGTTTTACCATCTACCATAACATGATTTAGTTGATTGTGCTCACTATCTATATGAATGTTTTGCCATGTTTTCGACCAAAGCCTCTCTTGCACTTACTTCTGATTTTTAATTTCTGTTTGAGCTTGTTCCACGGTCTTTGTTACCATTGTGAACTCCCTCCTCTTCGGAGTAATTTTTTTGGATGAAAATATGCAGGGAAAATAGAATCATCTGGATCTGGCTCCATGCTTGTTCATAGGGATATTCTTTTTTACTTTTTTGACATGTTTTAATTGCTTTAGATTATTCATATATTTTGGTATTACATGTGTGATCTCTTTCTTTTTGATAGTGGATACATTAGTAATGTTGTAAGCCCCAAACATAGATTAGGATTGCAATCTTATTTTGGAAATCAATTTGAATTGAATTAAATCATTTTTCCTAGTATATCTCTCTCTTTCATTCTCTTTGATTTTCTCTTTTCTGGATTTTTCTTTTCTCTCTCCTCTCTCTCTTCCTTTTTCTCTATTTTCTAAGGCCCCTATATTTTCCATTTCTGAGAGTATGTCAATACGCTGCATGGGCTTGATTCCCTGGAATGCCACAAAATTTTGAAGATGAAAAGATTGAAAATTTGAAAACAAGTTTTATGTTGATTTGAATTTTGACGTATGGCAATAGATCTATAGCATACGGCATTCTAGAATTTAACATGGTATTTACTTAATTATGATCTATGAAGGATATATATTAAATTTCTTAAACAAAATTATATATAATTTAATAGTAGTATGTTTGACGAATTCTTGTTTCTAATGTTGAAGAATTAGAGTTTGTGTGCATAACAGAGTATTGCTTGAGTTTTACTCATAACTTTCATTGCACTAGACGTGAGCATTATATTCCCTAACTCTTGTTTGAATTTGTCAGATCTAGTATCTGGATTATTTTTATTCAGACTGCTACTGACCAAAACATTTGTCATACAGTTGCTAGCATAGTTAACTCTTTTACTGTTGATAATACATGTCTGCAGGTTTTTTGCTTAGTTTCAATGGAAAAGCCTGTTTCCCTTAAGCCTGAGCATATACGAGATGAGAAAGTGAAGGTTTTGAAATTTAATTTTGCGTCAATTAAAATCTATATCTCAATCTTTTTTTTATGAATTTATTTCATACTATCTTGATGTACAGTGTTGTGAATAACTCTTTTGTGTTGACTCTTTATATTATAGTTGTATATATTTATCACTCCGTTCCATTTGCACTTTGACAAGTTTTCAGGTTCTTCAGTCTGTTCTGCCCATCAAGCTTGAAGAGGTCGTCCTTGGACAATATGATGGATACAAGGATGACCAAACAGTTTCACCAAACTCAAATACTCCTACTTTTGCAACTGTTATTTTGCGGATACACAATGAAAGATGGGAAGGTTGCCTCAACTTTTTGCAGTTTAAAATCAAATTTTTCATGTTATTTTTTGGAAAATTAATATTTTGTTGATGTTTGTCATGCTGTTTCACTTGTAGAGGTTACCATTTTACTAGGACATGATTCTCCTTGATGTTGGAGTTAATTTCAACTGAACACAAATTTTGACTTTATCCTATATTTTGAAGTCATAATTTTCAATAATAGATTTAAAATTCCTAAAATTTTCCACTGTTGACATTATTAAATTCCAGGTGTTCCTTTTATACTCAAGGCTGGGAAAGCTCTTAATTCAAGGAAGGCTGAAGTCCGTGTTCAATTTAAGGACGTTCCTGGTGATATCTATAAATGTAAGTGTGCTAAATTTTGAGTTATATAGATAGCTTAGCTATGTTAATTTTGTGGTATGTTACGTTTCTTGATATTTCGATGTGTAGAACACAGACTCTTAATAATTTAAGTAGGAAATTTTATCATATAAGATGCCTCATCTTTCTAGTTTTTGGTTACGTACAATTATATTGTGTACAAAAGGATGTCAAGACCAAATAGTTGCTATAAAAACTTTAAAAACACATAATCCGTAATATGCAGACCTACTATCAAGAAATATGTCACCTTTCTTGATCTAATTATGATACTCTATTAAAATGTTGATGGGGATATTGAACTGATATACTAATATTTTAAGGTTGCTCTTGTTTGTGACATCAGAACCCATATGCGGGGGACCAATGCTTGGATATTACCATCTTCAGGATTATAAAATAGTAGAATATGCAGACTAGACTTAAAGATTTTTAGCAGGGATATTGGTTATAACAAATATCTAAATGCGATGAAGAGAATTATCAACTTCAAAATACCTTTTTGACTTATTTGCCATTGCTATGCCAGGAGTTTTAGTATTAAACGTCTCATAATGTGGAGTATTTCTGAAATGAATGGGCTCTTGAAAACTGCATTAGTAGAGAAACTTCACGTGGCTTGTGGGATCAAAGTGCACAATTATTTGATGGAAGGAATTTTGACTGTGATGATTGGTATCTACAAATATGAAAGTTTAGATATGACAGTACATACCTTGAACACATTTGGAAAATAGTGCTATTTGGTGGAAACAACTTTTTGGACGCATAAAATTTGAAGAAATCGATATTTGGAATGTATATTTAACTCATTTTTTTTATTCATCCTAGTGAGCACCTACTTTAATGGAGGTTTTAAAGAACGATGATTTTTTATTATCATTGATTTTTTTTCATCAATCCTTTTTTGTTTCTTCATTGAATTGTTCAACTTTTTCTCCAAGGAAAATAGTATTATTTCTAATGTGCTATTTGTAAAATTCAATTGTTTAGAAATCCTGTAATGATAGAAGATACATGTTCATAAGCTTGTATTTTGTTTATTTTTTTTGTAAAAATATAATGTGAAGGAGGATAAATATATCTAATTGTATCTCCATTTGATGTCTTCCAATCCCTTTGTTTCATATTCATTTGTTTTGTTAGTCTATCTGTAAACCAGATTACGAATGGAATAACAGATTTTTCAATATTGTTTCTATCTTTAAGATTATAAAAATGTTCTTCAGTAAATTCTTTTCTTTGAATTTTGAGAATATTTTTGCATACCATATACAAAATTTTGTATATTTTGGTAGTTTGAAATTTTCATTAGCATATTATCTAATTTTGGTTCCTGGTCCATAATCCATAAAATTAAAATTGAGTTCTAACTGGAAAGAAGGAAATTGTTTTCTTTCATAATATGCTAATGAAAATTTAGGGCGAAAATATAGATTTTTGTTCTGATTTCTAGAGTGTCCTATTTAGGGTTACTGAACGCCCTGAAGCCGCTACCTCTCCTTTAATCTCTCCTTTAATCTCTTAACGCACAACCCACCATCGCTTTCGACTCCTCGCACTCTTAGCTGCTTGAGCCCTCTCAGTCCAACCTGCTGACGCTGGCCTAAGCCGAAAGAGATGACTCTGGAAATTTTGCGGCATAGACACAGAAGTCATCGGGAACGACTGCGATAGAGACGTAGGAGTAGACGGAGGTCTTCGATAGAAACAGAAACGATTCTGAATGTCTGGCATCAACTCCTTTCATTATGTACAACTTTCTTCTCTTCCGCTCGATCTTCTTGCGTTTGGTCTCGATATTCCCTGATATCTGAGGTGCAAAATTCCTTGCTAAAGTGCTTAGATTTTTCTTAAGGATAAAAGCCAAAACCTGCAATACATAAGCCTGTTAATGCTGAATTATTTAGTTAATAATTTGATCAAAATCCTGTCATGATAGATCTCGATAAATCGTCTCTAAAATTCTCTAGACAGTGCCTCACGTATAAAAACATTTTAGATAGTTTTACAAAATAATTAGATCCAATATTAAAGCAGTATAGCCCTTTTATATCTTACATCTAGGTTTCAAAAACTTGAAGGAAATGTCTTGGTTGTAAAATTATTTTAGCTTTGAAATTAATATGTCAATTGTCACATAGGTAGCATCATTCAATTAATCTGGTATATGTTGTATCAAAAAGTTAAACAATATTTCTTTCCTTGCATTTCACTATTTCAGCTTTGGTTTAATCATTAATTTATTCTATTATAAATTACTCTCTGATTCATGATATAAAGGAAGAGAATCAGGATTCAATAAACTGATAATGAATTTTTCCTAAACTTCTAGAACCATGAATCATGTTAAGGATGTACATTAGCTTGATATAGATATAAATCGGTTGAATGCATACTATTTTAAATGTTGCAACTAGATTTCTATATGAGTGTGTTAGACTAGATAAATCTATGTAATGTACCTAACCTCATTTAGAAACTATACCTTAATACCTTGGTGTTTATGCAAATGCTAGGAATCTGAATTAAAACCTTGTGTAATTTAACTATATTCAAATAATCTCGATAGGTAATAACTTAGTTGCACTCAAGCTTAACTTAATGGTATGCCCACATATACTTTGTAATAGAATTGTTTTAAATTTCTTAGTCTAGTGAAAGTATTAGAACTATTGTGCATTTTAAGACTTTCGTGAATAACTGACTTAAAAGTAAAAATTAAAATATTGATGAAGTTTGAATATGAAGGAAATCAGATTTAAAACTACTACAATATTGGATTTGAAGCTTATAATAAAATAGATTTTTCTCATAATTAAAGCCATAGTAGTTACAAAGACCAAATGTTACTCTATCTTCTTCTCAAATCTAGTGAGTAAAATCTTTATTTACGCTGAAGCATCGTATGATTGTGTTACATTCAATCCTTGCATTCAGATATGCAAATCATCGAAGCCAAGTATTAAAACATGCAAGGGAATTTCTAATCTATTTAATGTATTTTAATACATTTGATTCTAATCTAGAAATGAATCTCATTATCCTTACATTTATGCATTTGAATCTGCATGAAATTTGGAACAAATTAGGAATTTTGGGAAACTTTTATTTTAGTCTAAAATTTTTCTAAGATTTGGGGTAAGACAATCTTTTTAAGGAGAATTTAAGTTTGTAAATTAAAATCAGTCTTAGGAATAAGAATATAAGTTTTAATCTTCTAAATAGGTCATTGCAAAGCTTAATAACTTTTGCAAACACATCAAGTTTGTAAGTGATTCGTTTTATTAAGTCAAATTTAAAGGTACACTGGATATTATTTTGTATACTCTTATTTGCTTTTATTGCTGCTTAAGTATCTCTTTGAGTTTGTTTCATGTTGATGATAAATACATTATTTTTACTAATGATGTAAAAGAAACAAACTGATGTTTGTGTATCTTGTGAATATTGCAAAGGGTTCTAAAATCGTGATTGAATAGGTTAGGGACGGGGCTAGTCTATCGGGAGCTATAAGGGTGCCATTTGGGGCTTTGAGGGGGGTTCATGTGATGAACATGCTTTTATTGAATCCAACCTCAAGGTTCTGACTTTACCCATTAGAACTATTAACGTTGCTTCATGATATCAAGACATAAACATAAACATGATTTTTTTTGCCATTATTGATTTATCATTTAAAATTTGGCATGACACAACTAGGATAAAAAAATGCTTATTTGCAAAAGTTATGATTATTTTTATTGTATTAAAATTATATTTTCCTGCAATTATTTATCATATCCGTTCGCCTTCCGCTTTTGCATAAAAGTATATTTAATATCCTTTGTACTTAGAATGCGCACTAAGGCATTATATTTATAATACTAGACCAGGTACAACTGGAGGAGGCTGAGATAGCTTAAAGATGTTAAAAAGAATTGTGGCGCATATTAAAACTTTAGCTTTTTCTTTTTTTTCAAATGACAAACATTTATTTTTCTATGCTGTCAAATATGTAATATTTTGGATAATGTGATATTAAATTGAATGAATGATATTTTTTATTATGGTATGACTTTGAATATTTGTTTAAATGCTATTTTAGTTAACCGCCATATGATCCTGTGGAAAAATGCACCCATTGTTAGATTGGTTGTTACCAATTTAACATGGGTCGCCACATTTTGTAACTTTAAAATAAATGCGGTATAATAAAGCAATATTTAACTTAATATCTTAACTATGCAATTTTATTTGTAAATTGCAAGCTTCAAAAGTAATTATATCAGATACTAAATGAAATATTAAACAAGTAATATTAAAATTAAGTTATTAATTAATTAATATATGGACAAGTAATTAATTAATTAATTAATTAGGGATTAATGAATCTGAACCAAATTAAACATCAAATAAATGCATTTAGGTGACACTTCAAACCTCTCCTAGATCATCTTATACCACTTTCTGTATCTCAATCCTGAGTTTACCAAGCATTTGCTACCCTTTGATTGATACCTACACAAAAAAAATATAAATGATTTTTATTATGAAACATGTGAGTGCTGAAAATAATAGAAAAGTGCATACGTAAAAGTGTGTGCATGTAAATTTACAACAAGGGCAACATGAAGGATACTAAAATAAATAAGTATTAGCACTTAAACAATCCCATCCTAACCACATCGTATGATTACAGTTCCCACCTTCGCTTCTTTCTATTTCTACGCTTTACATTACTTCTTGCATCTATATGTATCGGGCAGAGCCCTTGTTTTTGCATCAATGAAAGTAATAAGACACAACTTTCCTTAACATGGTATCAGAGTTGAGCGCCTCTCCTAATCTTCGTCTCTAATATTCTTTCGTTCGATGATCTTCTCTTGTTCGACAATGGAAGGATTCGAGCGCCTGTCTAGTTCACCCGTTGAAGGAGAAACCAATGACTTCTCGCCTTCGTCTTCCACGATGCTAAAGGTCGACAATGCAATCGACGACGCAACAGCCCTGTCCAACGAATGCCACGGTCTGAACGTCAAACTCGATATATTCAACTGTGCTCCTGGAGATCGCATTTCATCCCATTTTTTCGAGTTCATAACCTTATGGGGAATGTCGACGGAACCCTATCCCTTCCCTTGCCGAATCTACTGAGTGGTCTTCCCTATCTAGATTATGCAATCCGTTTATCAACCGATCAGTTGATTTTAAGCTGAACCATCTTCTTCTCCCTAACCGAATTTAGGCTCAGTGCGACTCCTCTCACACAATATGGCGTGCTCTTGCTGCAGTCTTTGCATCTACCTCCTAGATATGCATCCAGCAACTGGAATTTCAATTTTGCTCCATCAAGAAAGTGAATTTCTCTATGTTCGACTGCCAACAACATACCAAAATATTGTGCATAATCTTAATATTTTCGGTTCCCTCTTTTTGAACAGTAGATCTTGCTAAGTATTTTGATAGGCCTTGGGCTAGAATATTGCGCTCTCACTACCATTGTCACGGCCCACCTGGATCCTATCTTCGTGGACGAACTCTGAGGCATGCTTCGCAACTTTGAGCTTCTAATCCCGACAACATCCCCGCTCACGGGCACGGCGGTTGCAAACCACATCATCACTATGCAGAAACCAAGCGGTGTCCCACCCTCGATTCCTTTTAACCAAGTACTTTTCTCCATTCTTCTGAGGCCATGGCTGTGCCAGAGGCCGCGGTCGTTCGTCTAGACGCGAACGAAACAACATTATTTGCCAAGTATGCAATTAAACCTATCACTCCGGCATTAACTGTTACCACCATCAAAACATCAACTCTTATCCACCTCAATGCTCGCCACCAACACCTCATACCTTCAATGCTACTTCAGACGGTTGGTTGCCAGATTCAGGGCACAACTCATCACATAACATCCAATTTGCAGAACCTTCAACTGTCGCAAACTTACACCGGAACTAAGGGTGTTCATGTGGGAAATGACCACACTCTTAACATCCATCATATAGGTAGCTCTTTTATACACATCTCTAATTCTAATTTTTTTCTATCTGATGTATTACATGTGCCTCAAATAAAAAAGGACTTACTCTTTGTTAGTCAGTTTACTAAAGATATCGAAAATTTTATTGAATTTTATCATAATTTTTGTTTTGTGAATGATATCTTCAGAAGAAAGGAGCTCCTCTGGGTGAGCTTGATCAAGGTTTGTACTAGTTTCCAATGCAACAAGTTTCATCTTATCTTCATGCTTTCCATTGTACCTCCCGCTCGCATCCACATGGCACAACTGTTTTGGTCATCTCAATATCTACTCATTGAGGGAAGCTCTTCTAAATATTGATGTTTCTTTCTCTTTGCTTTTTGTCATTTTTGTATTCAAGCTAAAAGTCTTAGATCTCATTTACCCCATTCTACAAATATTTACAAGAAGCCTTTAGAGCTTATATATACTGGCCATCAATATTACATTATTTATAGTTGCTTCCACTCATTTTTGTTGGTTCTACCGCTTAAAAATAAAAGTGACGCTCTTTTGGATTTCATAAAATTCAAAACCATTGTGAAAACTTATATGAGAATCATCGTATAAAACAATTACAATAAGATAACGGGTGAATTCTTAAAATATATTTCGATTCTTTATAAGTTTGGCATCATTCATAGCTTCAGTGATCCCTTTACTCAACAAAATGGAATTGTTGAGCGTAAACATCTGTGCATCTCTGTGATCGGTCGATCCTTGCTCATCACCTCTGCCCTACCTATAACCCACTAAATTTATGCTTTTCAAACATCAACTTGTTTAATAAACCGACAACCTTTACAAAATCTCAAGAACAAATCTCTTTATGAACTTCTCCACAATAAACTTCCTAATTACTCTAAATTTCGTACCTTTGGTTGTCTATGTTTCCCTTGGCTTCGCCCATACACAAAATCCAAAATTGACAACAGATCCACACCATGCATATTCATTGGCAACAGTGGCTCTCATGCTGCATACATGTGCATTGATCCCCGCACTGACCACATTTTTATTTCAACTCGGGTTGTTTTTGACGAACTACATTTTGCGAATATGCCTTTCACAACTGCTGTTTCACCTTCTACCAATTCCACTCATGTTCATATTCATGTACCTGTTCACATACAACCATTCCCAACACCTTCACCTTCATTAACCTCAGACCACCCCACTATCCCTTCCATAGGATTGCTACGTAAATCTACATAACCTCCCTCAGCTCTAGCTTCTACATCCCACCGTCTTCTAACATAGACTCGTAGGAAATGACAAATCCCTTTGTGTGCTTCCAAAGAAAATCTTACTTCTATTATAACACCATACCCAAACCCAAACCACAACTCCTTCTACCTATCCTATGCAAATACATCTAAACACGGGAACCATCCAACCCAAATCATTCAAACTCTTCTACAACATCAAACATCAACATGAATCAACGTATAACTGTCAAAATAATGTACTAAACAGAGGCTGGGCGCCCATGTTCGCCGAGGCACAGGCAACACCAACACCAGACAGAGACCGAGCTCCTAAACGCGCCCAGGCCCATGCAATACCAAAGCCATCCAGAGGCATGGCACCTAGGTGCGCCAAGTCACTTGTGAGCTACACCTCGTTAGATACATATTGAACCTATCATCTAAGGCAGCTGCCAACCACAAATAGTGGCGACAAGCCATGGCCGAAGAATACAAAGCATTGATGGATCATAACTCATGGATCCTAGTTCCAACTCAGCCTCGTCAATACATGTTAGGATTCAAATGGACATATCACATCAAACTCAACAACGACGGCAAGATAGCTCGCCATAAGGCAAGTCTAGTAGCTCAAGGATTCAAATAAAATTATGGAACGTACTATCTTGAAACATTCATCCCCGTGGCAAAAATGCCAACTATTCGAGCTCTCCTAACAATTGCCACTTAGTATAGGTGGCCAGCCATCCAGATGGGCGTCTCCAGCGCCTCCCTACATTGCTGGCTAATTGAAACAATCTACATGTGTCAACCAAAAGAGTTTGAGGACTCCACCTTTTTCAACCACGTCTGCCTCTTGAAGAAAGCAATCTATGGTCTTAAACAGTTACCACATCAATGGTACTCCACCCTCACAGATTTCCTTCACAACAAAGGGTTTCATACCAACACCGCCAACCCATTCCTGCTGATTGCCGCAACTCCGCGCATGCATCTACCTCTTAGTCTGTGTGGATGACATTCTTATCATAGGGCCGAATCGAGCAGCTTTGACAACACTATTTACAACTCTAACTCACCAATTTATGATGGAAAAATTTGGCTCACTGACTGCTTTTCTCAGCATCTCCATCAAGCAATCCAAATCAGTTCTCACAGTCTCTCAGACTACATATGCGTCCAACACATTCAAGAATTCAGGAATGACACAATGCAATCCATCTCCTACATATATCACCAACCACAACAGAACAATCACTCCCTTGTTTACCTTCTCACAAAAATTATACAAACAACTAGTGGGATCTCTCTAATATCTCACCATTGCTCGACCAGATATTAATTGGTAGTCAACAAACTTTATCAACACATGCATCATCCAACCCACACAAATTTCGAGCAACTTAGAAGGGTTCTACGCTACATCAATGGCACTCTTCAGTTTGGCGTTCAGATAGACCTTGACAACATGCAACTTTAAGCTATGCAGACTCCAATTGGGCAGGCGATTCGGAGGATCACAAATCCACAAGACTATTGTATTTTTCTTGACAAAACACCCTCCTACAAGAATTCGGCCAACCCACAACCCTCCACTGCGACTATATATCAGTCATCGCTCTTGCCAATAACCAGGTCTTCCATGAAAGAACCAAACACGTCGAAGTAGATTGTCATTTCATTAGAAACTGTATCTCAAGGAAGTAGAAATCTCCTTCATCCCAATAGAAGCTAAAATTGTAGACATACTCACCAAACCACTTGCAACCGCTCACTACTACTCACTCATAGACAAACTCACAATCACCATACCTATTATGAGTTTGCAAGGCGATAATAGCAGTACCAAGGTACACTAGACCGACCGATCACTGGGCGCCCAAGCGCAAGCCCAGCAAGCGCCAGCCAGAGCCTGGGCGCCCAGGTGCGCCTTAGCGCCTGAGTACTTGACTACATCTTCTGAACCAAATCCTATTGAACAAGATCCAATTGTATCTATAAATACAACTATGTAATGCTACACTCTAAATAATAATAATCATTTCACTTCTTCTGCCTCTTTCAACACTGAGTTGGTTCTATTAGTGTCAATTGGTGTGACAGATGCTGAGCATTTGTTATCAAGGCTGCAAAAGGTTCTAATTATGAGCTGTCTGGTTTGTGAGACCCGCACACATGCAGAATCTTGTGTAAAAAACTTTATTTTGTGAGTATTTTCTTCCATTGATAATGTATTTTTCTTTGTTGTTCGTAGCTAAAAATTTAGATGCTGGAACTGTATTTGTGCTGTAGATGCATTAATAAAAGCTGGCGCCTTTCACATATCATGTGTATGTGCGGTTTCATGTCCAAGCGCTTGCTTAGTTGCAAGTCAGAGAAAAGATAAACAAACGTGAAATAAGTTAAACTTTTTATAAGCCATTAGTATGTATACAATTTGTTATTAGAGTTTGGTATGTGATGGGGGAGGGAAAGATCCATCAATGTAGCTCATGAGCGTGGGAATGAAAAATTGGTCATTTGTCATCATGCTTTAGATGATGAATGCTAGTAAGACTAAGGTTAAAATCTATTGTAGTTGTCGACATTTTGTTTGGAAGGTTTGTGAATATAGAAAGGTAGGTTCCATGGCACAGCTTGGATGGAGGTGGGATTGGTTATTTTTGGTTTGTGTTCAGGTAGGCTGGTGATTTATTTTATCATGCAAATAATTTATCGGTTAGAATGAAAGTGAATGGGAAATAACAAGTCTGATACCATGAAGAAATTGGAAATGGGATAGTTAAATTTTTTAAAATCATTGCAGCAAGTACGCATATATATATATATATATATATTTATATGTTTTATTCTTATGTACAGTGGTGTGGTTTAGTGGTTGAGGAGCCTTGTTGATAACTTAGAGATTGGGGGCTCAAATCGAAACTCAGTTAATGCATATGGGTGGGAGGGGGGGCTAGAGGGGAATACAAAAAGAAAAGGATATTTATGTGCAAGACAACCCAAATTTTAAGCATTATATACCTAACACGCACCCAAATTAATAAGAATTTTAAGAAATGATAGTGCTATATTTGTGATTATTAAAATTAGGGACCCATGTATATTAAATTTATTTATATAAACCTGTTGCATTTTATAATTTCCGAATGAAAAGTATACAACAGATAAAGAGTTGGCGACCTCAAATAAGAAAACAAATAAAAGAAAGAAAAATAAACTTAAAAGCACAAAGGAAAAAATGCAAAACAGTCACTAAACTCCAAAAACAATCTAAAAGATATCTCGGCAAAAGACTCCCTGGAGGAAACAATTCTCCTAGTTAACTGTCATGCATCTTTCTCAGGTTATAGCTGACTTTTTTATTGGATCTGAAGCCTTTAGACTTTTTTCGGTATCTTTTTTTTTCTCTTATTCCTAGTAACAAAATCACTCAATATCTCTGAATCTGATATAATATCATGTTTATTCAATGAATCTACTTTAGAGTTTTTATCAGACTCACTTTTCTCAGTTGGTGAACAAATCAAATGAAGCCTTCCATGCACGAACAGATGAAACTTCTCTGCATATGGATTAATGAGAAACTCTTCTTGTATCCTGCAGGATACCCATCGGCACCAAAGGGGTTCGATGGCTTGATATACTTGGACACCTTGACCATCGTTTTTCCATCCACAAAATTCTAAGACGGCTCATCCAACGGGTGCTTGTCTAGCCCGTTTAATATTCATCAGCAATGACCTTGGTCTCTTCATTTGAGTCTCCTCCACCTGATCCATCCACCTCATCCATCTCAAGCGTGTTGATTTCCATTGGGTGATCTAACTCAGCTAAGCCATCCCACAATTTGTCATAATTCTATAAAATGTCTCAAATGGAATTCCAATCAACAAATATCTTCAATGGTAATGTTAAAGTCAACAAAATTGTCAACACCTGTCAGTCCATTTATGCTTTCAACCGAATCAAATGGGGCCAACTCAACTGTGAATGGGGTCACATTCCTAACAAGCAAAGTGTCCGATCTTTCTATCGAGAGTGATTGATTCCATTTTGTAACATACAAGAGTTTATGTTTTTTCTTTCAATTGTCAACTTTCTTAACGTTGTCCTCCGGTGGCACCGCTTTGTTTCTAAATTGAGGGTGTAGTTTGAAACAATGCATTCTATCATGATCAATAGTTAAGTAGTGCGAACAATAAATCGGAAAGGTTTCAAAGCTGTACTCTTGGAAGTAATTCTTTTCTTCATCTCCAATCCTTTTCTTTTGGATTCAAAATGTTCAATTAAATCTAATTCAACTAACACCTGAGCTACCGAAGGTCTAAGAAAATTAGTCATTGCATATTCTACTTTCAGTGGTTTTCTGAAATGCGTTCCAATGCAAAAAGAATGGAATGTGTGGTTATGTGAATCTTAAGACGAAGAAAATCAATCCATTTCGGAACGATGGGTGGTTCGCATCTCGGATCTAAAGTTGTCCATTTATGGACACTTTCATTGGACAGTTCTCAATCCTTTGGTGAAATCCTAGTATAATCCTCTTCATTCTAAAGCTTGATGAACATGTTATGTGCATCAATAAATCCAGCATGTGATTTGTAAGATGCGCCCAAATATTTTATAACTTTTCTAATAGAAACCATAGATGGTATCCCATTTGAATTTTTTTCCACAAGAGCAACTCAAATGGCTTGGCTAAGGTTTGCATTTCCACTTTCAAAAGTAGTAAAGCAGGTTTACATTGAAGAGATACAATAGGTTTGATACCAACAAGCTCTCTTGAGGATGAGGTATTCGTGAAGACATCTCAGAAGGATTTCGGAACCGTGACATTCCCCGCTCGCCATGGGAGGAGATTCGATAGTGACGCTCCTTTTGGCATGGAGGGAACCGAACATGCGTTGAACGCCGACACACTAGCCATCATCATATATGTATACACCCTAAAGGAAGAAGGAGATTGCCTCATTTGAAGATTTTTTTGATTTTTGTGAAGCGAAAGAAGAGATTTAGCTGCAAGGTTCATGAAGAACGATCATCTACATGGTGTTTGGCTTGTTGTGTTGTGTAAAGTATTTCCTCTTCTTCGTGTGGGATTTTGTTTGACAGTTTGGATGCTGGAAGTTTTTCTTACAATGGAGGTTTTATCATATTTTTTGTTTCATTAGTGAAAAGAATTTGAGTGTTGAACTCCTAATGAACAATTGTGCTTGTGCTTGAGCTTCACAAAGAAGAGGAAAATACCCCATAGTGAATATCTTTGCAAATACTTGTTGAATTTGTTTGTTTTATTTAACTAATCTTGGTGTACCACAAGATTGTGATGGTTGCACGATTCATATATTGCTAGGGTTTGTTGTCCATTGTGCTTGTGCTTGAGCTTTTTCCCATCTTGTATTGTCAAAGTGGTATCATAGGTTTTCTGTCAAAATGAAATAATAAAGAGGTTGTACCAAGATAGGATCAATGGAGAGTAACCTTGGTTGCATGATTACTCTAAATGGATCTATAATGTTTGGAAGGGGAAGATGAAGAATTTGTTATATGTGAAAGATTATTATCTACAGGTGTTTGCATATTGCAACTAACAAAGAATAATGTTGTTTCAACATCAAGTTTGTGGTTATATCAGTTAGTGGGTAGATGATAATATCCTAAATCACATTAGTGATTGAAATGCTTAGGAATTATGGAGGAAGCTAGAAGATTTGTATGCCAAGATGATTTGGAACACAAGCTGCGCTTGATTGAGTAGATGATGAGTCTCTAATTCTTAAAGGGGAAGCTCATATATGATCGTTTGAATATGTTTCAGGGAACATAAAGTTTGAGGATGAAGTTCAGGTTTGTGTTGCCAGATTCTAGGAAGTTATTTCGTATATTGTTGTTGAATTTTTCTTTAAATGAAAAATCTATATGAAGTTTGTGAAAAGTATTGTCTTAAATTAGGAGATGAGTAGGAAGTCCAGGATGCCTCCATATTGCAACAAGAATTTTTTGTTGCAGAGAGATGAGTGCAGCAAAAGTAGAGATCTATTAGGTCATATCAAGAATAAGATTAGGGGGAAGACATACACAAATCTGGAAAGTTTTTATTATAACAAGAAGGGCCATATTAAGAAGCATTGCTGGAAACTGTAGGATGACAAAGGCAAGCAGTAGTTTGAAGATGATGACTCGCTGAAGGTTGTTGCAGTCTTGGAGGATTATTTGATTGTGTATGATGATGACATAGTAAACTTAGCCTATCAAGAGATTGGTTGGGTGATTGATAGTGGAATATCGATCCATGCCACTTCAAGAAGTGATTTTGGGATCATTAGGATGAGGAACAATGATATTACCAAAGCTGTTGGTTTTAGGAGTGTCTGCTTGGAGATGGGTAATTGGAGTTTTCTGATCTTAAAAAAGGTGAAACATATTCTAGACATTCATTTGAATTTGATATTAATTGTGGGACTGGACGACGAGGGTTGTTGTCACATTTCGTGATGGATAGTCAATGCTGTCTAAGGGAGTTATGGTGGTAGCTCATGAGGAAAGAGAACTATTTCACTATACATACTGCAAATGAAAGTAGTGGTCATCAGTGAATGTAGCATTGATTGAAGACCATTTGTAGTTGCGGAACATTAGGCTCATCCACATGAGCGATAAAGTGCTACATTTGCTGGCTAAGGAGAAGCAACTACCAGGTGTCTGAAGGGAGCTTTGAAGGAGTGTCGACCTTGTTTTGCGGGAAAAAGATGACAACCTTGTTTTGCGGGAAAAAGATGACAACGACTTTCAAAGGGCTCTGGTCACTCAAGAAAAAATGAAAACTTGGAGATGGCGCATTCGGGAGTGTGTGGTTCATTGAAGACTTATCATTTTGGTGGCTCTTTATATTTTGTTACTTTTATTGATAACAGCTAGGAAAGCATGGGTACCGCACACTGAAGACCAAAGACTAGGTTTATGACGTCTTCAAGCAATTCCATACTATGGTGGAGTGCCGGAGCATCTTGAGTTGATGTGCGGGTGCGTACATACTATTGTGGGGAGCCATGTGGGGCCTTTGATTGTTATTGCAAGGAGCAAGAGGTTAACCATCAAAGAACACCCCCTAAAACACCATAGTTGAATGGGTTAACCGAGTGCACAAACATGACATTGATTGAAAGGGTGAGGTGTTTACTGTCTCATACAAGTTGCCTTTATTATTCTACGGTTAGGCATTGAATACAGTGGTGCATGTGTTGAATCTTTTACCATGTGTCAATGGAGTTTAACATTTTTGATTGAGTATGGTTAGGGAAGAAGGATGCATGCTATGGTTATGTGTCTCATTACAAGGATGAAATATCTGATAAGAAGATGAGGCAATGCATATTTACTTGAATATGGTACGAATGATCTTGGGTATAAGTTTTGACATGCTAAAAAAAAATGATTAGAAGCTGGGATGCGATCTTTTTTGAAGTTCATATATTCAAAATATTGAGAAAGCCGAAGTTGAGAAGCCCACAGGTGACTTCGCAAACCTCAATCTTGTACTTGTTCATAGGGAAATTTCTTATCAAGAGGGAGTAGATGAGGTTGTTGGTGATGGTGTAGTGGATGAAGGTGCAAATAAGGAGATTGTTGTAAAAAGAACACAATTGATTTAGGTAAACCTTTACTTTGAAGATCCACAAAACATCGACTATTATCCTCCAGATTTCCTCCTGAGGAATTTGTGAGTTTGATCCATACCAGGAAAATGCCTTTGTTATGGTTGGAAGCCACACAAATAGGTAGGTTTAAGAATACCTGCACGGGTGCGGGATGGAGAGAACTATTCGATCAAAGCCTATTGAGCGCGCTCATGCACGAATAGGCACGGGCTTGGCTGAAGCCAATTCGAGATACGGGTGTGCCCAGGCATTAAAATGGTAATTCATGGCGCCTATTTTGCCCAAGGACTAAGCGTCCAGGTGCACTTAAACGCGCCAAGGTGGATTTTGACGCCTGTATTACCCGAGGCTTGAGCGCGTTCTGACATCAGTCACACTTGTAAAATGTTCATGAACTGGATTTAGGGTATGCTTTTGCATGATTTTGCATGATTTTGCTCCATTTGTGATTGTTCATCGTTTGGAAATCTTCTTGAATCTAGTGAAACACAAGATCAGTTCATGGAGAACAGCCCTCTACACAGTATTTGGCTTGTTGGGCTTTGTAAGGTTTCTCTTCTTTTTCGGGTGGGGTTTCATTTGGGAGGTTGGATGTTGTGAGTTTTGCCTTCAAAGGAGGATTGTTTCTTTCGTCAAAAAAATTTGAGGGCGTCCAAGTTTTATTGAACAATTGTGCATATATATTCATAGTATATGGATTTGTAAATGTTTATTGAATTTTCTTATTTTGTTTGACTGAGTTTGGTGTACCACAAGAATGTGGTGTGAATTTGCGGTCTGCATTTTGCTAATTGTTGTTTGTTGTGCTTGTGTTTGAGCCCTAGTCCATATCATTTTGTGAAAGTGATATTAGAGTTTTTCTGTCACTAGAAACTCTTGTTGATGAACTTGGTTTGCAATGAGATTTTCCTTATTTTTCTGGTGTCTAATATGGGCTGTGTAAGTTTGCTGACAAGGGCATCAATTTTTCACTTGGGTAGATCGCATGAGCTCTTCGATTTTATTAATGGAATTGATACCTTGAACGTGATAACTTAAGCTATATCAAGAATTGTAAAGTTAATTGTGGCTAAAGTGGAGAACTTGTATGAGAGTGATCTTTATTAAACGCTACACAATACGGTAGGATCGTGAAACTTTGAGATCAAAGCATACAATGCCTCAATGGATGAGAGCTGGGCTGTTGTTGCATTTATTGTACACAAATGAATTGGAAATCGTAGATTGTATTGTGTTTGCTTAATCTTTTGCATCAGATTCGTTCTCTATAGCTGAATTGTTAGAGCCATAAACTTTTCAACTTTTTGTTGTTAGCCTATAAGCCGTGCACCTTAAGACTTTTTCCTGAATCCTTTTGTTGTGTCATGATGTTAGTATTTTCTTGTTGATCTGCAATGATTCAGGCTTTCTTTGACATGATAATTCCCTAGTGGAAATTATAGGTACTGCGTTTCTTCCTGTTTGTCTAAATTTACTGTGAGACTTCGCAGACACAATGCTTCTTTTACGTATCATTGCATATCTGGCTTTGTGAAACTCTTAGTGACGCCTCTCCGTTTAATGGCGTCCTCTCTTTCAAATATCCGCATATCTGATTTCTCATCTTTTACCATCAAGTTTAGAACAAAATTCTCTTCTTGCCTAATGCTTAATTTTATTGGAGCTTAATTGGTTGAATTCCTGGTGCATATTCACTCGACTTTCCATGTGCCAGTGTTGTTTTTCTTTTTTCTTTTTCTTATTTCTATATGCTGGATATTATTTTGAAAATTTTTCCTAATCTGAATTTTTTGCCTTATATTTTGAATAGGTCAAAAGCAAGGTAGAAATGAATTTGTCATACGCTTGCAGCCTCTGGAGGCCATGTACATGAAACTAACTGTAAGATCTAATTCGGTTCATATTTTATGAAAATGTGAGAATACTACAGCCTAACTAATCCATTATCTTTTATTTAATCTTGCGGTCAAGAAAAATAAAGTTTTTTAAGGTAAATTGAAAACTAAACTCTAGCTTGAGTTAAAAAACTCTACTGTACCAGTAAACAACTAACTGTGAACTCCAACCAATGGCATTCATTATGTTTCACTAGGGATGATAACAACTAAATTATGTTTTTCTTTACTTGGTTTAATAGATTTATTTATTCAGGCTATATTGGTTTTATTCCAAGTCTTTCTACTTGAATAGATTGGTTTTATGTATTTCTCTTGCATATATATATATATATATATAATAAAACGTCTGATTTTATTGCCGGGCCAGAAACCGAGATTGATTTTTGGCACCAAAGATGTGGCCATATGAGCAAGGAAGGCGTGAAATCATAGAAACTGAAGCTTGGAGTAGCTTCAGTTTCCCTTGGTACGTGATTAAAGGTGGGTGAGCCACACTATGTTCTTTGCAAGCATTGAAGCCAAGGAGAAGTAATTCTATAGTTGAAGATGAATCGATTGCAATTAGTTTTGCGGGAGATTTTTAAGGTATGGAGACCAATTGGATTATGAAAGGAGCTGTCGAGGAGTTCTGGGGGGTTTGGGAGCAAGGCTACACCAACCGGCATCAAGCCAGGCGCCTAGGCACCTCGGGCTCAATAGGGCCTGTAACCTGAGGAGGGGGCGCCTAGGTGCGCCCCAGGCGCCCGTGGAGTAAACGAGTAAGTGCCCAGGCTCCCACGTCAGCTCTTACGCAAAATAAGCGTCTTGTGGCAATTGTGAGCGGTTTCGAAAGATTTCAGGCTTGTTTTAAAGCATGTTGGAAGCCCTAGTTAGTGTAAAGGGTGTGAGTGACTGTTGAGATTAATAGAGAATCTTTGGGGGAAGGCTTGAGAGAGATTTTAAGATGGTGTTGAAGAGAGACATGGCTTATGTGTTTTCTTAGCTGGAATTTGTCATCTTGTTATTCCTCCAAAGGTTCTAGTTTTAGTTTGCACTTTGTAATCTTGTATTCTTCATATAGTGGATTCTTATGATAGTGTCTCCATAGTTTTTTGTCAAGTTTTGAGTTTTCTGCATAAATTCTTGTGTTTGGATATTTGTCGCTTGTGCATGTGAAATCTGTGCTATTGTGTGAATTATGAGTATTTATTTGGTAACCTCAACTTAAACCCACCGTAAAATCCGAACAATTGCTGATGCTAGTCTCGAGATGAACATCATCCATGCCGATCACTTTGCAATGACATCATGGCCAATCTTTACAGAGCCAAGTCTTTGGTTGTGTAGGTAGGGAAAAACTCTCTTAATTGTGGCATTGATTAAGGCACTATTTGTGGCAGCTCGCTGCTGGATTAGCATAGCTAATCCAACGTTAGACGCTTTCATTCCAGGATTATATCGGGGCTCTGTAGAGCATTGTATTAGGATTAGTATAAAATATGCACCTTTCCACATTCATTACAACATTCAAAAATACTTAAATAATAAATAAAATACATTCATGACAAATAATAAATGTTTCAATATCTATTAAACTAAATATAAAATTAAAACTTAAGGAAAAATAAGCATTTAAATTGCTTTATCTTGCATCAGCTTCTCCTCAAATACTTGATACAGAGATCGCTTCTGATCTATCACACACACACATACATATATATATGTATCTATCTATATATATATGTATACATATATGACATGGTGAACCAAGAAAAGAAAAGAAAGAAAATAAAATATTTAATTAGACACAGTGATCTAAGTAAGGTTTGTAGGATATCTCAATTTACATATAATATTAAGCGGCATGATGTTGCAGGAAAAATATGAAAGCATATACTAAGAAAATAATATACAATATTTAAATAAGATATGCCTGCAAAATTGTTAGAACAAAAAATGCTAATATATATATATATATATATAATTAAGATGTATACTCATTCTAAAAGAAAAATATCAGTAAAACATAGTATTATTCTGTTTGATAAAGTTACAGAATAAACGAGGAGTTAGTAGGTCCATCTAATTATCTAAGATGTGAGTTCCTGACTAACTACATATTCTCCCCCTCAAAGGCTATGTGGTCTCTTTATCCCTCCAGATATCAGTTTATACTGGCTTAATATATTGTTTGTGCAGACCTGAGATCAATCTGGATGAACCTATGATACTGATTTTTGATTTTTTCATTCAAGTTCTATAAAGTAGCAAATGAATCTGTTAAAGTTGATCAAAACTTAATAGCGATGTAAAAGCGGCAAATGAATCAATTAAATGAAAAGAATGATATTCTTTATTTTATTTTATTAAAAATATAATAATAATAATAACAATAATAATATTATTATTAGTAATATTATTGTTTATTTATTAATATCATGTAATAATAATAATAACGATAATAAATATGATAATGAAGAAATACCTTTTTCCTCTTTTTTTCTTACATGAAATTATAATTTCTTCTCTCTTATATTTAATAATTCTAGTAACAATAATAACAATATTAATAATAGAAAAATGCTACACTTATAACATCATATACGCAATCATATTCACTATCAATAAAACTTTTTCTTCCCTTTTTTTTCTTACACATTGATCTAAGCAAAAAATAAATTGCATCAATTATATATTTATATATGATTGCCACATCATTCTCGTTTAAATGTGTATATAGTGATGTAAGTGAGCAAAATCCTTAATAATAATAAGATTCTTCTTATTATTAATATTATGTAGTGATAATTGATAATAATAATACTAATAATGATAATAATAGTAATAATATATATATATATATAATAGTTTTATAATAATAATAATAATAATAATAATAATAATAATAATAAATGATAGAATTGAAATGTCTAAATTAAAACATGATAGAAATGTAAATTCCAAAAATGCAAATTATAATAATAATAATAATAGTATTAATAATAATGAATAATAATAATAATAATATAATAATAATAATAATAAAAGAAAATATTAATAATAGTAATAAATGATATAATTGAAATGACAGAATTAAAATGACAGGAATATAAATTGCAAAAATGGAAATAATAATAACAATAATGATAATAATAATAGTAATAATAATAATAAATTTATTATCAACATTATTAATAAAAATTATGATAAAAATAATAGTAATAATAATAATAGTAATAAATAATAATTAAAATGACAGAAAAATAAGCTGTATAAATGGAAATAATAATAATAATAGCAATATTAATAATAATAATAACAATAAGAATATTATTAATAATAGTAGTACTAATAATATTTTTATTTTTTACATTAATATTATTATAATATAATTAATATCATCATAATATTAATTAATTAATAAGAGTAATAATAATAAAATAATAATATTGAAATAAAATAATTAAAATGACAAAATTAAACATGATAATATTTATTATTATTTTCTTAACATAATATTATTAATATTTTCTATAGTAATTAATAATACTAATATTATTATTAATAACATTATTAATAACAATAATATGAATAATAATAAAATAATAAACCATTAATTTTATTTTTGTTATATTTTATTATTATTATGAACTTATTATGATAATTAATATCATAAAATTTATTATGATTTTTAATTATCAAATTTTCATTATATATATTTATCAATATAAATAGATATTAAATAAATAATAAAAAATATAAATAAAAACATAAAAAAGAGAAAAATATTCTCTTATTTTCACGATATGGAAGGGGGATCGGCAGCGGTGGAAGTGCTGGCGATGTAGTGGGAGGTTGCGGTGGAGGCGACGGTTGCCGACGGTTGGAGGAGGGGCGGTTTTGGTGTGAGAGAGGGAGAGGGTTTGGGTCTTATTCATAGGAGAGGAGGCGGTGGGACGGCTAGACCCAATTGAGCTGGTCTCCACGCGTGCCCTAGGGCACGAGGGCTGTATGCATGTGGGAGATGGTGGTGTCTTTTTGAACAAGGAGAGGAGGAGAGAGAAAAAATGCAAAGAATAATTAAATAATTAATTTCAATTAAATTATTCACATTTTTTCGTTGTTTGGTTTCCAAATTTAACGAAACTTGGATGTGTATCTTGACGAGACAAACACGCACTATAATTTATTGATTTGGAGCTATATTTTATTTTATATTATTATATGCAGATTAAAACTTTAAAAACTAATTTCGGTTAATTCAGATCTCCAAATTCGACAAAACTTGATTTAGAGCTATATTAGCATTTTTCTAATATTTTTAATCCAACGACACTAAAAATGTTGCATTTGTACTTGTATTTAATTTTCCCATTTTTTGTATTTAAAAAATTCAAAAATTATTCAGGAGTATTCATTATTCAGATTACTTTTAAACTTGGGTTTTATGATTACAAAAATATACTATATCCAACGGTATTTTTGGTTTGACCTAATTTTGAAGTCATCCAGGATCTTTATTTTTGAGTCGAGTTTAGCCTTAATTTTACCTAGTAACGACTTTGATCGCTACAGACTCGCCTACTTAAAGTCGATGTCGTCATCGACATCACAATATATTAAAGCTCTTAAAATAAGGCTATCTAAATTACCTGGGTTCTTAAATAGTTTAGGATACTTTTTTTGCATAGTATATTCTCTTTTCCTAGTGGCTTCTTTGGCATTATGATTTTTCCACTGATGACGATTGTCCCGGCCTATAATTCTGATAGTTTTTCAATGAATGATAAATCCCGTTGAACTTTCAACGAAAGGTATGGACAGTTGTTGGGATGGATTTTATAAACATCTGCGGAGTGATGACACATGGAATACATTGTGTACTGTATCTTCTTGAAGTTTTAACTTGTATGCAGAGTTTCTAACTCGGGCTAATACTTCAAAGGGTCCGACATATCTTGAGCTTAACTTGCTTGGCTTTGCCAAAGCAATATACACCTTTCATTGGGCTTACTTTTAGATATGCCATATGCCCGACTTGAAATTCTAGCTTTCGATGTTTAGTATAATGATACTTTTTTTGTCGATCTTGAGCTGTAACAATCCTGCTTTTTATTAGATGAATTTTTTTATTAGTTTCCTCAACATGATCAGATTGTATAACTGAACATCTCTTACTTCAGTCTAGATCAATAGTGTGTTAAACTATCTGCCATAAAGAGCTTTATATGGGGCCATTCTAATACAGGATTGATAGTTGTTATTATACGCGAACTCCACTAATGGAAGGTGATCTTCCCAATTACCGCCAAAGTCTAATATGCTTAATCGAAGATCTTTAAGTACCTAATTTACTCCCTCTGTCTGAATTTCTGTATGAGGGTGAAAGGATGTACTCATAGTCAATAATGTCCCCAAATCTAAATGTACTGCCTTCCAAAAAATGGGAAGTAAATTCATCACAATTCGAGACAATAGTTTTAAGAATTCTGTGAAACTTGATTATTTTCTTAATATATAACTTGGCTAGCTTTCCATCGAATCTGTTTGCTTAATAGGAAGGAAGTGTGTGATAATTTCGTTAAACATCTATAAGTACCCAAATCACATTTGCTCAAGTATGGCTTCTGGGCAATTCCATCATAAAATCCATGAAAATGTCTGACCATTTTCACTTTGGTATATCTAATGGATGCAATTGTTTGCTTGGCCTTTGATGTTCTACCTTTACTAAACTGCAGACATGACATTTAGTGAGATATTCAGCTACGTCTTTTTTAGTCCAGGCCACCAAAAGGCTTCTTTTAATTCCTATACATTTTATTTCTTTCAGGGTGAATTGTGTACCATGAGTTGTGAGCTTCAGTTAGAATTTGATTAAGAATGTACGAATTATTTGGAATCCAAATACTATTCCCATGGTAAATATAAACTCATTTTTGCAGATGCAAGTCTGTTCTGCAATCAATTTCAATGTTTGCTTTTTGCTTGGAATATTCTTTATTATTCTCTTGGGCAATTGTTATGCATTGCATGAATGTAGACTCTGTAGTACTATTTTCAAGTAACTAATTTAACTGCTTTCCATTAATAGATTTTATGCTTAACTTTCTGAATTTTTCCACTAATGGACATGTCGTAATTATAGCATTTAGGGCTGTTTTTCTATTGAGGGCATCGACTATGACATTAGCTTTACCAGGATGATATTGTATGTCTATGTTATAGTTGTTGATCAATTCTAGCCATCACATTTGTCGATAATTCAATTCTTTTTGAGTGAAAATATACTTTAAACTCTGATGATCAGTAAAAATTTCACATTTCACTCTATATAGATAGTGCCTCCATATTTTTGCAACAAACAGTACCGCTGCTAGTTCTTAATCATGCAATAGGTAGTTTCTTTCATGAGTTTTAATTTTATAGAAGCATAAGCTACTACTTTCTTTTTCTGCATGCGGTACATCCAAGCCCTACTATGGATGCGTCGGTATAAACTTGATAATGTATTGTCTCTTGTGGCTGGGTTAATACTTGGGTTGTTGTTAGGGCCTATTTTAACTGCTGAAATGATTCCTCACATTGCAGACTCCAAATGAACGGATGGCTTTTGCGTCAGTTTGGTTAAAGGTACAGTTATTTGCAAAAATTTATTAACAAAATTTTGATAATATCCAGCTGAATCGAGAAAACTGTGAATCTCTGTTAGTCTTTGTTGGGGCTATTTCTGAATTGCTCTTATTTTTTTGATCGACCTTGATTTTTTTTGGCATCCACTACATGGCCTAAGAAAGCCACAGAATCTGACCAAAGTTCACATTTAAAATATTTGGCGTATAGTTGATGCCTTAGATTTTTCAGAACCATTATTAGATGATCTTCAAGCTCTTCATTGCTTTCAGAGTAAATTAGAATGTCATCGATGAATAGTATCACAAATATATCCAAATATGATTTAAGAATCATTTGCATTAAGTTCATAAAGATAGATGGAATATTGGTTATACCAAATGATATGGCCATGAACTCATAATGCTTTTAGCAAGTTCTAAATGCTGTTTTTGGAACATCTTTTTCTTTGACTCTCAATTGATGATAGTTTGATCTTAGATTTATCTTAGAGAATATCTTAGCTCCAGCTAATATATCAAATATGTCATCAATATATGGTAGATGATACATATTCTTTATGGTTACTTTATTTAGTTCATGATAATTTGATTCCTCTTACATTTTCAAATTCTTTTACAATTTGAGATCTGCTAGAGAAATTTCTTTCATTTTTTCTCCTATCGATTGTTACCAAATATGCATTACATTGCTTTCTAATTGACTTCTCAGCTTGGAGGCATTGATTAATGATGCTGAGATGCCTTAACTTTCCCATAAATACTTCAGGTATATTCTCACACTTGATAATGATTTTTTTCTCTGACAATCAATCACAATATTATGCTTGCTAAGCTAATTCATTTTTAGAATGATGTCAAAATTTACTACAAGTAGCACTATCTGTTTTGCTTCATATGCCTTGCCATTAATCGATATGTTACAGTCACAATATTTTTGTGCACTCATGAGGACACCAGAGGGTAACCTAACGTTCTAGGCTTTAGCTAGGTTGTAATATGGTGGTTCAAGAAATTTGACAAATCTTTCTGAAATGAATAAGTGGCTTGCACCGATGTCAAATAATGTGTCACAAGATTTGTTATTGTAATGTAAGGTGCCTAGGGTTTAAAATGATAGATAATTCATGCTCTATTTAAATATAATATGAAAGATATTTATAAAAAGAAAGAATGTGGTACTTGATACCACTTTATTGTCTTTCGGGGATAGAACTGGGGTGAGGGTATAAATTCTCACATGTGCAACTTGCCTGGGAGCAATCGGTCTTCCCCTTGGATTAGCTGCTAGTGCTTTAGGAGCAGTATAAGTGGACCTCTCCTTTATATCAGAGTAGCTGTAGGTGCAGGAGCTGGTCTAGCTGTTGGTGTTAGTTTTGGCCTTCCAGCTGATATGGGTACTTGTCATTGCATCTGAGAAGGATGGGTGATCCATTGATTGCCCACCGTACGCGTTGCTAGACATTGCTAGAAGTTGTTATTAGGTCGTCCACATGTATAACATATCCCCCTCATGTGATAACAATTATTGTAAGGATGCGGTCGGTTGCATTTCATAGCATGTGATTGCTGAACTATCTGATTGTGATGTCCCCCAATCCTGATTTCCAGTGAGGGTGCGGGGATTGGGGCGACGTCAACGGACTTTGCCGGGGATTGTAGTTGGGATTTAGAATAATAACATAAACATCACAGATCATTGCTCAATTAATTTGAAAATAAAAAAACATTCTTTATTTTGATATAGTAACAGTTATAAGAGTAGATTTATCTTTATTTAAAGTACATGAAAATAAGAAAAGTAAAAGTACAACGGTTGATTATTTAGTGTTGTTCCAGTTTTTTAGCATCATCCTGACCTAGCATTTATAATGAAAATGCCTGGGTTAAACACTTGTTAGAGAAAATTCAAAGTACTTTGGATATCATTAATTATATTATATATATAAGCGAAAAGCATAGAATAAAATTTGTAATTTGCAAGGGAACAAGTAATAAGCATTTAAAAGACAATTTTTATAGCTTTCAATGTAAATCAACATTAAATAATAATTGAATCAGTGATAAAAGCAATATGTGACCAGCAAGCAATACTACATCAAAAATTGAATAGTTCTATCTCGAACTGAATAAATGATAATAATAATATCATTTGAGTGGGCAATTTTCGAACCTTGAATTATTAAGCACGTCTACTTGATTATCATAATTTGGGTTTAATATAACATATATATATATTTATATATATATATATTTACTTATGCTAACTCTCTCGTAGGCATAGTCATAGTATTCTTATATCTTCTAAAGAAGGATGATAGCTAACTAACCCCATTCTAAACATAAAATTACATACTGTACAGATTTTAATAACTCCAGCGGAACCCCATTTTTATTTGTTCAAGTTATTTATTTTTGATAGTATCTCAAATAGTAACAGTATACTTAAACCATAGAATTTGCAAAGCTAATAAACATGTAATTAAATAGATAAAATTTACGAGTTTCAAAGCGGAGCAAAGAGTATGTAATTAAATCGACATATATATGTACTTCATGATATCCGGGGTACCTGTTTTTGTGCTAAGTTGACCTCTTATAAATATGTGTGAAAAATCTATCGATTAGCAAAGTGATGAAAAATGCAAATTTTTATTTTCTTCTCTTGCTCTTAGTGTGTTTCAATGTTAGCAAAATAGTAATAAGAAGGGAAGAGGATGGTTGAGGTGGTGAAGAAAAAGGGTAATGTAGATAATATAAGAGTAGAGGAAAAATTAGAGAAAAAGAAAAATATAAAATATCAATTGCATTTTTTCTCCCTCCTATTTTCAAATTTGATAAATCTTATTGACCGGGAGGCCGTCTTGACGAGACAAACGTCCACGATCAAAAATTTCTCAATTATATATATGTTAAGTCTGGCTGAATGTATTCTCCTGGAATGTATGTTTGCTGTTCTGGGTTGATTAAACATTTGTGGAGAGATGATATATGGAAGACATTATGTACTACAGAAAAATTCTCTGGTAATGCTAATTGATAAGATGAGCTTCCTACTTGAGCCGATATCTCAAATGGTCTGACATATCTGGGGTTTAGTTTTCCTTATACCCCAAAACGATGAATCTTTTTTATCGTACTTACCTTTAGGTAGGCAAAATCTCCTATTTGAAATTTGATTAGCCTTGCATTTAGGATCATAATATTTCTTTTGTTGGTCTTGTGTTGCTTGCATCCTTCTTTGTATTAATTGAACCTTCTATTTTGTAACTTCTATCAATTCTGATCCATAAATTTGATTGTCGCCTACCTGGAACCAAGATAATAGTGTATTATATTTTCTTCCATATGATGCTTCGTAAGGAGTTATTCCTATACTTTCTTGATGGCTGTTAATGTAAGCAAAGTCTATTAGTGGTATATGTTCTTCCCAATTACTGTTGAAATCTAATATGCATTTTAAAAACATGCATTATAAATAAAAAATGACTATAAATATGGGGCTCATTAGGTGCCATCTTTCTTCTTAACAAATAATACTGGCGCACCCTAAGGGGATACACATGGACGAACAAGCCCTTTATCCATCAATTCTTGTATTTGTATCTTTACTTTCTGTAGTTCTCGTGGTTCCATTCTTTAAGGTGCTTTGGACAATAGTTCTGTATTATGAAGGAGTCTGATTGAAAAATCTATCTCACAAATAGGTGGTAATCCTGGAAGATCATCGGAGAATATATTTGTAAAATTTTTTACTATTCTAGTGTTTGTTAAAGAAACACTATCTTTCTCTGTATTTATCATTCATGCCTTTTTTTAATATTTTTTCTTATTTTCATAATATCAATAAAGTGTGTCAATGTGTTCAATTTTCCTTTGATAATATCTGACTTACTATCCCCATTTAGTTTCACTTTTCTCCCCTAACAATCTATTATAGCTTTATGTCGATTTAACCAATCTATTCTCAATATCAAAGTTTGAGATAGGAAGTAGTATAACATGGTAAATAAGGATTTTTTATCTATCGATATATCGCAGATGCAATATTCATTGGCTATTATGTATGCACCTGATGGTAATCCTATCTTTAATGTTTCTTCTAATTTTGAACATGATAGCTGATTTCGTTTGGCAAATACTTCTGATATAAATGATTGACTGGCTCCAATATCAAATATAATATGTAATATTTTCATAATATAAAATACTTAATATTACTTCAGAGTTTTCTGGGGTTGCGATAGGGGTAAGTGTATACATTCTTGCAAGAGCTTGATTTCTTTGAGCTTGAGTGAGAGCTTGCAATTGTCAGGGAATAGGGGCAGGTACTTGTCTTAAGACTGCTAATGGTGCTTGCTTGTAAGCTGGTTCGATTTTCTTGATAGGCTGTCCATTTATTGTAGAGCTTGCTCTGCATAATTGAAAGTGGTGGCTAGTTCTGCCACATTTATGATATTGATCTTTATGATGGTAACAATTACTATATGGATACGGTAATTGACAAGGTTTAATAAGTATTGTTCTATTTTGTGGAATTACTGGGTTCCTTCTGATTAGTTGCAGATTGGGCTGAAATCTTTTGAATGTACCCTCTTGTGTAGTTCCTAGTTGGATTCTTCTTTTCATCCTCTTGGTTGTTATCTGATAATCATAGTTCCAACATCTTTGCACATTCAAAAACATCAGGAAAATTTATAGATCGAAAAGGAATTAGACTTCTTCTTATAGGGCCCTTAAGGCATTTTAGGAATCGATTGCAATGAGCCGCTTCTGTATTTACTATATTTGATGCACATCGAGCTAACCTTGTAAACTCAATAGCATATTCTGAAATGCTCCTATTTCTTTGATGCAATCTTATAAATGTGTCCTCCATTATTGCATGGGTGGATGGTGGAATATATTGGTTAGGAATTTTGATTTGAAGTAGGTTGTATTGAGGATGTGGAAGTATGATTGGTGGCTTGATTATGAAGTATGGTTGTTACTAATTCAAGCAACTTATTGATTTTATCCTGATATGGTTCATTTATGTTTGGTATGATGATAGGAAGTTTCCTGTGAATCTATCTGGAAAAAAATGAGATAATGAGAATAGATTTACATAGATAATCTATACAACATGATATTATGCAAGCATAAAGATTTTCATTTTATTTATTTTCAAAAAAATCCTTTTTTTATAATACACATGTATATATGTATATATATATATATATATATATATATATATTTGTGCTCACTACTTGTTCATACTTATATATATGCATATATATATATATATATTAACTTCATATAGAGTCACAAGCTCATGATGATGCAGGGAGGGTAGATGCTTGACAAAAACTGAATTTTCTTTTTCAACTTATTTATTTGGTGACAAATTTCTTTTTTCTGTTCTTTCATTGTCCATAGAAAGGAGATGAGTGATGTTCATATTGTCATGCAAATATCTTACATTTGATTTTTCAAGCTATCAAGCTTCTTATCAGGTAACTTTGTAAATGTGGTCAGGGTTCCAATGATTCTTTCTACTATTCCTTTTAGTACTTGAATTTGTTCGTGCATGGTTGGTAGGCTTGGAACATAGCTTATTTCGAGATTCTCAAATTGCCAAGGGATTCCATCTGTGGAGTCTGATTCTGAGGAATTATCCTAAAAATATTGTGGATCCGTCTATTAAAATATAATTTATATGAAATCCCAAACTTCATAATCAATATTTATATATGTATATGGTAAAACCTAAGTTCTACATTTTGGTGTATTGAATAAATAATAATAATACCGTTTGAGTGGGCATTTCTCAAACCTTGAGGAACAAGCACGTCTGCTTGATTATCATAATTTGGGTTTTAATGTAACACACACACATATATATATATATATTCACATATGCTAGCCCCTCGTAAGCATAGTCATAGTATTTTTATATCTTCCAAAGCAGGATGATAGCGAACTAGCCCCATTATAAATATAAAATTACATTGTGTACAGATTGTAAATAACTCCAGCGGAATCTCTCATTTTTACTCGTTCAAGCATGTTACAAAAATGGGAAGATAAGAGGAAGATTGAGGTGGTGAAAAAACATGGTAATGTAGAATATGGTAAGAATGATGATGGCCTAAAATCATGATAATAATGATAATAATAAAAATAATAATATTAATAACATTGATATTATTATTATTATTAGTATTATTATTTATGTTTATAAGATATGAATGAAAATAAATGTTCGAGAGAATAATATGTGTGTGTATATATATATATATAGAAAATAGGGATAATAATAATAATAATATTATTATTATTATCATCATCATTTATATGATAATTTACACATAAAATGTATTATTATTATTTATTCTAGTGAGAGAATATGTTAATAGGGAGGAAATAATGTTGTTGATTTTTATGATAATTTTATGTGCATATGCTTATTTTAGATAGAGAATATTAAGATAATAATATGATTATAGATATTGTTATTATTATGTTTATTATTATCATTATTATTTTATGTGATGATAATAATAATAAGTATAGTAATATACTTATTATTATTATTATTTTTATAAATGAAAATGGAGAGAGAATATTATTATAATAATATTATTATTATGCTTATATGATGATAATAATAATAATAAGTATGATTATATACATATTATTATTATTACTAAAAGATAATAATAGTAAGAGAATTATATAATAATATATAATATAAGAGATAATTACTGTAATAATTTTTGATAATAATAATAAGTGTTACTTTTATTATTATTATACATATAATAATAACTACAATAATTTATATACTTATCATTATTAGAATTATCATTATCATTATCATTTAGTGATAATGATAAAATTATTTCATTATTATTATTATTTAATAATAATAATAATATATATGAATTTATAATAACAACAATGATTTATTATAATAATAATAACATTAATATATTAATGTTATTATTATTATTATTGTTATAGCATAATAATATAATATAATTATACTATGTTATATATATATTATATAATATTAAATAAAGAAAATGAAATATAAAGAACAAAAATTGCATAAATAAACTATTAGTAGTGGAAATTAAAAGTAAGTAGCCGAAATAAAATGTTAGGAGCAAGAATTTAAAAGTTAGTAGCAAAAATAAATGTTATTGGCAAAAATAAAAATTAGTGGTTAGTAGGTTAGTGATGTTATGAGTCAAATAAATTTTTAATTTTTTTATCTCATTTGAAATTTTTATATTTCAATTAGCACATAAAATTTTTCTCACTCACATTATTTTTATCTTTGTGGCTCTTCTCCCATTCAAAGGGGGCTTGCTAAGGGGAGGCAACGACTTGCCAAGGGGAGTCGGTGATTTGCTGAGGTGGGGGATGACTCCGGTGAAGTTTCGCAGGGTGCCGACAAGGTGTCTACTTGGCGAGGTGGCGGGGTGAGGGGTGGTCGTTGGCCAGGAAGGAAGAAAAAGAGGGGGAGAGTGGAGGGGAGGGGAGGCTTTTGGTGTTGCCGAAAGGGAGGGAGAGGGATGCTTGGGGCTTCTTGTAAGGTAGGGAAGCGGAGGTGGTGGTCGGCTCCCAGCCGGAGGTGGGTGCTTGAGGGAAGATGTAGGAGAGGGTATTTTATAGGAGATGAGGGGGGGAGGGCTTCTCGTCCGGCGCCGTTTAGCGCTGGGCAGGGGCGGCGTGGCTGACCCCTGCTTGTCACATTGCACATGACATGAAATTGGCGTTGGGAAGAAAAATTGGGGGGGGAGGAGAGGAAAAATTAGGGAAAAAGAAAAATATAAAATATTAATTGCATTTTTTCAGTCCGATTTCCAGATTTGACGAAGCTTGACTAAGAGGATCATCTTGATTAGCTGAACATCCTCTATCAAATATTTAAAAATTTGAAGTTATATTTTCTTTTTTATTAATCTTTGAAGGAGAAACTTCAAAAATTAATTACGGATAATCCGGCTTTCAAAATTTGATGAAAAACTTTGTGTGGCCTTATTTTATTATTACGAGTCCAACAACATCAAAATTTTTGAATTTGAACTTGTATTTTTATTTTTCTAATTTTTCATATTTAAAAAATTCAAAAATTAATATAGGAATATCTGTTGGTCGGATTATTTCTAAACTTGGGCATTACTATCACAAAAATATATTCTTTTTAACGGTATATATGGTTCAGTCTAATTTTTAACTTGTCCAGGATCCTGGTTTTTTCATGATTGGGTCGACAATTTAGCACCAATTACTATAGTTAGAATTTGGCTTGTTACACTGATAAACCCTGGCATGAGGTGACCTCACCCTCTTGTACATGCGCAGGCGGGGGCCATTTTCTTAGCTCTTCTACTTTCTTCTGTTCACCATGTTCTAATACTTTTACACTTTCGAGCATGTCTGAGAATTTAGAGATTCGAAGAGTCATAAGCATTTCTTGATAGAAGGTTTTAATTCTTTTATAAATCAGTTGCATCGAGCATACTCGGTGCTGACTAGTAGTGGTGCATAATGAGATAGTATTTGAATTTCAATTTCATATTTAGCGACACCACGATAGCCCTAATATAACTTCATGAATAAATCTTCCATGATGGTTTAATGTAGGAGGAGGGATGTATTTGACTCTGAAGACCTTGAGGAATTCTTCACATTGAATATTCTCATTATCTAGCCTTCTAATTGTAAGTTTGTAGTGGTTTCCCACCAGTGTTCAGTTTCTCTTTTTAGCCTAATGATGGTTAATCTAATTACATCTATAGATGGGCATTTCATGCTAGTTAGTATTTTTTATATTTTCTTTACTCAATTTTAAGTATTCATTGGGTTAGCACTTCCATTGAATATTGGTGGTTGACTCTTAGGAAGGCTTGAAGTTGTCCATCTATCTCGATGGTTGGGAAATGTATTTGACTCTGAAGGCCTTGAGGAATTCTTCACATTGAATATTCTCATCATCTAGCCTTCTAATTGTAAGCTTGTAGTGGTTTCCCACCAGTGTTCAGTTTCTCTTTTCAGCCTAAAGATGGTTAATCTAATTACATCTATAGATGTGCATTTCATGCTAGTCAGTATTTTTTATATTTTCTTTACCCAATTTTCAGCATTCATTGGGTTAGCACTTCCATTGAATATTGGTGGTTGACTCTTAGGAAGGCTTGAAGTTGTCCATCTATCTCGATGGTTGGAAAATGGGTAGCTAATAGGATATAAGTGGAACTATTTATTTGGGGTGTCTGTTGTGTCTGAAGCTTTAAAAGTATTTGATTTTGTGTATCAACACACTCCAATAGAGTATTCACAATATCAAATAATTTGTTGACACGGTCCACGAAAGTATTGGTGGATATCAGATCCTTAAAAATGTTCCGATGATTAAATGAGAATCTTCAGTATCCATCTGAAAATATGATTTTCTATTATTATGTATTTATTGGAGTAGAATTACATAGGTGTTATAATTAAATATTAACTAAAAACAAAAGTATCATTATTAGGCAGAAATAAAATAGTAATAACTAAAAAGTGATTTGATGATTAAGTGTACTATTTTAGCTCAATCATATTTACATTCTTTCATTCTCTCTTCGATGTTTATGGTTTCAGATTTTACAAATTTTTATTTTTTATATTTTCCATCTATTGTGATTTTCATTATTACGGAATTTTAGCTGCATGAATTGTGGTTTATACGCTATTATTCTGATCTTCTCTCAATCATGCTCTGGTACCGAGCTCGCATCCCAGGGTTTATATCAGGCTTAGTATAACAATGTATTAGGAGCAGTATAAAACATACATCTTACAACATTCATTACAATATTCAGAAATACCAGAATAATAAAGAAAATAAATTCATAATATAGATAAAATTATCTTACAATATCTATTACACACTTCCATCCTTCATCTGCTCCTCAAATGCTTGATCCAGAGATCTCTCATAATTTGTCATAAATATATATATATATATATACATATATGGCAGGGCGAAACAAGAAAAGTAAAGTAGGATTTAACAATTTATGCAATATTAAGCGGCATAATTTTGTAGGAGAAATATTTAAGCATATACTAAGAAAATAATATACCATATTTAAATAAGATATGCGTGCAAAATTGTCAGCTCTAGATATCAGTCTGTCTTGGCCTAACATATTGTTTGTGCAGACTTGAGATCAACCTGGATGAACATATGATATTGATTTTTGAGTATTTTATTTCAAGATCTGAGCACAAAATCTTATATAAATATCAAAGTATATCAAATCGTTATATCAATGTAAAAGCGGTAAATGAATCAATTAAATAAAAAGAACGATATGCTTCATTTTATTTTAGTAAAAATTCAATAATAATAGTAATAATATTAATAATAATATTGTTTATTATTAATATTAAAAATTACAATTTTTTATTATTAATATCATGTAATAATTACAATAATAATGATAATAAAGAAACTTTTTCTTTTCTTATATGAAATTACAATTTCTTCTCTTATATATAATAATTCTTATAAAAATAATAGTAATATTAATAATATTAAGATTCTTATTATTATTAATATAATGATAATATATATAATAAGAACCTTTTATTATTATCATTATTAATAATGACAATAATAATAATAATAATAATAGTAATAAATAACATAATTGAAATGACTGAATTAAAAAATTATAAAAATGTGTATTGCAGAAATAAAAAAAAAATAATAATAAATAACATAATTGAAATAATAAAATAAAAAGGATAAAAATAGAAATTGCAGAAATAGAAATTAGAATAGTATTAATATAAATTAGATGTATGGTTCCAGATCAATCGGAATTTTGAGTTGAGGGGTGCTTTTGGCATATCGTAGGTTGCGCGTGAGCTGATCAAAGTGTGCTTGAGTAAGATTATGCATGTGTTGGCAGATATGTTGACAGCTAGGCTGAGGTCAGGGTATGTGATGGTGAGATTGTAAGGAATCGGCGAGTTGCTTTGTATAGTTTCAGCTGATTGAAAGGTGGGGATGATATGGATTTTGGAATTTGGCTGGCAGTGGGCGTTAGAGCGATGCTGCATTGCACTATATTGAAGTTTGTCAAGATGCTTGATGCGTAGGCTGTTTGACATAACATGGGACCAGTTGCTGATTGCGCGAGGTTTATATCGAGAAATTGTTGTCGGTGTTTCCAAATATTTCATTCGAAACTTTTGAGGGTTTGTATGAGAGAGCTGAGAGCGACTTGGTTTGAACCTGCTATGAGGATGTCATCCACGTAAATCAGTATGTAGATGCGGTCGGCTGCGTTGTCGATTTTGAGGAGAGAAGAATCGAGTTTACTGGTTCTGAACCCTTTGCTGTGAAGATATTTTGTAAGGGTGGAGCATAATTGACGGGGTGACTGTTTGAGATCGTAGATTGCTTTGTAGATTGTTTCTTTAAGTTGCTCGTGTAGAAGGCATTTGATACGTCTAATTGAACCACCAGCCACGTGTGGTGAGTAACAATTACCGAGTAGAATCCATATAGTTGGCATTTTTGCAATGGGGCTGAATGTTTTAGATAGTTTGGTTTGGTATGTCCATTTGTTGCTTCTGGTGAGGGTGCGGAGGCACGAGTTTCCAGGTTTGCTGTTCTATCTAGACATGATACTCTTCTTACATGGCCAGCCTTTAGTGCTCCACTTTGGTCACGCCATTATAGGAGGTAAGATCAGGTTGAGGTGGTGTACTTTAAATAAGGTTGAATATTGGTTTTGGATTTAAGGTTCTTGATTTTAGACGTGTTTGCATGGAATGAGTGGGGATGGGGGCTTTTGGTTTGGTTGTAAACATGGGTTCACAGTCTAGAAGAGGTGACTGCGGATCTGGGGAGGATGAGTTTTAACTATGGAGGGGTGATTTGTTAGGGGTGTAGGTGGAGTTTTTGGCCGAGAGTGAGAGGTTGATGTGGCTGAATTTTGGAGTGGTTTTGTACTGATTGTGTAGAGTCTATTAATGCAACAGTCTTTAAGGAGAGGTATGTTCGTTTGAAGGTCTGTTACGATGAACCCATTCGGATCAAATGAGATGGAGCAAGGGTTATATGATGTTAGTTTGTGGATGGAATGGAGATTGTATTGACATTGAGGAATATGGAGTAGATTATACAAAAGAAACTTACGGCGGGGTGTGGGTAAAATGCCTTTGCCAATGTTGAAGATCGATAGAATTTGGCCTTCGATGGTGGTTATGTTGGTACATTGGTATGTTTCAGCTATGGACAGGTTGTTGAGGTCGTTGGTGATGTGGTTCGACGCTCCGGAGTAGAGGTACCAACTGTGGTCTGTCATTCCATCGGTGCAGAAAGCTGCAGGATAATGTGGTAGCTAATTTTGAGTGTTATTGTAGTTGGTATCCAATTGGTGCCATCAGTCCTTGGCTGAGTGACTAAGCTTGTGGAAGATTTGGCACTTAAGGAGGATCTATAGATTTTCTGAAAGATGTGGTATCTCTGTATGGCATTAGCATGCGTCGTCTTCCTCTGCTAGTTCTGCCTCGGCCTTGGGATCGACCCGAGAATAGTGACAAGTGGTGTTGATTGCTTATGGTTGACGGATTGCTGAGCTGAATCTTCTTGTGAAGGTCTTGTTGGACATTGATTACTTCACTGCATAAGATGGAATAGAGGTCGTCCAAGATGATTGGGTTGAGCTTGGTTCTAATTGCTGTTTCGAGGGATTGATTTGGCGGGAAATCCGTTTAGCGTGTAGAGAATGACTTTTTCGTTGTCAACTTTGGAATTCACTGCAGCTATTTTGTCCACCAATGATTTGATTTCGTATAGATATTCATACATGGATCTATTTTTTAGGGATTCATTGTGAAGTTTGTTTTTGAGTTGTATTACTCTGGAATAGTTTGATGATTGACGGTGTTTTTTCAGAGTGAGAGAGACTTCTACACATGATTCGGCCTCTAGAATGTAGGGGAGGATTGAGGGTGTTATGGTAGAATAGAAGGCTGCTATCAGGTTTCTGTCTGTGGATATCCATAAGGAGTATTTAGAACTATCTGTGTGAGGTCTAGGATCACTACCATCAAAATGTTTGTGTAGGTTGTTTGCCTTGAACAATAGAAGTACATGCAGACACTATATTGGGTAGTTATGGGAGGCAAGAGAGGTGTGAATCATATTCTTGATGTTGGACATCAAGAATTTGAGATCCTCCTTCTCAGCGACGGATATGGAGTTGCTGCTGCCAGTACTTAGAGTTGTCGTCAGACTGGGATTCCACGTTCGTGGACTTCATTGTGGATATATCAGATGAAGAGACCGATTTTTGTTGTGTTGGGTAAGTGGTGAGTCGAAATCGGGACGCATCTGATCATGGTTGCCACGATCGGATCGGAATCGGCACAATCTGAGTGTAATCTTTGCTGGCATCTCGTTGGTGAGATTATGAATCGTGGAGAGCTGGGTGTCGAGAAGGGGTTCGCTCTAATACCATGAAGAGATCGAAAATAGAGAATGGACGGACGAGTTTAGACAGGTGAATCATAGAGAATATTTTATATCAAATAAGTAATATATGCACGTGTATATAGCTGTAGTTGTTAGTGGTGAGTGATCCTAATGGGACCGAGCTTAGGTTAGCTGATGGGATTGATTTGGGTCATTAGTAGATTTTATATGTAGATGCCTATATGTTTTTTTACTAATGCCATCCTCTTTTGAGGGTGTTCTTGATGATTTTCCTGTCTTGCCTAGTTGATTGTTTGACCAAGTGGTCTTGAGAGATACTCAATCCATCCTTGCTCATCTACTTTGATTTACTAAAGAACCAACCTTTGCGATGGGAAGCCAGCTTTGCTATTTTATTGTAACAAAAGAGGAGCATATTATCATTTATAAAAATGAGATTTCTATAACTCAAATTGACTATTTTTTTTTTTAAAATGATCATTTGTTGTGTAAGGATTGTAAGATTATTTAAAGCAATTGCTTACAACCTAACACGTTTATTGGTTTTGAATTTGAAAATAAGAAGCATTAAAAGTAGTGTTAAATTTTATGTATGTCCTAAACTAAGTTGATGAAATCTTAAGAACGATAATATATATATTTTTAATAGTTAAGTTTTAAGATTTGGACTCTGATATTTTGAGGATGAAGTCAACCTTATGTGATATTTGATTGTTATTTGTAATGTTCTAAGGAATTTACTTGGTTAATCAAAAGGGAAAGTGTCCAAAAAAAAGATGCATTGTGATGGAAAGATGATGTTCAAGTTAAGATTAAAGATAAAAAACATGCTATGAATAATTATTTAATTTTAAGACCATGGAGAATTGAAAAAAATATAAACTAGCTTGTTGTGAATCCAAAATAACAGTTCACGATATTAAGAGTGCAACATTCGAGGATTTATATATTAGGTTTGATATTGTTGAGATATATATATATATATATATTTATAAGCTAGTCAAATTAAGAGATAAGAAAAAAAAAATTGGCTCATGTTAAATATATAAAAATGATGATAAAAAATTCTTTTCAAGGATAAAGATATTCAACGTAGATGGATCAATTAATTTAGTAAAATTTTTAATGAAGGTTGTACCAATAAAAATAATATAAGTGAGTTTAATAATTTTAAAAATAGTCTCAATTGCACTTTTATTCATTGTGTTAATAAAGCTGAGATTTGGAATGTTTAAAGAGGATGAAGAGCGGAAAAATAGAAGGATCGAATGCCATCCTATTGATGTACGAAAATGTTTGGATGAGGAAGGAATTTCTTAGCTTACCACATTATTTAATGCTATTTTGAAGAGTAAAAAGATGCCAAATGGTGAAGAAAAATATTGTTATGCCTATTTATAAAAATAAAGGCGATGCTCAAGATTATGCTAATTATAGAGGAATTAAGTTGATGTGTCATACTTTGAAACTTTGAGAAAGAGTAATTGAATATAGATTACAAAATGATATACTTACATTCCTCAAAATTAAATTAGTTTTATGCTAGATAGATTTACAATGGAAGCCATACATAATATATTAAGAGATTTGATGGAAAAATTTAGTGAAAAATGATCTTTATTTAATTTTTAAGATTTTTTTTTTAAAAGACTTGTGATAGAGTATCAAAAAAATTCCTTAGATAGCTTTGGAGAGAAGGGATTTGTGTTGCATATATTCATGTTATTAGAGATGTGTATAATAGGGTTGTAACATGTGTTCTATCATAAGGTGAATTATTTAATGATTTTTTTGTTTCTATTGGATTAATCAAGGTTCATCTCTCAACCCTTATCTTTTTGCTTTAATTATGGATGTTCTTATTGAGCACATTCAAAAGGAGATTCCTTGGTGCATGTTATTTGTAGATTGTATTCTATTAATTGATAAGATTGGGATGAAATTAAAGCAAAGCTAAAGTTATGAAAAACTACTGTAGAATTCAAAATTTTGTTTTTGTAGATTTTAACATAATATATGGAGTGTAAGTTCAATGATATTATGCCATTTGATCAAGAGGAACAAGAGGTTCAAGTGACCAGGCTTAATGATGAAATAGAGAGCAATGTGATTAATAGAATCCAAGCTAGTTGGATGAAATGGGGGAGCGCTTCTAGAGTGTTACGTGATTGGAAAATCCTACTCAAATTTAAAGGAAATTTTTCTAGAGCAGTTATATGACCAACTATGTTATATGGGGCTATATGGTGGCCAACAATGAAGAAACTTTACAATAAAAATGTGTCATAGAGATGAAAATGCTTAGGTGGATGAGTGGGTAGAATTATAAATGAATTTATTCATAGCAAGATTGGAGTGGCTTCATTAGTGATTAGATTAGAGAATGTTTAGATGGTTCGAGCATATCAAATGTAGACTGTGCAATGCCCCTACTAGAAAAAATGTGTTTATTAATTTCTCTATTAAAAGAGGGAGAGGAAAATCCAAAAAGATATGGCAAGAAACTATTAGGAAGGATCTTCTCTATTTGGAATTTGTGGGTTTTCTATTTGATTATGCACAATGAAAACAAATGATTCATGTAGTTGACCCCACCTTGGTGTTGTTGTTTGTTGTTGTAAGCAGTGGAATATATTTAGAAGATGCTCTAGAATTTCAATTCAAAAAGGGATCGATCTGTTTGCATGATTTATCAATAGCATGGATTTCTAAAACTTACAAATTGTGAAGACTGCATGATTATTTATAATATCTGCCGTCATCATTAAAGATCTTCTAATGCGGTTCATTAAATAATCTACAGATTTTATCGCATATGTAGAAATCCAGAATAGGCTGATTTGGGTTGCCATCCCGAAAGATACTTATCTTCAACTAATCTATTTTGTGATATTTGAGTTCAGCTTTTGGCAAGGCTCCCCCGTTTTGATGACCTAACTTAAAATGCACCTAAACTTTGATTGACATGGATGCGACGATTAATTTTTCTAAGGAAATGCAAATTGAAACTTGTGATGTGAGGTTCTAACAACCAATAATTTTTATAAACCTCCCTTGTTGTTTTAATTGTAAAATGATGATCGATAATCTAGAAGCGTCATTAAGAACTTAGGCTTCACAAGGTCTTCACTAGTAATGATCCTGGTGAAGGGGCTGATATAGCTGATGGCTGATGCTTTTTTAGCTCTGATCATTAGTTGGTGATTTATTTTCTTCCTTTTGTTATGCAATTGAGGTGGTGCATGCTACTTCCTTCTCATTGGTTTGTATAATGAATCTGAGGCTTTGATTGAGGATATCTTGCAGATTGTAATTCATGCATTTTCGATGATTGGGGATAGGGAATTGCACGTTGATTGCAACTCTCAATCATTAAAGGATTATAACTCTGAAGCCAACACTTGTCATTCCATTGATGAAAAACTAGGACTAGACTATAAAATTTTGAGTTAAGCCCAATTCGAACTCGAGAGTCGAGTCAAGTTCAACTGATTAAAGTTCGAGTTCAAGCACACTTGAACTTGATTCGAGTCAGCTTGAAATTACATTTCGATTAACTTGAAAAAATATACTATAAAATTTAAAAATTTGTTGATGCTTTTCTGTACAAAAAATAATTAATAATATAAATCTTGCTTTTAATATAAAAAAATATAAACTACATAATCAGCTTGAGGTTCCAGTGTTTGAGTCATGCAAAAAAAAGAAAGATTGAAAAGATGATCACAGCTTCAATGCCTAGCTTTAACCATAAAACAATCTCAGATCTTGTTAACATAGATTTACGGCTTGTAGCACTGTATACTGTCACTACAATTACACATTAATATATTGTTACATAAGTACATAACATTTTGACATAGTGACACAATATACTACATTACTACATAATCATAATTTTGAGATTTTAGACACATTATAGGTAAATACAGTACAGTGGTAGCACTCCCCCATCAAAATATTTAAGGTTATTATTTTTATTAAGTCTTCAAATATGTAGTAGAGGCAATAGCAACTAGCAATCCAAACAGTAATAGAGGCAATAGCTAGCAATACAAGTTGCAACAGAGACAACAGCAACCAACAATTCAAAAAGCAACAGAGGCATCACAAATAAAACATAATAAAAGAAAAAAATCATATTTGCAAAAACCTCATAAAAATAATAATTAAAAGTAACAACCAATAGTCTAAGAAGCAGCAGAAGCATCCAAAAAAAACACAATAAAAAAATCATATTTGCAAAAACCTCAGAAAAGTAATAATTAAAATGTTATAATTGTAACTAATAGTAAAAATTATACAGACCATAAAAAGAGGATCACACCTTCAGCTCACAACTTAAATTAATAAAAATAGATTCACTACTTGTTATATGCTTGAAAATTTTAAAAATTTGTAAAAAAATTAAACAGACCTATAAGAAGAATAAAAAGCTTCAGCTTATAGCTTTTAACCTTCAAAATAGGTTCACAACTTACTGCATGTTGAAAACTTAAAAAAACTCTAAATAAATTTGAAAAAAGATTAAACAGATTGTAAAGAAGATCACATTTGGATCACAGTTTCAACTCACAGATTTAACCTTATAAACGACCTCACTATTTACTGCATATTTGAAAACCCTAAAATATTTTTGAAAAAATTAAATGAACCATAAAGATGATCACGCTTAGGTCATGATTTTAACCTTAAAACTAGGCTCATAACTTATTGCATATTTGAAATCCCTTAAAAAAGCTTTAAAAGAGTTGAAAAAAAAATTAAACAGGCAATGAAGATGATCACAACTTCAGCTTACAACTTTAATCTTAAAAATAAGTGCACAAATTATTGCATGTTACTCTGAAAAACACTAAAAAAATTTAAATGGACTGCAAAGAGATCACAACTTTAGCTCATAGTTTTAACCCTAAACCTTAAAAATAACCTAAAAATTTAGTATAATTTATTAAACTACTCACAAAATTTATGCATACTTCAGATGCTCATGATTTCAATATTAGAGTATCTCGATTCGCAAGAACAAGAAGATTAGAACTCAAGACTCAGGAGCAAGGAGCCTATAAGCCATAAGAAGATAATAAGCGAGAGCCGAGAAGTCGAAAAAATTGAAGAATGGGAAATTATGGCGCATGCAAAAAAAGGGTTTTGTTTTATCCTTGGCCACGCTATTTCAGTAGCACTCACATTTAAGGGCATATTTTGGAGATTTGTTACTGTTGCTGCCTCACCCATCTAGCTCATGTTATCAAAAGGCGCAGATCTCTCCCAAATTATCCCAGTTTTTCTCTACAGTTATTCTCGTGTGATGGATCACGGAAGATTTCTTCTGCCACCTTTTGGGAATCAAGCTCAAAACCATGTTCTTCACCTCGACATAGATTTGCAAATGTTGCTTTGATTGCAATTGATGAATCTCCATGTTGATCTATTCCGCAGTCTCTCTGAACCTTTAGGGGTTCAAACATTGCACTAGTTCCATTTTAAGTTAATAAAATGCTTAAATTTATGTTAAAAAGGCTAAGTACTAGAATTTTTATTATGGAGTTCCGCTTCTACAATAATTCCCATTGTCATCTCTATTATGACACTAGTGCTCATTTGATACTTTTATTATGGGTGGATGTGGATGAATTTAAGTTATCAAAACATTGGCGTCTCATCTCAAATTTAGTTTTCTGGATTGTTATATGTGAAATAGCACGCGCAAGTGCACATGTATCTATAAATAGTAATGTGCGATTAGGTTATTGTTTCCACAAGAATTAGGTTGGTTTGAATTGTTAATTAATAATTATTATTTTCTAAATATTATTTAAATATTTAATATTTGATTAAAACTTTAAAACGAGTTTAACAAATGATAGGATACCAATGCCGAAGAGGAAATGGTAAAATTTATGCCTATATTGTAGTAAATCAATTTTTTATTTGTGGATGCTTTGATTAATATAATTCACATTCCAAATTAATTGGAAAGAAAAATATTATTGGGCTCTCAAATAGCTCTCAAAAGATTAGTTGATTGGTATTTGTTATTTGTAGTTTTCGGAGGTGTTTGGAGATATTTAAGAGTTGTGTATCAAAATCCAATTGTAAATAAATTATATTCAAAGCACTTGCTATATCATTACGTGGAATCACGTGAAAGTACTCAGCCCGTTCTGGCGAACGCAATTTACCCATAATTTATACAAAATTAGGCTACTATTTGCAAATATTTAAGCATATAATCAAAAGGCTAAGTTGTAGTCAAAGCATAAAACAAGTAAATGTTCACTAATTTTGCTATATAACAACGAAATGAATGCCAAGCTATAATGTAAATCAGCATATATAATAATTGAGTTAATCTGCTTTTTGGTACTACGTTGAGGAAATAATCCATGGTTGAACTTCTCCCCTTAACCCTTCTTCTCCTCAAGCAGCAGAAACTGAAGTCCTATTTCATGAGTGGTGGCGCCCATATCACTGTGGCAGGAACCCACCCTAACTGAAAGGCCGAACTTCATTTCTTCATGTGATTCTGCTATACTCTTTGTTGGTTTCTCAGTAATTAGAATCGTGCCCTGTTTGAACTTTCTCTACTTCTCAAGGTTTTTCTTCCCAGCGAACTCCTTTAATGGTGTCAACATATTTGTATTATTCAGAAAACTGGTTCAGAATAAATAGAGTTTTTTCCTCTCTTCTTAATCAGGTCAAGAAGCCTGGTCTAGAGATGTCCACGATACAAAGCGAACTGGACCTGTCTTACAGGCAGCGATACCAAGATGTCGTAATTCCTGAAGCATACGAGCGCTTAATCCTGGACACGTGCGTTCTTCTAAAACTCGCACTTTTTCTTAATAATATATATATATATATATATATATATATCTATCTGCTTACACATGATTAATCCTGGACCTGTCTTACTAGTGTATAAGTATAGCAATACTATATGTATATATATATATATATATATATATATATATATATATATATATGATGCATGCCATTTCTACCGTTATTAGTTCATCCTTTTATTCAGCTAGAACTATAATTTTGATTAATAAATTTTAATTAGTATTAATTTAACACTGAGTTTAAGTTTAGCTGCATTAATTTAGTTAACAAAGTCCATCCTGCATCTCTCTTTTATATTCAAATTTTTTTTTGAAGTAGCATATGATATCTTTCAAATCTAAATACTTATTAAAAAATACGAGCTTGATTTTTAGAATACGAGGGGATCAGCAGCACTTCGTGCGGAGAGACGAGCTGAAGGTTTGTTGTGCTCTTGCTGATGATGATAATAGTTTTTTCCAAAATACAATAATGATGAATAAATGAACAAGTGCAGGCGGCGTGGGAGATCTTCACTCCGGTGCTGAATCAAATAGATGCGGGGGAAGTAAAGGCGCTGCCGTACGCGCCCGGCAGCCGCGGCCCTGCGGAGGCCGATCAGCTTCTCTCCAAGGCCGGCTACGCCCAGACCCACGGCTATGTATGGATCCCTCCTACTCTCTAATATATTATTCTCTTCTGCTGTATTTTAATATTAGTACTTCAATAAATACCTACAAATAAGAAACAATTTGCTCTGCTGTATGTTTTCTGAGTGTGCCCCAAGGACAGAAGGCTGCTGCTGTATTTTGTGTTGTAACAAAATAAAAACCGCTGTTTTTTTTCTTAAATAGCAGTGAGGATTTTAGTAACTTTGATTCTGCCCATATTATATTTATCTTTTTTTTTTTCTTATATTGGTTCAAATAAAAATTGAATTTCACCAATTATATATTTTTACACATAAGATTATCATGTTATGTGCATATGATGATGCAAGTGTAGTTAAATTCTTTTTTGAATATTTTTTCCTTTAATTATTCGCCTTTAATTTATAAAACAGTGCTGTTTTCTTCTAAATTAAGTGACATGATATATATATATATATATATATATATATAAAGCACATCACATAATATGATGGATGATTAAGGAGCTGTTTGGAAAGATGAAATTTAGGTATTAGTTAAGAAATTTTATCTGAAATTCATAACTTTCGTGTGTTTGGTTGATGGAAAGTTCAAAGTAAAGCAAAAAATAAGTTAAAATTTTCTGAGATAGATATGTCACATTAAATTTTGCGGGTAATTTTTAGGATTAAGCGGAATCTTCGACCTTAATTAGAAGAAGGCCGGCGCTTTGTATGCCTTCGACGACGTGAAAAATCGGCGCCTTTGTTCGGAACAGAAGTTGAAGGCCTAGGCGTGTTGAATGAGGAAGCACAATTATATGATAATGCCTGAATTTGTTCATCCCCTCCTCTTTTTCCTCATCTCACCTACAGCACAACTCTTTGATTTTCACTGACTCAATCAATCTATTTTTATACTTGATAATAAGTACTTTTTTAGGTCTTGAATTGAGCAAGTTTGAACGAATTAGATGAGATTGGTTCATAATTTTTGGCTTAAATACAAGTCAAATTAAACTCGAACTAGGATCAATTAAGAGTTGAGTCGAACCGAATCCAACAGATCAACTCGAATTTGTTCAGAGTTAAATTGAGAATAAAGTATTAAATAATTTAGTGATATGAAAATTCGTGAATTACAAGAAAAATTAAGAATCAATTTAATAAAAAATAGATAGAACTAAAATATAATATTTTTTATTAAAATGTAATTAAATTAAAAGAACGGCTATGGTGCCTAATGAAGTTTCATGAGAATAAATAATTCAATAGTCCCAATTTTAATAATAATAAAAAAATAGTTCCAAAATTAATTGATTGAAAGTGTATTTGATACTTATTTCTTACTAGATAAAAATTATTTATATATTATGTGAGCTATTTGAGAAATTATTAGGAGTTGGTCGTAAAAATAATACATTTCCCAACCACTACAACACATCAATTCTTATAAAAATAATGTTGCCCTCATTTGTTGTTGATGTAGCATCTAAAAAATTCATTCAATAAAATGTGAATAATATAGTATTATATTTTTATTAAATATTTATTTTCCGCTAATATAGTAGCATCCAAAATTACTCACATCTCGTTGGAGGAGTTTTCTTAGGCATGACTTAGAGGGTCTAAAAAAGCATTATGATAATACTAATTAATTATAAAGGTGGCAAGAATTATCTATATGTTATTCAGACAACAGTTGCAACTTTAATAATAAAATGATTGCATGCTCTCTTAATATATTAACATAATATGACTAACAAATAACAAACAATTAGACAGCATAGAAACAATGCAACCCATCAGAATTGTCGAAAACAATCGCACCAATTATTTGTCATTCAATATAATAACAAATGCGTACAAAAGAATAATATGCAAAAACCACACAAAGCAAAGATTCCATTCAACACAAAGAACAAACAGAGACAAAAAATAAGCAAAAACAACAACACTTATTATGTATATGCAAACAAACCAATGCAGACAAAGAATGCAGCAAATAGAGGCAGAACGAAGCTCCAGAGCTCCTCATTTATCCTGGGAGGCATTGGAGCAGCAGCCGGAGCAGACGTTGTTCATGAAGAAGGTCTCCGTGTACTGGCAGTTCTTGACGCACCTGCCGCAGACTATGCACCTCTCGATGCAGCACGCGCAGGCCCTGCACTTTTCCGCTCCCTTCTCACGGCAGCTCTCCGACGGGCAGTCGAACACGACCCGGCACCGGTTGCACGACGGGCAGATCTCGACGTCGACGGCCGGCCCGCCCTCGCACTCCAAATCCGCATCCTTCTCGTGGAAGAACCTTGGCTCGCGAACGCCCTCCTCGCCGCCCGCCAGCTGCCTCCGCAGAACCTCGTAGTCTTCCCCGGAACCGACGAAATGCCTCCCAAGCACTAGCCTCCTCACTCCCGGCATTCCCGCCTTCTTGGGTATCTCCAGGCTGCTGATGAGTCCCTCGGTCGTCAGCCTTATACACCCGGGGACACTCAGCTGCACGTAATCAAACAGAATGTGGTTAAAATCTTTGAATTTAAACTATTGACAGTTCAAATCCCGCCAGACAGTACTGTTGGGGTCATTGAATTTAAGCTCCGACACCAACCTTGCTGAGCATGGGGCTGCACTCCATAACCCTCTTCAAGCCATCATCGGTTATCTTCAAACAATTCACAAGACTGAGGAAAAGCAAGCTGCCCTGAGCCTTCAGAGCCAGCCGATAGAGATTGTCGTCCGTCATCCTCTCGCCTAGAGAGGCATCCACATGAATGCATCTCCAGAGCAAGGGGTCGTTCTGAACGGCAGCGCACAGCGACCTGCAGACCATTTCGACGCAAAGAAGATCCCTCAATCCCATATATCCCAGGGACAAGAACAGTCCCTCATGCAGACAGTTCACTTCCCCCTCCGCACTTGGGCTGCATTCCAATACAGCAGCCTCTTCTTCCAATCCGGGGACATCAAAAACAGCCCCTGAGAAACCGCTGAAAGCCTCATTCACATCCCCATACCCCACAAAGGGAGTGCCGCCATAGTTGAAGCCATAGAACCCGCCGTCCATTTGGGCATTCAGTGAAAGCAGAAATGGCGTGCCGCATATGTACCTGAAGTCCTCAATGATATCATCAATGTTCATTAAAAAGTCCTCCATTTGCTCTCCTGCATCTGCTTCTGAAGAACAGGAAGCAGTTCCGAGGTTCATGTCGAAGGGATCATCAGGCAACAGATCTATGGGATCACATGAGCTTCTTCTGATGCCGCACCCTCCAAACCCTTGGGCCTCGCTGAACAAATGATGGCGTGCGAATCCGTCTGCACTCCCCTTGCGCATCATTTTTGGATTCGGATAAGCAATGGAGTTCTGCAACACCAAAAGAAGCAGTAAAATGTTAATAATTCATACAACAACGCCAAACCTTGATCCCACTATATGAAATCGGCCAACATGAATCCTTATTGTGCCATTCATATCATTGACATCAGTATCGTCTTTGTTATAGGCAAACATTTTGAAATTTCTCTGAAGAATCAGCTCGAAGCTTTTGCAAATTTCAAGAAGAATTAATGCGAAGAGAGCTAAGAATTTGATGAAATAATCAAAAGCAAAACAACAGCATTAACCAACAAATTATAGGAGAATCGAATCCCCATTTTGTCGATTAAACCCGCTTGTAAAGACAAGAAAAAGAAACACGGATTAAAATGTTCTCCGAGGAAAACACTATAAAATCAACATCCCGATATCGAACCGCAATCTACAGAACTAAATTAAAGAATCGGCGGAAGCTACCCCCATTAAAACCCTAATCAAGAAACCGCCGATGAAACCTTCTTCAAGAAGCGATCAAAAGTTCAGTTTTAGAAACAAACACCTGATGCCGGAGAGCGCGTCTTCACCGCAAAGGAAGAGGAGACAAAGAAGGAAAATGATCCGCGATTACGATCAATGGACAATCTGGATACTGCACTCAGATCGAAGAAGCGGAAATTGGAGATGAAACGATCATCAATGAGAGTATTAATAGGCAGGGGAGGAGAGGAGACGAGGGGAGGGGAGGAGATTGAGGGAAGGGGAGCGGTGAGGAGGCATTATTGGAGCCAAGCTGCGTGCCTGCCTTGAAAAATAGAAGGGCAAAACAATTTCTTATTTTTAGAATATGATCGCTTTTAAGGAAAAAAAAATATATTTTTTGTTGGTTTCTATTTATGGTTCGCGGAAAAGTGGAAAGAAAGGAAACACATGTGTTCAATAGCCCACCACGCGCTGCGCAGGGGGAATGCTTCTTTCCTTATTTTTTATTTTATAGGAATCTCTTAATACTAATATCATCCTATATTATATCATATTTTATGTATGGAATGCTGGGATATGGTGACTATTCATATTATCATGGATGTGTCAGTGGTGCTTCAATGAGCTTTCGGAAGGTCCCGAGGTGTTACGGGACAAGTTGGGGAAGTTCAGGTGTTACAGTGCCAGCCCTGGCTCTTGGCAACCCGAGACTGGTGCGCTATAGCGCACCCTGGCCCTTGGAAACCCGAGACTGGTGCAGCTGCTGGAAACTGCCCCATCATTTTCAGCAATCGCCACCTTTAAATTGGCGCATCTGATTCATCCCAATCGATACACTTGTTCTGCTGCATGCATGTGCGGAGTCCTCGTTCATTGCCGGATTAGTATTACCCTAATCCAACACCAAGTGGATGGTCACTAAAGCATGATCATGAATAAACCAAACATAATGACAGATATAAAAAATGAAAAATGCAGAAGCTAAAACATACATCCATATCCATCCATTTAGAAAAAAGAGAGCAAATACACGCATCTCAGAAAAACAAATTGATTAAAAATATTGAAAAGTTGTATTGCATAACTAGTTACTAAAAGCTAGAATTGAACTGAGGTGAATTGTAACACAAATGCAATGTTTATTTTATCTTATTTTCTTTTGCTCTACGGGCATGTACAAAAGAGATTGATGAGTTAATCACATCTGCAAGATTATCTAAAAGTGCAAGTTCTTATCAATATATATAACTCTCCTCATGTAACAACCCAAGTCATTAATAGACTAATTAGAACTAAACTCAACTAAAAATTAGAATCTCGGACGACTTTAAAATTAGGGCAAACCAAAAATAATGTTAGATAGAGTATATTTTTGTGATCGTAATACCCTAGTTCTAGAGCAATTTGGATAACGTATACTCCTGAATTAATTTATGAATATTTAAAATTCACAAAATTAAGAAAATTAAATACAAGTTCAAAGAGCAATTTTGTGTCGTTGGATTAAGAATATTAACAAATGCAATACAAAAAGTTTCGTCAATTTTGGAGTTTCGGATTGACCGTAATTAATTTTTGAATTTTTTATCTTCAGAAATTAATATAAAATGAAATATAGATTTAAATAGAGAAATTTTGGTGTGAATGTATTCGGCTCATCAAAATACACCTCCCGATCAAGTTTCATTAATTTTGGAGATCGAACTACGGAAAAAATCGAAAAATTTATTTGAAATTATTTATTAAGAAAAAAAATTCCTAATCCTCTCTCTCCTCGCACGCTATCTTCCTCCCCTACCCAGCCAATTATAACTAAACCAAGTCTCAATTTTGATTCTAATACTCTTAAATAGTCATTAAGACCTCACCCTGTAGTTTTGGTTCAAATCAGGGGTCAAATGGATCAAACCCTGATTTTGGGAATTTCAGGAACCCTAGAAATTAACCTAAATAAATTGACCTCAAATCAAAAATCAGACTTTGCCATTGCGTTCACTGGCCCCAAATTAGCTAAAGGTGAAGTTTTGGAGGCATTTAGTAGTCGTTGGATTTTCATCGAATATTTTAATATATTTAAATTACCCCGAAAAAATAGGAAAATTAAATTTTAATTAAGAAATCCGACTTTGCCGTTGCATTCCTCACCCCTCAATTAGCTAGGCGTGATTTATTAAAAATATTTCTAAAGTCATTTAATAAATCAAATTTTAATTAAGAAATTGTGAAATAATTATTAAATGAATTAATTATTTTAAATGTTTCAAACGACGCCGTCTACCCGCAGTCTGTGCTGTCTCCCTTCGTCTTTTAATCGAACAGCCACTTTCGACCGTTCGATCGGACCGATCGAACAGTTCATGGCTGACCGTCCCCGTCCCCTCTGCGCACGCATTGTGTCGCGCAGAGCCGCGGCCTCGGCCAATGCCGCGTGCCGGAGACTTTGCAGGCTCTGTCGTCGCTCAATTTAGCCTCAATCAAGCTCAAGTCATCAGCTACCGGAGATTTGAGTGGAAACAGTTGTCTCAATGTCGATTCGTCTCCAACCGCTCGAACCCTAAATCTTCAATCGTCGATTGAGGTACACTCCAATCTCCCTTATCTCTCAATTATTGCATTGATTCCCAGTTTGAAATGTTATTTCACATTATGGATTGAAGTTGGATCAAGCTTGATTGGACTCAATCGAGTCCGATCGAGCCAATTTCTTGAATGCACTACAGTAGTGCATAGTAGCACGCACCCAGTCCCGCACTCGCTCGGTTAAAGCTAGACTCCAATGGCGGCTTAGGCCATCTCAGTCGTTGATCTTGCCACGTTGGGTAGTTCTCACCTCACCCTACCCAAGGCTGTGCGGGCCTGCCCCTGGCGAGGCTGGACCGTCCTTCGATTCACGTGCCCTAGTGAGGTCGTCGCAGTATGTGTATCGGGGAAGAGAAGAAATCCTGGGTCGGGCTGGGTTGACCTGGGCTCGACCCACATGCCTTGAGTTTGGCGTGCATCAGTTAGGACTACAGGTCCCACCGTTCACAGTCGAGTGACTCGCATGGGCCCCGTCTGGTGCGATGTCGCCTCCTTTGCCTGTCGAGTCAGCTGCGGGGATCGCGCCATCTCGTCGAATTTTGCCCGTGGGACCCTTCGTTCCATCTGTCGAGATTCTGTGGGTTCCGCCATCTTCTTCAGTCGGTTAACTTAGGAATTTAATTTAACAAAATGATATCATTAGTTTAATTAAATTTAATAAATGACAGAACTTTAATCCCTCATAACTTTTAATCTACACATCCAAATATATTGAATATATATCTCATTTTAATTAGAAAAATGAGAGAAATATTATGAAAGTATTAAAATTTTATTTAGATGAGCATTTAATATGATGATATTTTAGGACATCCTCATTAATTCAAAATCTTAGAAAACTTTCATTTCTCATAAATTTGTAACCACTGATCCAAACATAATCAATATGGGTCTCATTTTAATCAGGAGATCATCATGAATGTTGTGATATTGTTAATTTTGTTGTTGGACTTGTAGTTTGACTAATAATATTTAGGCCATTTCCTTAATTACCTTATTTGACCTAGAATTTTATTTAGCCATAACTTAGTCAAAGCTCAAAATTAGGCAATCTAATATATCATTTTGATCAGAAGAATCTAATAAATAGTAATCTGCAAGAAAATTTAGGTTTTAATAATTAGATTCCCTAATTTTCCCTAATAATCCTAGAACTTATTTAGCTCATAACTTGATCAAATAGAGTTCAAATTGGATCTACTCCTAGTCATTGCACTCAGCATATTATAAGAAAACTATAGCCTCAGAGTTTGCTGAATTTGGATATCCTTTGAGAAAGTTTAGTTTTTGGACATTTCTAAAACCGATTCATTACAAATTTGACCCCAAACTTATTTTGGCTATAACTTGACCAATAAGCCTCCGAATTTAGTGAATTTAGACTTTTTAAAATTCTTAAATAGTAAACAACAAAAGCATAATTGAATTTTCAAATTTCATTAAGTAAAATTTCTAAATTTCCCTTATGAGCTAAAAACCTTAAATTAATCTCACAATGCTTAATCCTTGTCCAAATTTGATGTACTTATTATCTATCTTCGCATTAGATAGCAAGTAATCATTTGGTAGTAATAAAATTTAATTTGAAATCTTAAATCAAAAAGTAGCATTTTAGACCCTTAAATTTAGGTAAAATAGTTATTTTGCCCAAATTTAGTGTTAAGTATCCTTCAACCTTAGAATCTTAATTAAATCACTAAAATAAGTAATATAATCTATTTGGAATCAACTTAGGATCTTTTAAACTCATATATTTGATATTTTAAGAAAAAATTTATTAAAGTTTCATTTATTAAGCATTGAATCTTCCTTTGGCCAAAAAGAGAGGAAAGTGATAGTGATAAGGAACTAATCCTTACCCAAGCTTAAAATCCTCTTAGAACTTTCTAAGGTATTTTAAATGGCTCCATAAGATGAACTTAGCTCACCTTATACCCTCCATAAGTCAACTAGATCAAAAAAAGAGGAAAGTTAAGATTAGTTAACATCAATGCTTAAAATATTCATCCTAACCCAAAGTCATTCTTTAGGATTTTTCCTTAGGAATTTTTTTAAACTTTAGGATCTCTTCCTTAAGAATTAGAGATATAGATATTTATGTTAGAGTTCATTCATTAAGTAAATGAGTTACTCAATGGATGAAACTTTAGTTTTAATTGTTTATATATTTCATCCTTTATTATAATTATTTTGTATTTAAACTTAGTCTAAGTTTAGAGATCAATCTTATTAAGCTCGACTTTGCTTAATAAGATAGCCTAACTTGTAGTATTAGGAGAATTTGGGATTTAAGCCTTAACTTTTAGGATCACCTTTGGATTAGGGAATTAAGCTCTAATATTAGAGTTTAATTCTTAATCCCTTAATCTTAGTTTATCTTAATCAAGATTGGTTTGGATCGTCTAAATTCATTAACTAGGGCGTAATAATTAGTTATTTAACTTGTAAGCATCATTGATTGAATTCTATTAGGACCTAATCAGCTCTAATTGCTTTTAACTTTATAAGGTCATTAATATGAGTTTATACTTGATAGTATGGTGTTAGAGATCCTGAGCTTGTATAAACTTAGAATAGCTAGAATATATAAATTAGATAACAACGAATATCACTTGTGTTTAGTAGAATCTCTTGCTTACTATTGAACTTTATGCTTTACATTCATTGTATTTTGAGCTTTTTTACATTGAACATATCATATAAGATAATTTGATGTATGAAATGAAAGCATAAAAAATTAGGATAACACTTGCATTTGGTTTATATTATGGACGAAAGATTATGTATACAAATTACTGCCAATGGACAAGCGGTAAGGAGAAAAAAGGATTTCCTGACACGTGCTCATTGGAAGAGTTATGTATATGTTCAAGAACCCACCTCAGTCTTGCAGACGTGCTTGACTTCTCAGCTACTTCTGAACGTATTCACAAGGGTAAAGTAAAATATCAAAAAAAAAAAAACTATTGCATATGCATTTTCTACCTCTTCAGCACAATATAGTTTTCTGCATTAGCTTTGAGAAGCTAAGTGATATGATATGATATAGTTCAGTTCAGTTACAGTACAGTGGCTTGTTTAGCCAATTTTTTTGATATGATAACTTTTACATAATTCATTCTATTTCCTATTTACCTTTACTGTAGTTCAGCTTTAGTGCAGCATATGCTTGCATATATATATATATATATATATATATATATATATATATATTTACTTATGTGTGGCCGGTGAGATTTGAACTCATGACTTGGGATAACAAATCCTGAGCCTCAACCACTGGGTTACAACACCATTCACCTGTGATATATATATATATATATATATATATATATATATATATATATATTAGGATGCTAGTTGGTGATTCTATTTACTTATATGTATCACAGTTTAGTTTAGTTTACTTTCTATTAATTTGCATAATTTCATATGATTATCAGTATATTAGGATGAGTTTTTCTTTGTAGTATTTATAGTTTACTTTACATATATATTTCCTAACTTTGATACAGCTTTGGGTAGCTATATGTCCTTTTACCTCACTATTTATTTAAGTTATAAATATATTATTTATAGCTTTCCCTATTCTTTCTTAGCTTATTGCACACATTTATTTGCTTTAGTTATTTAAGTAAATGGTGATATCATTTAATACATAAAACTAATCAGCCTAAAATGTACTTAAATAATATGTCTAATTAGATTTTTTTTCTTTTGGCTGGGGCCCTATCATTTTGAAACTGATAATGGAAGATTTTGAGTTGTTTGAGGAGGTTAAGCTTGGAGTGGAGCTAGATCAAGAGGAGGAGCATCCTGCTGCTGAAGATCTTTAGTTTTCTTATTTATTTGTTTGTGAGGCTAAGTGTTCATTTTCTTTTTAGTTTAAACTTATTAAATGCTGTAATAATACAGGTACCTTGTGTATTTTCTTTTTTACTGCATTATTTTATTCAGAGCTACATATTTTTTATTTTCTGCATTATGGTGTAATAGATGTAAACTTATTCTTTATTTGCTTTCGCACTCTGATTGATATGTATGTATTTAGTGAAAGATTCTGCTGCTTCTTAAGTGCACTTCCTTCCCTTGTTAGTGGATTGGGGATTATACCCTAATCTAATAATAAATGAGGGGTTTGCTAAGTTATGATCACCTCATAATCATATTTGGTTAAAGGGCGGGCCACCACATGATACCCCACAACCACCGGCTGATTGGCCTAGCCTGTCGAGCCCCTCCCCTCTCCCTTTTCCTCTCTTATAAATAACCTTAGTTTCCTCACCATTTATCTGCACTAAAAAGTACTCACCAAAGGCCATTTTCCTTACCCTATATATCATGCATGCCATATAATAATAGACTACATACCAAAAGCAATACTATAATTATTTGGACCAAAACTTTAGGAAAATTACTAAATTTAATTAAATTATAATACCTCTTTATTAATATAAAAACAAATATTAGTTTTACTAATTTTCATCTTCCATTCCCAAGGTGTTGGTAATAATATTGCTTTTGGTATGTTGTCTATTATTACACAACATAAAGGAGATATAGGGTAGAGAAAATGTCCTTCAGTGAGTACTTTTCACACCTCCCCCTTCTCCTTCCTCTGGTCGAGCACCTCCTCCCTCTCCTAGCTCTCACCGACCCCAGTCACCGCCGCACCCCTCCAGCCACATTTGACCGTCGGCAAGCTCGTCCTCAGCCAACTATAAGGAAAAAAAAAAGAAAAAGAAAAAAGAGAAATATTTTTTTTTCTGTATTTCTTTTAAAAATAAGTGTTTATTAGACTTATAGTAATATTTAATCCTTAATGTGTGGTGCCCCGCCCCTAAGAGGGGGCAGTCATCATTGGGCAAACCTCTCACTTATCACTAGATTAGGGTGATCCCCAATCCATTGACAAGGGAGGGATCAGCCCTTATGAAAAGCAGCGAAGAAATTCATTAAATACATACATGCCATTTAGAGTGCAGAATCAAGTAAAGAAATGAGTTCACATCCATTATACAATAATGCAGAAAATAAGAAAATAAATAACTTAGAATAAAGTAATGTAGTGAAAAAGAAAATATACATGGTACTTATATTATTACAAGATTTTAATTAGTTTAAAAGAAATGAAAGGAAGTTAAACTCTCAGCCTCACAAGCAAATAAGTAAGAAACTAAATATCTTCAGCAGCAGGGTGCTCTTCCTCCTGATCTAGCTCCACTCATGGCTCAATCACCTAAAATAGCTCATAATATGCTATTGTCGGTTTCACAATAATAGGGCCCCAGCAAAAAAAAAAAGAAAATCTAATTAGACATTTAGTCTAAGTATATTTTAGACTGATTTATTTTATGTATTAACTGATATCACCATTTACTTAAAATAACTAAGCAAATAAATGGGTGCAGAAAGCTAGTAAAGAATGGGTAAAATCTATAAATAATGTATTTATAACTTAGCAAATAGTGAGGTAAGAAGATATACCTTAACCCCAAAGCTGCAACAAGGTTAGGCAATATATATATATATATATATATATATATATATATATATATATATGTAAAATAAACTATAAGTACTAAAAAGAAAGACTTATCCTGAAGTATGATACATATAAGTAAACTGAATCAATATCTAGCATCTTAGCATATATGTAAGCAAGTAAGCATTAAACTAAAGCTGAACTGCAGTAAAAGTAAACATGTAGGAACATAAAAGAATTATGTACAAGCTGCTATATCAAAAAAATTAGCTAAACAAGCCACTAAACTATAGTTGAACTGAACTATATCATATCATATTACTTAGCATCTCAAGCTAAGGCAGAAAGTTGTACTATACTAAAAAGGCAGAAAATATATATGTAATAATTTTTAGTTATTTTACTTTACTCTTATGGTCACGTCTAACAGTAGTTGAGGAGTCAAGCACATATGCAAAACTAAGGTGGGTTTCCGAACTAGACTCAACTCTCTCCAATGAGTACATGTTAGATATCCTTATTTCTCCTTATCACCTACCCATTGACAGTAATGTATATACACAGTCTCCTGCCCAAAACATGAACCCAATGAAAGTGTTATCCTAATTTTTTATATTTTTATTTCATGCATCAAATTATCTTAAATGACATGTTAAATGTAAAAAGGCTCAAAATATAAGGAATGCAAAGTACAAAGTTCAATAATAAGCAAGATACTCTATTAAACATAGGTGATATCTATTATTGTCTAATTTATCAATTCTAGCTATTCTAAGTTTATACAAGCTCAAGATCTCTAACACCCTACTATCAAGTATAAACTCAAATAAATGACCCTATAAGCTTAAAATAATTAGAACTGATAATGTCCTAATATAATTCAATTAATGATGCTTATAGGTTAAATAATTAATCAACACATCCTAATTAATAAATTTAGATGATCCAAACCAATCTTGATTAAGATTATAACAACCCAAATTATTACCCTAACTAATTAGGACTAATCCTAGTGCCTTAATTAAGTTATTAGGAGTTCATCACTAAGACCTAGTCCAAATTAGAAAACAAATGGATCAAACCCTGATTTTGGGAAATCCAGAAACCATGAAAATTGACCTAATTATTTTGACTTCAGATCAAAAATCTGACTTCTCCATTGTACTAATTGCCCCCAAATTAGCTATTGGTGATGTTTTGGTGGCAATCGAAAGTCGTCGAAAATCCATCTAATATTTTAATAATATTTAAATACCCAAAAAATTAGGAAAATAAATACTCGTCAAAACCAAAATCTAACCTCACCATTGTGTTCCTCACATCTCAATTGGATAGGGGTGATTTATCGGGTATTTTCTGAAGCCATTTAATTATATATTTTTAATTAAGAAATTCTGTAATTAATATTAAAATATTATTATTTAAAAAAATCCCTAACGCGCCGTCAAGAACCCTCCTGTGCCATTCCTTCGCAACGCACGCCATCACCTCCTCTATTTGATTGAGCAGATTGATCTGAGCCGTTCGATCAGTTCGATCGAACGACTGTAGCTCATCTCCCTCGAGAACTCCGCAGCTCCTCCACGCATTGTCCCACCGCGGTCGCTGCCCTATCGCCTTAACTTCTCCCTTGCAGAATTCATCAATAAGCCATTAAGGACCATACCCACGCTTAGTTTTGCCACTTTGCACGAGTTGAAGCTTCAGGAGCTGGTGATCAGATCTCTGCAACCCTAGGATCTCTCGATGCTTTCCATTAGAGGTACTTTGATAACCCCCCTTCCTTCACGCATTCTGTCCATTTTACTTTCAAAAACTTATTCCACACTTAGGATTGAAGATCATTGGGCTTAATTGTTGATAGAGGTGCTTAATAGACCTAATTTGACCGGCCATCCATAGCTAAGACTGTTAGCCGCGCAAGCCCGTGAGGTCGAACCTAGGGCTTGACCTAGACAGAGCTATAGGCATCCTCCAACAAATATTCGACCATCATTAGGAAGGTCTTCTCATGACCTAACCATTGCTGTGCAGGCTGGGCCTTGGTGCCACCGGGAAGGGCACCAAAATCCATGCCTTAGCCCGGTGCCCTCGGGCTGTCTGCGGAAGGTGAAGGCGAGGTCGGGCTGGGCCGGGTCGACTCGAGCCCGTTCTGCGAGCCGTCTGCCTCGCGTGACCGTGGGGTGGGACCCACTACACACCGATCATGATCCGGTGTGCGACACATGTCCAGTGGGCCCCGCACCTTTAGCTGCCGCGTTGAAGCGGGCCAGTTGGCACACAGAGTAGCCCGCGCGCTGCATCGTGGGGCATGCGGCTATCCCCTCTGTATGAGGCTGTGGTGCCGACCCGGGATACCTCCACCAATGCAGTGCTACCGCATGTACTTGTGGGTCCCACCATTTAATTTAAATAAATATTTTGTTATATTATTTAATTAATAAAGAATAACTAATTCCGTTTGCATTTATTAAATTAATTTAATCCAGAAACGTTAAACATCCATAATTATTTAATGAATAATTAAAATATATTGAATATATATCTCATTTTGCTCAGAAAAATGAGAGGATAATTATGGTAGCATCAAATTTTCTGTAGAATGCTTATTTAATATAGTGACATTTTAGGACCTCCCACACTTGTACCAAAACTTCTCATAGCCATAACTTTATACATAGTGACCCAAACTTAGTCAATATAGGCCTCATTTTAATCAGGAGAGTGTTTAGTTTATTATGGTAGTATTAGTTTTGTTGTTAGATCATTAGTTTGACTAATCATATTTAGGACCTTATCCTAATTACACCCTTAAACCCTAGAAATTTAATTGACCATAACTTGGTTAATTGGACTTCAAATTAGGTCATTCAAAATACTGTCTAGATTAAAAAATCCTAACCAACAGTAAACTAAAATAAAATTAGGGTTTTGACCCCTAGAAACCCTAAGTTGACAAAACTACCCCTAGCCCTAATTAGGTCATAACTTGACCAATTGATGTCCAATTTGGGTCTACTCCCAGTTAAAGTACTCAGAGTGATACAGGAAAGCTATAGCCGCTGAGTTATTTAATTTGGATCTCAAACGGAAAAAATTAGGTTTTTGACCCCTCTTAACCTTAGTTATTACATAAATGCCCTTAGGCTTGAATTGCCCATAACTTATCCAATATATCTCTGATTTTAGTTCTTTGACTCTATGGAATTCTTAAAAAGTAAATAATAATAAACTGCACAAATTTTTAGACTTCACTAGGTAAAATTGCTAAATTGCCCCTTAGGTCAAATTTTTAATTTGGACCTATAGGACTCAATTCTTAGCCAAATTGAGTGTACTTACTATCAATCTTTATGACAATAAGGAATCATTTGGTGTTAAGAAAATCCAATTTGGAGCCCTAACTCAAAAAGTAGTTTTTTGGACTTTTAAGTTGGGGCAAAATAGTTATTTTGTCCAAAATTTAGGTTAAGTGCTCTTAAACCTCAAAATATTATTTAAATCAATAAAAATAGTAACAAAACTAATTTATGATCAATTTAAGTTATAAATCTTATAATTTGAACAATTTGATAAAAATCCTAATTAATGTCTTGAAAATCCCTAAGAGTAATGTACCTTACTTAGCTAAAACCCATCCATAACCCCTTTTAATTGGACAAAAATAGTAATTAAAGATAAATTATAATATTTTCCATCAAGTCCTAAAGTTATCTCATTAAGAGCCTCATTAGGATTTCAGCACTTCACCTTAGGACCTTTCCTTAGGATTAAAAATAGATCATAAGTTAGATTTCATTCATTAAATAAAGTGGGTTATTCAATGAGTGGAACTTTAGTTTTATTAGTTTCTAGAATTTTTATACTTTGATTTTGATTATTATATCTTTCTACTTTAGATTAAGAGTAGGAGATTCATTCTATTAAGCTTGATTTTACTTAATAAAATTTGCCTTAATCATTAATTCACTCTTAGAATTAAAATCTTAGATCCATAGAATTTACCCTTGGATTATGCGATTAACTCCAATTCATGGTGTTTAATTCTTAATCCATAGGATTAGTAGATTTTGATCAGATTTTAGTTTAGAACATCTAAATTCATCAATTAGGATGTGCTAATTTATTATTTATCTAATAGTCAGTCCTGATTGAATTAAATTAGAACCTGATCAGTTTTAATTGCTTTTAACATATAAGGTCGTGCTTTTAAGATACACCCAATAGTAAGAATTAGAGATTCTAAACTTATGTAGCTTGGAATAGTTAGAATGGTTTAATAGATAACAAATGATGTAATATTGTGTAGTAGAGTCCCTTGCTCACTTTTGATTTATTTGTACTTATGCATTCCTTATATCTTGTTTCATTGCCTTGAACATGACATATAAGATAACATTGTGCATGAAATGAAAACTTAAAATAATCAGAATAACATTTGCATTGGGTTCAGTTTTTTGATTGATATGGTACATTTTTCCCCAATGGACAGGGGTAAGGAGAAATAAGGGATAACTTAACATTACTCATTGAGCAGTGTTGTGTTAAGTTTGGAATCCGTAGAGTCTTGCAGACATGCTTGACTCATCAGCTTCTTCTGGACATATCCACAGAAGTAAAATAAAATAACTAAAATTTACTGCATTTATATTTATTGCCTCCTCAGTCCTGCTGTCCTATTCTACCCAAGCCCAAAAAGGCTATGAGAATTTTTGTTCTGCCCTAGCCTAGAAAGGTTATGGGAATTTACTATAACTCGATCAGCCAAAGATTTTAATATGACAGTCTGTACATACTTGGTTACTGTTTAATGTTTACTGTCTTATAATGTTATTTATTTCAATCAGCTTTACTTTATTTGCTTAATTACTTATAGGATATTAATTTCAATTACTGCTTACTATACATATCACAGTCAGATTGTTTATTTTTAATCTATATATCATATGATCATCAACATATTTAGGAATAGTCTTTCTTTTAGTACCTTTCTTACTGTACTTATATATATATTCCTAGTCTTGTCTTAGCTTATTATAGAGGTAAGTCTTTTGCCTCATTATTGCTTAGTTATAAATATTATTATTTATAACTTACCACTTCCTTTGTATGCTTGTTGTTCATATGCTAGTCTATTTTATTTAGTTCAAGTAAATGGTGATATTAATAAACTTATGAAAATTTGTTAGCTTAAAATGTACTTGGATAATTATCTAATAAGATTTTATTTTGTTGGCTGGGGCCCTGACATTGTGAAACTGACAATATCAGGTCTAGATTAATTTTAGGAGCTCGTGCCTGAAGTGGAGCCCTTTTTTGAAGAGGAGCAGCAGCATGGTGCTGAGGCTATTTAGATCTTTTTCTGCTTTATTGTGAGTTTGAGAGATTGCTCTTTTATTTCATTAAAACTTAATTAAAATGTTGTAATAATACAAGTACCTTTAAATTGTATTTTTTTCTTACAATATTATTTATTCTGAGTTGTACATTGCATATTTCTTAGTTATACTATTGTGAACTGGATGTATTATTTACTGACAGACCTAAAATACATTTACGCTTGCATGCAAGTGTACGTGGTCTGAAGTAATAAGTGGAAAGTTTAGTTTCTGGGATTTATAGAACCTCAGGGAATTGGGTGTTTTGTTACTAAGGTATATTTATGATTACTAATGTTTAAGCTATGTGTGTATTATTGAATTTGGTTCCTAGATGAGCACAACAATACTTAGTAGAAGAATACTATATTAAAAGGAGAGGAGAGTTGGGTCTCTCCCACATGATTTACTAGATGACTCATGTATGATGATTCCTCAAGAATTTTACTTTTATTTTCTTTTTAATCAAGTGCGTATTGTCTTCCTTAGAGTTTAACTCTAAGATTTACAAGTTCAAATCTCATGTTTGAAATGAACACACAGTCAGTTTTATTTCAACACAAAGATCCTTATAAGATTTAGATTATTAGCTGTCCTCTCATCTCTTAATCATAAAGATGAGGGTTCTTTAGTTAAGATCTTATAAGCATTGATTCACTAAGAGCATCACACATATCATTCATAGTTTGGATGAGGAAGTGATTTCACTAGGCTCAATGACTATGTCACCTCATTCATGAGCACTCAATGAATCTATTCCCTCCCTCAAGTATGCTGAGCAATGGAGCTTAATTAGTGGATTTTAGCATCACATGCTTCAACTCTTTAGTTGAGCATAGATCAATGTGCACTAAGCTCAAGAACTTTCTCACATAGTTCTAAGCTCTCATGCACTCATAAATCCAGCATCAAAATTAGGAATGAGCTATGGAGCACAAAGACTTTTTAGTCCTTGAATTTATTTAGTCCCTTGTCATATGGTCCACATTCAAGTCCACAATAGTCCTTTATATTTCTTTAACAAGTCATTAAATTCACAAATTTTATTAAAGCTTGAAGAAAATTTTATACATCATAGTATCTTTCATTACATGTGGAATTGCCTCAACCCTTCCCAAGGGAGGTTTAGCTCTCCATTACAAAAGAGATGAAAAGAACACATACATGGATAAAGACCATTTCATGATCAACTAAGAAAAACATAATACAAGAGTTTAAGAAATATTAGGAATGTTCCTTTGATGAAGTTCTCCGGACTTCTCCTCTTCTTGCTTGTGGTTGCTTCTCCTATGTCTGTAGTGCTACATTTCTCTTTCTTTCCCTTAGCAAGAGAAGTTCTTCCACCCTTGAGGAGTTCTCTTTCTCTTCTATGCAGCCCTCTCCTTACTTAGGATGTAGTGAGCTAAGTTGGGAACCCTCCTTAAGTCAAGAAGGGTGGTACTTCTAGAGGTGGGCTGCACTCTTCATCCCTCTCATTCAAATTCTGCATTGCTTTTAAAATTCTACTGTCATGATGGCCAATCCCACTTGAGGGGTGAAGTGATTTCCACTTTTCCATTGTTTAATCTCCACATCACCTCAAAAAGTTAATTTTCCCTTTAAAAACAAATCTGCTACAGAAGGAATGATGGCAGGAGATAAAGAGCTGGTTGGGGGTCTTGTCCCAGCCGCATTTAATGCTCTGCTCAGACAAAATTTAGGCACGCCGATGCAGCACACTGTGGCGTGCTGTGGCACGCTATAGTAGATGAATATTTCGCTGCGGCGCGCAGTGGCATTCTGGATTGTATTTTGATGAACCGCTACAGCGCGCTGTAGCGCCAACATTTCGCAAATGATCCGCTGCAACGTGCTATAGCGCTAGCGCATTTGCAAATTGCTCCATTGTAGTGCGCTATAGCGCCAGCGTTTCACAAATGGTCCGCTGCAGCGCACTATAGCGCCAACGTATTTGCAAATTGCTCCGTTGCAGCGCACTGTAGCACCAGCATTTCGTAAATGGTCTGCTACAGCACGCTATAGTGCCAGCTTTTTGTAAATGGTCCGCTGCAGCACGCTCTAGCACCAGCACATTTGCAAATTGCTCTCTGAAGCGCGCTATAGTGCCAGCATTTTGCAAATGGCCCGCTGCAGCGCGCTATAATGCCAGTGCATTTGCAAATTGCTCCACTATAGCGCGCTATAACGCCAACACATTTGCAAATTGCTCCGTTGCAGTGCGCTATAGTGCCAGCGCCTTGCAGGTTGGATTGCTACAGCGCGCTGCAACACTGCGGTAGCGGATTCTTTCCAGAAATCTTTGAGAAATTGTCTAGAATTGTTCAAAAATTGATGAATGGGCATTTTTCATGAAAAATAGATAGAATTTGATCAAGGAAGCAATATCAATATGAAAATGAATGAAATTTTCCTTTATTTTAGGATGTAAATTATGGATTTATCATTTACCTTCCCTTGCTTCCGTACTCTAAATTTGTAGATCTTAGTGATTGAATCTTATGCATGCATTCTAGGAACATCTTTCCCTCATCAGTGAATTGTGGATTATACCTAATCTAATGATAAGAGAGGGATTTGCCAGAGTGGCACATCTCCCCTTGACCTTAATCTTGTGGATTAAGGGGTGAGGCATCACAGTTGATATCAGAGAATTCCATAAGGTGTCAGATTAGAAATTTGCATTTCCTCTCTACCTAATGGATTGTTCTTCTGCCAATCAATCACTAATTTAAACATGTGAGTTACATCCAACTTACTACAATATCACGCTCAGAAAAAAAAGACATAAGAATAAAAAATTCATATATAAGTAAGATGAAATGCACAAATATAAAAAATATAGATTAAAGAAACTGAACTAATAAACTTTAATCTAACATGTGGAATTATTAGACACTCTAAGATGTCATTATGGTGGTATTATCAGTGATTTGAGGCTATATGGGAGTATGTATCCCAGTTTGGCCAAAGATACGGGCGATACGTTAAGGGAGTGTCGGAGCGAGGAGTTCGAGTACTAGATTGAATGCTCCAACACGGCGTCTTTAAAGGTTTCATCTTTCCCAATGACATTCAAGTTTCCATAGTATCCCTCCTCCTTCAGGACCACACCGAAGATTGGTGGGCTGTCACCCACTGGTCACTCACCCATACGCGCGAAGGAAGGCGGCATGAGGCTACCTTTGAAGATTTCTGTCATGCTTTCACTGCAAAATATATTAGATAGATATTTTAGTGTTTTAGTTCATGCTCTCTATTGTATCTTCTTATTTCATGTATTTCAAATCTAAATGAGTAATGCAAGAATTATCATGTTTTATTTCTTCAAAAGTTTAAAAGGGTGTCATTTTCAAAATACAGACTAGCACAAAAATTAATCCTAGTCAAAGTTCCTCCCCGACTGCATCTGGCAATTCATACTTTGAACTGAATGCACTGCTTGAAGTGGTCAAAATGATGGTGGATTCACAAAATAAGCAAGAAAAAAATGGCGGAATCCTAATCAAAATAAGCCGAGAGAATGGAACGACTATTGACAGCACACATGAATCCAAGTCATCCAAATTCTGAGACAACCCTTGCATTTTACTACTCATTCTAGCATCATGTTCAATTTGCAAATGAAATGCTACATAGCTTCCTACGTCTAAGGCCCATACTTTCAATGGGAGCCTTTTGGCTATCGGTACAGCTAGCTGGATCAAGATGGTGGAGAAAAATCTCACTAGTATCAAGTGTCTTGACTCCAAAGTAATCCATTTTACCACCCACCTCCTCCAAGATGAAGTAGCGTATTGGTGGGATAATACCCGTAATACACTGTTTGCCGATCTAGAGCTTGAGGAAATCACCTGGGAAGAGTTTATTGAAGCATTCCAGGCTGAGTACATCCCCACATCTGCAAGACATAATATGGGGGACCAATTTCTGAAATTACAGCAAGGGAACCACTCTGTATTTGCATATGAAGCTAAATTTTGATGACTAGTAAGATTTGCTGCTAACCTCTTTTCGACTGAATTGGATCGATGCCACTGATTCAGAAGTAGTTTGTGACCTTCCATTCGAAGCCAAGTTGTCCCTCTTCATCTGACCAATTTTGTCGAACTCCTGGAATCCACCAAAGTAGTGGATCAAGATCAAGCATTGGAAGGACCCAAGAGGAGTTTTGGGTCAACTTCATTTCAACACGGGCACCCCAAGCGAGCTAGAGCATATCGGATGGAGGCAGAAGCCCCTTCTACCAATCTATTTGATGGGTGCACTTGACCCCACCCTTATGGTTGATGCTACCATAGAATTGGGAACTGCTTCAACTGCGAAAGGCCGTGCCATTCCTACTACCAGTGTAGTTCTACCAATAACATTGATGGTGATCAGATTGATCACTCTAAGCATCGATAGGTATTTGACCTATTCCAAAAACCTACAGCAGCCCTCCCAGCACTACCTCCTCCTCTTGCTCAATGGTTAGAGACAACCATTGTCTCTCGTCCAAATGCACCAAAGCCACCACCTCGGCAGCCTTGCAACAATAGGCTTGCCGGTCCTTCCCGTGTATATGCCCTCACCCCGATTGAGGCGGCGGAAGACAATCATGTGGTGTCATCTACACACTTTTGAACTTGTAACAACCCTAAGTTATTACCCTGATTAATTCTCAGCTTAATTATGTATTAGTTTTAATCTTATTGCATTTAAAATATCAAGTTAAGCCAATCTTGAAAATTTGAAGTCAATTGGACTTTTCTAAGTCCAGTTAGCAATTTTGATCAGAACAGGTGCTATAAATTAGACCTAAAATATTTTGATCTCAAAATTAAAATTTGATTACATTTTTGAATTCCTCATCCCCAAATTAGCTATGATAAAAGTTTGGTAAATTTTAGAGATCATTTAGACCATAATTCAATTTAAATTAAATTGGTCTAATTTCATTTTAGGGCTTCCAACATTTTAATACGCTGTGGCGCCTGGGTCGTGTGACAATGGAGTCTGGTTGATCTCATTGTCGCGCTTAAGGAATCAACTGCTAAGATTAGATTCCGCAAAACTGCAGATCCACTGTTAGGTGCGTCCCATGGATCCTACGGTATAGGTTCAATCGGATCTGGTCGTTAGGATCCGGTAGATCAGGACCATAGCATGGTGCTGATCGATCCATCAGACGGCCCACAGTGCTTTCGCACTGTGGATCTTCGTCTTCTCCTCTCCCGCGCCCGATAGAATGAATCTGAAGGATTACAGACAACCAGGCATGTCCCACACTACCCGCTCCACCTCAGCATGCCGTTGGGGATCTTCCCTCAATGGGATATCAGCTCTTTCGGGCCCCATGGACCATTAGCTCCAATTAGAGAAATTGGATCTCGGCCATGGCCCAAGCTCTAGGGTCAGTCCCAAACCTGAGCAAGCCTCTAGAACATTCCCATTCCCTCCCTGTGTAACAACTCTAATTGTTACCCTAACTTAATTCAGATTATCTAAGCTAAACCAAGCCTTGCTTTTGATACCATTAGACCCATTAAGTCATTTAAACTTAACCCTAGAAGTTTGGTATCAATCGGGGCTAAATTGAGAATTTTGATATTTTTGCCTATTTTTGGATCCTGAAAAATACCTAAATTAATTTAATCTCTAAATCAAAATCTGACTTCATTTTTGAATTCCTCACACCTCAATTAACTAATGATGAAATTTTGAGAATTTTTAGAGCTCATTTGGTCATAAATTGGATTTAATAATTTTAAGGAATTTAATTTAATTAATTAATAGGAATTAAGTATTTAAATTAATAATTAAATAAATTTATTAAGGGTAGGATTCGCTGTCAGGACCGTGGTAGATCCACTGTGGGGTCCTGACAGCGGGGGTAGCGTACCCGCCATATGGATGCTCTAGTACGCATCCTAACGCACCTAATCCTACAGCTTGTAGCACCCACGCTGTGATCTAATCCTATCTACTCGATCGACATTTCCCATCCAATGCTCAAGATCTCATCCGCATTTTTGTTATCCGAGAGCTACATCAGACCGTCTTTCGCCAACGGTCTCGCAATCAGATGATGGAGAAAGACTTCGTCGTTGTGGATCGTTGTCTTTGCTCGATCGTAGGCCCAGCAGGGAAGATGCGCTCGTACAAGCCATGTTGACCCAGTCTGCCACTCCCTCCGCCACATCCTCTAGACTATTAGACCATCCCAGTTCTGGTAAGGTGAAGCTCGTTGGGTCATGAGGCCATGCTAGCCCCAATTATGGAGGCTCGAGGTTCCGCCCTTGCCCGAGCCTAAGCCATGGCTTCCAGCCATGGTATCCATCCCTGAACCTCCCTCTTGCTTATAAGAACCTTTAGAGCATCTCAATGAATCCCTTTGCTCATTGAGACTCACTAAATTCCTAGCTAAAGCATTTGGAGCCCTCGGTGAATCCCTGCGTCCTCGTAGCTGCGAACCTCTGATTGAGGGTGTGGTCTAGCATTTAGACCCCCTTGCGAAGCTCCCATATCTGCCTAGAGAGTTCTAAGCTCCTCTCTTAATCTCAGTCGCAGCCATTCCCCAGTTCAAGGTACCTACCGCCTCTTCCCATTGAGCTGTATATGCTCGGTTTGTCGATTGCAACTCTTCAATTATTGCATATGGATGTCGTCTAGCTCCCTTAGCCCTATAGGAATATGACCATATCATTCCCAGGGTCTGAGCTAGCTCCGATCGATTGTATTGATCGATCGAGCTAGTAGCCGAGCCATGGCTGAGTCTGAGTAAAGACCCAGTGATTGGTTGCACCCCAGGCTGCGAAACCTTGGGGGTTTGACTTGCCTTACCTCATGGATGGTGTAGGGATCAAGCCTTGTCTGTTTAGTGGCCCTTGTGAGGAGAATTACTCCCTCACAGTGAACCCTAACTCCCCTTCCTTAGAGTGTCTCAGTCGAGCAGCACCTCAGCGATCCAACGTGTCCCAGATGGGGTTCTTACCTCAATTGGTGCGTTTAGGGCCACTGAAGGTGTAGCCATCGAGATCCTGGTGTGGCATAATCTGAGCGTGGAGAATTTTGCGGTTGAAGCCAACCCTAGGGATCGGGGGTCGGGGAGTCTCCATGAAGACGATGCACTGGCGCATCGGGTCGGGCCTCTCCTGACCCGCGCAGTTTGGATTTCGGGCCGCGGTTAAATTAAGAATTATGGAATTATATTTCTTAGGATAAATAATTGATAAATAGATTCCCTATGATTCCAATTTAAATAAAAATATATAATAAATTATTTAAATAATTTTAGTTATACTCATCCAAATAGTATGATCCAATATACCATTTTAATCAGAAAAATACAAGGAATAATAATAAAAAATAAAATCATAGATCCAATAGTTAGATTTTAAATTATTGCTTAATCCTTCTCTATTTATATTTAATTTATAATAAATTTATTAATTGTCCAAAAATATTGATTAAGGTCTCTAATTGCTTATGAGACCGTAGAGGACCTATGTAGACCATTAAAAGTAATTTTGGAACTTTAAATTTGTCAATCACCTCTTAGTTACCTTAATATGTGATTAGTGATTTAAGCCTTGAATTAGTCTCTAATTTTGATGAATCTAGTTTCTAATGCTTTATTAAGTATAGTAGAACCTATAAATGTGTTTGGATCTTCCTAGTATGCCTTAATTCCCTTAATCACCCTAATTGGCCTTAAAGTGTGATTAGTGATAATTAAGCTAGTAATGCTCTACTAAACCCTAAGATAAGTGTTTAGCCTACTTCATTAATCAATATGGAACTCATTAAAATAGACTTAAATCAAATTGGATGATTAAATCTTAAAATCCCATTTTTAGCCTTAAGAGGGGTATTTTGGTTATTTATACCAAAATAGGTTTAAGCACCCCTTAAGCCTTGAAAATTTTAGTAAAGTATCTCAAATTAACTCATTAGCACTTTTCTGAAATCTCATGTTAATAAGGGTGGAGTTAAGTAAAGAAATATTAAAAAGTTCTAATTAAGATCCTAAGATCTTAAGAGTACTCAAAACCACTTCCTTAAGATAGAAAACCTAAGTAGCTTTAATACTAAATCTCTAGCTTAATTGCTTACTTAAAATGATCCATAAGCTAGAAATCCTAAAAGAAATATCCTTGTAAAATCCTAAGTCTAATTTTTAACTTGGATCTAAAGTGATCAACATTAGATCTTAGATTTTAGATCTTAGACTTTAGATCATTTAATTGAATTGAATTATCTTCTTTAGAATTCCTTAATTGATTTACTATTTAATCCTTTTGAAACCTCCTTATGGGTGTAGGTTTTGTTCAATCTATAGAATAATATTATTATCCTAAAGATTGAATATAGATCTTAGATTCTTGGTTCTTAATTGATTATTTTATCATATAATATTAGAACAACCTTTCATTAAGATCTTAGCTTCTAATCCACCTAAAAGATTCTACACCTTTAGACTATGTTTAAGTGTGAATCCTAGATCATTATTAGAATAATACATAGGATTCAGGAATTGAACCCTATATGTGGAGTTTGGATCCAGAATCCTTGATCTTGAATTACTTGATCAAGATTTGGATTAAGTGAGGAAGCAATAATAAATAGGTCATTGAATTATTTACTTTAAGCCTTTATAGTCATCATTTGATTTTTAATTAGAACTTATTAAGTTCTAATGTTAACAGTAAGGTCGTGAATCTGAGATTATAATTGATAGCTGGATATTGGAGATCCTAAACTTGTATCTTCTCAGAATAGATAGATTTGGATAAATTAGACAACAATAGATATCATATAAGTCTAGATGAGTCTTTTGCTTACTTTGACTTTGATTGCTCTGCACACCTTGAATATTGAGCCTTGTTACTTGAGCATAATAGGAGAACTTAGGATATGAAAGATACATCCTAAGTTAGTATTTGTAAGCATAACATTCACTCAGTTCTTTCAGTGCATTCAATCCAATAAGGTATATCCTAGCATAGTCTGCCTCCTCAGTTCTAGTTTTGTTATAAAACAAACTTGGACCTAATCCTGTGCTTGGCTAGGATAGATACATATCTTATTCTATAAGTTCAACTCGACCTAGCTCTAATGATGCCTAGGATGGACACATGTTGGACTTTCTATTCAGAGGCCACGTGTGGCCTACTTATATTATGATAGTATTATGTCTTAAGCTTACTTTTACTTCAGTTCAATTTTGGTGCTTTCAGTTGCTTTGCCACATGTCTCAGTGGCTTTACTTTTTAGCTTATTTATGCTTTTAGCTATTTTTGACACATGCTTCAGTGGCCTTATATATATATATATATATATATATATATATATATATATATATATATTAAATATGCATGCTTGTATATATGTTGTTATTGAGTAATTAATAAATATTGGCATATTTAGGATGCTAATTTTGTATGTTCATTTCACTACCTTTCAGTACAGTTTAATTTTATAAAATTAGCATGTCTTCATGTGATCATAAGCATGTTAGGATCCATTTATTTCAGTACTTATAGTTATTTTTGCTCTTTAGCCTCACGTTGTTTAGTTTCATATTTGTACATATTTGATGATCAGTCATAAATGCATAGTTTATAGCCATCCTATTCTTTGTAGCTTGATGCACCTTATATTGCTTGCATATTTAAAGTGGTTAGTGTGATATCCTTAAACATTCAATTCACTTAATTAACCTAAAATGTACTTAGATAATTTATCTAACTGTAACCTTTTTCTTTTATCAGTTGGGGACCTGGCATTTGTGATACCAGCAAATATCAAATTTGGAGCTATTCGTTGGTGGTTCTGTAGGACAGGAGCCAGTGCAGGAGGAGGATCTTCCTACTACCGCTTAATTAGATTTTCTTTTTTTTTGCAGTGAGATTGAGAGATCTTTTCTTTCTTTTAATTCAGTCTGTAATAATTAAATTTTAGATATATTTACTTTTTGTACTTGAGCTGAGTTACTATTTCCTTTACTCTTATAAATTATATTATGATGTGGATGTTATGTTATACTATTTTCTGCTTTCACTACTTTGATATATTTATGTATGTTTACAGTTATAGGTGATAAGTCCTTGGCTTAAGGAGGGTTTTGTCTTACCTAACTCTACTTGTGTTTGGGATTTGCCATAGTTGGAGCACCGCGCTCCTCGTGATTATGCTATTATCAGTATTAGCATGGCAGCGGAGGGTACGGAGCCCCACACCCCGAGGCTATTTCTCATGTATGCTCCAAGGATTGGCTTGCTGTCAATTGAAACTCTATATCCTAAACATCCATTGTTGTCTATCTAAGCTTCTTAGGCATCTTAGGCATGCATACTGCTGATAGAAGGTCTCTCATGGTGTTCAGGAACCCTTAGCATATCTCTGGAATCTTGCTGGTGCCCCAGTCTCCCTTTGTCATCCAGCCTGAGCTCATTCATCAAACCAGGTACCTAGTTTGCAAGTTTTGAGCCAATGAGGCTCAGACTTTACTCCTTTAGATGTTTAATAGCTCATATTACAAAATCTCACTGCTATCATAATTTGGTCATAAGCTAGCTTCGATTGATCGATCAGCCTAAGTCCTGTAATATGGCTGGGTCCGAGTAAGGACCCAGCGATCCAGTCCACCTCAGACCCTTAAGCTAGGGAGCTTTGATTCACCTTACCTCTCTAAAGGTGTAGGGATCGAGCCCTGGGCTAGTCATGGTTCTGTGGAGATAATTATCTTCCCATAGTAGCTCCATTGCGGGAGCTCGAGTGTGTAAGGTCTAGGCAAACCAGACCACCTCACTTGTGGCTTCAGGTCTCTACCAGTGTGCCTGACTAAGGTAAAGGTATAGCAATCTTCGGGCGATCGTGCCATGGCCTGGGTGCACGGGAATTGGCCGATTAGGGCTTCCCTAATCGGGCATCCATCGGGACGAGGGGTCGGGGTTGAAGCCATTGTGTGGGTCGGGCCGACCCGTGACTCATGTAGTGCGACAATCCCAGGTGTCTTGGGCCCCGGTCGACCTGCATGGTTTGGTTAATGGGCCGAGCCTGTAACGCCCCGCTCCGTCGCCGTGCGCAAAAGATAAGTATATTCATAATCAGCGAAGGAGTAGTGCGCTACTCGGGAGGACAAGCTTGCAAAACCCATCTTCCCGAATAGGCAAGGACAGGAGGGATTGAGCTATACTGAAGGCTGTTGACTCAAACCTAATAGTAAGATCGAGAGTCAATACTTAAGATAAGAGTAGAATACTTATATTAAGTATTAGACTAATACGTACATTAGATTTAAGGAGGTAAATATGAATCGAATATACGTTACCAATATATCAGTATTTCCAGTGTGCTGATTACATCACAATACTAAGTATAGTAGTATAATAGAGTGCAGAAGCTAAAGCAAAACATCCAAAATACATTCATCACAGAGCAGTAGTAAACATTCATCTCAAAAAAGAAAAGTAAAATACATCCAGAGTTATTACAAACTGATTTAAAGGATGAAAAGTAAAGTCTATCTAAAGTACTGCAATAAGCGGTAAGCAAAAGGTGGAAGGATGATCCACTAAGGCTCCACGTACTCCTCCGAGATATTCTATAGGTCCTCCTACTCTGTCTCCATAAGCTGCTCGGGATCTAGCAAATTGCCAGATCTTAAAAGTACTTTGTGTTAGACAAGAAGTCTAACACATCACAACTAACTAAATAGTTTTAAAGTAAATGCAATAGACAATAAAGTAAATATGATAGTAGAAAATAATAGTAAAGGCACTATGTAATTGAAACTGTAAAGATTAAGCTAGTAAAACTGCATCAAAATTGAATACTGAAAGTAAATGAAAATATCAAAAGTTCAGAAATCAACGTGATGAATGTCCAATGCTGTACTATATGTCACTAGAATGATGCACCCAAATATGTCACAATACAGTATGCCATGGTATGTAACAAAACTATCACTAAAAGTTAATGAGTTGTATAGTCCAATATATGCATACATTCAGTTGGGAAGACAGTACGGTGATGCCGATGCATCCTAAAATTCCCCAATCAATGTATGCAATATTCTGTAACCCATAATTTATCACTGATACCCATGTATCACTACTGAAATGATTCCTCAAACTCATGCTCATATTTATACCCATGCTTCTATTCTATATTAGTAAAATTCAGAAATCCATAAAACTTTGAATACCGATAATGAATTCTAAGTCTTCACTGTGCAGAATCCTACTAAAAGAATTCTGACTCCTAGCTTCTAGACAGTAATTGGTTAAAGTTGAAGATTTACTTAAAGATCATTAGAAGAGATGAGTGTATACACATATTTAGCACAGTTACAAGAAAGGTGATTCTTATCACTTAGTTTGATTAAGCCACCCTAACGAAGCGATCTTCGATAGGAGGCATCACCCGTTGGCGATTTGTATCTCAAGCTAAGTTATTAAGATGCCTAACTCACAATCACACTCAGTGTCTTAAAGAAGGTGATTCTAATTACTTAATTTGTTTGAGCCACACCTATTGAAGCAGTCTTTGCTAGGAGGCATCGCCCGCTGACAATTTGTATTTCAATCAAACTAAGGAATGAGTCCATGTTTAATACACTCTTAGTCTTGAGAGATTTACTCTAATGGGACTGTATTCATCTAATCCCTTGAGATAATACCTGCTTACAAGTCCACATTGGAGTGAATCAACCAATCCTGAATACCACTGAAGAAAACCATTACTATGGGTATACCATACTACACCAACCAATGGCCTAGTTTCAAACAACTCTATTTAATCAGCAAGGATTTATCAAAACTATCAATTCCTATACTAAGTAAGTAAGTCCTATACAAGGCTCCAAGAAAATGTGATCAAGTATCACTCAATATAGATTCTACCACAAGAAAAGATGTTATTATAATATCTTAAGTGATTTTTACTATGAGGGGTTAAGATCAACTTATAAAGTTAAGGAATCATCTAAGCTTCTACCTCAATGAGTTATGCAAAGTCCTCTTACCTCAATGTATATTCAAATTTAGGTCTTTAAAATATTTTAGAAATGATCTTGTGTTGAGATACTTAAGATCTCACACTCTTAATTATAATGCTAACACTCTAGGTTTTACTTATTATTTAGATTTAGGATGATCATATCAAATGATTAAGTCATCTAATCATAGCTTATTCTAAGATTATGGGATTTAAATCAAGGATGTTAATAGAGTTAGATCACTTGTTCAATCAATATGGTTCTATTAATCTTATTATGCTAATAGTCTTATTTAGGAGAAAATCAAGGATCTAAGGTTCATATTCAGATTAAGCAATCTCATAGGTTTATTATAAACCTTAATATGTCTAATCCAAATGTTTAGGATCAATATCAAATTAGATGCATTATTGGAATAATGTCAATTACATTATCTTATAATCATGTCCACTTAATTAAGGTTTAAGAATTTGGATCTTAATTAAGCAGGTTAGGGTTTAACCCTTACTCATGTCCAATTAAGATCAAGTGCTTATTTATAGATCAAATGTTTAATCAATAATTTAGGTATGTATTATTGGTGGCAATCTAATATCTAGATCAAGTCTTAATAGCTTGATCAAAGTCTTAAGACTTCTTAAGTTAATTAAGATGATTAAGTTCTCCAATTATTTTAGGATTATTCAAGTTATACATTATGAATTAGTATACATGGTTTCCATATATTTACCTTACTGTTATGAAGCATATTAATAGAAAAATTTACAAAAAAAAATAGAAAGTAATTAGTGCTAATCAAATCCTAAATCCATCCAAAAGGATTAGCACCTAATTACAAATCTAGCCATCAAAATTCCATATAAATTGGCACATAAGTTCTATTTAATAGTACAAATAATCAGAGACTAAGTTTGCTAAGATCTAATATTTGCAAACCCTAATTTTCACTAATCATAGTTTAACAAGATTATGGCATAAATTGAAATACATAGATTAGAAAAATAAACTACTTGGCACATTCATTCTACTCATCATAAGCAAATTAATGGCACCCTAAACATGTATTTTAGTTATGTATAATTACTAATATATCATAATCAAGTTCTGCCATAATTAGGTTAAAACAAAAAATTAAGTCATTAGATGTTCAATATTATTTTATATTCTTATTCCTAAGGATTATCTGATTAATTTCATATATAATATCATAGGGTTTAGATCAGTGGATTAAAAGTTATTCAATTAATTTATTCTGTATTTTTCTAATTTAATTTTCCTATGATTGGATTAATTAGAATATTTTCCTTAAGGAAAATAAATCCAATTAATTGGATTTATTTAAAATGGGCTTGGCCCATTAGCCGAACTGCGCGGGTCGACCGAGGCCCGAAGACCCAGGACTGTCGCATCGCGTGGGTCATGGGCTGACCCGACCCGCACATGGTCTTCGTCCCTGCCCCGACTCCTCTCGACAGAAGTCGATCCGAGAAACCCTAGACGGCAAAATTCTAGAGCGCACGCCTTGGCCTCGAGTCAATTGAGAATCGATCCCCTAGCCGAGACGCACTGATAGACACTTAAAGCCCCCTGTGAGGTGGTCCAGATCGGCCAGACCTTACTCACCCGAGGGCTCCCATAATGGAGCTACTTTGGGGAGACATATCTCCCCACAGAGGCCATGCCAGACCCAGGGCTCGATCCCTACACCTTTAAGGAAGTGAGACAGATCGAAGCCCTCTGGTCTGAGGGCTTGAGGTGGGCTCGAATGCCGGGACCTTACTCACCCGAGGCGTTCATTAAGGGACTTAGCCCGATCGATCGATTCGACCGATCGGGGTTAGCTTAGGACTCAATTACGATTGCTGTGAGTTTGAAACTACAATATGCATCTATCACATCAAAGGAAGGGAGGTCCGATCATCATTGGCTCAAAACCAGCAAGAGGCGTACCTAGTTTGATGGGGGAGCTCGGGACGATCGATTGAGGACTCGGGTGGCTTTAGTTGAGGTTCCAAATGCTGCAAAGGATCCTTAACACCAGGAGAGCCTACTATCAGTGGTTTGGGAGCTCCTAGGATTACCTACGCAAGCTCAGACAGACGATAATGGTGGAGAGGAGACAGTGGAGAATTGAGCTCAATTAAGCAGCAAAAGGGAGGACTGTTGAGGCTATTTATAGCCTCAGACAAGCACAGGGAAGCTTCCAGAGGGTTGGCTCGAGCTGGGAAAGACCTGAGAGGTCGGGCCATGGCCAAGCTCTCAATTTTCCTAATTGAGCTCGGCTGGGTCACGAGGCCCAATCAGGACCAATATGTCATTGAGGGAAGATCCCCAACGGCTTGCTGAGGTGGAACGGGTAGTGGGGGACAGGCAGGCTATCCAGAATCCATAGGATTTCTTCGGTCGGTTGCAGGCGTGGCGAAGACAAAGATCCACAGTGCAGGTGCGCTGTGGCTGTCTGATGGATCAATTAGGACCACGAAACAGTCCTGATCCTTCAGATCCTAATGGCCGGATCTGATTTGATCCACGCCGTAGGATTCACGGGGCGCATCTGACGGCTGATCCCTGGGTTCCGCGAGATATAATCCTAGTCGTTGATTATTTAAGCGCGATGTTTAGATTTACGGGACCCCGCTATCACAACCCGGGCTTCGCAGCGGATAGCCCGCGGTTCACACAACGGATTCAGGCCGTTATTTTAGTTTTAGGGATATATTTGCAATTTAAAAAGATTAGGAACCCTTTTATGTAATTAGACCATTTTAATTAAATGTGAATTATAGTCTAAATAATTTCCAAATTGCACCAAACTTTCACCCCTAGTTAATTTAGGGGTGAGGAATTCAAAAATATAATCAAATTTTAATTCTAAGATCAAAATATTTTAGGTCTAATCTAGGGCATCTAGATTGATCAAAATACAATTATAGACTTAAGGGAATCCAATTGACTTCAAATTTTTAGGATATGCTTAATTTGATATCCTAAAATTATTGGGATCAAAATGAATGCTCAATTATGCTAGAATTTAACCGAGTAAAAACCTAGGGTTGTTACAGAGCCCGTTTTAATTAAATCTGATTAATTGGATTTATTTTCATTAAGGAAAATAATCTAATTTATCAAATCATTGGGAAATTTAATTAGAAAAATGCAAATTAAATTAATATAATAACTTTTGATCCACTTGTCCAAGCCATATGATAATATATATCAAATTGATCAGAAAATTATAAGGAATCAGAATATAAAATAATATTGAGCTTTTAAAGGTTAGATTCTCTAGAATAGCCTATATATTTTATAACTTAATTAGGGTTGATTAGTATATATACTTTGCCAAATTAGATGATATAGGTGCCATTATGTTCCTTATGCCTTGTAGAATACATGTGCTAAATGGTTTAATTTTTTGATTTATGTATTCTTAATTATGCCCAAATCTTGTAATTAAATGATTAGTAAAAAGTTAGGGTTTTTGATTATCCAAATGTAGTAAACTTAGCCTTTAATTTCTCATATAAATAGATAGCACATAATGGCTAGGTTTCATGAAATTTTGATGGTTAGATTTGTACTTAGGTGCTAATCCTTTTATTTTGTATTAAGATTTAATTAGCATTAATTACTTTCTATTTTTCTAAAATTTTCTATTAATATGCCTTATAATAGTAATATGAATGTAATTAACTCATTCATGTTGTTAAACAATTGATTCTTTAAATAAACTTGAATTAAGTAGTTAAATTCCTTAATTAACCTTAAGAAGTCTTAAGATATTGATCAAGTGATTAATACTTGATCAAAATCTGAGATTGCCCCTAATAATATGCCAATAATGTACTGATTTGATATTTGTTCTATAAATCAATTATTAGTCTTAATTGGGTAAGGATAGGGGTTAAACCCTAACCTATTTGATTAAGATTTTAATCCTAAATCATTTAATCAAATGACTTGATTGTAAGATAATTCAATTGATATTATTCCAATATTACATCTAATTTAGTATTAATATTAAATCATTGAATTAAAAGTTTTAAGATTAATAATGAAGTTCTATGATTGAATCATCTGAATCTAAGCTTTAGATCTTTAATTTTTTGTTATATAAGACTATTAGCATAAGATAGTTTACAAAACTATAATGATTTATGAAATAACCTAACTTTAATAATATTTTTGATTTCATTCCATGATTGTATAATAGGATGTGATCAGATGGATCTAATTATCTGATCTGATCACTTTTATCCAAGTTAATAAGTAACCGTAAGTCTTTAGCTTAAGTGGTAGAAGAGTGAGATCTTAATGATCTTGCTTTAGGAGTGCTTTAAAATATTTAACAGCCTTAAAGAATGTTATACATTGAGGTAGGAAAGACTTATTGTGACATATTGAGGTAGGAACTTAGATGATCCCCTTAAATTTAGAAGTTGATCTTAAACCTTGGGGTAGAGTACACCTAAGATATTAGATTGAGATTCTTCAATGTGGTAGAAACCCATGTTGAGTAACCTCTTGGTCATATTCTTGGAACCTTGTGTAGAACTCACCCAATTAGAGTAAGAATTGATAGTGTTGGATAAATCCTTGGTGATTAAATAGAATTGGCTAAGCTTGGTTTATCAATTGATTATGATCGTACATACTCATGGTACTGAGCCGTTTCAGTAATATTTAAGTTTGGAAGAATCACTCAAATGCAGACTTCTGACCAAGTGATTCCTACGGGTTAAGCCAAATACAGTCCCATTAGAGTAAATTGTCCAAACATAAGAGAGTGATATAGAATCTTATTTTGGGTGAATAATAACTGCGAAAGAGTTCTGCCTCTTATCTTGTGTGCGCCTCGATAAGTGCAGTTATAAGCAAACTAAGTGCTAAATTCACCTTCTTGAAAATTATACAACTATGTGTATGCAACCATTCTAATTGATAACTCCAAGTAAGACTCCCAAAATAAGAGAAACTAATTAATGAAATTAGAATTTAGGAGTCAGAATCCTTTTAACAGAATTCTGGACAATGGAGATATTTGAGTAATAATCGGATATCAAGTATTTCTAGATTTTTCTTTGGATTTAACTCAAGTAGTATAGAGGCATGAGCATGAGCATAAGTGTGATTCATGAGTATTAATGTGATGCATGAATATTAGTGATGACGTATAAGTATCAGTGATGAATTATGAGTTACAAATTGTTGCATACATTAGCAGGGGAAATTCAGGACGTAAAGACATCGCGGTAAAATTTCCCAATAGGATATATGTAGGCATTGGACAGTACAACTCATAATAGTTCAGTGATAATTCAGGTGGTCCCTGTGGGTTAAGCTGAATACAGTCCTGTTAGAGTAAATTGTCCAAACTTTAGAGAGTGATATAGAATCTTAGTTTTGGTGAATAATAACTGCGAAAGAGTTCTGCCTCCTATCTTGTGTGTACCTCGATAAGTGCAATTATAAGACCACTAAGTGCTAAATTCACCTTCTTAAGAATTATACAACTATGTGTGTGCAACCATTCTAATTGATAACTTCAAACAAAACTCCCTAAACAAGAGAAACTAATTAATGAAATTAGAATCTAGGAGTTAGAATCCTTTTAGCAGGATTCTGCACAATGGAGACATTTGAGTCATAATCTGATTTCAAGTATTTTTGGATTTTTCTTTGGATTTAACTCATGTAGTATTGAGGCATGAGCATGAGCATAAGTGTGATGTACAAATATTAGTGATGACATATGAGTATCATTGATGAAATATGAGTTACGAATTATTGTATACATCAGCGGGGGAATTTAGGATGTGGAGAAATTGTGGTAAAATTTCCCAATAGGATGTATATAGACATTGGACAGTACAGCTCATAATAATTCTATGATAATTCAGTTGATATCAGTGACATATAGTGTGCGCCCCGCTCCCTAAGCCCACAATCATTAAGCTAAGGAGTGGAGGGTCACTTGTGCAAATCCCTCTCTTATCATTGGATTAGGTAGATCTATAATCCACTAATAAGGAAAGGACGTGCATAGAACATCTGAGGATCAGTCACTAAACCTGACATATAAATAGAGTGCAGAAGCTAAATAAAATAAATAGTATATCCATTCATCATGCATCATATAAGAAATAGTAATAAGATAGCCCAAAAAATAATAAAGTGTATAAAGTAAATCACAGTCACAGTACCTGTATTATTACAACATTTAAATAGTTTAAAAGACTGAAAGATAAATCACTCTTCCTCACAAGCGGCTAAAAGATACTAAGCAATATCCGACTATTCTGGCTGAAGCTCCTCCTTTAAGTGAGGCACCTCTGCTTCAACACATAGCTCCTCAAACTTATCTGATTTTGACATTATCAGTTTCATAATGCCAGGGCCCCAGCCAAAAAAATAAAATATTATTAGACAATTATCTAAGTACATTTTAGGCTGAATGTTTTACATGTGTTATTAATGTCACCATTTTTATACTTAAACACAATAAAAAGTATCTAAGTAGTAGGAGTAGTAAGCGTAATAAGGAATAGGGACAGTTACAAATATAACATTTATAACTAAACAACAAATGAGGTAAAAGCACACCTCAACAACTAAGCAAGAAATGGGCATATACATGTATAGTATAGTAAGTAAAAGTACTGAAAGTAAAGTCTAACCCTAAACATATTGATGGTCATATGACATATGCAAATTAAATGATAGAAATCTAAACATGGTACATATAGTAAGCAATAAGGTCTAGTATTCTATAAATATGTACAAGTGAGCAGGAAAGTAAAGAAATATAATTAACTGAAATATGCATCAAAATACAATACACAGTAAGCTAAAACTAAAATAGGTATGTAAAGACTGCCATATAAGAAAGATGGCCATCGGGCTGGTGAAATCCCCAAAGCCTTTTTGGGCTTGGGCAGATAGTAATTCCCATAGCCTTTCTGGGCTAGGGTAGACAGAATCCAGTAGCAGAACTGAGGAGGCAGTAAATACAAATGCAGAATCTTTTAGTTATTTTACTTTATTTCTGTGGACACATCTAGAAATAACTGAGGAGTCAAGCACGTCTGCAAGACTATATGGGTTCTAAGCTTAACACACACTCCTCAATGAGTAATATCAAGCATCCTTATTACTCCTTACCCCTATCCATTGGGGTAAATGTGCACCTGAATCTATTAAATATATTGAACCCAAATGCAACTGTTATCCTAATTATTCTAAGTTTTCATTTCATGCACAAAGTTCTCTTATATGATATGAATAAATAATTTAAGCACAAAATACAAGGAATGTGTAGCAACAAAAATTAATCAAGTAAGCAAGGGACTCTTCTATACATGGTGACACTGTTGTGGTCTAATTAAACCATTCTAACTATTCTAAGTTACACAAGTTCAGGGTCTCCAATTCCTACTATCGAGTGTAACTTAGAAGTATAACCTTATATATTTAAAGGATTAGAACTGATCAGGTTCTAATCTAATTCAATCAAGTACGGCTATAAGTTTAATTAATAAATCACAATATCCTAATTTGATAAATTTAAATGTTCTATCTAAGATCTTATCAAGATATACTAAACTATAGAATATGGATTAAATACCATGAGATTGAGCTTAATCACATAATCCAAAAAGGTTAAGACATAAGATTTAGGTTTTAGTCTAAACATGATCTATTGATTAAGGTAGACCCTATTAAGCAAATTAAACCTAATAGGATGAATCTTCTTATCCTAAATCTATGGTTAAAAGACAAAGTAATCAAAATAAGTTGTAAAATTTCTAAAAACTAATAAAACTAAGGATTTATTCATTGAATAACCCATTTATCTAATGAATGAAATTAAATATATGAGCTAGTCCTAGTCTTAGGAGTAGTCCTAATATGAGGTGAAAGATCATAAAGAAAAGACTTAGAGAATTTTGGGGAATTTTACTAAGCTGACTTAATGGTTGATTTCTTTCTTACTTAAATGACTCAAATATAATTCTAATATTGTTTTGAATGATTTAAAACATAGATTAGAGGTTAAGGGCACTTAACCTAAATTTTGGGTAAAATGACCATTTTGCCCCAACTTAAGGGCCCAAAAAGTTAACTTTTTGAATTAAGGGTCCAAATTAAAGTTTCTTAGTACCAAATAGTTTCTTACTATCTAACTTAAAGATAGACAGTAAGTATGCTTAATTTGGACAAGAAACGGGTCCTATAGGTCCAAACTATCATTTTTAACCTAAGGGGCAGTTTAGTAAATTACACTTAATGAAATCTAAATTCTTATACAGTTTATTGTTGGTTACTATTCAAAGATTCCATAAAGTCTAAGAACATTAAATTCTGAGGTCTAATGAATTAATTATAGCCATTTGAATTTCTAAGGGTAAATTGGTATTTTTTAAGTTAAGAGGGGTCAGAAAGCTAATTTTTTCAATTGGTGTCCAAATTTAGCAAACTCAGTGTCTATAGATTTCCTATAGTACACTAAGTACTTTAATTGGGAGTAGACCTATATTGGACTTCAAATGGTCAAGGTATGACCTAATTAAGGTTAAGGATATTTTGGTCATTTCTTCTAATTTTCTAGGGTTCAAAACCTAAATATTTTTTGGGTTATTGTTGGCACTGAGATTCTAAGTTATCTAGTAATTTGCACAATACATTTTAGGTACAAAGTAAGTTTTGAGCACTTATTAAAAATTGACAAGGTTTCAAACTTAATTTTCATATAGAATTTTATATAATGTTCAAATTTGATATTATTTAGTCCCACTAGGGTCCTAGGGACATTAAAATATAAAAACAGTGAAGTTTTGACCATTTCAGCCAAAACTGGGCAATTTTTCAGAAAATTATGGGAATTTTGTAAGTTCAGACGCTGCAGCGCGCTATGGTGCGGCAGCGGTTTCAATTTGCAAAAATACTGTTTAAATACTTCATTAATTGATTTCCTAAGTTTTTCATGAAATATTTCTACTGCAGCCCGCTCCAGCGCACTGCAGCGGTCCAACTTGCAATTTTTTTACTATTCAATTAATTTAGTCACTGATTTATATATAATTTTTCCGAAATACCGCTGCAGCGGCCCGTTTTGCAAGTTTGGGCGCTGCCGCTGCAGCGCCAGACGGCATTTTTCGCCTAGACGAAACCTGGAAGACCCATTTTCGAGCTCAAATACTCCCAATCTAGAGCATTCCATGAGCGGTGTTATATATCAATGGAAATGTCTTTCTGATACCTTTCCATCGACACCAAAATCGGCACAAATGGAGCATCCTAGCTATACTAAAAATGATAATGAAGGATAGGGTGTGCAGAATGCAAGAAAAACATAGCATCAGTTTCTTATATCTTGAAGAGTTATAATAGCATTTATACTGAAATATGGATGTCTAGAGATGTATTCAAGCATTGCAGCTATATGAAGAAGACAAAAGAGAGGGGTAAAGAGGTACCTTTAGATTTTAAAAGGGGTGGAGGAAGAGAGAACCTTTGTCTTTCTCCAAATCCTTAGAGGTGAGCTGAACTCCTTTTTCTTCAACACAAGTGTATCAAGCAATGGAGGGGGAGATGGGAAACTTTCAGCAAGCCAAAGAGAAGAGGCTGAGATTCATTCTTAAAGGAGAGGAAGGAGATGGAGGCTTCATTATGAGCTAGGGAGCTAGGGGAGACATCATGGTCTTAGGGGAATTGAGGCATGGTTAAGGGGAGGAGGATGGGATGGCCAGCCAAAATTGTAAGAGGAGCTGATAGGATGTATTAGAAAATTAGGGGGAAATTGTAAATTTAGGACTAGATAATTCCTTATTTATTTTCTTTGATTATTTAAAAATTCAGATTTTTTTGAAATGCACTCCAAAAATTCTCAAAAATTAACCCCTAACTAATTTGGGGGTGAGGAATTCAACGGCGAAGTCAGATTTCAATTCCGACGATTATTTATTTATCCTATTTTTTGGCGCATTTAATTATATTAAAATATTCACGAATTCGATGACTTCCAAACTCGCCCAAAACATCACCCCAAGCTAATTTTGGGGGTGACGATCGCAACAGCGAAGTCGGATTTCGATTTTGAGGTCAAAATACCTCAATTTTCTAATTAATTAAATATTAAAATATTCCAAGTTAATTGATTGAGCTCTGAATTGCTCCAAACCTTCATGGTTTGGTTCTCATGACTATATGAACTTAACGTAATGATAATTGAGATATGATTATACTTAAATTAAGCTAAGTAATAACTTTGGGCTATTATATATAGTGTTGTGGCATATTTGGATGCATGATTCCAGTGGCATATAGTACGGTTTTAGATGTTGTTACATCAGTTTTAGATCATATGTTTTTTTTTTATTTGTTCTCAACATCTCACTATACTGTTAGTTTTATGGTATTCAGTTTTATGCAGTTTCAACTATTAGTTGCCTTTATAATTTTTCTACAGCTTGTTTACCTTACTATTACATTGTTCATATTTTAGAACTGTTTAGTTTTATTTCAATATGTTAGACATCTTGTCTAACACAGGGTACTTTTGGGATCTGATAATTTGCTAGATCCAGAGTAGTTGGTTGAGCCAGGTCAGGAGGACTCTCAGGAGATCCAGAAGGAGTACGTGGAGCCTTAGTGGGCCCTCCTTCAGCCTCATCACTTTTCTGCTTTTATGTCAGTTCATTAGTTAGATTTTACTTCTGTATTATTCAGTAAACAGCTTGTAATAATTCTAGATGCATTTTACTTTTTTTTTTTTCTGAGATGAATAATTACCACAATTTTGTGACGAATGTATTCTGGATAATTTACTTTAGCTTGCTCACTCTATTTTTATACTACTTATACTTAGTATTGTGATGTAATCAGTATACTGGAAATGCTTATATTTATGAACATATATTGGGTTATTTACTTGCCTTTATAATCGAATGTATGTATTTGTCTAATACTTATGATAAATATCTTACTCTTATCTTAAGTATTGACTCTCGGCCCTCCTCTTGGGTTGAGTCAACAACCTTCAGTGTGGCTAGTTTCTTTAGTTGGCCTATTCAAGGAGATGGGTTATGCCTTCCCGAGTAGCGCATCGCTTCACCGCCGAATCATTCGATTCTTTTAATTTGCACACGGTGACGGGGCGGGGCACTACAATTGGTATTATAGAAGTATCTTAAAGTATCCGATAAGGAGCTTGTTCCTATCTACCTTATGATTTGTTCTTTGTATCAGATTAAGATCATAAGTTACTAAGTGTAGGCAAAGTAACATCCAAAGTTTATCAAGCTACATTCAAAATGAAAATTGATTATGTCTAGAATGAGGCCATCGTAGGAAATTAAATGAACATAATAAATTCATAAAAATAGTAAATTGTTAAATGTGAACCGGATAGCCTAGGATTTGAACAAACTTCAAAGATAATAATAAGATATGAATCAAGTATTTATAAGTTGAGTTACATTAGGAATGGAATACATGTAGTCAGCATTCTGGTTCTACCTTAGAAGATTTGAAGACTACTGGTTGGATGATCTTCGAGATGGCCAGATCTATGGTAAGATTGTAGATGGAGTATCAGCTTGCGGAGTAGAAGTGCTGGACAAGATCCTTGTCTATTCATCCTTTGGAGGTACCCGTCTTTTAACACTCGCCAAAGAGTGGTTGGATCGTGTAACAACTACACTTTGATAGACGGCCTGTCCCGAGGAGTACCGTCTTTAGATTAAGGAGATCCTAATGAGGGGATCAGTGAGTCATTGGTGGTTTTGTGTTTAAAGGATGTTAGCTCGGAGGAGCCATGTAGTCACTTTAGATGAGTTCTGTGTTGCCTTTTGAGTAGAGTATTGTAATTAGGGATTTTAAAATTTTATGTTTTGTCATTCTTTTATGTCAATTTTGTGGATCCATGTATCTTCTCTTTTGGGAAAGAAATGAATGAAATGATAACATAGTTTTATTTTTCATTAAATTCATTCTTGCCCTTATATTCATGAATCTCAGCTCTCCTTTTGCTCCTACCCCGATCTAGAATACGGTCTCATCATTTGGTGAACCCGAGAATCAAACCAAATGGACAACCTGATGAGAACCTTAATAAAGAGCAATGTGCAATAGGCGCAAGAAACATGTGCCCTGACTTTAACTGTTAGACAAAAATCGGCACCCTATCAGGATTTTCATCATCCTCACACTTTATCGGAGATGGGATCCTGCATAGTTTCCTACACCTCAGAACGCCCACGTTCAATGGAGTGCTAAATCCAATGGACTCCATGAACTAGCTCAAGATAGCTAGAAAGAACCTGTCTAGTATAAAGTGCCCTAACTCAGAAGACATTCACTTAGTTACTCACTTATTCCAAGAAGAAGCTGAATATTGGTGGGAGAACAAGCGGAGCAACAAATTTGCTGATTATGAAATAGAGGATAGCCCATGGGATATGTTTTTGGAAGCATTCCGCGAAGCATTCATTCTAGCATCGTCTCAAACAATTTTGGAGGATGAGCTCCTCCATCTCACTCCAGGAAACAATTTAGTATTTGACTATGAATAGGAGTTCCGGAGACTATCATGTTTTGTCCCGGACCTGGTTAGAACCGAGGCGCCTAGATGCGGCCAATTCCAGAAGGGTCTAAGGGACTCTATAAAAGCTTACATAATATCCCGCAAGATCAAGAATTTGACAAGATTAATTTAAGATGCTCATCTGCAGGAGGGGTTTCAAGGTCAAATGGACCTGTAAATGTAAGGCTGTAGTTATGCAGCCAAGGAGAGAATAGTTTGGTCATCGTAAGGTGGCTAAAGTTTTCAACCTATAAGACAAACAACCCACATCTGAAGCTCTTGAGTGCAAGCGCACTCATCCCTATGGAAAATGTTACCATTTTGGTAATGTGTGTTCACTTGTGGCCAAGATGGCCACTGCTATTATCGCTGTGACTCTAAAACAACCATTGATGGAGTTCTTATTGATCACTCCCATCGCAATAAAGTGTTTCAAACTCAACCTTTAAACAGCCGTGCTTCAACCCCAGCAGTTCTGCCAGCTCCTATGCTGGCAGCCAATAAGAGCACATTTGCTTCTGCGCAAGGCCGGCCTACAACTGTCAAGGCCAGCGGCCTCAAGGAAAGTAACCATCAGCTCCTGCAAGAGTCATATGCTACCTCCCGCTTCGGCTCCTGAAGATAATGATGTTGTCTCAGGTACGCCTTAAATTAATTTTTATTCAGCTATTCCTGTATTTTGTGTTTCTTTGCTTCAATATTTTGAATGTTTGAATAGTAAATCCTTATCAGCACTGTTTATAATAATAGGCACCATAACGATAAATGATAAATCTTGCAGCATTATTTTTGATACGGGAGCAAGTTATTCCTTCGTATTGGAAAACTGGGTTAAAATTCTTAAATTGCCAACTTATCGATTAACATCCTCGTTGAGCATCGGGTTACCTTCTGGAGCTCGTATGTAATCCCAGCAATTTTGTAATATTGATATTCCCATCAAATAATAGAAGTATGGGGCCAAATTAATCTTGTTGTCAATTGTAAATTTTGATATAATTTTGGGTATGGACTGGCTAAGCAAGCATGGCGCGTCCATAAATTGCCAAAAGAAGAAAATCACTTTTGGCAGAGGAAGTCAGTCACAATCCTTTATAGGAAGATTCAGTACACAAGCATCATTGATTAATGCGATGAAACCATAAAGATTAGTCAAGAAAGGCTGCGATGTGTATCTTGTAACGATGTTAGGAGAAAAGAAAGAGGTCGTTCCTATCTCGAAGAATCGATTAGTTCATGAATTTCCTGATGTCTTTCCTGAAGACCTACTTGGTCTTCCTCTAGTTAGAGAGGCAAAGTTCGCAATCGAGTTAATCCCTGGAACCCAACCGCTGTTGAAGGTTCCATATCGAATGGCGCCCAAGGAACTGCAAGAGATGAACAAGCAACTTCAAGAGTTGTCAGAGAAGGGTCTTATCCTCCCAAGTTCATCTCCTTGGGGAGCGTCGATCTTATTCATGAAAAAGAAGGATAGTTCGATGCAGATGTGCATCAATTATAGAGAACTGAATAAAATAACCATAAAAATAAGTATCCTTTGCCACGTATCGATGATATATTTGATCAACTATCTGGAGCTAAAGTTTTCTCAAAAATTGACTTGCGATTAGGTTGCCACAAGCTACATGCTAAAGATTCAGATGTCGAGAAAACCGCATTTAGAACCCGCTATAAAACACTATGAATTTTTGGTATGTCTTTTGGCTTAACAAATGTGCCATCCATTTTTATGGATTTAATGCAGCGCATAATGAAAGCGTATTTAGATAATCGTTTCATTGACGATATCCTAATTTATTTAAGAAGCGAAGCTGATCATGAGAACCATCTGTGGTTAGTATTAGAAGAGCTTCAAAGCCATGAATTATATGCTAAGTTTTAAAAGTGCGACTTCTCTGGCTTGACTTAGTCACTTTCTTGGGTCATGTCGTAGACACACAAGGAATTAAGGTTAATCAGAATAAAGTAAGCGTAGTACAGGTATGGTCACAGCCAAAGTTTATGACCGATATCAGAAGTTTTCTAGGTTTGGCTAGTTACTACAAAAAAATTTTTCAAGGGCTTATCACAAATTGTGTCTCCTTTCACAAAGTTTGACACAAAAAACAATACCTTTTATCTGGAGTCCTGAGTGTGAGATGCATTTCAACTGCAAAAAGATGCTCTTTTCTTCTGCCCCAGTTCTGGCCTTACCTAAAGAAGGTCTCAAATACCAAGTCTATATCGATACATCTGGGATAGGGCTTGGGATGTGTGCTAATGCAGGAAGGAAAAATTTATCACCTACACATCTTGTCAGCTAAAACCGCATGAAAAAGAATTACCCTGTCCATGATCTCGAATTAGTCGCTGTAGTTTTCTCCTTGAAAATTTAGCATCATTATCTGTATGGTATCCAGTGTTCTATATTTATGGACCATCAGAGTTTAAAATACATCTTCACCCAATGTGAGCTCAATTGCCATCAACGAAGATGGCTTGAACTAATAAGCGATTATGATCTCAGTATCCAATATCATCCGAGAAAACCTAATGGTTGTGGCTGATTGCGCTCAGTTGTCATGCTATAATTTCATCCATGATAGCATCATGTTCTATAAAAGTAGAATTTAGAAAGCTTGATATCAATCCAGTGCGTGGTGCCTTGTTAAGCGACCTAATATCTATGAGTACCATTGAACCAACATTTCATTACGATGTCTCCATCTCCCAAACAAAGGATATAGACTATCTGAAATTTAAAATGGAAATTGAAAAGTGGTCATCGATTCAAACCTGCAGCTGCGAAGAAATGTAATTTGCCAAGAAGATCGTCTATGGATTCCCAAATCCATGCTGCAGAGAATTTTGGTGGAAGACCATAATTCCAGTTATCATGTGCATCCTAGTAGCATTAAGATGTACCAAAATTTAAGGAAATCTTTTTGGTGGGCTAGAATGAAGAGAAGCATGGCCAAATTCATAGCAAGGTATCATGTCTACAGTCTAATTAAAGCAAAACATCAAAAGCCTGGAGGACTTCTTCATCCTCTAGCAATTCCTGAATGAAAGTGGTGTTGATATTTCTATGGATTTTGTTATAGGTTTGCCAAAATCTAGATTTGGTGCTGATTCCAATCCGAGTTATTATTGATTTACTGACCAAATTAGCACATTTTATTCCTATGCATCAAACCGATTATGTAGAAATTTGGCGAACCTGTATATCAAGGAAATCATCAGGTTCCATGGAATTTCCAAGGTCTATCATATCTAATCGAGATAGCCGTTTCACTTCTAAATTCTGGCAAGCAGTGCATAACGACTTGAGGACTACCCTAGCCATGAGCATCGCTTTCCATCCTCAAATAGATGGTCAAATGGAAAGAGTCAACCAAGTTATGGAGGATCCTCTTTGTCTATGTATTCTAGATTTTGGAGGGCTTCTGGGAAGATCATATTCCTTTGGTGGAATTTGCATATAACAAACAGTTTTCAAGCGAGTATCAGCATGGCTCCATATGAAGCTTATACAGCAAAAGGTGCAGTACTCTCATGGCATGGTTTGAAACCGATAGGATTCAGTTATATGGCTCAGAATTAGTTGAAGAAACTAATCATAAAGTTTAGTTAATCTAGTAGATAATCAAAGCAGCTCAAGATCACTAGAGTAAGTATCATGATGCTCATTATTGTACTCTAGAATTTGATGTTAAAAATTTTACGTATCTTAAAGTAATCCCGATGAAAGGTGTATATCATTTGGTAATCCTTCTCATTTAATTCAACTTACAGTAGTATCTCTCCAACCAAATCTTTCCTATGCGGAGGAGCCAATTAAGATCTTAGCTCATGATCAAAAGTAGCTGAGGAATCGCTCTATTGCCATGGTAAAGGTTAACTGGAGGAATCGCTCTCTAGAAGAATCTATATGGGAGAAAGAGGATGATAAGCGAAGGAAGTATCCCAATCTCTTTGAAGATCTATGTATCTTTTAAATTTTAAATTTGTAAATTTGTTCTTAAAATATATGCATTATTATTTTCTCTCTTGAGATGATGTCGAGGACGGCATCGTTCTTAAGTGGGGGGAGTCTGTAACAACCCTAATTGTTATCTTGATTAATTATCAGCTTAATCAGGCATTAGTATTAATCATATTGCATTTAAAATATCAAGTTAAAGCCCACTTCTGAAAATTTGAAGTCAATTGAACTTCTTTAAGTCCAGGTTAGCAATTTGATCAATATAGATGCCCTAAATTAGACCTAAAAATTTTGATCTGAGAATTAAAATTTGATTATATTTTTGAATTCCTCACGTCCTAAATTAGCTAGGGGTAAAAGTTTGATAAAATCTGGAGATCATTTAGACCATAATTCAATTTAAATTAAATTTGTCTAATTGCATTTTAGGGCTTCCAACATTTCCAATTTGCAAATATACCAATACCTGATTAAACGGTCGGGATCCGCTGTGTGGACGCGCGAGCAGCCTGCTGAGGAGCTCGGGTCCGCATGACAGTGGAGTCCGCTATCTTCACCGTCGCGCTTAAGGAATCAATGGCTATGATTAGATCCTGCGGAACCGCAGATCTGCCGTTAGATGCATCCCATGGATCCTACAGTACAGATTCAATCGGATCTGGTCATTAGTATCTAGTGGATCAGGGCCATAGCATGGTTTCCGATCATCCATCAGATGGCCCACAATGCTTTCACACTGTGGATCTTCATCTTCGCCTGCTTGCGCCCAACAGAAGGAATCTGAAGGATTCCAGATAGCCAGGCATGTCCCCGACTACCCGCTCCACCTCAGTGTGTCATTGGGGATCTTCCCTCTATGGCATATTAGCCCTTTCGGGCCCTGTGGCTCGGTTAGCTCCAAGTAGGAAATTGAATCTCAGCCATGGCCTGAGCTCTCAGGCCAGTTCTAGACCCGAGCAAGCCTCTGGAAACATTCCCATTCCCTCACTAAGGCTATTTCTCAAGTTTGCTTCAAGGATCGGCTTGTTGTCAATTGAAGCTCTGCATCTCGAACCTCCATTATTGTTTGTCTGAGCTTCTCAGGCATCCCAGGTGTGCATATCGCTGATAGAAGGTGTCTCATGATGTTAAGGAACCCTTCACGTATCTCTGGAAAGCTTGCTGGTGCCCCAGTCTCCCTCTATCATCCAGCTCAAGCTCGTCTGTCAAAACCAGGTACCCCCCAATTTGCAAGTTCTAAGCCAACGAGGCTCAAACTTACTCCTTTTTATTCGTAATATCTCGTATTGTGGAATCAACTCACTGCTATCATAATTGGGTCTAAGCTAGCTCTGATTAATCAATTTTGATCGATCGGGCTAAGGTACCCGTAATAATGGCTGGTTCGAGGTAAGGACCCACAATCCAGCCCACCTTTGACTCTCAAACTAGGGCTTGCCATCTGCCTCATCTCCCTGAAGGTGTAGAGATCAAACCCTGGGTAAGTCATAGACCTCTGTGGGGGAGAATTGTCTCCCATAGTAGCCTCCAATTGCGGGAGCTCACGGGTGAAGTAAGGTCTGGGCGAAACCAAACCACCTCACTTATGGCTTCAGGTCTCTATAGGTGCGTCTGACCATAGTGGAAGGCATAACAATCTTTGGGCAGTTGTGCCATGGCCTGGGTGAACAGGAATTGGCCAATTAGGGTTTCCCTAATCGGGCATCTATCGGGACAAGGGGTCGGGGATGAAGCCACTATGCAGGTCGGGCAGACTCATGACCCGTGCGGTGCGACAGTCCCGGGTCTCTCGGGCCCCGGCCGACCCGCATGGTTTGGTTAATGGGCCGAGCCCTTTTAATTAAATATGATTAGTTAGATTTATTTTCCTTAATGAAAATAATCTAATTAATCAAATCATAAGGAAATTTAATTGGAAAAATGAACAATAAATTAATGTGATAACTTTTGATCCACTGGTTCAAACCTTATGATATTAGATACCAAATTGATCAAAAAATCATAAGGAAACAGAATATAAAATAATATTGAGCTTTTAATGGTTGGATTTGCTGGAGTAGCCTAATTATTGTAGAACTTAATTATGGTTGATTAGCATGTATACTTAGCTAAATTGCAAGATTTAGGTGCCATTCTGTTTCTTATGCCTTGTAGAATGCATGTGCTAAGTAGTTTAATTTTCTAATTTATGTATTCTTAATTATGCCCTAATCTTGTAATTGCATAATTAGTAAAAAATTAGGGTTTTTGATTATCCAAACTTAGTAAACTTAGTCTCTAATTGCTCATATGAATTGATAACACATAATTGCTAGGTTTCATGAAATTTTAA